>JANKKI010000098.1:1705000-2905000 GCA_025175665.1 Cinchona pubescens | reverse complement strand
CAGAGGGAGAGGGGGAGGGGAAGGAGAGGGAGATGGTGGTGGGAGTGGTAGTGGTAGCGAATGAGGAGTATATGCGAACCAAAAAGGGTACGATGAGATGGTTGTATTGTGGTCATGGAGGGGAGGGGAAGGAGATGGTGGTAGAGAGGGAAGGGAAAGAGAGGGAGATGGTGGCAAAAAGAAATGGGAAGGGAAAGAATCAGAAAGGGAAAAGGGGTAATGGTGGCCTAGAACAAGAAAAATAAGGGTTGAGGAGGAGGTTGCTAGAGTTTATTTGTTATGGGGGATGTGTTTTAAATAGCAAAAATAGAAGGAAAAGATCTTATAAATGTTAGATCGAAATTTGGACCCACGGTACAAAGAAAAAGAATTCACCTTCACTCCGTCCCTTCTTTCATCATTTAGTAGTTGTTGCCTTCTTTAGTTAATTCATATAGCAATTAAATAATAAAGATAATAAAATCAAATAGCTGTATGGCTCGATCAGTTAATTAGATCAGTTAAATTGTGAACCGAACAATTATCCAGTCACTTTCCTGTACGAGATTAAAAGTATTGGTTAGAACTAGAAATAGAATCATGCATATTCTTTGGCTTGTAGGACAAGAAAAAATTGCCTAAAAAGATGTTATACTCTGTAGGATCATTGTTCCTGGTCCGAGCTATCGTTTATGTGGATTCATTACTGAAGATTTGGATCATATTTTTAGGTATTGCACCCATGCTAGCAAACTTTGGCTAGACCGTTATCTTCCACCAAACTTCCAATCTGCAATAAATGACTCTTTTCGTGAATGGCTTAAAAAAGTTGTCTTAACAACATAAAGTTTCAGGCTTCTTTGATGTTTATGCGGTACTTTTTTCTTAATGTGTCATTTGACTCTTTGGTTACATAGAAATAAGCTTATGTTTGAACCATGTAAGATTCATCAAAACACTTAATTTTCCTCTCACTCTAGCCTTGACTTCTGATTAATCCTTCTTAGAACCTAATCAGAACAAGGCTTCTATTAGGAAAGAAATTCTTGTTCAATAGTCTCCGCCTAAAGTGAATTTTTGGAAGCTCAAATCTGATAGAACATCCAAAGGTAGTCCAAGGCCTGCTGGTTCAGGAGGAGCTATCATAGATCATCTAGAAAGATGGTGATCAGGGTACCAAAGAAGATTAGGAATCACTTCCAACATTTTAGCGGAATTATGGGGTTTAAGACATGGTTTTTTCATTGCAGCAGGAAAGAACTTGCAACACTCAGAGATTGAACTAGATGTCGTAACAACAATTGACCAGCTTATCAATTGTATTGGTATTTCATCTCACCCATGTGAATATCATCTGAATGATAGAAGAACAGGTTAATAATTGATTCATTAAAGCAAGTTCAAATTAAAAATACTTGTCGAGAAACTAAAAGAGTAGTTGATTTCCTTGCAAAGAATGTTGTGCACCAACCTGAATCTTTTGTTATTTTTTATCTATTACCTCAAAATTTATGCTCTATCTTTGGGGAGGATTTGAAGAGAATTGTTATTCCCCATCTAGCTGAATTTACTCTATCTAAACATATTTTTGTCTAATTAATGTTACTTTGGTGGTTTTAAGGTAAAATGATAGTAAAAGAGAATTGGAGAAAATTCTAATATGGTGTCATTTGGGGAAATAGTTCTTAACCAGTGTTAAGTTTGAATATTGCTTCAGTCAGGGTGGAGTTCGCATTTGATAAATTTAAGGTCACTAAACTCGTATTTTTCAAATATAAACTCAGTCAAAATGAGTTTTTTTTTTTATTTTTTATAAATAATATTAGTGAGACCTCGCATTCAGTATGGATTTGAGATTATGAAAATTTTAATTTAGAGACAGTCTCTGATCCCTTAGCGAGTAGTCATTCTTTGTTTGTTGACGGAAATTAAGTTTTGAGTGTCCTCACATCACTTTAATATTTTCTTTTTAAAGAAACTCATTTTGATTGAGTTCACAATTAAAGAATGTGAACTCCATCCTAAATGAAACAACATTCAAAATTAGAATTGGTTAAGAAGGATTTCTTCAATGGCACCTTGTTAAAATTTTCTCAAAAGAATTGAGATTACTAATGATAATTTTTCACTTGATAAGGATTTTGTTGAGGTACATTTTTTTTTTGTCACTATACAAGTGAAAAGAGGGTGGTAAAGATCAGAGATGGAGCCACACGTATTTGAGGGTGGGCAATTGGCCATCTTCAATTATTTTTGAAAAGCTATGAAAAAAGTAAAGAAAGATTTTAACAATTTTAATTTTGTACCGTAGTTTCACCCTAAAATTTATTAAATTTCTTTTTTTTTTCTTTTTTTTGAAAATTTGAAAAGAAAAGTAAAGAAAAATTTTAAGAATTTTCCTTAATTTTGTCCTATAAGTGCAACCTCTATAAAATTTCTCTTTTTATTTACATTATCCCTTAAATTTTTTTTTTATTTACATTATCCCTTAAAAATTGAAGTTAAATCATACAACTAAAAACAATCACATTTTAAATTTAAAAATAAGTGTCACTTAAAAGCATAAAAATTTTAGACTTTTGAAGTTTAATACATAAACGAACACATAAGTTTTATTTTAAATTCATTTGGTAAGTATATATTGTATAAAAATTTAATATTGTGTGGTATTCTCATTCTAAAATAATCTATTCTACTATTTATATCAACAAAAGGTTAGGATAACCAATGTTGAATTCTTATAATTATATGTAAAATTATTTATTTTATAAATAGAGTTGTTATTACTTTTAACAGTTGTTGACCAACTATAAAAGCCGTTGCCCCTGATCTTACATCCGACTCTGCCCTTGTAAAGATAATAACAACATAAAAAACCAGAATTACAAGTCTTATCACTATACTTGACTATATTTTCTACGTGCAAAATCAAATTAAACTAAATTTTCACTATTCAAAATTCTCATACCGCTACTTTTAGTTTGTTAAATTTCGAAGACCGAACTTTATTTGGACTTTTTAAATTCCTTACACGGCAGAAGTTTAATAACCGCTAAAGATTTTATATCCCACTACTTATTTGTTATCTAATAAATTGTCATGATTTATTTTAAATATAATTATAAATTTTAACAGAGGAACTTTGATCATTCATTAAGTAATTGGATAAAAATAAGATTAGTAATTTTTCACACGACACGATAATACGATACAAAATTAACATATCACAGCATGAACCGAATTTTATCGGATCATGATTAGATCAACCCATTTATGACAGAAAATTAAACGGGTTGGATTAAATCAATCTGTGGGTAGGGGTGTCAATTGAGTTTTGTGAATCGGACTTTGCAAAGCCCAACTTGGCTCACAAATTTATTTGGGTTTCGAGTCTTATTCGGGCCTGCTTAACTGCTCAACAATGTACAGCTCATACTCGCCTCGCAAAATCATTCAGGTTTCGAGTTTTAATCGGGTTGGTCCAAACTCACATTATCTGATAAATTTTTTTATAAATTATTTGATAATTTTTTTTATATCAGGTTAACATAATATGGAATATTGTATACTATTTATCCTAATAAATAACCATTAACTATATCATTGAGTCACAATATTACAACTTAATTAACTAATAAAGTTAGATTATTATTTTTAGTTATCAGAGTATAGTTAAATTAATAGAATACTAGGGTCATTAACTATTATCCACATAAAGTAAAGTAGTATTATTTAGTTTAGAATAAAATTGTAATATATATATATATATATATATGTGTATGTATGTATGTATGTATGTATGTATGTGTGTGTATAGTTATTTGGGTCGAGTTTTAATCCGACTGAATCTAGTAAAACCCAAATTCGACTCATAATTTAATTGGACCTAATATTTAGGATCAAATTCAGCCCATCTCACATACAATTTAATGTAAGACTTGACCCTTTATTTATCGAGTCGGGTAGGCCAAGCTTGGGCTGGCCTGATCTGTTTGACAGTCTTACTTGTGAATTAACACGATAATCAGTTAAATTATTGAATAAATAGATTTTGTTAAAGCATTATTTAGATTATAATTTAATAACATACTTCAAAATTGTCAATAATAGATTTAATATAAGATTACTAAATCAAACATAATAATTATTTTAAATATTATAAAAAAAATTCAATAATTTTAATCATCTGTTCTAAATTTCTAAGAACGAAGTTAGTGTTAATAATTGTTTAAATTATTAAATAATTAAAATTTAATGTTTTAATTCAAATGGATTGTAACTTATTTAACTTATCAATTAAGCTGATATATCTTTGTTATAAGTAAACGAGTCAGATACGAATATGATAGGATTAAACACAAATACCAGACAATAAAAAATAGGTCTTATATAATACGATGCAAATAAGACAAGACAGAAAATAAGTCACACATTTAACTTACACACGATAATAACATACTATCTATTATCACCTCTAAATAGAAATTGAGATTGGAGGTGGGATCAAACATCATTTCATAGGGAATTCTACAGGGTTTGTTGTTAACTAGGGGTATTCAACCTAACCCGCCAACCCAAAAAAATCCATTGATCCGATCCGACTCTAACCGAAAAAAGAGGGTACCCGAACCACATTTTGAAAGAGAGTCGGGTCACTTAGGTTAAGGGTCGGGTAGCGGGTCACATTTTTGTGACCCGCCGGGTACCCCACCCGATCCATTTCAAGGGTAGTTTTATAAATTTGATTAATAGGATTTCATTAGAAATTAATATTTATTAGGGTTATTGGCAGTCTCTCACTTCTTCTTTTTCAGTTCCTTGTCTTCCCTTCCTCCTCAATCATCTCTTCCCTTCCTCTTCTTTGCACCATCATTCCTTGCACTCTCGTCTGTTAAGATGTATTTTGTGATTTAATTGTTGTTGCTAATTATTAGTTTGTTGCTACTGGAACATCAAATATTATAATATTGGGATGTATTTTGTGACTTAGATTTAATTGTTATTGACTTAATTGTGAAATTAACTTACATAATTATCATTATTTAAATTTTTATATTTTATTACTAGTGAAGGTCGGATACCCGGTCAACCCGACCCTCTTTTGTGGGTACTCGGTAGATCGGGTACCCGCTTTGTATGGACCAGGCAGAGAATAGGAATTTTCTTGACCCAATAAGTGAGGGTCGGGTACTTTTTTTACCTAATAGATTGGGTATCCGATCTATGAAAACCCCTATTGTTAACTGGGAACTGCAAGCTGAAAATGAAAAAAAAAAAAGAAAAGAAAAGAAAACCGTGTGTTTTGGTCGATTAGCTTCCGGTGTCCGAACGCGTGGCTAAAGAGCCACCAAATTGGAACAACCGTCCGCAGTAGCTAAGATTAGAAAACGAAACTACATTACACATGCTTGATTCCAAACCCTTTTGTGGTTGGAGAATTGTGGACCTCTAAATTTATTATGGTCAGCGTTCACACATCACCTAAAATCTGCCCGCTTTCTCTGCATGTTACTTTTGCATTTTACTTCTTCAACTTAAAAACTGTACATGTATTTGCATACCATTTTCATCCAAATACATGAATCTTTGACTTGAAAACAGTGAATCTCCAATATTCTTGGACACCAAACACTGTTCTTTATAAGTTTTTCTCAAAAGGGTTCCTCTTATTTTCTTCAGTTTCTTGTTCTACTTTTCAAAAATTTGATCAGGGGTAGTGCAAAACTTCGTGATAAGCACTTGTCTGTGGTGAAATTTGGTGTTTGTATTAGGAAATTAATTAGGATGGTTGGATCATTATCTGTTGTTGCTTCATCAATGACTGATTGGCATACTTGTCCATGCTTATGTTTGGATGCTCTGTCTTCATGCAATTTAAGTAGTGCAGATTTGATTATGAATAGGAATTTAGTTAATAGAAAGCATATAAGACCTGCTGGCTCGTTGGAGTTGAGAAGTTCATTTCTTGATTGTATTAATACGGTGAAAGCTATTTCAGGAAGAAAAAGTTTGAGAGGACAGAGGAAGAATAGGAGTTTCAAGATTGTGAGTGAAGTTGCTGGACAATACGAGGACAGCTTTTCAGATGTCAAAGCAGTAAGAACGTTATATACCCCGTGTACTATCTGTCTATTATGCTTGTTATACTCTTTTGGTATAATAGATTTTTTGCTCTTTATGAGTTTATTGATTTTTTGGAGAACAAATTTCTGTTTGCTGGGATTACTTGTTTGATCTGCTGATTTTTTTCATTCACATCCTCCTTAAACAGAAACTTTGACTTCGAATTTTTTTTTTTGGAGAAAATTATGAGAGGATGATTATTATATTTAGAGTTTAATGAGTTAATCAATTCTTTTTATTGGACTAGAGGGAGTAAAAATTGCTTACTTTCTGAGGGAGGCAGAATCAAACTTTTAATTGGAATGTGGACTAGATCTTTTACTTTTTGTAGCTTGATAAGCTGATTTTTTTTTTTTTTTTTTAAATTTTCTGTTGATTTTCTTTTGTTAGGAATGACTCGTAATTTTTATTGGAAATTGCAAAACTAGGTTGGTGAGCTAGTATATGAGCTCGAGTAGAATTTGCAAAGCAGTTGATAAGGGAAAACCAAAAATTTGCATTTACACAAACTGTGACAACTATACCACTTGACATTGTGTATGAGTTTGCTTGTTTTTGTAAAATTGTCTGCATTCTCAGAGAAGAAACAATCTTCATTTTGCAGATGAAGCTTAGAGATTGACATTAGAGTTAACATCCAATCATCTGGTTAAACATGCTTTAGATAAACTAGAGAGTAATGAGTTACCTTGTGAATAAACATCTAGGTCAGGCCAAACCATCTTTCCCCTGCGTGATTGTAGTTTAGTACCTAGCAAAACTGAAAACAACTTTCCTTTTCACTTTCTTGGCTTTCTTTTTGACAATGAAGATAGTCAAGAATCAGGGCAATGCATTTACCTCCCTGACTGCTGTTTTCCTCATCTTTCCACTCCTTTGCGTTCTTGAACTCAGAATTAATTTTAGAAGGTAGAAGGTTGTGGGAACAGAGTCATAGAGATGGTTGGCGCTCGAAGTTATAGAAAAAACCAAAGAGAAATCAAGAAGTAGAACAGTGAATAGTTTTACTTTGTTTCTATGCAGTGCCATAGCCCATGGACATTGAAAATCAATTCCCTGCTTTCATTATGTGAAGCCTGTATCTGGGCTGTGCAAATGGCAAAACTTTCTGAAAAAGGATCAAGTGGATAGTTGAAAAATAGAAATACGTTCTCTAATCTTCTGGTACTATTTTTACCAAACTTCTCTTCTATAAGCCTAAGCGTACCATTCTTAATATGAGCAAATAGTCATAGCCATGCAGATTTGAGCCTTTGGCAGTTAATAAGATAAAACTAAGAATTGATTCAATCTTGAAAGTACAAGTAACCATGTAGATTTGAGTCTTTGGCAATTTATGATCTCATTATGTTGTAAATCTAATGTCTGTATTTCTTTCCTTACTTTATCAACTCATTCAATTTTTGGCCAAATTAATTAGCTCATGCAGCTATGTTCCATCTGGAAATACATATTTGGCTTCAAGGGAGATAGTTCGATTAACCAAAAATGGCAGTACAAACAACATCCAGGGCTTTTATTACTGTCATAACTCGAGTGAGTTCCAAGAAATCATACTGTACACCTGGTTGAGTGGTATTAAATGTTTAACACACTAGTCCATTTACTAGGAGAGATTTCATGTTGATCTTTATTGCTCCTCTACATTAAATGCTGTTTATTGAAGATTTTCATGTTCACTATGCCAATTGTGCATGTCTAAGGTTCCTCGACTATGTGTCACTTACTCAGAGGATTAAATGATTCTTCTTGCAGACAATTCTTAACTTTTTCACATACAAAGCCGTGAGAACTGTTCTGAACCAGCTCTATGAGATGAACCCTCCACAATACCGGTGGTTTTATGAGTAAGTAAAAAACTTTTTAAGTTATGAACTTTTCTGAGGATTTTGATTTGGTTCTTGATGTCCTGATGTGTTTGATCTTACTCAGTTATTCAGATGCAGTAAATAAAATTTGGACATAGCTCGAAACAGCAAATTGAATAGTTCTTTACTCTGGCATAAGTACCAGATTTAAGCCTGAATTTAGGATTAGAATACTCAAAACTTGATTTCAAACTGTACTTGATTTCGCGGTTTTGTTGTTTGCTGTGATCTTGATGAACATACTCCAATCTTAACAGCTATGTTGCTAACAATAAGCCTAGTGATGGGAAGCGATTCATTCGCAGCCTTGCAAAGGTAACTCGCCATATAGGTTTTAATAGAGAACAGTATACGAAATTAAAAGAAGTTTTCATTAAGTGGCAGAATAACTAGTAAGATCAATTTATCGTCTTTTTTCACAGGAGAAATCTGAACTTGCTGAAAGAGTAATGATAACACGACTTCACCTCTATGGAAAATGGATTAAAGTAAGAATTTTATAGTTGTATGTCCAGCATCTTTTGATCAAGGATCTTTCTGAGCAGGCAATGCAATTTGATGTTAATAATAATCATTAAATTCTTTATTTTTATTTTTGGCTCAGAAATGTGATCATACTGCAATATATCAAGAAATCTCCGACCAAAATTTAGAGTTGATGCGTGAAAGGCTCATGGAGACAGTGATTTGGCCCTCTGATGATACAAACACAGAGAAGATTTGGTGAAGGGCTGCTGCAACTTTCAAGCGTCTGTTCTTTCCGGCCTATTTCTTGTTTGCTTTATACTTATTTCTTTAGCAAATAGGAAAATTCCTTTGTAGTAGTTGTTTACTTTTAAATTCAGATTTAGGAGTTTTCTGTTATACATTGTATATATGATGAATATGCATTCTCTAGACGAGCTTTAGAAAAAGATTAAAGGAAAAAAAATAAAACTTTGATTTTCTTATCAGTGCAGTTAAGTCTTTATTGTATATAGTAATTTTGCTCGATAAAGATCGCACTGATTTAATCTCAATATATTTTTCAAATCAGAAAAAAGTTGGGGTACGTCATTAAATTTTCATTTAAATACACTTATCTTGTGTTTGGGTCAATGAATTTGGGAAAGATTTGAAATCTACTCATTTATTACAGAGATTTATAAAGTCAAAATGGATGTATTTTAAATCTATCCAAATTAGAAATTTTTTTGAAATCATTTATGTCACACTTTTTAATTTGCGTAAATTTAAAATTCATTCATTTCAACCTTACAAATCCATTCAAAAAGTAGATAGATTTTGAATCTTTCTTAAAATCTATCGATCCAAACACTAACTGAAAAGATTCATCATTGTTGTAATTAACTATGTCAATGAAAAGAACAAGAGGGCACCTATGATTGCAATATTCTAAAATGCACAAAATGAGTTGAGATTATCACTTTCATTGTTAAGAGAAAGCAAAGAACATGCAATGAGGAAATAAAACATCTAAGTGAAAACCAAGTTAGAAATTTAGGAGAATTTGATACCAGTTATGATATAGTATTATTTTCTTTCTCCTTAACATCTTGGTTTTTTTCGTCAACGTTAGCTTAGTGTGTTTTATCAGGCCAATCAACTCTTGATTTCATACTTACACTTTTTTTGGTGTGTTGTTGATTGCATAATAGCAGAAAGTAATTTCGTAAGACAAAGGTACGTGACAGCGCAACATACGTGAAAAGCTAGCGAAAATTTCCAGGTTTCTCTAGTTATCTGATTTGGGAGACCCATGTCAAAAATCATACACGATCACAAATCGCAGTTACGAAAGCACCATTGTTGGAATACCAAATTAAATTTAATATCATGACAATCAAAGTTATCATAACTCGGATCCTTTATGTTTAATCATCAAGAATATAAATTAAATACTAAATGCGAAAGCGTATATGAATCTATAAGAATTGATGTGATTCTTGAATATCCGGATGTAATTCTTGAATATTATGGTTATTGATCTTCCAAATTACTATGTATGTATTTTAGAGAATAGGGTTACTCACTTTTCTGATGATGGGATGTCAAGAAAAGTAACATAACATAGAATTTGGAAACCATAACCTATATATATATATATATATATATCTATATATATATATATATATATATATAGATATACTTTCCTTATTCCCTTACGTTTTGCCTATCATAAAACAAGAAATAAGATTTTAGGGTATCTACACATAAAAGTCCATACTAATTAGATGACTTAGACCCATTTTCTTAAACATATTAGATCACTTTATATTGGGTCAAGTAATTATGATAGCACATATTACACAATTAATATATATGTAAATGTCCAAAACCCAACATTCTCCCACTTGGACTACATATATATATTATTGCATAAAACCTTATGAGTTCAAAACCTTTAGCTATCATGACCATAGTCATCTTCGAACAATCTTGTCCATTAATCATGTCAATATATGATCAAGACGATTTTCGTTACATTAATCGTAACTAAACCCATTCTTGGCCACGCACATCAATACAGAACTACCAAATGATATAGATCAAGTATGGATGTGTAGCATGAAAATTACATGCAATGTGATCTTAAACATGCCTATTTTCAACTGGTCCAACTTTATTCTTTATAGAGATCAAACTAAAAATGAAGTCAGAGTGAAACATAACTGAACACTTTATTTCTAAAACTGAATTCTTTATTTTTGCAGAAAATATTCATAAATATAAGATGTGTTTTAAAAGATTAAAGTATATAAAGTGAATACAAACTCCCACTAATCCTGAATATCCTCAAAAGACATAACACCCATATGAGCAGTGTGCTCATGAAAGACCTTAGGTGGTAATCCTTTAGTAAGCGGATCCGCAATCATGGAGTTCGTACCAATATAGTCTATAGACACCTGACCACTCTGAACTCTTTCTTTAACAACTAGGAACTTGATATCTATGTGTTTAGAATTCGTTGAGCACCTATTATTGTTAGAATATAATACTACTAATTTATTGTTACAAAATAACTTAAGTGGTTTACATATTCAATACCATCCACAATTCGCAGCCCTGTGATAAAATTTCGTAACCATATTCCAAGATTTGATGTCTCATAACATGCTATAAATTCAGCTGCCATGATGGAAGGAGTTATGAGTGTTTGTTTAACACTTTTTCAAGAGATAGCTCTACTAGCAAACAAATAAATATAACCCGAAATGAATTTATGACTGTCTTGACATCCAGTAAATCAGAGTCGGAATACCCAATTATCTCTAATTTATCCGATCTCCTATATGTGAGCATGTAATATTTTGTTCTCTGAAGATATCGCATGACTCTTTTGACTGCTATCCAATGAACCATACCTGGATTGCTCAAATATCTACCTAACATCCCAACAATATACGCAATATTTGGATGCGTACAAACTTGAGCATACATTAGGCTTCCTACTGCCGAAGCATAGGGAATCTTTTGCATTTTCTTATTTTCAAAATCATTTTTAGGGCACTGAGTGAAGCAGAATTTGTCTCCCTTAGCAATAGAGGGTATATCTTGGTTTACTATCTTGCATGCCAAATCTCTTAAGTACCTTCTCGATATAATTCTTTTGCGATAATCCAAGAATATCCCTAGAGCAATCTCGATGTATTTGAATCTCTAATACAAAAGAGGCGTCCCCAAAATCTTTCATCTCAAATTTCTATGATAGAAATCTCTTGGTTTCGTGCAATAAGCCTATATCATTATTGGCAAGCAGTATGTCATCGACATATAAAACCAAAAAAATGTACTTACCCCCACTAAACTTGTGATATATACAATCATCAACCAAATTCATCTCAAAATCAAACGAGATGATAATTTGATGAAATTTGTAATACCATTGACGAGAAGGTTGCTTGAGCCCATAGATGGATTTTTTTAATTTACAGACCATATTCTTTGCATCTTTGGCACAAAGTTTTCCAGTTGCACCATATAAATAGTCTCATCAATGTCACCATTGAGAAACGCAGTCTTTACATCCATCTGATGTAACTCAAGGTCAAAATGTGCCACTAAAGCCATTATTATCCTAAACGATTCTTTCACATGATACTAGAGAGAAAGTCTCTTTATAATCAATGCCTTCCTTTTGAGTAAAACCTTTTGCGACAAGACGTGCCTTATTTCTCTCCACATTACCTCGAATCCCTTTTGGTTTTAAATATCCATTTGCAACCAATAGGTTTCGTACCTTCGGATAGTGTGACGAGTTCCCAAACGTCGTTGTCTTTCATGGATTTAATTTCCTCATTAATAGCATCAATCCATTTGTGAGAATTAGCACTATGCATGGCTTGATGAAAGTTGATTGGATCATCTTCCACCAATCCAATGCCATCCTCATGTTCTTGGAGAAATACGATGTAATCATCCAAAACCGCACTTCTCCGTTCTCTAGTGGATCTCCTTAATGGCATTTGTTCTTGAGGTTGTTGAGTTTGTTCGTGTTGTTCTTGATGGGGAAGATTTTCAAAATTGTCTTGTGGTATTGGTATTACTTTAGTTGAACAATGTCAGGAATAGAAGGTTGATCATTGTCAATAACAATCGTAGCAAGAGAAATAGATTTCTCTTCAAAGACAAAGTCTCTAACTTTGTCTCTCTCTCCAAACTCAATATCCTCAAAGAACTGGACATTTCTTGCCTCAAAGAAGGATCTGGATGTGGGATCATAAAATTTGTACCCCCGAGACCGTTCAGAGTAACCAACAAAATAGGTGTTGACCGTTTTTGAGTCCAATTTCTTTTCATTTAGCCTATAAGGCCTTACCTCAGCTGGACAACCCCAAATATGTAAATGTCTTATACTAGGCTTCTTTACCAGTCCATAGTTCATAGGGAGTTTTGGTCGTTGTCTTAGTTGGAACTCTATTAACAATATAAGTTACAGTTTTTAATGCCTCTCCCTAGAGTGAATCTGGTAAAATTGTATGACTAATCATATTTCTTACTATATCCTTTAAAGTTCTACTTCGTCTCTCAGCAACACCATTCATGCTAGGAGATCCCGGCATAGTGTATTGTGGGACGATTCCACATTTCTCTAGGAATTTAGCAAAAGGTCCTGGACGTTGTTACCTGATCTGTCATAGTATTCAACACCACAGTTAGATATGACAGCCTTAATTCTTTTACCAAGTTGGTTTTCAACTTCAGCTTTAAAAACCTTGAACATGTCCAATGACTGAGACTTCTCATGAATTAGATAAAGGTAGCCATAACGAGAAAAATCGTCTATGAATGTAATAAAATATTGTTGACCATTCTAAGAAGCCGTAGGGAATGACCCGTAAATGTCTGTATGTATTACTTCTAAGACGTCCGAAGATCTACTGGCACCTAATCTCTTTATATTTGTTTGTTTCCCTTTAATACACTCAACGCATATTTGAAAGTCTGACAAATTAAGGGGATTAAGAATTTCATCGGACACAAGTCTTTCAATTCTTTGTTTAGATATATGACCTAAACGCTTATGTCAAAGTGAACCAGAATTCTCATTGATTAATTTAGCGTTTAGTACCACGTGAACTTATATGCAAGGTTTCATTATATGAAATAATAGTTTCGATTAAATAAAGGTTATCACGAGAAGAAAAAAAATTAGTACCAATAATATTTGAATTCAGAAAAAGACTAAATTGACTATTTCTAAATGAACAAAAGTAACTGGATTTGTCCAAAATAGAAATAGAAACCAAATTCCGTCTAAAAGACGGTACAACATATGTCTCTTTCAAATCCAAATAATAACCAATTTTTAATAATAACCTAAAAGTCCCTATTGCTTCAACTTTAACTGGTTTGCCATCTACCACATAGATGAATCTTTCAGTATCACTCGGCTTTGGGCAATTCAGGCAACCCTGCATGAACACACTTATGTGAGTAGTAGAACCGGAGTCTATCCACCAAGTGTATCTAGGTACTGAAGCTAAATTAACCTCAGAACAAACCAAAACGAGAAACGTACATTTCTTTGCACGCCAAGTGTGATATTTGGTACAGTCATTTATTATTTTCAGGTGTCCAGAATTCTTACAAAAGTAACAACCAAATTTCTCAGTTTGTTTCTTTTATTGTTTCTTTTGAAGTGGACCACCGCAGCTTCTTTATCCTTTTTCCTTTTCTTATTTTTGTCCTTAAGGTACTTATCAAGTTAGCACTTTCAATCTTTTCTTACTTCAATCTTTCCTCTTCTTGCACACAATGAGAAATGAGTTCATTTAGAGACCATTTATCCTTTTGACAGTTATAACTGACCTTAAATTGACTGAATTGTGCAGGAAGAGAGATCAAAACCAAATGTACGGGCAAGTCCTCAGACACTCTAACTTTAGTGCCTTAAGTTTTGAAGTAAGATGAGACATCTCTAGGATGTACTCCCTTATATTTCCTTTTCCTTTATACCTTATTGAAATCAAGTTCGACAGAATCGTACTTGTTTCTGCCTTATCATTTTTTACAAAACGTTTTTCAATTTCTATAAGGAACTCTTTGACAGTTGTCTTTTCGGACACATCGCTCCGAATGTTTCCAGAATTGCACGTTTCATGATAATAAGACTCATGCGATCTGAATGATCCCACTTCTCATAGTCCCTTTTTTCTTCTACAGAACTATTATCTGTAAGAAGAGTGGGTTGTTCAATTCTTAGCGCAAGGTCTAGATCCATGTAACCAAGAACGATCATTACGTTCTCTTTCCATTCCTTAAAATTGGTTCCATTCAACATAGTGATGGAATTGATATTGGCAGATATCATAGAAGCAGATGTGTTAACTGAAAATAGAACAAAATAACATATTCACGTAAGTTCCGAATCTTAAGTAATAAATTAAATTCAAATAATGGTAGGGCCCATCACAAGATACCTAACACAACATTAATATTTAGTCCTTGGACAGAAATATTAACTTGTAAGTGGTACTCTTGGTGTAGTAATCAAATATTGACAATAAATCCTGTCAAATAATAAATCTATCTTTGGACTAACTTATTATTCACATGGAATACCAAATAATTGTCACATATTTAACCCTTACCACAGGTGTATATATAATTCGGTCAAATATTAACTTTCATTTGGATCGATAAATATCCGCATGAATTACAAATACACAATTATCTTAATATTCCAAAATAAATTGACCTATACAAGAGGGGCTCTTTTGATAGTATGTTGTGTCAATTAATATATTTTTAAACATTAGACATATTTAATTAATTAACTAAAATTTGAATATAATTATTTTACCAAAGGTTTAAAAATAAAAAATAAAATGCCAAAAAATAAAAAAAATAAAAAATAAAAGGCCGAAAATGATTTGGCCTCGTGAGGTTCATGACCTTATTGGTCATGAACAAATCCTTATGGCCATGAACAAAAAAGTTCATGGCCGATTCTATCCTTTTTCTTTTTTTTTTTTTTTAATTCTTATATAAAACAAATTCAAAAAAATAAAAAATAAAATAAAACCAAAATTTTGAATCCAACAATTTAATCTGAATAAATATAAGAATTATTGGATCCAAAAACTTAAATCCGTACATTGATATAACCACAATTGTTCTTAAATACAACAAATTAAATCACATAAAAAATTTGTTGAATTCAAGAACTAAATCCATATGAAATCACATAATAAATCAATTAAAAAAACTGATTTCTCAATGATTCAACATGTAGATGCTCTGATACCATTTGTTGGAATACCAAATTAAATTTAATATTATGACAACCAACGTTATCATAACCCAGATCCTTCATGTTCAATCATCAAGAATATAAATTAAATACTAAATGCGAAAGCGTACCTGAATCCATAAGAATTGATGTGATTCTTGAATATCCGGATGTGATTCTTGAATATTATGGTTATTGATCTTCCAAATTACTATGTATGTATTTTAGAGAATAGGGTTCTCACTTTTTTGATGATGGGATATCAAGAAAAGTAACACAACATAGAATTTGGGGACCATAACATATACATACATACATATATATATATATATATATATATATATATATATAGATACATACATATATACTTTCCTTATTCCCTTAGGTTTTGCCCATCATAAAACAGGAAATAAGATTTTAGGGTATCTATACAAAAAATCCCATACTAATTAGATGACTTAGACCCATTTATCTTAAACCATATTAGATCACTTTATATTGTACCAATTAATTATAATAGTACATATTACACAATTAATATATATGTAAATGTATAAAACCCTACACCCAATACTCAAATGAGTTCAGATTATCTCCATTTACATGAGTTGGCTAATATATTTTACTTCTTTTTTTTTTTTTTTCAAAACTGACCTTATAATAATGAATATCGTTTAAAAAAAGCTTAATTATAGTTTGTCACGGTAAATAGGGGACAATTGCAAATTACTCCTTATGTTTGTTTTATCTATAAATTGCCCTAAAGATATAATAAAGTTAAAATTTTCATCTAAAAAGAGTAGCCAAGTGTCATAATTACCCTTAATATTTTTAGTTACACTTTGTGAATTTATTTAATAAAATTCTTATATTTAAACTTTAAAATGATAATAAACTAAATATATTATTCTAATTTTTTTCTTTAGAAAGAGGTACCATGGGGGATGAGTTAGTTGATCAACAATAAATTTATTTAAAACATATATTGATTATACCTCAAAGTAGTATATGTACTCAAATAATGTGATTTTTTAAGTTCAAAGTGATGAAATAATTATTGATAATAGAGAAAATAAAATAAAAATAATAAAACTCACAATAATATGATTAAATAAATAAAATAATTTATTATAGATATAAAAGTAATAGTGATGGAACAAGTATGTGATGGCATAATAAAAATGGATGCGAAGAAGAAAAAATAAAATAGCAAACTAGTTCATACAATTAATATTGAAGGGTAAAATTTTTTTCAATAATGTTGGATGAAAAAAAATATTGTTACTTTTAAATGACAAATTGCTTATAAAATAAAATAAGATACCAAAGTACTCATCCTAATTTTATGTTCATTAAGGCAACTAAAAGATTGAGGGCGATTATCACATTTGATACTACTCCCTTTAGATGAAAATTTTAAGTTCATTAAAGCTTGGGGGCAATTTGTAGATAAAATAAACATAGGGAGCAATTTATAATTGTTCCCTGCTTATAGGGGCAAACTGTAATTAAGCCTTAAAAATGTGTATACATGAAATTATTACGTCTTCTGAATTATAGTAGAGATGTAATTTAAAATAGGGTAAATTTCACATACACCTCTTGTGGTTTGGCTGTGCACCACATAACTCTCTTATGGTTTAAAAATCTAAAAAAAAACCCCCGTGATTTTGGTAAAACTGGAATGCGGACGGAAAGTGCTCTGTTTACGGCACCGTTAGATTAGACAATAGTACCCTTGCCAAGTCAAAATCAATAAAACAATTTCACATCTTCGTTTAGAGAGAGAGAGAGAAAGAGAGAAAATGCTAAAAATCTAAAATCATATTATGTGAATCAAGAAAAAATGCAAATCAAGAAGAATCGAAGCAAGTACCGAGAACAGTGCGTATCAAAGATCTAGAAACGCAATTGGAGAAATCGAAGCAATTGAAGAATTGAGAGGATCCATTAATAGGTACATTTCCCTAACAAAAATAACTAGATCCAAGTTTTATTCTTTGTAAATCAGCTATATCTTAGTTTGATCCTATTAGGGTTTTGGCTTTTGTAGGAGTATTAGAATATTTAACTAGATTTTGGTTTCTTTTTGGGGTATCTATAGTCAAAGATTCTCTTTTTATTGGAAAAAAATAGAAAAAAAAGTAGAGTTTACTTGTTTTGATTTGTTAGAACCTCTTTGATATTAATGGGGACTATATCTCTTTGCATTTGTTTAGTATATTATACAGCCGATTTGTTTCGTATATGTAGTTTCTACTAGCAACACAATTTATTTGCATTTTGTCTGTTACAAGGTTGTTCTTGCTTGAAAACAAAGTGATCCAGTAAGTTAGGTATTTGGTATACATTTGTTTGGTGTTATAATAGTACGCTTGTTCAAATTAGGTATTTGAATCATGGGATAAGGTGAAAACAGTTAGTGTGGAGAAATGGAGGCCACGAATACGTAGGCATTATGGGGGTATATTTAAAAACACACTAGACATTATTTACACGGGGAAGGAAGAAATAATATTTGATCCATGTGATCCAAATTATTTATCAAGGAAAGTGTTCGTATAAGTTAGTTGATAGAGATGCAATGAATATGAATTTGTATTATAGTATTCCTTGTTGTGGGGTAAATGCTGGTGTCATTGCTATTAATGGAGATGAGGATATAGAAGTATTGACTTCTTCTCATGAAGGGTTGACTTATGTGCATATCTACATGGAGACAGGTGATATGCCAATTAATACTGCTGAGTTGCTAAAGGACCAAACTGTAGAACCCGTTGAACAAACTATTGAAGAACCTGTTGAGCAGGTTAAAGAATCTGTTCATCCACAAGTAGATATAATAAATCCAGCAGCCAAAGGAAAAAGAGGCAGGAGGCAATTGAAAAAAAGAACACTTCGAAGGTTAGATAGAAAAGGAAGAACATCTTCTGCATCTTAGTATAGAGAATAATCAAAAGAAAGGACGGATCACGGTGAAGAGGAAGCAGATCCTGAATAGTTGTGGGAAGGATATGAAGGTCCAGAAGATGAGGAACATCTTTGCTGCAACTGACGAACTAAAGCAACCAAATCCAAATACAAAAGCTACTACATCTACTGAAAACAGGCAGAATCAAGTAGATCCAGGCATTGCAACCACTCAAAGTAGCCAAAATCTACCAAATCCAGGCACTGTAGAAGCTCAAAACAGACATAATCAAGTAGATACAAGCACTGAAATTGCTGGTAACAACCATAACCAAGCATCAGCTAAAGGAAAGGGCCAGGCAGGAAAAAATACACTGCTGTAGCTAAACCAAAGGGTAAAAAAGATACATGTCAGTTTGTTAACAATCAAGAATCAGAAATACTACACTCATAACAGGCCGCAGGTACAGAAAATGATATAGGTGAAAGTGAGGAACATTGGATTGAACTCTTTTCATATGATGAAGATGAAATAGAAGGTAGGCCATATTCTGATGATGAAGATGAAATAGGTAGGCCAGTTTACTCATATTTCAATCTAGAAGTTGAGTTCAGTAAAGTTGATTTTTAGTTGAAAGTTGGCCAAAGATTCAGAAATATAAATGCATTTAAAGAAGCTCTTGTGGAATGGCATGTTAGAGAAGGGTACATGTTCAAGTTCATAAAAAATAAAGGAAGAAGAGTTACAACTATGCGCAAAAAGGATCCTCATGGAGAATACATGCAAGTCCAGTCCAACATGAGGCAACATTTCAAATCAAGACATTGAAAGGATCTCACACATATGGAAGGGATTATGATAATGTACATGCCACATCAAGATATCTTGCAAATAAGTTCCAGCATATAATTAGACATAAACTAAACATAACGTTGATTGGATTGCAAAATTCAGTAAGGAGGGTGTGCATGGTTGATATTAGTAGCAAACAAGCATATAGGACAAAGAGAAAAGTCAAGGACATGCCACAAGATACTGACATTCAAAGGAGCAATACCATAAAGTAAGGGATTATGAAGCTACATTGTTAATTCGAAATCTTGGAAGTCATTTCGTATTATAGATTCCTAGGAATTCAGAGGAAGATGAACGGGGCACATGTGAGAGAATGTATTGGAGTTCAGTAGCAATGAAGGAAGGGTTTTTCAAAGGTTGTAGACCAATCATAGGTCTTGATGGGTGCTTTTTGAAAAGTCCATTTACTGGTCAACTATTGACTGCAATGGGGAGGGATGGGAATGATAACATGTTCCCTATTGTACTTGTTGTTGTTAAGGCTGAAAGGTAACATAGTTGGAGATGGTTTTTCTTGGAGTTGAGGACTCAATTGGGTACTGGAAATTCATAGGCTTGGATATTTATTTCAGATAGGTAAAAAGGTCTAATAAATGTAGTAGATGATGTTTTCCCCGATTCCCACCATAGATTTTGCCTTAGACATATATACCAGAATTTCAATCAAAAGTTTAAGGGCAAGGAATTAAGAGATTCTTGACTTTTGGGCTGTTGCATCAGCTGGTAATGCTAGAGTCTTTAATAGAGGAATGGCTAAATTGGAAAGGGTACGAGCTTCTTTATGGTCAAGGTCTCATTTTGATCTAGAATGCAAGAGTGACATTGTTGTGAACAACTTGAATGAGTCATTTAACAACTACTGCCTTCCAGCAAGAAGTTCAGCTGTAATATCAATGTTTGAGTGTAAAAGGAGAAAATTGATGCAGAGAATTCAAATAAAAAGACAAGACATGGAGAGATAAGAAGGCATCATTTCCCCAAACATTCAAGAAAGGTTGGAATAAAAAAAATAAGATCTATAGTAGATATTGTATAGAAATCTATGGAGGGGACAGGACATACAAGGTGGACTGTGGGAATAGAACACATGTAGTGGACTTGCCAGGAAGGACATGTACATGAGGACTATGGCAATTGACTGGAATCCCATGCCCGCATTCTATTGTTGGCATACAAAAGACAAAACACACACTGCTAAGGAGTATCTATGTTGACAAATGTTACAGCAAAGAGGTGTATCTACAAATATATAGTGGAAATATAAGACCTATGCCATCTCAAGAGGATTGGGATTTTGTTGGTGCTGATCCAATCAATCATCTATTTGTGAGAAAATAGCCTGGAATACCTAAGAAGTTGAGAAGAAGCACAGCTAATGAACCTGGGGATCCAACTAGAGCTTCAAGGAGAGGTTTGATTGTCTATTGTAAAAGGTGCTTTCGACCAAACCACAATTCAAGAGGATGCAAGTTCCGTATTCATCCTAAGTCGAAATTTTACAAGGTATTATAATTATTTAGTTTTTGGAGTAAAATCTTGCATGAATTGATTTTGACCTGCTATTTGATTGTGCATTATGTAGGAACCACCAACTAAAGATTCTACTAAAAGCTCACAGCTTGCTGGAAATGCAGAAGGTAATAAATCTTCTTGTTGTTCAAGTTTCTCATTTATTTATCCCCATTTTGATGTATCTTACTTGTGTTCTAGTTTATGGGAATGCAGATGCTACTGCTACAAGTGCTGCTGAAAATGCTAGAAATGTAGGTGCTACTAATGTAGGGTTTGCTAGAAATGCAGAAGGTAATACATCTTCTTGATGTTCAGGTTTCTCATTTAGTTATCCCCACTTTGATGTATTTGAAATTACTTGTGTTCTAGTTGGAAATGCAGGTGCTGCCACTACAGGGGTTGTTGAAAATGCTGGAAATATGGGTACTGCTACTATAGGAGTTGCTGAAGTGTTGGAAGAAATAACTACCATGCTGGAAATGCATAAGGTGCTACAACTACAAATGAAAATGAACAAGGTCCAAGAACTACGAAAGTTTCCCCAACCGTCAGAAGTGTTCTTCATAGTATTAGGTCCAAGAAAGCTAGAAATTCTTGACTTAAATGATTGTGTATTTTCATCCCTTTTTTGGTGACAACGTTTTGTGATACACATCTGCCTTAATGATAGGCTTGGCATTATAGATTGGTGAACTTGTTCGTAGGATGCTGTAATTGATGATTTTTTTTGGGTATCAAACCTTTTGTGCCTTTATGAATGAAAGGCTTTGCATTCAGACTGGAAAGGCTTTGCATTCATATTCCCAATAAGGATTGTTTAATGCATTAGTCAAGTCTTGTGAATTAAAGAGAAACTTTCTCGATTGTTTGATTTGCCAAAAACAGATTTGTTGGATAACGAATACCTTCAATGGAATAATCATAAGAGTTAAACTTCACAGCAAACAACACAAACCATACTAAATTACGAACTAATTCTAACCCAGATACTACTTTCATTTCAGGCTAGCAACCAACAATGATAACACAGATACAACAAGAACAAAGTACATCATAGTATTCATCATTTTAAGGCGTATTTCTAAGCTTTCCACCATAGCAAAAAACAACCCATCAGTAGCATTGTTTGCCCTCATACCCCTAGCTTCTTCTCCAAAATCCACCATTAATGGAATACACCATGCCCAGAACTTACACTTCCTTCTTTCACAAAAACAAAATACAATATACCCATTGAGGGCTTGTCAGATTCCACAATCTTCACAGCTTCTTTGCGATTCGATTCACAAAATTTGTATTGATACCTTACATCTTGTCTCCATTCGCCACCATCTTGTCTCCATCCACTACTATCTTGTCTCCATCTACCACCACTGTAGGAGCTTTATTGAACCCCAATTATGATAATCATGTTTTGATGATGACCAAATCGCACTAACAGTTTGAAAATAAGTGTGCAAAAAAATAGGGAGGCTCGGACGCAAATGATCATCCGAACAAAACAACCAGAAGACTCCACGGATGCAAATAACTGTCCGAAAGACAGAGCTTCAGACGATGGTAATCGTCTGACGCAAAGAAACTGAAGTAGTCTCGGACGAAGAACAGCGTTCAATCATATTTCCAGAAGACATTGCTTCGATCGAATGCAGGTTCGGACGCATCCTCGGACGTCCGAACGAATACCCTCAGAGAACGGACGCAACGTCGGATGCTGGGTTTAACAAGTGCAGCGGCCGTCCGAACGGTCCAACGGCTAGTTCATTCGGATGCACACCTGCTGCATCGGCCGTCCGAAAGGTCCAAAGGTTAGTTTTCCAATAAACAGAAAATAGCTGTTGGAAAGTTGTTAGAAGCAAATTTTGGGCAACTGTAAATACCCCTAAGTCTGAATTAAATAAAAAAGAGACTTCTACATTGATTACAAGTAATTCTTGAGCTATTTGGGAGAAATAGTGTGTAGAAGTGTTGTAATAGTGTAGGTAATTTTGTGAAAAGAGCTTAGTAGTGTAAGAGTTCTTCAAGTGTAAGAGTGGAGAGATAACAATTGTAACAAAGGAGGTTGTGAGTGTAAAACTCTTGGCTCAACTAAAGGAAATTAGTGTGAGCAAGAGTGATCCTCATTTGTGTACAAGAGATTATTGTCTCACCTACTTTGAAGAGACTTTTAGTGGCTAAACTTCAAATTGTGAACTTGGTAGTTGCCTTGTAAGAAACTCTTTGTAGTTGTAAGCTTTATTCCAAGCTTGAGAAGCTTGGGAGTTTGGTTTGATTCTCTTAATCTCAATATTCTTATTTGTTCTTTAAGCTTAAATTGTTGAATATCTATTGTATTCATTTGTGCTTAAGTTTTTATTTGGTGCATAAAGTTTGTATTTTTGTTAAGTACATAAAAAGATTTGTTTTAGATACAACCTAATTCACCCCCCTCTTAGGTTTGCCCTTTGGGACCAACAAGCTTGACATATTTTCCTCAATTTCTTGAATCAACAGCCTTTTTCCTCTTTAGATGGATCTGACAGCTCTCTCTCTTCAAAACAAAATGTTTCCTAGGTTTAATAAGGTGAGGAAGTAACTTAAACAACATTAAAAGGGGTATATTTGGAAGAATAAAGTTATTATTATCAAAGATTCCACAAAAAAACCACCCATACACGCATCTGATGCGCATTTCTCTCAAGCGCCGTTAATAGAGCACTTTTCCATCCGCATTCCACTTTTACCAAAAGCATGGGGGTTTTTTTTTTTTCTTTTTTTTAGGTTTTTAAACCATAAGTGGGTTACGTGGCACACGGCTAAACCACAGAGGGTGTATGTAGAATTTACCCTTAAAAATATTACTAATATCAAGTGAGACCACAAGAAGTTTGATATAATTTTTCACTTCTAGAATCAAAATTATATTAACTGTCATGAAATTAAATTTAGAATTTAAGAATTTAGTTTTTAATGAGTACAATATTTAGGAGAGTCTGAATCAAATACCAATGAAACTCCTGTCAATAAAAAAAGAGTTATCAACAATTAAATAGTATCATTAAGATTCGTCTTAACGACAAGAGTCATCAGCTATAATGGTTGTACATCTTCAATAATTTATTATTACTCTTTTTCCTATTTAAGATTCTTTTTCCTGTTAAAAAGATTCTTTCAAACAACTAAATGATTAAGTAATTCTTGAGTTTAGGTCAATTTCCTAAGTCCTTAATTGACATAGATAAATATTTGTGATTTTTAAACATATAAATAACTTAATCAGATACAATAAAATTAAAACAAATAAATTGAATAAATAAAAAAACTTATTAATTGATAAAAAAAAAGATGTTTGAGAAGTGGGGTAAATATTCCAGATGGTAGGACAGGTTTGGCAACAAAAACTTGATTAAGTAAGAGAGTAATAGTTAAAAATGGTTGCGTTCAAATGATTGAAGCATGGACATATTAATCATCAATTAAGAACACTTCACATTTTTGTTGAGGAATAATATATTTACATATCTTTAAATTTTTGACACTTTCTGTTCTAAAATTACCTTCTAATAATGAATAAGGTGTATAGAAGAAATTAATTGTAATTACTTACATTTAATTATATTATAAAGATATATATCTTAAAATATGAATACTTCTATTCATGTACGACCATAATAAATTTGGTATAATTTTTCACTTATGGAACCGGTCAAAATTTTATTTACCACATTGGAATTAAATTTAGAATTTGTGAATTTAGTTTTTAATGAACACAATGTTCAATACATGAGACTCCGAATCAAATACCAATAAAAGTCCTCCCAATAAAAAGAGTCATCCAAAATTAAATAGTACTTCTTCCATTTTAATTTTATTGTCACTTATGAGGTGAGCATGAAAATTTAATTTTATGATGTGTATACCAATGTCATCCCTCATTATTGAGTTAAAACAAATCAAAAAGTTATAGTTGTTAAAACAAATCAAAAAGTTATAGTTGTTAAAACAAATCAAAAAGTTATAGCTTAAGTGTTTTAGTAAGAATAGAATTAAAATATAATATGATACTAATACAAGGTAACGACTTCTTTTGGAAAGGTGACATTTATTTTAGAGCTTCCCAAAGTAGTAATTGTGACAGTATAAATGGGATAGAAAGCGTATCATTAAGATTTATCATAAATAAAAGTGTCATCATCCATAACAAAGGTTGCCATCTTCAATAATTTATGAGTCGTTTGCACTTCAATCATTTATGAACCTTTTGTCTGTTAAAATGGTTATTAGTTTAAGCTTTCAAACAATTAGATGATGATTACTCTATTTCTTGAGTTTATGTCAATTTTTTTTAACAACTCAATCGAGATAACTAGATAAATATTTATGATTTTTAAATATAAAAATAACTTAGTAGATACTACAAAATAAGAAATGAATCAAGAAAATAAAAAAAAATTAACGAAAACATGTTTGAGAAGCACAGTAAATCTTTAAGATGGTATGGCGGATTTTGCAACAAAGAAACTAGATTAAGAAAAAGAATAATATTTAAAATGGTTGTCACTCAAATAGTTGAAACATGAACTTATTATCATCATCAGATATGAACAGTTAACATGTTTGTTGAGGAATAAATATTTACATATCTTTCTTTGGCATGCCACATTTTGTTTGGCAAATTGCTATTTTCATGCATAAGATTTTTATTACTATGATAGGAAATTATTTATATGGAGCTACCCATGGCCAATGATTTTGAAATAGAATACATAAAAATATAATATTTAAGGTGTATATATTCATCATCTTTTTTAAATCCACCTTTCTTCCTACCACTTAGTGACTAGAGCCCATGACCAACAAGATATAGAGAAAGTATCTTACCACTTAAGGAGTATAATCCTCATAACTATTGTAAGTTGACAAATTATATGTACCGACGAGTTCAAAACTTGATCATATATTATGATTTCATATTAACTTTCTCAGTTTCTTTTCTTTTTTTACCATTTAATATAACTGTTTAATCTTCAACTAAAAGACTTTTCACGTTATGTTTTCGAATAAAGTTATCTTTTATTTAAACAAATTTATGGGTCAAAAAATTGTTTTGCATGAGCAGTTTTTTGTATTCAAAGTATTTCCAAATTTATGATCGTTAAGGGGGAATCAAATTACCATGTAATAATATGACTTCTGACAAATCAATTGCATTTATTTTTCATAACATATTATCCGTAAATCAATTAAACATGCTATTCATACTTCATCATATTTTTGAAAAATAAAATAACTTACGACTGCATAATTTCTTTATTCATTTGAATAGTTTATAGATTGATTGATAAATAACTTTCTAGAGGGAATATGGAATAAGGATATAATTGGAGGAGCTAAATTGCATTTTGTCCTTTTTATTTATGCAATTAAATAATACTAACTCTCAAAACTGAATCAAAACTAAACAAACTAAACTACTGAACAAACTGATTCCGTATTCGTTATTAAATACTGACTAAACAAACTAAACTAATTATAAGATACTGTTTAAGACTTCAATCTAATGTATATGAAGTTTTGTGAATGGCACTAATGAAATATCACAAGAAACATTACAATAAAAAGTTGCCAATATTTATTAGTTTTATTCTTGGTAGTTAATTAGATAAAATAATCATTTCTCATTTCAGGACTGGTTAAAATTCTAATAGAGTAGGCTAATAATTTGAAAATTATTATGCCATTTTACCAATTAGATTGGTTTTAGTTCTTTTAAGAAAGAAAATAACGAAACTATATAAATACCTATGCAAATAATTACTTCGGATAAATGACACCAATGATCCTTAAACTTTTGGCAATGTTCTTATTTAGTCAGTCAACTTCTAAAAGTATTTATCAAGTCCTAAATGTAACTTTCAAATGTGGCACTAAATGGTCCCTGAATTTCGAATTCAAATATGGTAATTTTTAGTTTATCCCCCCTCCCCGAATATTGATTTAATGTCTATTTGCCCCTCTAAATCTAAATAATAAGGCATTTAGCCATTTTTATTAGTTTTGGTTAAATATTAAATAATTCACTAATTGGACTAGGTAAAAATGACAACACTATATTTCTAACAATCTATATATATAGTGATAAATTTTTATATTATAGAAGTGACTGATTTACCCATCATGATAGGATAATATTCTTTACAATATATTAAAAAAATATAAAATTGAATAAAATGTGTCACATTATTAGTTTGTCAATTTTTATCAGTCAACTAATCAATAAATGGAATACTTTTGCCTAATTTTGGAATGCTAAAACTTGGGAGCGCAAATTGGTAATAAACTTAAATCTTAGTGGGGAAAATTGAAAATTACCCTAGTGGGACTTGGCCTTAGAGACCATCTAAAACCAAATTGGAAGTTTAAAGGTTTAATAGACACTTTCAAAGTTGAGGGACTAAATATAATTATTAGTAAAAGTTTAAGGACTATTAGAGTCATTTACCCTAACTATTTCCATCCATTTTTTTTCTCATTACAAAAGACCCTAACTATTTCCATCCATTTTTTTTTCTTATTACAAATGACTACACATTACTACAAAAATACATAAATTATACAATTTGTGGAGTTTAGGCCAATTACCTTAACAACTTAATTGGAATGATGGACACAAATTATAATTTGTTAACATGAAAAGAACTTAATTGATAATAGAAAACCAAATCATTTTATCTTTAAGAGTTTTATCCCTATTAAAATCTATATGAATTACATAGATAAGAATATGTTAACTTATAATCTAAAACATAGAGATGTATATTCGAGAAGAACATAAGATGCGGCAGGTTTTGCCAACAGAGATACTGATTTAAGTGAGCGAGTAATATCGGTTCGTTTAAATATCTAAAGCATGGACTTATTGATGATCATATATGAAAGCATTTTTTACCATTAATTTTGCACAAGAATTAATGCTTCTATTTTTTAAGAATAAATATATTATAAGAATAAGATACGAAGCTTTTCTTCTTTCCTCCTCTCTCTCTCCACTTGCTCGCCTAGGGTTTCTAGGCTTCTTCAATTTCTATGGCTGACCTTTACTCCTCGACTAAAGGGCAACCCCCTTGCCTTGCCCCTAAATCTTTCACAAACGTTGTAAGTGGCACCCCGGCGATGTCGCCAAAAAAACCTAGCCTCTGTCGTTAAGAATCTACTCTTTTTTTTTTTCTTGAAGAAGAAGTTGCTATGCTTTCAAAAACCTTGAAACATGCCTCATAGGCAAGTTTGCTAAAGGGAAATGGTAAGTTCATAATTGTGCTACATTTTTAGAGTATGTGTCATTTACCACACTTTTATGTGTTGTAAGAAAAATTTGAGTTATTATTGAGCTTAATTCGGTTATTCTTAGTTTTTATACGGTTAAAGTGAAAAAGAGCAGAAAAAGATGGAAAAAGATGAAAGAAAATGCTAAGGGCAAAACATGAACGAGTATGAAGCCATTTTGGATGTTGTTTCGTATTTCAAGCATAACATTCGAGTAAAAACTCCGATTGAGATTATTTTGGATGATTTGGAAAGATATTGAAGATTTATAGAACTTTTGTGTTTTGAGTTTTCCATGATTCTATAGGCATCTTGTTCAAAATTGCAAAGTTGGAAAATAGGTACCGGCGAGGAGCCATTCTGACACAGTTTGATAGATTGAGCATAACTTTCTTATATAAGCTCTAATTTAGGTGATTCAAGATGTTTTAGAAATATAAGACATAGATCTACAACTTTCATGTTTTGCATTTTCCCAAATACGATTTAAATCAGGGTCAAAATCGAAGCCATTCGTAAAAGTAAAGCCCAACGCACATGCGCTGGGTTTGAGCAGTGCATGTGCGCTGGGAACTTTTCAGCACTGCCTAAAATTGGCAGCGCATTTGCGCCCGAAACAGCAGTATTGCGTATTTTTGGATTTTTTTTGGATTTTTTGTGGATTTCTTCGCCCGGTTGGACTCTTTTTTACCTGATTCATGTTCTTATCCGTGGACCTTAATTGTAACTCTAAGTACTCATTATAAATACCCCATTTAGGTTGAGAGAAAAGGATCGACACTTTTATTTTCTTTTGGCTAGGCTTTTCAGTAGAAATTCTTCTTTATTCTTTCATGGCACTTTGTGCCTAAAACCTTTTCTTGGTAGAGGGAATTGAAGCCATGGTCAATTCTACAAAGTTGTGAGACTTCTTGTGCTTGAATTTATTCAATTATGTGTGAAGTATTGATTATTTTTTTGCAATTAATTTTATGATTGTTCTTTTTAACTTATTATTGCTACAGAATATTAAGTTATTGGAATTAAACCTCTATAGCTAGATTGTTTTAACCGCGTGTCCTTAATTCAATCTGTGAAGCAACTGAATTTGATAATTACTAGATTAGTGTTATTGAATTAAGGGAAATTAATCATCTAATTGGCATAATCGCGTGTATTTATGTTTAATTAGTCTAATTATTCTTGTTGATTTTAATGCTTCTATTAATTAATCTTTGGTGCGTGTCTGGGTTAAATTAATAGTTAGGGTTAATTGGATCACGTGTTGAAAATTAACCAACTTTAGAAAGAAATAAGAATCAACTTTGAATTGATATTCGTTCGGGTTAATTCTTCAATCAGTGCTTGATATGAAATTTGAATTATCTTGTGTGTCAAGGATCGACTAGTGAAATTGCTATGATGGATATGACCAAAACGAAGACTTTTCTTATATCGAATTTTCTTCAATTATTTTCTTGTTTTAAATTTTGTGTTCAAAAGCATTCAAAACCCCCCCTTTTTCCATTTAGCACAAGAATAAACTCCGTTCTCTAGATGGGACGACCTGTACTCACCACTACTACATATTGAGAGTTGTTAATTTTGGGTGCCTACAACATCATTGCAACTCAGCAGCATATTATTTGCACACCGGGAAACCTGACATGGTCGTGCCGAGAAAAGATTTTGCATCTGTAGGTTTCAAGGGCTCTTTCTCCCTCAGATTCATTGATTATCGCCATATTCTCATTCAATTTGATCTGGAGGAAGACTATCTCCAATGCTGGCTTTGAGGTTCTTACTTGTTTGAAGGATTCAGAATGAGTGTATTGAAATGGACTCCGAACCTCCAAGTCAACAAAGAATCCCCTATTGCTCTTGTCTGGATCTTGTTGGAACACTTGCCATTCCAGCTCTATGACAAACAATCTCTATTTTCAATAGCCTCCATGATAAGTCACCCTTTGAAGATAGATGCTTCCACTACATCACTCTCCCGGCCTAATGTTGCTTGATTTTACGTTGAGGTGGATGTCTCAAGCCTTTGCTACAAAGACTTTGGTATTGGCTGAGAATCCTTTGGTCGTTGGCAATATATCAAATACGAAGACTTACTGAGTTATTACCCTAACTGTTCAAAGCTAGGGCACTCCTCTGATAAGTGCCGGGTTGTCAACCCTAATTTTCATAATGTTGATAGAAATAATATGGACTCTCAATTGGAGAAGGATAATCAGCCGGATACCCTGTCCAAGAAGAAAAACCCAGAATCTCACTACAAAAATTCTAAGAAAGACATGCAATGGCAGCCGAAAGGTATTTTGAAACGTACGGATGTTGTGCAACTTTTGTTGGTTGGAAATAACTCTAGCTTATCCTAGAGTGAGAAACTTGACATTGTAGTTGGCCTCTCAAATGTGTTAGCTTCTTCAACAAATACTTTGCCAACCCCCATCATGATAACCAGGTAACAAATGATCTAGTTGCATCAGCTAAATCTCCATCCGACGCTCTTGTAGTGCTTGACTCAGAAAACCCTAGCCTAGATCTATTGATTGGTAGAAGCCAAGGCTAATTTTGCTATGGTTTCACAAATGCAATAGGATGTTCAATTAACTACAGCTGGTAATAAAGCTAAATTTTTCCACCTAGTTCGATCGGTTAGGCGAATTAAAATGGCTAGGAAAAATATTAAAGATACCGGTGAGCCTACTTTAGCGGATGTGAAAAGCAAAGTAGAGGACAACTTTGAAATGCCAAGACAAACCTCAAAGTCAGACTTCTTAACAAGAAGGCAATGAACAAAAGTGCGCTACAACAAATCGACCGAATTAGAAAAATTGCACTTAGATAGCAATACAAATCCTAGGTCCACAAGAACATCCTCAAATGAGAGATATCGGTTCAGAAGCTTCCAAAGAAAGATAGAGATTTTAATGGGAATTATTGCACTCCAAATGTATGCATGCAATCTCAACTTACGTTGATTCCGTATAGCTTCATAGGCAGATGAGGTGCTAAACAAACCATTTGCATTTGCCTTCCAAATAGTTACATCATTCTCCAAGGACAAAAAAAATTGGAAAGTTCAAAATCTTCGAGACAATCTCGTAAAGGACTCTAAAATCCCAGCCATGTTCATTCGAGAAAACTTCTTTTATTGAGATAGAAGGAAGCACAGTATGGCTAACAAGATCAGCCAATACTGTGAAACCCAGTATTTTAATAGCTTTGATCTTTGATTTTAACTGGTTTAAAATGTTTTTTCATATTATTTTTAGTCATAAAGTACTTCAACTTATTCGTTTTTCAATTCGGCAAATTTTTCGTAAGTACGAGATTGCGGTACCGGCATACAAACGGGTCAAAATTTGGATTAAGTGTAATTAGTGCATTGTGGTGTGTGAGTGTTGTTTGATGGCTGATTTATAATGTTATTTAGTAGCAAATTAAGAAAAAAATTAGCTATCACATTAAGACCACTAAAAACACAAAGGAGTTTGAAGATCTAATACACATCTTTCTCAAGAAGAGCACAGGGGCTGCAAATCTGTTCAAAAGGGATAACAAATCCTTGTGCTTATAGACAGCATCTAGATGTGTATAAGAGACAGGCCCTCCCAAAAATTTTCTTGGATTTCAAGTAGGAATCACTTGGAAGGTAAAATTTTATGTATTTTAGCATTTATGGCTTATGGGCTTTATGATTTAAGCTTTAATTTCAAGTTTTGTAGGATTATTTATGGCTGAGAAAACCCTCTTTGCAGCCTTATAAGTTGTGATTTATGTATGTTATGGGTTGTTTTTAGTGTTTTGGAGGTTGGGAAGTGATTGGGGTTGATTTTTAACAACTTTCCATGGTTAGATTACAAATTTTAAGATTATGAGTTAGGGTTTTGTCTTCCATATGAGCCTAGAATGTTATGCTATGAATGCTTATGTTTATGCTTTTAATGATGTTTTAAGAGTGTTTTAAGGTTAGTTTGGATAGGAATTGAGACTTGAAACCAAGTGGAATAGATTTCCCTTCATTTTGTAAGTAAGCGGAAGTTTGGCGCAACTAGGATAATTTGGGTTAATTGGTTATGTTTGAAGGATCTTTGATGATATTTTGATGGTTTTAGGTGTTTTCCTTTGTTGTGGAATGCTATTGATATAGTCCCGGCTATTGCTCCGGTGAATCTTTCTATTTATGGATTTTGTTGGTTGGTTGAATATGTTGTTTTGAGTTAGGTTGTAACCAAGGTCCCTTGAATACCTTGGAATTGGATTTTGTTGGTTGGTTGAATATTTTGTTTTGAGTTGGGTTGTAACCAAGGTCCCTTGAATACCTTGGAATCTGATTGTATTGGCGGGGAGGATAACCTACTTATAGCCTAGGGAGGCGAAGTTTTCAGTTTTTCTGGAAAACCGAGCTTATTATCTCCTAATCTAGCTGTAATACAAATTTGAGGGTTAACTAAGTGTTTTGACTGAGGTTTTAGCTTGTCGAAGTTGGGTGGTTTTTGTGAATAGGTCATTTTTACCAAAGAGTTGTTGGTGTCGTTTTCTATCGTTTCGCGTCGTTTTCGCTTCCCTAGTCATTCTTTAACTTCTTACTTAAACTGCTGACACACCTTTAACAGGTCGCCAACATAGATTCTCTTCTATCTCTCTTTTCATTCCAAGCCACCAAATATGTTTGGATGGATTTTAAAATGTGTATGATGTTGGAACTGCACTTTTACCAAGTTTTGGAATTATTATATATGAAATCGGGACCAAGCTATCTTATGTTAATCTAATGATATGTTTGCAAACTCTTTTGATATGAAAGCATTTTATGACTGTTTTGGCTCATAGATGACCGTGGTATATAATTTTGGATGTGTTTGGAAATGTTTGATTTGGGGTGCACCGGTTCTATAGTCATCCATGGGACGCCGTGGTGACTTCTGTGAATGTTATGAACTCTCTGATCGGGGTCTTGTGATGGGATAACTTGACCTCCCGGTCAGACTAGTAGGTGTGGTAGATTACTAGATCCGCTAACTGTAGGTTATACTTTTGAGCCTAAAAGATACTCATGCTATTTTTGAAATGTACTTGGATTTGTTCGCTATGCTTTATTAAATTCCGGATTGAAACTATACTTACTATGTTTTGAAATGATTGTCTTTTTGGCTATGTTTTGAGCATCTCCGGAACCTCCTCGTACTGAGACTTTTAGAAACTACTTATGATTATGGTTTATTGACATTTAAATGGCATGAGACATTTTAGAAATTTCTTTATGACTATGGCTTTTCATAAATGTTATTATCTTTATGTTTTCTTTTTATCGTAATGCTTGGCCCCATTTGAAGAGTTTTTATGATATCCACTGAGCTAGTTATGCTCACCCCACGTGACTTATAATTTTTCAGATTAGGTGCTCGTTTTTGGATTCCCCACCACGTTAGCAGCTTGTAGATTTTCTCCAGACTCCATATTACTGGTAGGACTCTGCGGATAATCTTCCAAGCTTCTCTTTTAGCAGTCCAGTATTAGATAGGTTTTGGATTGATGAACTTTATTTTTGTTGTAGCATCTTTTATACTAAGAAGAAATTTTGTAATTCGTATTCTTGTGTAAAATGAAATATTTGGTTTTATAGTTAAGAAATGGCTTGATGGTTCTATTACATTGCGGTTAAGTTTGTTGCTCTGTTCGTTTGTGCCTTGCGCTTTGGTCCGTGTACCATTAGCGCGGCGTGTTACTGTCCAAATAGGGGCGTGACATTTAGTGGTATCAGAGCATAGGTTTGAATCCTAAGTCCAGTAATAGGTTTTCGATGAGTCTTTCGAGGTTTAAATCGATGTGCTCGGGCTTAGAATTATATAAGATTCTGTTTTGCTCTAAATATTACATCCAAATGTGTGGAAAAACACAAAGTCACAACAATACCACCTTTCTTCCGAACAAATAAGACCGGTGCTCCCCAAGGTGAAACACTTGGACGAATGAATTTCTTGTCCAAGAGTAAAGCCCATAAGCCTGTCTCTTATACACATCTAGATGTGTATAAGAGACAGGCCACCACTTGGCCGCCTCAGCAACCAAGAAAGGAATAGCCAAAGATGTCCATGACTCCACCGCTATCTGAAATGATTATGGCGCCATTGCGGCGGTTGTGGCACAGGTTATTCGACAGTTAGGTGCTGAGCGACCTCCCGTTGCTCCACCACCTCCACCACCGCGTACCGACATTCCATCCCTGTTTCAGACGCTCAAGAAGGCCGGGCTACCTACGTTTGATGGGGCCACCGGATCCGCTTAAGGCGGAGTCATGGATGGGCGAGATAGAGAGGGATTTTGAGTTATTTCAGATTCCGGTGGAGTCACGGACATCTTTGGCTATTCCTTTCTTGGTTGCTGAGGCGGCCAAGTGTTATACTCTGGTGTGGCAGACCGTTGAGGCTACGTTGCCCACACCGAGACAGCCTGTGACTTGGGAGATATTCCGGGACAGTTTCTAGCTCATTATTTTCCCCCGTCCATCAGAGATGTGTATAAGGACAGAGTTTTATCACTGGAGCAGCGAGATCGGTCCGTGGTGCGATATGCATTCCAGCTTCAGAGGCTTGGGAGTATGTTCCCGCTGTCGGCGTGACGAGCAGCGTATGTATCATTTCCGAAAGGGTCTTAGAACTGAGATTCACCGAGAGCTGATAGCCGGGACTATCTCAGACTTATGAGGATATGTATAATCTAGCCATCCAGCTGGATTCAGAGCGAGGCGTGAGGAGAGATCGGGATACCTTTCAGAGGGGTCAGACCTCTGCGCCAGCACAGACAGGCCGGACTAGCCGACCATTTCAGTTTCAGCCTCAGTCTCAGTCGCGTGGGGTTGGCCTTGACAGGACTTTAACCCCTCAAGCTTTGTATTAGGAGTCGTGGTCGACAGGGTGGTTATGCTAGGAGGGGTCCGCCGACAGGTTCTTCTGTTTCTTCTGCAGTTGGGAGCCAGCCTCAGAGATCTCAGTCGGTTATACAGTTCTAGATGCCGTCGCCGCCATGCCGGTATTGTGGTCAACTACACTCTGGGGAGTGTTATCGGAGGACTGGAGCTTGCTTTAAATGTGGCGAGCACGGCCATTTGATCAGAGATCTCCTAAGGTCGCACCAAATCGAGGAATGTCACTAGACAGTGGCTGTCGACGGCTGCTGAACTGTCTCCGACTGAGATCTCTCAGGCGAGGCTCCCATACTGCTCTATACACATCTAGATGTGTATAAGAGACAGGTCATTAGTTGCAGGCACGATCTTAGTGAATTCCATACCTGCTTATGCTTTATTTGATTTCGTGCATCACATTCATTTGTAGCTAACATCTACCTGATAAGCTGTCTCTTATACACATCTAGATGTGTATAAGAGACAGATGTTATCTTGTGTCTTACACATCTTAGAAGAGAATCTAGTAATCTACCCACCTATCAAAGCAAAAACTGCACAATGATGTTTGGATGCCTGGTTTAGATACGGTGATTTTTCGTGGGAATGAAAAGAAGCCCAAGAGTAGGATTCCGATTATATCGCAGTGAAGGCGTTTAAGGCCTTAGATAGGGGTTGTGAGAGCTATTTGGCTTATGTGATAGACTCTGATATAGTAGAGCCAGGCATTGAGGATATCCTAGTGGTTAGAGAGTTTCCGGACGTGTTTCCCAATGAGCTGCCAGGTTTACCTCCGTCGCGGGTTGTCGATTTTGAGATTTGCTTAGAGCCAGGGGTGGCACCAATTTCAAAGGCCCCCTACCGTATAGGCTCTGTGGATATGAGACAGCCCTTGCTGGCAGCTCAGCTTCAAGAACTCTTGGACAAGAAATTCATTCGTCCAAGTGTTTCACCTTGGGGAGCACCGGTCTTATTTGTTCGGAAGAAAGATGGTAGTTTGAGACTTTGCATTGACTACCGTGAGCTTAATAGGGTAACTGTGAAGAATAAATACCCTTTGCCACGGATTGATGACTTGTTTGATCAGCTTAAGGGTGCGAGGTACTTCTCTAAGATTGATTTGCGGTCCGGATATTATCAATTGAGGGTGAAGGAAGAGGATGTACCTAAGACCGCTTTTCGGACTCGCTATGGCCACTACGAGTTTTTGGTTATGCCTTTTGGTTTAACTAACGCCCCTGCAGCCTTTATGGAGTTGATGAATAGGGTGTTCAAGGACTATCTTGATGTATGTGTAGTCTCTTCATACACATGATATCTTATAAGAGACACTTCTACACATCTAGATGTGTATAAGAGACAGCTACAAAACTTGAAATTAAAGCTTAGGACTTAGGATTCAAACCCTGTCTCTTATACACATCTAGATGTGTATAAGAGACAGCTTAGGAGTGTTAAGCTCAGTTACCCCCAGGTTCTGGATAGATAAGCGGTTTATAGTGAGCTGCTTTCTCAGAGTCTTTTGGGTTCGGAGTTTTCGATGCAAGGAGATAAGGTGATAGCTTATGCAAACATGCTTCCTATCCAACCCACTACCAAGGAAACACTTAAAACCATCAAAAGATCACTAAAGCTCCTTCAAACATAACCAATTATCCAAATTAGCCTAGTTGCGCCAAACTTCCGCTTACTTACAAAATGAAGGGAATTTTTGATTTGTCAGTTTGAGGCTTTAAATTTGGAGGTTGTTGAGTCTATTGAGCAGACTTTGGCAGATTGGTTGTTCAATCTACACTGGTGGATCGCCTTAAGGTGTCCCAGAGACAGCTAGAGCTATCTAGAAGTGTCTCTTAAAGTACAGAATGGTGAGAAACATCAGAGTTTCAGGTTATAACATTGGTAGCATGTGGCATAATGACACCATACAGTCTGCCAAAATGATGGCCGTCTCTTAAAACTTATAGCTGAGTTTGTGGCGAGATGTTTGGTGTGTCAGATTTCATATGTAACACCAAAGGCCCAATGTTTACTACGATCATTGGAGATACCAGTGGAAATGGGAGCATATTACTATGGATTTTGTACATGGGTTACCACGGACTAGGCGAGGTAATGACAGATATGGGTGATTGTTGACCGCCTAACGAAGTCCGCCCATTTCTTACCGATGAAGGTGACCGCTACTTTGGAATCATTAGTGAAGTTATATGATCAGGAGATTGTCCGTTTGCACGGTGTGCCTAAGAGCATTATTTCTGATCGCGATCCCAGGTTTGTATCCAGGTTCTGGACAACCTACCAGAGAGCTTGTGGCACAACTTTGAGTCTTAGTACTGCTTATCATCCTCAGACAGATGGCCAATCTGAGCGTACTATTCAGACATTAGAGGATATGTTGAGAGCTTGTGCCATAGACTTCCAGGGAAGCTGGGATGAGCATGTGATGCTTATGGAATTCTCGTATAATAAGCAGCTATCACAGCAGCATCGGTATGGCACCATTTGAGGCTTTGTACGGTCGTAAGTGTAGATCACCTTTACATTGGGATGAAGTTGGTGAAAGATCCTTGGAGGGCCCAGATTTGATTCAGACAATGATTGATAAAATTGCTATTGTTCGCCAGAATATGAAAGCGGCTCAAGATCGTCAGAAGAGCTGGGCGGATCGCAAGAGAAAGCCAATGGAGTTTGCGATTGGGGATAAAGTGTTTGTGAAAGTATCGCCGACTAAAGGGGTAGCTAGGTTTGGGAAAGGTGGAAAGTTGAGTCCACGCTATATAGGCCCCTATGAGGTGTTGAACAAGGTTGGTGATTTGGCATACCAATTGGCTTTGCCTCCGGAGTTGTCTAGAATTCATAATACCTTCCATGTCTCTCAGTTGAGGAGGTATATCCCTGATCCCTCTCATGTGTTGAGCCATGAACATTTAATAGATCGGGAGGGCACGACATACGAGGAGGTTCCGGAGAGGACATAAGAGACTCTTGGATCGACAAGATAAGACATTGAGGAATAAAGTTATTCCCTACGTGAAGGTTTTGTGGTCTAATCATTCTGAGCGAGAAGCTACCTGGGAGCTTGAGAGCCTCATGAGATCGAAGTATCCAGCTTTGTTTGCTTCGTGATTCCGTAAGTTTCGAGGACGAAACTTTGTTTAAGGGGGGTAGAATGTGAAACCCAGTATTTTAATAGCTTTGATCTTTGATTTTAACTGGTTTAAAATGTTTCCCATATTTCTTTAGTGCAGTACTTTAACTTATTCAATTTTCAATTCGGCAAATTTTTCGATTTAAGGAATTTCGGTACCGGTATACAATCTAGACTCAAAATTTAATTAAGTGTAATTAGTGCATTGTGGTGTGTGAGATGTTGTATACAGAGACTGATTTATAATGTTATTTTAGCAAATTAATGTGTATAAGAACAGCAAGAAGAAGAATAGTCCTCATTCCAAATCGTCCTCCAAACACTATCTGGTCAACTTTGGAATTTCTTTTTAAGTCTTCTTCTTGTTTTCTTCTTCCTCATTTTTCTTCCAGCAGAAGCCGATTCCTCCCCTCCATTTTCTCCCAAAAATTTTCTTGGATTTCAAGTAGGAATCACTTGGAAGGTAAAATTTTATGTATTTTAGCATTTATGGCTTATGGGCTTTATGATTTAAGCTTTAATTTCAAGTTTTGTAGGATTATTTATGGCTGAGAAAACCCTCTTTGCAGCCTTATAAGTTGTGATTTATGTATGTTATGGGTTGTTTTTAGTGTTTTGGAGGTTGGGAAGTGATTGGGGTTGATTTTTAACAACTTTCCATGGTTAGATTACAAATTTTAAGATTATGAGTTAGGGTTTTGTCTTCCATATGAGCCTAGAATGTTATGCTATGAATGCTTATGTTTATGCTTTTAATGATGTTTTAAGAGTGTTTTAAGGTTAGTTTGGATAGGAATTGAGACTTGAAACCAAGTGGAATAGATTTCCCTTCATTTTGTAAGTAAGCGGAAGTTTGGCGCAACTAGGATAATTTGGGTTAATTGGTTATGTTTGAAGGATCTTTGATGATATTTTGATGGTTTTAGGTGTTTTCCTTTGTTGTGGAATGCTATTGATATAGTCCCGGCTATTGCTCCGGTGAATCTTTCTATTTATGGATTTTGTTGGTTGGTTGAATATGTTGTTTTGAGTTAGGTTGTAACCAAGGTCCCTTGAATACCTTGGAATTGGATTTTGTTGGTTGGTTGAATATTTTGTTTTGAGTGTCTCTGTAACTGGTTCTCCCTGTGTATAAGAGACAGCTGCCACCTGTTGGCTTATACACATCTAGATGTGTATAAGAGACAGCTCTGGAGCATTTCCATGTCATTTTAAAATCCATCCAAACATATTTCGAAAATCGTTAGTCATTCTTTAACTTCTACATCTTTTCTAAGAGTCTCTTATATCTGTTTTAGGTACCACTCCACCTACCGCAGGCGATCGCGTCTCGTGATCTTTGTGCAATTTTGCTTTAATAGGTGGGTAACATAGATTCTCTTCTACTTGTATTTTGTTTAACGATTTTCGAAATATGTTTGGATGGATTTTAAAATGTGTATGATGTTGGAACTGCACTTTTACCAAGTTTTGGAATTATTATATATGAAATCGGGACCAAGCTATCTTATGTTAATCTAATGATATGTTTGCAAACTCTTTTGATATGAAAGCATTTTATGACTGTTTTGGCTCATAGATGACCGTGGTATATAATTTTGGATGTGTTTGGAAATGTTTGATTTGGGGTGCACCGGTTCTATAGTCATCCATGGGACGCCGTGGTGACTTCTGTGAATGTTATGAACTCTCTGATACGGGGTCTTGTGATTCATGGGATAACTTGACCTCCCGGTCAGACTAGTAGGTGTGGTAGATTACTAGATCTGGCTAGTACTGTAGGTCATACTTTTGAGCCTAAAAGATACTCATGCTATTTTTGAAACTGTACTTGGATTTGTTCGCTATGCTTTATTAAATTCCGGATTGAAACTATACTTACTATGTTTTGAAATGATTGGATCTTTTTGGCTATGTTTTGGACATGCCTGACGTTTAATTGGCATGAGACATTTTAGAAACTACTTATGATTATGGTTTATTGACATTTAAATGGCATGAGACATTTTAGAAATTTCTTTATGACTATGGCTTTTCATAAATGTTATTATCTTTATGTTTTCTTTTTATCGTAATGCTTGGCCCCATTTGAAGAGTTTTTATGATATCCACTGAGCTAGTTAAGCTCAGCCCACGTGACTTATAATTTTTCAGATTAGGTGCTCGTTTTTGGATTCCCCACCACGTTAGCAGCTTGTAGATAATCTCCAGACTCCATACATTATCCAAAGGACTCTGCGGATAATCTTCCAAGCTATCTCTTTTGTTTACATGAGGGTAGTGTATTAGAGAGGTTTTGGATTGATGAACTTTATTTTTTGTTGTAGCATCTTTTATACTAAGAAGAAATTTTGTAATTCGTATTCTTGTGTAAATGAAATATTTGGTTTTATAGTTAAGAAATGGCTTGATGGTTCTATTACATTGCGGTTAAGTTTGTTGCTCTGTTCGTTTGTGCCTTGCGCTTTGGTCCGGTGTACCATTAGCGCGGCGTGTTACGGTCCCGTTTTTGGGGCGTGACAAATACAACATCATCCAACCAATTAACGTACCTAAATAAAGCATCACCTGATCGGTTAGCTTTTGAAAATGTGAATCTGCCATGGGTTTAATTGCTATCATGCGATGCCATGCATGTGAGGGATTATGCGCAACTAAACCCTTATACCTTTGTCTCATGAATGTGCCCAAAGAGAAGAGGAAGTGAAGTAGCTCCACCATATTTTGTATACAACAAAGAGAATGAATCGATGACAGTGTTGATATTACGAACCCCTAGCCCATCTTCTGCGGTCGGCATGCAAACTATCTTCTATTTTTTCCAATGCCATTGACCATTCCATTCGGACTCTCCCCAAAAAAATGCAGCAATCAAACAAGCAAAATATTGAATCACCACTTTAGGAGGGTCTAGGACCGAGGGGGGTATGTACAAGAATTGAAGAAAGTACATGTTTTATAAGCACTAGGTGGCCACCTTGGTAGAGAAGTTCTGTTTCCACCTATCTAACTTCCGTCCATCTTTGTCAATCAAAGGGTCAAATAAAGATTGTACTTTTCGCCAAGAAAGATAGGACACCCAAGATAAGTCATGGGCAAGCATGTTTGCCACATTCTAGTGAGCCTTTCCACTGAAGTAACAAAGGCATGGTTACTTCGTCTAGGAAAGATGATAGAGCTCTTTGATGCATTAATTTTTTGGCTCGATCCCAGTTGCTAATCCTTCAAAAAAAGAAGCGAATTTGTTAAGACAATTCTTTTGCCCTCTTGTGAAAATAATCAAATCATCCGCATAAGCCAATGTGAGACTAAAGGACAGCCACAAAGTAAGGCAAAAGGGAGAACAACATTAGATTCAACAAGAGCCTTTAACCCTCGAGAAAGCACCTCTGAAGTAAGAATAAAAAGTAAAGGAGAAATAGGATCCCCTTGCTTAACTCCTCGTATCGATTGGAAGAAACCGATCACTTCTCCGCTAAGCAACAAAGAGAATCAACTAGCACACAAATTATTCATAATAAGCCTGGAAAAGGAAATTGGAATACCAATCTTATGTAGAACTACCTGATGATGTTAATTAGTGATACTTAGCATTTCCTCCTAGATTGTTCTAGAAGTGCTTACGTGGCAACCTCATTAAGGGCAGTTATGTAATTTAGCCCCAGTTAAGCTAGTGTAATGTTAGCCTCATGCTCTCTTATGTACATCTATAAATAAGGGGCTTGGGTACTAAGAAAAGGGACTTATCAGAAACTCAGAGAATCAGACACACACTTTCTATACTAATTCTAATTACAAATTCTCCTCAACTCTTCTACTTTCTCTCTCTACTTAGAAGTTAATTCTAGCTTCGTCATTTGGCCCCGTCTGTGGGAATCGACAAATTTCCATCTCCTTCAATCAATTCTCAGTCATCTGAATTCTTTGTTTTCGCTATGAGAAGGATGAAGAACCGTGGAACACGTCGAACCATAGAAAGGATGCTGAGGAGAGCAACCAACACCTCGTGGTGCATACCGATGAGTCAGAAAATGTCGGTACACCAACCGAGGTCCAACAGAAGCAAAACGACGTTCTGAAATACATCTCTGATCATTTTGAATCTTTCAGAGGTTTCGTGGAGCAGCGGGAGAACAAGACTCCATCCGACCGCTCAAACCGAGCAGCTACTCCACAAGCTGAACAACAACGCGCTCCTGGCCGAAGGCCTGGAAAACAGTCGGTTGAGCCATGAGTCCAACCGACCTGCACCACAAAATACACAAAGTCACGCTCGAATGAACGATCTGACGAATCACACTCATCAACGAGTGAATAAAAAAAATTACCACTGCGCGAAAGACTCGGCTCACATTCCTCAAAAAACTTTGACTCAAGAGGACCCTTCCCAGCTGTTTTAAAATAGCTCGAGGAGTAGAGCCTCGAAAATAAAATTCAAGAGATTTTGAGGAAAAACAATTTAGTTCTGAATACTTCTGATCCGGCAGAGATTGATAGAGATTCGTTCACAATCTCTATCAAGATTGAACCTCTCTCAATGCAATTCAAGTTACTGGACCTCGACCGCTACAAGGGAGATTCTGATCCGTCCGTTCATCTTCAGCACGTGGTAGCGGTCACAAGCCTTTATGGTTATAGTGACACCACCCGCTGCAAGTTATTTGTCACCACCCTTCGAGGTCCGGCCCAAAAGTGGTTCCAAGAGCTATCGTGGAACTCAATTGCCACTTTTAACGACCTGGCGAAGTCCTTCCTCTGCCACTTCCGAAGCAAATCAATATTGCCGAAGGACACGTCGCACCTCATGAACATTCGACAGAGGTCCGACGAATCGCTTAACAAATCTGTGGACCGCTTCAATGATGAAGTAGTCCAAATAAAAAATGTAGATGAAAGAATTTTAGTGGCTGCTTTCTACAGCGGCATCCGACCTGACATCTTCAAAGCTGATCTGGCCAAAAAGATGCCGAGCTCCTACTCCGAGCTCCTGGAAAGAGCGTCGGAGTTCATACGGGGCGAAGAGTCAAACAAGACAAAAAGAGAACTTTACGATACACAAAAAGAGAAGGTCTTGAAGTCTCTGAACCCCTCATCCTCTAAAAAGTTGAGGGTCAGAGATAGGTTGAGCTATCCCAGAGCTGGACGTTGGCGAGCCGGGTGGTCTACCCGGACAATAATATCGGGAACCGACCCCCGCGAACAAGGAGCCATCCGTATGCTGAATTTACACCACTCAATACATCAATGAGGGAAATTCTGTACCAAGTACAACATTTGGGTTCTTAGAGTCATCTACCCCCTCGAATAGTGTCAGCCCCGGATAAAAGAGACAGGGCAAAGTACTGCGCCTTTCATGGTCAACACGGCCATAATACCGAGGCTTGCAACCACCTAAAGGTCAAAATTGAGAGGGCCATTCAGGAAGGACACCTTGTTCATTAGCCGAACCGTTGTAGAGTTCCAAAGAAAAGCTGCCAATAGAGGAAACCCGGCGCAGCCTCGCCCGCCTCGTTAGCCAAAATAGAAACAGTCCCCTGAAAAACCAAGACGAGTAGATCCGAGTAGTTGGGGTGATAAACACAATAGTCGGAGAACCGGCGACCAGGGACTCTAACAATGCCAGGAAAAGATATGCCCTGAACATTCCTTCAGGCGAGGATCGAGAGAAGCGATTGAAGCCATTCATGAGCCTCGGATACACTTTTGAGGACCCCGTTCCTAGCCAAATGCCACACAATGACCCCGTGGTAATTCACATAAATGTGGCCAGCTACGAAATGGACCTTGTGTTCGTCGACGCCGGAAGCATCGACAGACATAATTTTTTGGGACGCTTGGGTCAAAATGCACATGGATGCCTCCTTGATAAAGCCTTTCAAAACACTAGTGATTCGATCGTGCCTGAGGGACAGATAATGCTCTCGTTGTGCCTCGAAACTCCCTCAAAGTACAGAATTGAGATGACCAATTTTGTCATCGTAAAAAGAGACAGTTCCTACAACATGATCTTAGGCCGACCCATACAATACTCCATAGAATCCTTCCCTCCGTGTTCCATATCGAAATAAAATTCATGCTGAGGGACGAATCTGAAGGAACCGTAATTGAAAGCCAGCAGGAGGGCCGAGCCTGCTATATGATGTCCCTGCGGTCCCAATTGCAGACTATGTCCATTGCAGACAAGGCCTTCCTGCACACTTTTGATGCCTCATCCACCTGGAATGGCTTGGAAGAGCCTTCAACAAGTCAAAGGAAGGAGGAGAAAAACATGGGGCTAAACTCTACTGAGATCCCCGAGCCTCTCGAACCCAAGGGGAAAGTCCGTAAAGTAAAAATTGAGCCCTAAGACGAGGTCCCCATCGAGGAGGTACCACTGGATCCGAGCCTCCCAGACAAGAAAATAAAGATCTTTCTACCCTCCCAGTAGAATTCAAAGCCCTCATCTTCAGGCTTCTGGCTGAGTACAAGGATGTGTTCACCTGGACCGTCGAAGACATGCCGTGTGTCCGTGGGGAAATAATTGAGCACAAACTCGAAGTGGACCCGACATACAGACCGGTCAAGCAGAAGAAACGCCTCTTCGGTCCAGAGCACAGTTTAATAATTGAAGTCGAGGTGGATAAACTCTTATTGGCTAAACTAATTAGAGAAATGTTGTATCCAACTTGGCTTTGTAATCCAATCTTGTAACAACGCAAGATTCATCCTGGCGAATGTGCCAAGATTTTACAGATCTTAATAAAGTCTGTCCAAAGGACAGTTACCCGTACCCCAGATCGATACGGTAGTAGATTCATTTGTTGGATTTTACATTTTGCACTTCTTAGATGCGGTAGACATTCAAGGGCTATCATAAGATACACATGGCCAAAGAAGATGAAAAGAAAATCTCTTTCATCACTGATCGAGGCACGTATTGCTACACCACGATGCCCTTCAGACTGAAAAATGTTAGAGCCACATATCAGTACCTTGTCAATAAAACCTTCAAGTCCCAAATAGGACGAAACATAAAGGTATACATTGATGACATGGTGGTCAAGAGCCGAACCTATGAGGAAACCCTGGAAGATCTTAGGGAAACATTTGAGACATTAAGATCGATCCGAATGAAGCTGAACCCTAAAAAATGTACATTTAGGGGTCTCCTTAGGAAAATCCTTGTGATTCATTGTCTCTTATCGGGAAATTGAGGAGAACCCTGAAAAGGTGCAAGCCATAATCAATATGAAAACTCCCACCTCGGTCAAGGAGGTTCAGAGACTCACCTGCAGAATGGCAGCCTTGAATCGATTCCTGTCCAAATTGGCAAAAAAAGCTTACCATTCTTCCGACTTATAAAGAAGGAAAGCACAGAGGGTTTTCAATAGACCAAAGAAGCTCAGAAAGACTTTGAAGAGTTTAAAGAATACTTGGGCAATTTGTAGAGGCTCGCGTATCCACAAAAAAGAGAACCGCTATACCTGTACATCTCAATCACCGAATTGGCAGTCAACTCGGTTCTACTGAGGCAAGATGAGCACGGCAAACAATATCCTATCTATTTTGTAAGCAAAGTGCTTCAAGATTCAGAAGAAAACTACACTCCTATCGAGAAGGCAGCCTTCTCATTGGTGGTGTCAGCTCGGAAGCTAAGACATTACTTTCATGGCCACAAGATAATTATTTTGACTAACCTTCATTTGAAGAATATATTGAGCAAGCTAGACGCTTCGGGTAGAATGCTAAAGTGGTCTGTGGAACTATTCGAGTTCGACATAGAATTCAAGCCTCGGACAGCAATCAGAGCACAGGCTTTTGCAAATTTTATTGCAGAAAGTTGCGACATCGAGAAGGTCGACATTGTCATGATAATTGGAACCGAGCAAAAGAACAGCAAGCAAGAGAAGACCTCACATGGGAGCCTCATGTTGACGGAGCTTCGTGTGAATCTAGAGCCACAGGAATAATAATTCGATCACCAGAAGGAGACTATCTCACTTATACCCTGAGATTCGGATTCTCAGCAACCAACAATAAAGCTGAGTATGAGGCCTTCATCTGTGGGATGGAGATGGAGATGGCCCACCAGATGGAAGCCCAAACCTTAAAGATATATTCTGATTCTCAACTAGTTGTGAATCAAAGCCTAAGAAATTATGAGGCTCGAGGTGTAATCTTAAAAAGGTACCTGGCCAAGGTCAAAAGTTGGGTAGAAAAATTTAAGAAGGTGGACATCATTAAGATCGCCCGAACAAGAAACACACATGCCGATGCTCTGTCTAAACTAGCCTCGGCAAGATACTCATATTTGACAAAAGAGATTTTGATAGATGTGCGAGAATGCAGGTCTGTTGACTTTTCTGAAAAAGTCTTTTGTGTCCAACCTTCGGACCTCGGTTGGATGGAACCCATAATGAGCTATCTCGGAAACGAGAAGCTTCCCGAAGATTTGATCGAGGCCAGGAGGATCAAATACAGAGCTGCTAAGTATACGCTTATTGATGGAGTCCTGTACAAAAAAGCATACTTGTGCCCCCTGCTGAGGTGCCTTACGCCTTCCGAAGCTAATTATGTTCTACGAGAGGTACACGAAGGCATATGCGGAAGTCACATCGATCCTCAGAGCCTAGCTCGCAAAGTCTTGCTAGCCAGGTATTATTGGCCGACTTTACTCTCAGATGCTAACACCTTGGTACGAAAGTGCCATCAATGTCAAATACATGCACCGATACCCCGAAGGCCCAGTTCGGACATGGTCCCTATTCAGAGCCCATGGCCATTTGCTCAGTGGAGGATAGACATACTGGGCCCGCTTCCCAGAGGGGTCGGCAAACTTGAGTTCCTGGTAGTGGCGGTTGATTACTTCACCAAGTGGATTGAGGCAGTGCCCTTGGCCAATAATCTCTGGAAAAGCAATTGAAAAGTTCTTTTGGAAAAACATCGTTTGTTGGTTTGGTATCCCTGCAGTCCTCGTTTCTGACAATGGAAGGCAATTTAAAGGGAAGCCTTTCAAGAGCTTCTGCTCTAACCTCGGCATCAGAAAACACTTCACCTCCGTCACTCATCCACAAAGGAATAGATAGATTGAAGTATGCAACCGAACCCTATTGATGGGGCTCAAGACTCGACTTGAACGAGCCAAGAGCGCTTGGGTCGATGAATTGCCTAGTGCCTTATGGGCGTATAGGACCACACCTCGAACAGTCAATAGAAATACTCCGTTCAGTTTGATTTACGGATCCAAGACTGTTATCCCTGCAGAGATCGAGCTATCCTCGGCTCGAGTGTCCTTGTGTGCCTTGGAACACAACTATGAGGCCCTATGAGCTAACCTGGACCTACTCAAAGAAGAGAGGTTGGATGCATCCATCCGAGAGGCCAAGTACAAGCAGGTCATGGCAACTTCAAACACTACAATGCCAGGGTCAAGCATCGGTACCTGCGGCCCGGAGACTTGGTGCTTTGAAAAAATGAAGCAAGCCGTGTAGAAGGAACCAGAAAGTTAGATCTAAACTAGGAGGGCTCCTATCGTGTAATAGAAGCTCACACTTCGGGCTACTACAAGTTGGTTGACATGAAAGGGGATCCCGTTCCTAGAATGTGGAATATTGTAAATTTGAAGAAATATTACCAAGGAATGTAATGAAAGTCCCTTCTCAAAAGAAAAAAATTGCTTCATCAAGTAATCGTGTCGAACAAAATCGAGCTGCTCCAACGCTTAGAGGTTCGGACCCAGTTCAATACAAATGTAAATGTTGAGGGCAGAGGCTTAGCAGCCCCCCAAGCAACCTCGAGCTGTACCAATCCTCAGGTTCGGTTCAAGCTCAACAAAAAATAAAATCGAGCTGCTCCAACCGTCAGAGGTTTGGACCCAGTTCTACATCAATGCAAAAATTGAGGACTGAGACTTAGTAGTAGTCCCCCCTCAAGGGCAGAGGCTTAGCCCCCCCAAGCAAACTCGAGCTGCACCAACCCTCAGAGGTTCGGTTCAAGCTCAACAAAAGACAAAATCGAGCTGTTCCAACCCTCAAAGGTTCGGACCCAGTTCAACACAAATGAAAATGTTGAGGGCTGAGACTTAGTAGTTCCCCATCAAGGGCAGAGGCTTAGTAGTCCCCCAAGCAAAATCAAGCTTCACCGACCCTCAGAGGTCCGGGTCCAGTTCAGCACAGAAGCAAAGTTTGGGGGCTGAGGCTTAGCAGCCGATTCTCTTAAATGAATTTGAGAGGATCCAATCCTCAGAGATGCTCGATAGCCCTCCTCAAACAAAGTAGTATTTCTTTGACCCTGGAAGGTCTGATTCAAGTTAAATGGCTAAGGCAAACATAAGGAACTAAGCTTAGTTCTTTTGCCTCAAACCGGAAGGGTCTAAACAAGGCCTAAGTTCAAAACGAAAGGGAGACTTAGACAATTTCCCATGCCATTCTTCTTAAGTGTCCTCAGAACCTTACCGGTATAATCTTTTATCTCATTATATCACAAGTCTTTTGCTTTGTATGCAGGAAACAAAGAAAATAAAGAGTTAGTAAAGAAAAGTCGAGGCTCTTATAGAGAAGACGAAGTTGTCAAAACTTGAAAATTTCATTGAATGGTCCTAACTATTACAAAAAAGCTCCTAGCTATTACAAAAGTATTACATCAGCTGCGAAGTAGAAGTGGAAGGCTCGGCTTAAGAAGGGGAGGCTGTGACCACTGGTTCAAACTTGAGGACTTCGACTTACTTCTATTTGTCGCTTCAGAAGTATCCAGGGATCGGTACTGTGGCCTTAAATTGAGTTTGTAAGCCACTGATGACCTCCTCGGTAACAGAGGCATCATATGCCAACCCCTTGTACAAGTCAGGATTCTTCACCAAGTGGTCACAGGCTAGTGTGAACCCCATAGAGAAGACCTTCTTGTGAACTCCTTTAGCATCTCATCTACTTCGGTCGAAGCCACGAAATGGTTTCTTCCTTCAATTCGCAGCTCATCCTTCCCAAGAAGCAAACTTCGCCTCAGCCAACTGAGCCTCTTCTTGAACTTGAAGGACCCTCTGCTTTAGATCAGCGATCCTCTTGTCCTGGTCGCTGATGTCAACCTAGAGGGTCTTTTTTTCCAGCTTGGCTTGGCGAAGCTTGTCCCTCACTTCGGTTTGCTCGACTTTCCACTCATCATACTTCTTGCCTGCCTCAATATTGCGTTTCAGTTCATTGGCTTTAATAGCCTCCTTCACTACTTGATCCACACCGGACTTGGCGCAAGCCAACTCCTGCTTCATAGAGTTAACGGTAGAGTTGAAGGAGGACTCGTTCTCAACAATGGCGGGCAAGCCTGCAAAGGGGCAAAGGTGTGAATTAAAGTACGAAGTGCTAAAGGTTGAAATTTCAAGAAAGGTTAGTCAGACTTACGTTCATTAGGCTGACGTGAAGCTCATCCAGCCTCTATTAGGGAGTAAGCCTCTTTACGTAGGGCAACCATCTTTGCCTGCTCGAGAGCTATCCTCGGGAATTATGCCCGGTCATTTATGTCGATCGGTGGGATGGGTAGGAGATCAGTACTCCCCGAGGTGGAAGGAACAGGAAGAGGATCGATGGATAGTCGACCCCAGGGCAAATCTTGTGACCCTGCAGACTTCTTCTCTTCCTCGGGAGTGTATTTTTTATTACATAAAAGAGAAGGGTGTCAGCTCTCAACTGGGAAAGAAAAATAAAAAGTAGATAAGAAGGAGGTACGGTAGTCCTTACCATACGAGGTGATGAGTTACTTTGACAGCGGGACATTTCTAGAAGCTATCCCTGAGGTCCTCACCCGCGCCACTGGATCGGAGGGCCTCGGGGGCGATGACGTAGAAGAGAGGGTCATTGCTGAGGAGGGACCCTCCCTGAGGCTAGCAGCCTCCCTTGACCTCTTTCTAGTAACCCGAATCGGTTCAGGTTCGATGAGCTGAAGGGGCAGAGTGACCTCTCCATCTGAACCCTCTGGGGCTCTTCCGGTCTCAGGTTGAGTTCGGGAGGACTGAAGTTATTGGGGTAGCCCTAGCACTCCCCGAAGGTGCGTTAGTGGTGGCGGATGAGGATTCGCTTATCGATGATAAAGAAGGCTGGTTGGAAGTGCCTGCACCAGTAACAGGTGTGGTAAACACTAGCCCCCTGAGAAATGCTCCGACCTCTGCAAAGGATAAGAGGTCAGTATTACGACGAAGTGACGATCAAAAAAAAAATGAATGAAATGACCTTTATGAGGGTCGTAGCTCAGAAAGATGTCATGGGTAGGGAATAGTCCTGCCTAGGCAAGGATGTTGTTGGATAAGATGGCAGGTTGGTTGTTGAAGTTTATTTTAAGGTTGGATTCTATGAGCCTCTTAGCGTGTATGGAGTCCGGGGGAGAGGCATTTTTGGTTTTGAGGTTTTCTTTGGCAAGGTTCCACGGTCCTCAGGCATTGGAGGGTCGAGGTATCGGATACAGAAAAATGACTTTTTTCAGTCGTGAATGGATGAAGGATTACCCGAAGTGAGCTGTTTTTCCTAATGCCCGCGGTTCGGGGAGAAATGTAAAAGAATCTTTTCATAGGGGATAGCTTAAACATCATCCTAAATGTGTCTAAGGATGGGGCATGTTGTGTAATCTACATAGGAAGGAGAAGCCGGCAATAAGCCGAAATGCGTTTGGGGTCAGCTGGGATATACTAATATCCTAGTGGTCGGATAAATGGACGAGGATGGGTGCTATAGGTAACCTCAGCCCCGCCTCAAGATGCTCCTGGTAAACTGTTAAGTAGCCAGGAAGAGGTAGGTGGCCTCGGTCGTCGGTGGTAGGGAATTTGATGTGTACGTTTTTAGGGAAGCGGTATCGGTCCCTAAGTATTATGATGTCTTCGAGGTCGAGAGTGTTTGATATTTCTTGTGTTTGGAGGTTGGGGTGGTCGTTCGATGGAGGTTTGGCAAAGGTAGGTTCGGGGAGAAAGTTTAGTGGCACTGCTGCCAGGAGAGCTTCGTCAGAAGGGTTCAGCAGTCTATCAGTGGCGTCTATGGGGGAAAGACCAGAAGGTGGAACCGGCGTGCTAATGAGAGAGGTGGGAGTGAATGTATCGGCCATGATCTTCTGTTTGGAAGACGAGTGAGATTTTTGGGGGACTTCTTGTGGTATCCGGCTGCGACGTTGAGTGGCGGTCGGCAGTCGGCAACCAATGAAATCAGAGGCAAGGGGAATAGGAGGATGATGGTGAGGAAGGGAGAGTATGTGAAATTTTAGGGGAGTAGAGGAGCAAAGGGAGTGAGGAGTGAGGAGTGAGGAGTGAGGGAGGAGTTGAAGGAAGAGAGTAGAAATAAGTTGAAGGGAGGAAGTAAAATGAGTAAGGGAAAGAAAAAGACTTGGGGAGAATGGGGGTATAAATAGGAGAGCAACCTTCCAGAGTATTCTATGAATCCAGGGGGAAAGCTGACGGTTTTGAAATGAAACATGGCATTTTGGCGGGAAAAATGAGGCATTTAGGAGGGAAAAACGAGGCATTATAGCGTGAAAAATGAGGCATTTTGAAGGCAAAACTGGGCATTGATTATAGGCGTTACGGCTTGAAAAATGAGGCATTTTGCAGCAAAATCAGAGCGAGTAATGCAGCACAATAAATGAAAATTCAGCGCATGGGGACTTAGCAAAAAATGCCACCCACGAGTTAATGTTGCAATTATGTCTTGTCGAGGGTCCCATGGGTTGCTTTAGCCTCGGAACGGCAAGACAAGTACGGGAGTGCTCCAAGATTTCTGCACCTCGGCTCGGTATAAAGGGATCGGTTGCAATCATCCGGGGACTGTGAACAGTCAGTTTCGGCTCGGCCCCTGTCGTGAAGCTCAGCACCGAGCCGTGGGGACTATTGATGATGTTAATTAGTGATACTTAGCATTTCCCCCTAGATTGTTCTAGAAGTGCTTACGTGGCAACCTCATTAAGTGTAGTTATGTAATTTAGCCCCAGTTAAGCTAGTGTAATGTTAGCCTCATGCTCCCTCATGTACATCTATAAATAAGGGGCTTGGGTGCTAAGGAAGGGGACTCAGATAATCAGACACACTTGGACACTTTCTATGCTAATTCCAATCACAAATTCTCCTCAGCTCTTCTACTTTCTCTCTCTACTTAGAAGTTAATTCTAGCTTCGTCACTACCTCTAAAAAAATGCCAAGATACCTGATCAAAGGCCTTCATCATGTCAATCTTTAACATCAAATTGTGGCCATGGACTTTCTTATCCAAAGAAGTAAACAATTCTTGAGCCAAAAAATATTATCAGCTATCATCCATCCTTTTACAAATCTAGATTGTTCAGGAAAAATCAAAGAAGAAAGGAGAACTGCCAATCTGTTGGCTAAGATTTTAGTAAGTTGGCAACTTTGCTCATCAATTTAAAGAAGGCATTTCAGTGACCGTGGTTATAGAAGCAGATTCAGCACTTAGACTAGTAGGCTTTTGAAATTACCGTACTTTATACACCTAAAACACATATTAACAAGTATAGTTGTAGTTAGTAGCCTCCATATTTAGGAATAGAGTATTTTAGCCATCTTTTCAACTTCGAAACTGTAAAGTGAGCTTGTCATCTCTTTCACTTTAATCAGAACTTCTTCCTTTAAATTCTTGCAAGCATATTCTTTTTAACTTTTAATTATTGGGCTTCTTATTTTCTTCAAGTAGACATATTAATTGCCTATCTTTCTTTTACATTTCTTGCATTTGTAGTGTCCAGAATGTTAGTCTTGTTTAGAAGAAAAATCCTCATTTTTATCTATTTCTTGCGTTATCCTCTAGTCTAGACTTAAATTCTTATTCTTAACCTTTAGTATTTTGTTGGTTCTCTAGCTTTTTCTCTTTGCCTTCTTTCTACATTTTCCATTTTTCCTCCTCATGGAAACCCTTCAGCCCATTGTGAAGGGCTGAAACCACCATCATTTGTTGATGTTTTGCAAGGAAAGGAGGTGGTTAAAGGTGCCAATGTGTTTAATGAAGGAATGCCACTTAAGGAGCTACTACCTGACAAAGGTTAACCTGCCTTGGTCTTTTCTCATGAAGAAATTGAGAAGCTTTCTGGGTCTATTAAGTATTATTGCATTGGTGGGGAAGTTCTCACAAGGGAAACCTTCAATGGGGTTGATTAGGAAAAGCTTTCATACTATTAGTTTTAATGGGGAATTCGTAATTGACTTAAAGGATTTCAAGCATGTCTTAATCTGTTTCAAATTGGAGGAAGACTTCATACGTAGTTGATTGAAATCTACTTGGTACATCAATGGTTTTCAGATGGATGTTCTTAAGTGGCATCCATGGTTCATAACTAATGTAGGTCCATCCATTTCTCCTATCTGGATTACTTAGGAGAACTTGCGCCTTTGTTTGTTTAATAAGCATTAAGTTTTTTCGATAGCTCAAGCGGTTGGAAAGCCATTAAAAATTGATATTGCTACTACTACATTGTCCAACCCAAGCCTTTCAAGGGTTTGTGTTGAAGTTGATCTTAGGCAACATTTCCTAGCAAGAATCAGGTTAACAATGGGAGATGGGGGTCATTGGCAAAAGATTAACTACATTGACCTCCCATTGTTTTGAAACTTTGAAGTGCCTAAAGTAAGGGCATCTCTCATCCAAGTGTTCAAATGGACAGCAAGAATAGCATCCTCGTCTAGTGAACCAAAAGCAGTAGAAGATTATTGAAACTGATGAATGAAATAAGGGAAAAGTGGATAAGAAAAAAAAACAATGGGTTCAAATTCAAAATAGCCAGGCTGGTCCTTTTGGGGTCAAAGATGTGCCAAAACAAACTTCAGAGGTTGTAAAATAATTCAACTCTTATCCAGCAAGAAAAATAGCAAGAAGCCCTTGAACCACAACTGCTAATTGAAAAAGTAGGAAAAAATCCAGCAGTCCTATCACCTACAAACTCTTTGCAAAATTCTCTTCCTTAGAATCAGAATTCTTCTAAAAATAAAGAAGAGGAGTGCAAAATTGGGGAAGAGGATCCAACATCCTCTTTGAGCAAGATCATGACGTAAGCCAACAAGCTCAAGACATCATGCAGAAAGAAGTTCTGGTCTTACTAGAAAATAATGAACTAATGGATAGAGGTTTGTGATGATAATGGTGCTTTGGTTAATCAAGTGTTGGTATAGGAGGATCCTCACTCTGTTTTAGACCTTTATGAAGTGAATGCTCTTAATTTGGAGCGTGAGAAGAAATTATTTGAATGGCACAACACCAGAAAGGTATTGAGCTCAAAACTTAACTCTAACTCAAGTAAGGAGTTTACCTTGGTTGTTAGGAAATGAACCAGGAAGTATAGGACCTATGTAGCTGGTCCATCTATGATGACACGATCTATCTTAAAGGTAACCAAGCTGCCTCCCTCTCTACTAGTTAATTTTGAATTGTCTCTTCTGGAACATAAGGGGGATTGAAAATGAACCCTCATTAAGAAGGCTTAAAAAGTTAGTTAGGATGCAAAATATTCATTTCCTTTGTTTGATCGAACCCTTGATTGATAATAATCAGTTGGAGGTTACAAAAAATAAATCAGGGTTTCATGATACAGCTAGTAACACTACTAATGGCATTTGGATTTTTTGGAGTTCTACTGAATGTTTTAGTTCAAGTTGTTTCTAGTGAGGACCATGTAGTTCGTTTGACGGTGGACTGTCCAGCTATTCCCTTGGTAATTTACTTTTGAACAGTATAAGGCATGTGTACGCAAGAGGAAAGAAGTTTATGGAATTCTTGATTTCTCTTCGAAACATTGTATTCCTTGGCTTGTCGTAGGAGATTTTAATGTAATCTTATCCTTTGATGAATACTTGGAGCCTCATCAATAACATGCAGGAACCATGCGAGATTTTCAAGTAACATCCTTTGATAAATCTTCCTGCCTTAGATGCTCTGTTGCAATCTTTTTCATCAAAGTTGAAGAGGTTAAAGTTTAATTTGAAAGGTGGAATAAGTTACAATTTAGTGATATTTTCTAGAAAATTAAAAATGCAGAAAAAGAGGTGTCATAGAAGGAGATTGAATTTCAACAAAACCTCTCCAGATTAGTAAAGAAGAGTTAGCTCATGTTCAAGCTAAGCTAATCAAATCTTTAGTAGATCTTATGAGAAAATTTTTGGAAGCAGAAAGAATGTATCAAGTGGCTGCAAGAAGAGGATAGCAATTCAAAGTATTTTCACTCCCATCTTCATCCTAAGAGAAATAGCTTATTTATCAGGAGGATTGAAGATGCTAATGATGCTTGGATAAAAGATATGGATAAAATTAAGGAAGAGGCAGTGGCTTTCTTTCAGAAGTTGTTTACTGTAGAAGACACTCAACCTGGTGGAGAGTTGTTGGATTGTATTCCTCAATTAATCATTGAAGAGGATAATCATTTCTTATTGATTGTTCCACAGATAGAAGAAGTAAAAGTAGCAGTTTTTCCCTAGATCCAGATAGTGCTGTAGGTGTGGATGGATTCAATGGATTTTTCTACAAATCTTGCTAGAATATAATGGCTAAGGATCTTCAGCAAGCAGTGGTTGGTTTTTTTTAAAGGAGATACAATTCCTAAAGCTATTTCAAGCACATTGTTGTGTTTGATACCCAAGGTGTCTAATCCTTCCACAGTACATTTGTAGATTTTAGGCCCATAAGCCTGGGCACTTTTGCAAGTAAAATATTTTCCTAGATTCTGGCTAATAGATTGAGTACTTTGTTGCCTAAGATAATCTCTTAGGAACAAGGATGCTTTGTGCAAGGTAAGGTTATGTCTGATAATATTCGTCTTGCTCAAGAAATAGTGGAGTTTATTAATAAAAAGGTAAGAGGGGCAATGATATTCTCAAGTCAGATATGACTAAGGCTTTTGATATGGTGTCTTGGCATTTTCTTTATGAAGTTCTGAAGCACTTTGGGTTCTCACCAGACTGGATCTCTTTGATTTCTCATAGAATTCAATCTTATTGGTATTCTATTCTTATTAATGGAGTCCTAATAGGTTTCTTTTCTTTTTCAAGAGAGGTGAGGCAATGGGATCCCCTGTCTCCTACTCTCTTCATCATTATTCCTGAGGCCTTCTCTAGAGGCATAAATAAAGCTTTTGATAATGGTAGCATTAGCAGATATACAACTGGTAGGATGATTCCATGCCAATCACACATCTATCATATACTGATGATGTCATAGTCTTTGTCAATGGTCAGAAAAAGTCTTTGCAGAGCTTTCTCAATTTCATTCACCAATGTGAGTCCACTTCTGGATAGCTTGTTAATAATTCTAAAAGTGCTTTTATTGCTTCTAAGAAGATGGTTACTGTAAGGGTTAGAGCTATAGCAAGACTAACTGCTTTTGTCACAAGTCAATCTCCTTTGTTTATTTGGGTTGTCCAATCCAAAAAGGAAGAAAGAAGAAACAAGTTTTTGAATATTTATTAGATAAAGTTCAAAAGAAGATAATGACATGGAATTTGAAGATTCTTTCACCAGGTGGGAGGTTGATCATTATCAAGCATGTTTTGAATTCAATGCCATTATATCTAATGACTGTTTTGGACCCTCACCAAGAGCATTTTCATGGACTTGAAATGATGTTTTGCTCAATTTTTAGGGGAATGTCAAAATATGGTAGTAAAAAACACTGGATTTCATGGAAGAGAATTTGTTATCTGAAGGAGGAGGTTAGTTTGGGGATTAGTAGACTCAAGGAGTTACAGATGGCTTTCTCCATTAAACTATGGTGGAACTTTAGGGAGTAAAGATCTCTTTGGAGTAAGTTCATGGCATCAAGATATCTACAACATAATCCTCATCTAGTTGCCAGAGGATTAACAAGTTACTCTTCTCGATCTTGGAAAAGAAGGATCAGAATTAAGGGCATTGTTGAAGAGCACATAGTGACTATTGTTAGAAATGGAAATTCTTCTTTTTGGTATGATAATTGTAGTCATGAGGGTTCTTTGGTCAGCTTTCAATCATCTTCTCTTCCCATATTAGATTTAACCATTGCTTAAGCTTGGGATGGTCATACTTGGCATAATTTAACTTGAATATGCTATTTTAGCCATTCCTCTTCACATCCTGGCTTTAACTTGAATCTACTAATAGGAAAATTGATAAGTTCATAATTGTGCTATATTTTATGTGTCATTTACCACAATTTTGTATGTGTTGTAAGTGAGATTTGAGTTATTATTGACTTTAATTTGGTTATTTTTAGTTTTTGTAGGGTTAAAGTGAAAAAGAACTGAAAAAAGATGAAAAAGGTAAAAGGAAATGCTAAGGGCAAAACGTGCACGAGTATGAAGCCATTCTGGATGCTATTTTGTATTTGAAGCATAACTTTCAAGTTCGAGCTCTGATCGAGTTGATTAAGATGTGTTGGAAAGCTAAGAGAGAGAGCTACTACTTTTGTATTTTACACTTTCCAAATTCCAAGAGCATCAGCGTCAAAATTGAAGCTGAATACAAAGTTTAGTGTGAAGGCCTAGCGCACATGCGCTAGGGTTGTACAGCGCATGTGGGCCGTGTCCAGAGAGCTCCGTTATAGAATTGTTTTGCAGCACACATGCGCGTAATCAGGCAGAGCATGTGTACCCGATACAGTGAAGTTACGTGATTTTTTATTTTTGGCAAATTTATTCGTTTGGTTGGACTCTTTTTTTATACAATCATTTCACTTTGTTATCCTGAGACAATGATTGTAACCTCAGTACTCAATATAAACACCCCATGTAGGGTGAGTAGAAAACAACACACGTCTATTCTTTGTTTTATCTAGGGTTTTTAGCAGAGAAATTCTTGGTTATTCTGTCATGGCACTTAGTGCCTAAACATCTTTTTTTTTGGTCAAGGAATTGAACCCATGGTCAATTCTACTATATTGTGAGACTTTTTGTTTTTGAACTTATTCACTTTTATATCAAGTATTGATTATTTTTTTTGCGATTAATTTGATGATTGTTCTTTTTAACTTGCTATTGCTGCAGAATATTAAGTTATTGGGATTAATCTATAGTAGATTGTTTTAACCTCATGTGCTTAATTCAATCTGTGAAGAAACTAAGTTTGATAATTGCTCGATTAGTGTTATCAAATTTAGAAAAAATAATCAACTAATTGGCATAACTGCGTGTGTTTATGTTTAATTAGCTAATTGTTCTTATTGATTTATATTACACGCTTCTGTTAATTAATCCTTGGCGCGTGTCTGGATTAAATTATTGGTTAGGTTAATTGGATCTCGTGTTGAAAATTAACCAACTTTAGAAAGAAATAAGAATCAACTTTGAATTGGAATTTGGATTAATTCTTCAATTTGTGCTTGGTATAGAAAATGAATTATCTTTGGTATCAAGGATCGACTAGTAAAATTGTCATGGTGGATATGACTGGGACCAAGATTTTTCTTGAATTGAATTCTCTTCAGTTTACTTTCTTTATGTAGTTTTTAGATTAAAAGCATTCAAAACCCCCCCTTTTTCTTTTAAGCACAAGAATAAATCCCATTCCTGTAGGACGATTTGGACTCACCACTGCTACATTAATATTGAGATTTGTTTATTTTTGGGTGCCTACAACAGCATTGACCAAAATTTTGGCGTCGTTGCCAGGGAACTGTTTGATTTATTTTTGTGTTTTAAATTTTTGTATTTCACTGTGTTTATTTATTACTTGATCTCTTTTTTATATCAATGCTACTCCATCATGGTTACTAATTCTTATGAAGTTTGTTGCTTCGATTTCACTGTTATTATCGAGCAATTAGAAGATATACAATGAGCAAAGATATGAGATTTGTGGTGACAATCACCTAACTGACATGTGCCCTAACTCTCAAAGCAATGAATGGTTCACAAATCCACTACAATCTTAGTATGACCCCTATACGTATAAGTACAATCTAGAATGGATAGATTATCCTGAGTTTGGTTATCCATCACAAGATTTCTAGTATTTACAATCAGTTCTGCCTCAAAAACCTTATACCTAACTTGGTAAGTCTTTGGAAGAATTAATTAATTCTTTAGCTTCTAATACTTTGTAATTTCAACAAGAAACAAGAGCCAGTCTGCAAAGCTTGAAACATCAACTAAGTCAACTAAATTCTCCCACAAGTAGACTAGAATCTCAAGTGATTGAGGGTGGAAAAGATGCAGAAAAGGTGTGAGAACTAGAGATGGGATTAGTAGATTGCAAACCTACTTGAGGATGACTCTAGTTCATTGCTTTCAGTTTCAATGCCTCAAGACCTTCTAGAGCAAGCAACAGTCAAGGTTTTAGACTTAGCTATGAAGAAAGCACAAGAGATTCTATCTACTGCGAAGGATCATCGCTTGGCTATTGATAAGGATTGTATTGTAGTTCCAGTATACCCCACATTCTGTTATGGATTGACCTTAATAGTTGAAGATCAAGAAGTGGCTCATAAAGAATTCGATATCCTCGATTCTCTTAAGGGTCATGAGGAAAAGGTTAAACTGGTTTACATGGACAACAATAGGGTCAGAGTTGAGTTTATAACTGATGGAGTCAAGAAAGAGATTGGGGATAAGTGTATGACGAGCAATTACAAGGAGAGAACCTATGCACGACTGCTAACAATTATTGAGCTCTCTTTCCTCTAGTATAGAGATGGTTATTTCGACCATCTTGTTCACAGTTAAACTATTGATTATAAAGGAGCACTGCATGGGAGGCAACCCATGTCCTACTTGACATTTAAATTTTATTCCATTCATTTATTCTTGAAGTCTTATTTTTGTTTATTTTATTTTTAGGGTTAGAATAGTTTTATTGTGTATTTAGTGCTGGAAATTAACTTAATTGGTAATTTAAATTGATAAAATGCTCATTTCAAAGGGAGCGGGAAGAGAACCCATCGACATTTCCACCTTTCTTTCCTTTCTCGCTGTATTTGGAACCAATTGCTCCTTGAGCTTTTATGTGTTTAATGCCCTGTGTTTAGGGCCATTTTGTTGATCTTTTAATTTTCCAAGTTGATTTCTTGAACAGTTTAGTTGTTTTTATTGGTTAAACATTTTACGTTTTAATTTTTGTCATGGTATTTTCCTTTATTTTTGATAGTGTATTCCCTTAAGGGAGTAAGTTTTTTCTTGATTTTGTAGGATCCTGTTCTACAATATTCCTGTTTTTCAAATTGTCTCAAGGGAATTATTTGTTTTGTTCTGTTTTGTTTAAATTTAATCCAATTTTTATTTGCGATACAGGATTAGTACAAGGGGATATTTATAGCGGATTCTGTTCCAAACACAAATTCAATCCAAAGAACCTTTTCTTTCTCCCATTTTATGTTTTTATTTATGTATTGGGGACAATGCTTATTTTTAAGTGTGGGGTGGAGCAGTTATGTTGATTTTTAAGTTGTTTGGTGTATTTTGCTCAATTTTACTGCAATATTTTTACTTTTCTTTTGTTCTAAGAGCTTGTTAAAAAATTTTGAAAATTTTTGTGGATTAATTGTCCATTTTTTTAAAAATTTTGAAATTTTTTTCTTAACATATTTTTCCCATTTTTCTGCATAATAAATCTTTAATTGAGCCATGCATGCATGAGTAGTCGGTGTTAATATTTTTCATTCATGATTTTCAAGACTTTTGAGCACTAATCCATCCATTAATTTTTGATTTGGGATAGTTAGAGAAATTTATGTAGATTTAATTATGTTGCATCCCAAAAACTCACTTTATTACATTTTCGAAATGAATTCTTAGATGACCAGTAATTTAGTTTAAAAATAAGGGTAGTGCCTTCTTTGTTTGTTAAACCTTTCTAGCCAACCATTTTAACAATTTATTTCTAATTACTTTGTTTTGAGCCTTATTCTTGTAAAGAGAAACATCCTTCACCTTCTTTCATTTAAACTCAATTTACCTACCCTTATTGTGTTAAAATTTCTTTTAATTGTTTTATCCTAAATTTTTCCTTTAAGAGCTTTATGGTGCACATTATATGTTAGGGGGATATAAGGGTGGAAGTATGCAAGAAGATGGTGGAGTACATGTATGGAGTGAAATGGGGCATTGGAAGAAAAATTGTTGAAGATTAAAGAATAATAATAATAATGAAAGTTTTGATATTTACAAGTAGTGCCTATCACTGGTACTTGTATTTGCAGGTAGTGCCCATCTCTAGTACCTGCGTATTTTAATGTTGCGGGTGGTGCCCACCACTAGTACCCATACTTTGAGCGGATGTAAAAAATAAAATAATGATGTGATATATATATGTCCAGAGGGAGGTTGGCATGTTTGGCTATGCTTTTTGGTTGTTTGGAATTTGTATGGATGTTTGTTACTCAAGTGTGGGGTTGTGGATGAATGATGTTTCCCATGTAAAGAGAAGTTTTATTTTAATGTGTGGCCACCATTATTATAAAGCCCTTGTTCTTATTAGTTATGTCCTTTCCCTTGTTTGGCTAACTAATAGCCTAACCTATAGTTCGAGCTAAAAGTCCTACCTAATTTAAATAGAATCAGTTGTCTAGATTAGTAGAGGGGTTTAATAAGAGTAAGCTATGGGGTCTTTAGAAAAATTTTGAGGGTCTTCATAATTTAATCTAAATATTATCAAATCTAAATTTTTGAATGATTATACACACATACAGACAAATTTTATGTTTTGGTTTTTATTAGCATTTGAGTTCTTCGGTTCTTAGACTACTCTGATTGGTGGATTGATTATTTATGTGGATATTTCAAGAAATATGTTGAGTGGAATGTGTTATCCTAAAAATAAATGTTTTAACTTTATTTTTACTCGAGGATGATCAAAGGCTAAGTGTGGTGTATTTTGATAAGTTCATAATTGTGCTATATTTTATGTGTCATTTATCACATTTTTATGTGTTGTAAGTGTGATTTGAGTTATTATTGAGCTTAATTTGGTTATTATTAGTTTTTGTAGGGTTAAAGTGAAAAAGAGATGAAAAAGAGATGAAAAAGATGAAAGGAAATGCTAAAGGCAAAATGTGCACGAGTATGAAGCTATTCTGGATGCTGTTTCGTATTTTAACCGTAAATTTCGAGTTCAAGCTCCGTTCAAATTGATTTAAAATGTGTTGGAAATTTTAGAGAGAGAGCTACAACTTTTGTGTTTTATACTTTCCCAAATTCGAAGAGCATCAGGGTCAAAATCGAGGCCGAATGCAAAGTTCAGTGTGAAAGCCTAGCACATGTAGCGCATGTGCGCCGTGTCAAGAGAGCTCCGTTCTAGAATTTTTTTGCAGCACACATGTGCGCGCAGGCAATCAGGCGGAGCATGTGTACCCGATACAGTAAAGTTACGTGATTTTTATTTTTGGCAAATTTATTCGTTTGGTTGGACTCTTTTTTCATACAATTTCACTTTGTTATCCTGAGACAATGATTGTAACCCCAGAACTCAATATAAACACCCCATGTAGGGTGAGTAGAAAACAACACACGTCTATTCTTTGTTTTATCTAGGGTTTTTAGCAGAGAATTCTTGGTTATTCTTTCATGGCACTTAGTGCCTAAACTCTTTTTTTTTGGTCAAGGAATTGAACCCATGGTCAATTCTACTATATTGTGAGACTTTTTGTTTTTGAACTTATTCACTTTTATATCAAGTATTGATTATTTTTTTTGCGATTAATTTTATGATTGTTCTTTTTAACTTGCTATTGCTGCAGAATATTAAGTTATTGGGATTAATCTATATTAGATTGTTTTAACCGCATGTGCTTAATTCAATCTGTGAAGAAACTAAGTTTGATAATTGCTCGATTAGTGTTTTATCAAATTTAGGAAAAATAATCAACTAATTGGCATAACTGCGTGTGTTTATGTTTAATTAGCTAATTATTCTTGTTGATTTTAATGCTTTTATTAATTTATCCTTGGCGCGTGTCTGGATTAAATTAATGGTTAGGATTTATTGGATCGCGTGTTCAAAATTAACCAACTTTTGAAAGAAATGGGAATCAACTTTGAATTGGAATTCGGGTTAATTATTCGATTAGTACTTGGTATAGAAATTGAATTATCTTTGGTGTCAAGGGTCGACTAGTAAAATTGTCATGGTGCATATGACCGGGACCAAGATTCTTATTGAATTGAGTTTACTAATTTACATAGTTTTTAGATTAAAAGCATTCAAAACCTCCCATTTTTCTTTCAAGCACAAGAATAAATCTTGTGCTCTGTGGGACGACCTGGACTCACCACTGCTACATTAATATTGAGATTTGTTTAATTTTGGGTACCTACGGCAGCACTGACCAAAATCAATTTTTCTTAGTCAAAGGGAGGATTTCTTGGCGTGGAAGGGAAACGCTAGTGGTATTTTTACAGTATCTTTTATTGTTCAAATCTTAAAGGAGCATCATTCACAGTTACTCCCTAGGAGGATGATATGGATGAAGAGATTGCCTATCAAAATCTCTATTTTCATGTGGAAATTGCTAGATCGGACACTGCTTATTGATGAAAGTTTAGTAAAAATAGGTTGTTCTCTGGCCTGTAAATGTCAATTATGCAACTTAGAAGAATCATTTCAGCATCTTTTCATGGATTATCATTTGGTTAAGGACGTTTGGAGCTATTTCTTGAGAACACTGCATACTGTATTACAAGGTGATAATGTGAAGCAATTGCTAAATGCATGCTGGCTACATGCTTCTAATTCTACTTCTCAAGATGTAAGCTGTAGGTTGCTTCCAAGTCTCATCTATTGGGAGATTTGGAAGGCAAGATGCTTCAATTTCTTTGAGAGAAAGACTTCCAATCATTGTTATTAAACCATAAACCATCTACGGCCCGGCTCGTCGATTCAACCAGTTTACTCAGTAAACCAGCCATTGAGCCAGGCTGGGTTGTTTAAATGACCGAACAAGGAAGTCCCCTGTTAACTTTTCAATGAACCAGCGGTTGACCAAGAAAAACTGGATATCTGGCTGGTTCAACCACGGTTCAATGGATTGTTGGACAAAATGGTAATGCCTTGCTGTTGCACAAAGTCAATCATAGGACCTCCCAGTTTGGAAGCTCCTTGTTTCTCTACCAGGCCATGTCCTTGGATGGTGTTTCTTTTGTTTTTATAATATTTAAATTACTCTTTCTCTTCATCCTTTAAATAAATTAAGTAACTTCTTTTTTAAACTCTAAATTTATATTATATATTCAAATAAGAAACATATTTAATTTTCAAAACAAAATTTAAAGACATAAATTAGCAAAACAATATCATTATGTTTTATTAACTACAACAAAGTACCTCAAGAAACATTGTACTACTAAAACTTTGTAAATGAAATATATTTAAATCATTTGAAAAAATTGAGACAAACAAAATTGTCACTTTTTAAAAAATAATGAAAATATATTTGTTCATATTATAATTAGACTTACAAAAACTTCAAATTAGCTACTACTCTACTATATTTAATTATAACTTTTGCTAAACTATTACAAATTCATTTATAATTAATTAAAAAAGTTGATACGACATATTTGATTAAATTTTATATATTTCATGTATCTAAAAATTTCAAATTATTATATATTAGTAATAAAATAATATATTTTAGTGACCCACAGATTGAACTGGTAATTCACCGATTGAACCAATAACTCATTTACCCATCTCCACCACTGAGTTCCTCTCTGGGATGGGTTTAATAACTATGCTTCTAACTCAATGATTCTCATTATAGTTGCTAAAAGTCTTTAACCTCTATTTTTTAGGCATTTCCTTTTCAGTGTTCTAGGGAGGAGGATCTCAGCAAGGTGATGGGAATTAATTTGTGAATCAAACATGTTCTACGCAGTATTGACACACTGGTCAAATGGACAGCCCTGCAACCAACATTTTACAAACTCAACACTGGTGGAATTTCTAGAGGAAATCCAGGATTGTTAGCAGGAGGATGAGTCATTTGAGACTCTAGTGGATCCTTAGTGGCTGTTTTTTCATCCTTTTTATGATGGCTGTCATTCTAACCTCTATGTAGAACTCATAGCAGTGCTCGATGGTCTTTAACTTTGCAACAGTTTGTAGCTACAAAGAGTGATGCTAGAAATGGATTCAACAGTGGCTTTGGAGCGATTACTAGGAAACAAAGAGCACCATGGCAGCAGGGCAAGGTTCTTCAAATGATTAGAAATGAGCTTCTTACCTTGGAGTTCACATTTGTTCATATTTTTTGAGAAGGGAACAAGCATGTTGACTACTTGGCTAACGTAGGCTGTGATGATCAATGTAAACCTCTTTATGATTCTGTTTCTTTGCCTAAATTAGCTAGAGGAATCCTTAGACTAGACAATATGTTTTGTCCCACAAAACACATATTAGGGTTTTCACTAGGAATGCAATTTGAGTTAGGGTTTTGTAAGCTCTAATCTCGGGAGGTTATAGTATGACTTCCCTTCTTGTACATTTCAATTTTATTAATAATATTTGGGAGTGAGGTCCCCCACCAATGAACAGGTGCTAAACTCAAAAAAAAAAAAAAAAAAAAGTATTTAGTGGGTTTTTTACTAAAATTCCTTTTAGTATTGAAAATCCTTAATCTTAATTTCGTACTTAGTTCTACTTTAATTTCTTGTTATTAGCCTTTAATAATTAGTGACTTTTTACTAAAGATTTATTTTCCATAAAAAATCCCTAGTCCTGGACCTCTTATTTTACTATTCTTTCTCTAAGTTCTTATCTTTCCAAAAATAGTAGAAATGATGGCTCCTAGCCTTACTAGTGTAGTTATTGTGTACCTTTGCCCCTTTTATTTCAATATTTTACTTATTTCCCTTAGTCTATTTTTAATTATTTTCCTATATTAGTTTACTTGCTTTAGTAGAAAGGGATATTTTAAGTATATTTCTAGTTTACTTTTACCTATTCATTTTGGATAGATTTACTTTCTTTCTTAGTTTAATTCTACTTGTTTTATTAGAATATTTAATTGCTTTCTTATTTTAGTCTTTAATTTCTTCTTGGATTAGTTTGATTATTTGCTTTCTAGAGTAGTTTAAATAGCTTCTTATGGTTTTATTACGCTTTCTAGTGTAGCAATTAGTGATAATTGCTATTTGCTTTCCTAGTTTGGTTTAATTATATGTTTCCCTAGTTTAGTTAGCTAATTTAGTCATTACTTAGTTGCTTTCTTAGTTTAAACCGTATTTATTGACAAACCATTTTATTGAATTTGTCTAAATAGTACAAGGACGCTTTAAGCCTAGTAATTTCCGTCTTCAATCCTAGTGGGATGTTACTCACTCACTACTACCTACAATCCCATCTCGTATAATTGCGAGCGTGTGAGTGAGGTTGGTGATCGTTTGAGTCATTTTACTTGTGAGAACACATCAAGATTACACCACTAAATTCACCACAACAGGTTTTTGGCGCGTTGCCGGGAATTGAGAATAAATGCAATACTAGATACTTTTTGGGTCGACTAGATTAGATAGTTTTTCTATCTTTAGTAGTTAATTGTAGTTTAAATTAAATAATGTTTTGTTATTTGTGTTTATTATTGCTTTTGGTGCTTCATCATTTAGATTTGACTTTTTGGTTTGTTTTATTGTGTAGTTTATGGTTATTGGTAGAAAATTACTAAAACTTTTGGACTTGGAGATAGAGAGAACATTGACAAGGATTCGGAAGGACAAGAAACTACAACAAGACCAAGATGAAAGTCAAATGGCAAACCCTCAAAATAATACTTGGTTGATTGATGAAAATTTATGGAATGATGATCAAAAGGATGGAGTAGGCAACAATGGGTTAGGTGGTTTTGGAAATGGATAGGGGCCAATGGTAATGGTGAAGTGGGTAAGCATGGAAATAGACATCATGCCAATGGGAGATTGTATTTTTTACTTTGAGATTATACTATGCCCAATTTCAATATAGCAAACTCAAGTATAGTTACAATGCCGGGCCAAGCCAAAAACTTTGAGATTAAGCCGACGTTAATCCAAATGTTACAATAGCGTGCTATGCTTGGGAGAGGTCCAAACGAAGAGCCTTATGCTCATCTCATGAACTTCAAGGAAGTCTTGGACACTTTCAAGTCTAATGGGGTTCAATCAGATTGCATTCACAAGAGGGTATTTCTATTCTTTTTGAGGGTCCAAGCCAAGTAGTGGCTCCAATCACATATGCAAGGCACATTCACAACTTGGAATAGTCATGCCCAAGAATTTTTGGCTAAGCATTTCCCATCTTCAAGAACGGCCAAGCTAAGGAATGAGATCATATTTTTTAGGCAAGATGCAAGAGAAGGCATAAGTGAAACTTGGGAGCAGTTCAAAGAGCTTTCGAGAAGGTGCCCCTACCACTCCATTCCCTTGTGGTTACAAATTCAAACAATCTACAGAAGAAAACATGGACTCTACCAAGAGACAAAGTCCACAATAGAGGCTTTAGTAGGCAGATCCTTATCCTTCAAGACACCGGAGGAAGCCCAATTGCTTCTCAACAAGATGGCATCAAATTAGTACCAACATGGCCCGATAGCTCAACTTGTAGCTCAACCCGTTGGCCAACAAAATATGCAACAATTTCAAGCTCAAGTAGATGTGTTGCACTTAAATCAAAATGATGCCCTTTTGGCTCTACAAGGAATGATGATAAATGTAATGACAAATTTGACTAGAGCTTTGGAGAACCTTGGTAGGGGGAACACTATAAATGCCATATCTTCATCCCCTCAAGGGCCGTTGGTATGTAATTTTTGCTCCAAAAACCACATGAATGGCCAATGTTATGCACCAATAGGAGTTAATGAACAATTGAACTATGTTAATGAGCAATTGAACTATGTGTCCAACCAAAACTCTTCCTCAACGAATCCTCCCAATGTGTACGGAAACACCTATAATCCTTCTTGGCGAAACCACCCCAATTTCTCATGGGGTGGTCAAAACTCATAAAATGCCCCTCACCAGTCAAACTCTCACCCATCCAACTTTTGAAACCAAGCTTTATCTTCTACATCCCGATCATATCAGCCTCCACATCAAAGAAGCTTCCACCACCTCAAGCAAACTCTTCATATCTAAACTCTCAATCAAATACCTCCTACTTACCATCCCGTAACCCATCCCAACCATTGCATAATGATCCTTATGCTCAAAGGGAAGGGGACCATTCTCGTAATGAAAATCTTATGAGGGAACTTGAAGCTTTGAAGAGGGAAAATGAGACCATAAGGAGGGAGCACGAAAAGCTAAGAAGAGAACATGATGCTTTTGTGAAGAATCCAATGATGTCTACAGGAATCTTGGAGACCCAATTGGGCGTAGCAGCTAGGCAAATAAATGAGAGGCCAATGAGAGCTCTTTCCAAGCGAGACAATTCCCAACCCTAGAGATCAAAATCCAAGGGATCAGTAATAGAAGAGAACAAGTTCAAGCTGTCACACTTAGATATGGGAAAGCATTGGATGCTAAAGTCGGAGAGAGTTCAAATTCAAAGGCAAAGGAGAGTGAAAAGAATGCGAATAGTGATGTTGAAGAAGGGAACTCTTCAAAGGATAAGGGTAAATTGATTGAAGAACCTACTAAGTCCCTTAACCAACAAAATGTAGGTAAGGATCCATAATTTGAATTAACCAAGCAAGTGAGAATTTCAATAGTTCAAAGAGGATGAAAAGGCAAAGAAGTTTAAGAAATTCTTAGAGGTATTCAAGAAGATTGAAATCAACATTCCATTTATTGAAGTATTGAAAAATGTGCCGAATTACGCAAAGTCCATGAAGCAAATGATCACTAGTAAAGGAAACTCATGGGAAATGAGAATTGTATTTAATGAGGGATGTAGTGCCATAGTCTAGAAAATTCTTCCTACAGTGAAAGATCTAAGGTCACTTTCCATCCAATGAGAGATCAGGGGGGGGGGCAAAGAGGGGCGAAGTTTTGATGGAGCTTTATGTGTCCTTGGAGTTTCCATTAATCTCATGCCACACACCTTATACAAGAGGCTAAGCGTAGGAGGGTTGAAATCCAATAACGTGTTAGTCCTATTGGCCGACATAGCATCAAACAACTGGTGGGCATTGAGAAATATGTAATTGTAAAAGCTGAGAAAGTTTTCTTGCCAGCCAACGTCAACGTACTTGAGATGGAAAAAGACATTGTGATGCCCTTGATCCTTAGGAGGCCATCCTTAACAACTGGAAGGGCTCTAATCAATGTTCAAGAGGGCAAACTTCAACTTTGAGTCATTGAGAATATATTTTTCTTTCTTGTTTTTGACTATTTGAAATTCTCTTCCACATCTAATGATTCAATGAGGATCGATTTAATTGATGAAATTGTGGATGAATTTTGTAAGAACACATCCAAAGAGCCTCCTATGGAGATGACCTTTATATAAGGAAATAAAGATGTGGAGTAGAGGAGAACAAGAAAGAAAGAAAGTAATATCATGTGGATTGAGGAATTGAACTTGGAAAGGGAGTAGCAAACCAAAAAGGAAAAAGGTAAAGGGGGTCTTCGACCAATGAACTGAGTTAAAACGCCTCTCTTCGCATCTTCAATATGCATTTCATGGTGATAATAATACTTATCTGGTAATTGTTAGTGCAATACTTTCTTGTGGTGAATTATCAAAATTGCTTTGTGTGCTAAAAGAACATCATGGGGCACTTGCATGGAGCATTGACGACATGAAGGGCATAAGCTCACCATTTACATGCACAAGATCCTCCTTAATAAGAACTTTAATCCATGTAGACAATTCCAACATAAGTTGAATCCCACCTTAAAGAAGGTAAAGGAGGTTCTTAACCTTTTAGATGCTGAGATTATATATCCCATAAGTGATAGTGAGTAGGTGGGCCCGACTCAAATGGTGTCGAAAGAGAGGGATTAACTGTTATTGTGAATGAGAATAGTGAGCTAATACCGTCGGTTAGAATAGTGACTGGGTGGCAAATATGCATTGACTTTAGGAAGCTTAATGAGGCCACTAGGATGGATCACTTCCCTCTTCCTTTTATTGATCAAATGCTTCAGTGTCTTCGGGACATGCTTTTGATTGCTTTTTACATGGTTATTTGGGTTACTTTTAAATAGTGATAGCCCCGGAAGACCAAGAGGAAACCACTTTCACTTGTTCTTATGGCATATTTGCATATAGACATATGTCCTTTGGTTTGTGCAATGCTACGAGCACATTTCGACGATGCATATTTGCCATATTCCTTGACATGAATGAAAAATTCATTGAAATCTTCACGGATGAGTTTAGTGTTTTTGTTGACTCATTTGATGCTTGTTTGTAAAATTTGACTTGTGTGCTAAAAAGGTGTGAAGTGAATAACCTAGCTTTGAATTGGGAGAAATGCCACTTTATAGTAAATGAGGGGATTGTCTTGGGGCATAGAATCTCTTCTAAGGGTATTGAGGTAGATAAGGCTAAGGTTGAGGTTATTGAGAAATTGCCTCCTCCAATGAATGTGAAGGGGATTAGGAGCTTTCTAGGCCATGCCAATTTCTACAAACAATTTATAAAGAATTTTTCTCTAATTTCTTTATGCTTTGTTACAAAAGGATGTGCCATTTGATTTTAATGATGATTTCTTGCATTCCTTTGACTTGTTCAAAACTCCATTAGTTATCACCTTGGTGATAGTCGCACCCAATTGGGATTTACCGTTTGAATTGGTGAGTGGTGCGAGTGACTTCATTGTGGTTTTGCAATTTTGTGCAAAAATATTAATAAGGTGCTGCATGTACTTTACTATGCTATCCGTACTTTGAATGAAGCACAAATTAACTACTCTAACTCAAAAAAAGAACTACTTGCAATTGTATTTGCATTTGATAAATTTAGGTCTTATCTTATTGGGAACAAAGTGATCGTTTACACTTATAACTCGACTCTCAAGTATCTTCTTGCTAAACATGATGTCAAGCCTATCTAATAATCCATTGGATATTGTTATTGCAGGAATTCGATTGGGAGGTGTGGATAAAAAGGGTAGTGAAAACACCGTGACTGATCACCTTTTTAGACTAGAGGGACCCATTAGAAAAGTTAAGAAAGTTGTGCCGATCAAATAGAGTTTTCTGGAGGAGCAATTGATTACGGTTAGAGGGTCTACACCCTGGTACATAGACACGTGAATTATCTTGTGGCCAAGGTGATCCCTCCCACTATAGATTCGAATCAAAAGAAGAAAATTTTCTCAGAATTAAAGTACTACATGTGGGAAAACCCTTATTTGTACTACCGGTGCTAGGATCAAGTAATCATGAAGTGTGTTCTAGAAGAAGAGGTAGTAAGTATTCTTAGTCATTACCACTCCTCACTGGTAGGAAGTTACCATGGCTCTCAAAGAACGGCAGCGAAGGTCTTGAAAAGTGGGTTCTTTTGGCCAAGCTTGTTAAAGTCGCAAGAGACTTCGTCATCTAATGCAAGAAACTGTCAATGTGTACGGAACTTATCTAGAAGAGATAAAATTCCTTTGAATAACATCTTGGATTTTGAAGTGTTTGATATGATAGATTTCATAGAGACTTTTTCCTCATTGCACAGCAAGTTCATCTCGGTGGCAGTAAACTACGTCTCAAAGTGGGTGGAGGCCGCAATTTTACCAATAAATGATGCTCGTGTTGTGGTGAATTTTGTAAGAAAGAACATTTTTTCGTGGTTTGGGATGCCTAAGGCCATTATAATTGAAGGTGGAACACACTTCAAAAATTCCCCATTTGAGTCCGTTCTTTCTAAATATGGGGTCACTCACAAGATTGCCCTTGCATACCACCCTCAAACATCTGGTCAAGTAGAAGTGTCAAATCAGGAATTGAAAAGGATATTGGAGAAAATGGCAAACTCTTAAAGGAAAGATTGGTCCAAGAAACTTGATGATGCCTTGTGGACATATCAAACCGCCCTCAAGACTCCTATAGGAATATCCCCCTATCCATCCATACAGGACGGTGTATGGTAAACCTTGTCATTTACTAGTGGAACTAGAGCATAAGGTGCATTGGGCCATCAAAAGTCTCAACTTGGATTGGAAGAATGCTAGTGAGAAAAGACTTCTTAACCTTAATGAACTTGATGAATTTGGAGGGAAGCCTGACAGAGCTCTAGACTCTATAAGGAGAGGACAAAAAATTGGCATGATAAGCATATCCTAAAAAAGGAGTTCAAAGCCAAAGACTTGGGCATCGCACTACAACTCACGACTCAAGCTATTTTCGGACAAGCTAAAGTCAAGATAGAGTGGTCCATGTGAAGTAGTACAAGTATTCTCATACGGAGCAGTAGAGTTGAGAGGAAAAGGAACAAATTTCAAGGTGCGTGGGCACTGGTTGAAGCTCTACTATGGAGGAGCAATAGAAGAAGAATGGGAAACCGTTAATTTCACCACAACTTGATTGACTCATGGCCATAGTCATGGTAACAACTTTAAACAAGCACTTCTTGGAAGGTAAAGTATCCCAAGCATTTCTTTCATTTCTTTGTGCGTTGTTTGATTTCTAGTTTTATAGTTAACTAGGTATTGAGTAGTGTTAATTATCTTAAAATTAGGTTTAATTTGGTCAATTGCATAATTTTGAGTGTTTTAGTAGATTTCAATTGGAAATGATCTCTAAAATGATGTTTTTGTGATTGTAGGTGTTTGGAAAATCATGGGAAGAAGTTAGAGAAAAGCTGAAAAAAGGAGAATAATGGCTAAGTATCAGTGATTCCAGTCACCAAAGAAAATAGCCCCTCAGGAAGTTTGACCGTGGTCACAGCCCTTCTATTCAAAATTTTTTCTAAGTAGTAATGACTGTGGTCACCAGTTTTAAAGAGATATTCTAGTAACCACAATCACTAACAAATTTTTCCCATTGGAACTTTGACCTCGCCCAAGTGTCCGCAGTCACTAGAGTCTCGAATTAAAATTTTTTCTAAGTGTTAATGACTGTGATCACCATTTTGAAAACCAATTTCAGTAATCGTAATCACCCAATAGACCTTTCTTATTGGATTTTTTGACCACGCTCTAGTGACTGCGATCACCAGCTGTTCGTTCAAATTTTTTCTAAGTGTTGGTAACTGCGGTCACCAATTTAAAGAAGAAAAATCAGTGATTGTGACCACGCCCAAAAAACCTAATGCCTCCAGTGACTACAGTCACCATTTTAACAAAGAAAAAACAATGACCGTGGTGCCAACTTGCTCGAGTATAAATATTTTTCAGCCACAAAAATTTTCAGAAAATCCTCATTCTTCAAAATTTTCAGCTGATTTCTACTTTTTCATACGCCTTTTTACATGAAAAACTCATCTATTCTATCAAAATCACTCACAAAACAACTCCAATCACCACAAATTACCTTTCACCACTCCTTGGAGGGTCAATTGCTCAAGGATCTCACCAAGAGACCTTTCAAACTACGACTTCAACGAGTAATCTTGTTCTAAATCATTCAATTGAGGTAGTAAGTGCTCAATCTTGTTCTAAATGATCGTTCAATTGAGGTATTAAGTGCTCTAACTTCCTCAAGTTGTCCTTGCTTGGAATTTATGAGAGAATTTTTGGGATTATTGTTGAGATTATTGGTTGAATTGGATGATTGTATTTGGACTGCATGTAAGAACTTTTTTGGTTGTTCTATTTGAACTTCTTGTGAATTTTTTTTTTTGGTGCTATTGTTGTTGTTGATCAACATGACAAAGGACATGGGTAAAGGTAAAATGGTAGCCACCCCTCATCCGAAAAGAAAAGAAAATGGGACCGGGTAGTAAGTCTAGGAATAGTAATGGTGTCAGGATAGGCTATAATCACCTTTTTGTTAATGCAAAAGCTTCTAAAATCTATGAGCAAAAACAAGCATAACATAATTCAAGAAAGTGGTTTCGATTTGTCGAAGAGTTGGAGGGAGTTTGAAAGTTTGAGAATGGAGATTAAACGTCAATTGCATAAACGTAATTAGGGATTTTTGACGCAAAAGTCCCTTCAGGCTATGTCAAAATTATCTTGTAAAGAAATTCCATTACAATTTGAGCAGAATACAAGATGACAAGGTATATGTGAATGACAAGTGGGTGGATATTAATGATAAGAAAATTAATGCATTCTTTGGTGTCCTATACCTTAAGGATAGTGGGTATGGAGGCCTAATGAATCCAAGGTTTGGAGGACCCGACTACAACAAGATTTGGGAACGTCTTTGTGTGGGTGAACCAAAATAGATCTCTAATTATGTCAACACTAAGTTTTTGGATTTTCGTAAAGAACACCTTCAGTACTTTGTTTGTTTAACGGGAAAAAGCTTGTCTAGGTTTTGGCATTTTTGAAAATCTGAGCGTCAATTTGGAGAAGGTCATTTATTTGGAATTCTTGAAGAAATCAAAATTGGGAAAGCCTAAATTTTCTTTACCTAACCTTGTTACTAAGCTTTGTATGGATACAGGTTGTGAGATCAATACTGACAAGGAGGAAGTGCATGAAAAGGGGCACATCGATGGAGCATATCCGTAAAAAATATGGTTAAAGAGTTCAAAAGGCACCACCCAATAGAAGAAATGCCCGGTTCACTACCTCCTCAACTTCCTTCACAAATGCCTCCTTGAGCTCTATTTATCAACATGCCAAGTAGATTTGTTTACGACCCTATGCAAATGGATCATGAGCGAAATGAAATGCATGCCTATTGGACGTATAGTCAAGTGATCCTCCATAACCACCTAACACTCATCGGGCTAGCACTTCAATTTGCAACTTTTGACACATGTGTCCAACCAAGCCTCCTTCGACATGACATTTTGGACCTTCACGCAGTCTATCCTTCTTCCGACCGCATGGTGAAGGACAAGCATCACAATAGGGTAATGGTGAAGAAGAAGGGACCAATGTAGATGCCAACGTTGAGGAAGGTCAAGATTATGATGAGGAGGGAGTTCACGATGATTCAAATGATGGCATGTACAATGTCTTTGGAGATGAGCAACGGGACGACAATGATAATGAGAATCTAAGAAGATAATGAATGAGCTCGCCCCAATGAGAAGGCCCTTCTACCCCTTACATGTACTTTCTTTCCACCCCCATTATTCCCTCATATCATTGCCAATTTGAGAGATTGAGATACATTTCCATTGCATTTCTTTTATTTTTAGTTTTTCGATTGTTGATATTTAGCTTACTTACTTGGATTTTTAGTTAGAAGTTTTTAACACTTTGAATAATGATTTTGGCTAAGTTGTCTAGTTTTTGATTCCTGGTGACTTGTTTTGACCACTTAGTGTTGGTAGTAACTTTGGTAAAAAGGTTAACCGTTGGGGTGGTTTGGCATGGTCACCTTTGGTTATGTCATCTAACTTCCTTATGTTGTTTGGTTGAATCTTTGGGCTATTTGAGCAAGATTCCATGTTAATTATCTATTTAAATGCGTTGGTTAGAATTACCTTTAATTTTGTTTTCTTGTGCTCAATGGTGAGTGGATAGATGAATGGCCCTCTTCAAGTAAATAATGTGAACAATGTGGTGGGTGTTTTACCTTAGAATTTTGCTTTTGTGGTTTCTTTGCTTTGGGATAAGTTGAATTGGTTATTGAACTTAGAAACTCTCATGTGCAAATGGAATTTAATTCTAAAAGTTCAATAATATTTTTCAACCACTTTCATGCAAAATTCTTTTCTTAACTGGTTTTGATCATAAACCTTACTTTTTCCATAAGTATTGATTTAATGCCAAATTCAATTGATTGTTGATTGGATTTAAACATTTGAAGTTTTTGGAATTTGGCTTTAAGTGTAGAAAGAGATGAATTAAGCATCTTTGATTATGTTGGATTAATTGCATTTTTGATATTTTGTGGGCTTGTAGGGTTTGGTGTAGTGCATTACTTGGGGTAATGTGCAAACCCCATTAACCAAATAGACGGATTTTGGAAATGATATAAGCAATTTCTTGGACCATTTGAGCAAAAACCCTACACTAAGTCAATTAAATCCCTAGTATCCCCTTTGAGCCTTAAAGCCTAATTTCAATTAAGTTTTCAACCATATAACTTAACCATTCCACTTGTTTGTTATTCTCTCTTTATCCTATCACCTTAGTCATTGTAGAAGTTGTATTGGTTCTTCAATGTGGTAGTTAAAATCTGTATGATGGACTAAAGATATTTTGTACAAGTTCTTGGTAATTAAAGTCAAATGCTTAATATTGTTTATATTTCCCTCGTTGTAATTAGCCAATCTAAAAGTTTTACTTTATCCTGTAATTTTCATTTGAAAAACAAAAAAAAAGAACTCTTATTGTTCAATTCAACTTCTACAAACTTTTTATTTTTGAATGCACTAAGAGAGGTTCAAAATACCTCATTCAGTTCAAGTGTGGATTGGTAGGTTCATGATGATTGTGGGGCTTTTTTCTTAAGTGATAGTAGTCCAAAAGTTTATTTTGAATGACAAAGCTAAATTCAGTCACTTTTATTCATATTTATCCTACCGTCAATCTTAACCTCCATTACAAGCTCTAAAAGTCCTAAATAATCCTGTATATAATATAGGCTAAAAGATTTTAGAGACTTGGGGGTGACGCATTGTTTTGATTGATGCCCTTCGTTAGATCTTACGGTGTCCATAAATATCCTTACATGTTTATTTGCATCTTTCATGCTTCCTAAAACAGCCTTAAGGATCTTTCTATACTTAAAGCAAAATTTTTGAGAAAATTGATTTGTTTACTTTTGATCAACTTGAAATTCAATTGGCATTTATTAAATATTTCAATTGTCAAAGTAATTAATGTTTGCAACTAAAAGTATTTTACACTTTTCGAGATATGAAAGTGGAAGAAAATGTCGAGTTTGTTGAGTTAGACCCTATGTCCACATACTTAAGTGTTCTTATGTTCAATTTGTTCAATTTATAGTGTGCTTAGTTCGTTTATTCTTGTTTTATTCGTGACTAGCAAAACACTAGATTTGGGGGTGTGATAATTCTATTAAATATACTTATTTTACCTCTAAATACAATGCAAATTTGAATATGAGTCCCATCATCTAAATGTTTTTATGTGCATTTACTCGAATTTTATATCTAATAGTGGCTTTGGTAGTTTTAGAGGATTATTAGCAATTTTGGTAGTTTTTATGCACTAAATTGGATATAATGGATGCTCAATAATTCTAAGTGCAGTTTCAATAATTTTAAGTGCAGTTTAAGTGAGTGATTTATTTGTATTTTGTAGGGGTTAACTAGAATTTGGGCAGCAATTTAACGAGTGGAAAAAGAAAAGGACTAATGATATAGTTAGAAAAATATTGAAATATTAGCTAAGGAATATTTGCAATTTTGGTAGTACTTATGCACTACATTGGATTTAATGACTGTTCAATGGCTCTAAGTGCAGTTTAAGTGAGTGATTTATTTGTATTTTGTAGGGGTTAATTTGAATTTGGGCAGTAATTTGAAGTGTGGACAAAGCTAAGGACTAATGATGTAGTTAGAAGAAAATTGAAATACAAGAGTCACAAGTTGCTGAGGTTAGAAATTGCGATCTCTACCAAATTCCAGAAGAGATTCCAATAACCACGGTTACTAGCTAACGAAGGCTAATTTGGTCAAAACTGTTGGCAAGCTCATTCACCAAGTTGATGAAGCTAATCAAACAACAGCGGTCACCAGCAGACAATGGTTGTGGTCAACACCCTAGCAATTGTGGTCACCAATTAGAGAAGTAGATTTAGCACTTAGACTGCTAGACTTTTGAAATTACCTTACTTTGTACACCTAAAAAACATATTAGTAGGTATAGTTATAGTTAGTAGCCTCCCTCTTTAGGAGTAGAGTGCTTTAGCCATCCTTTCAACTTTAAAAGTTCGTCTCTTTCACTTTAATCAAAATCTCTTAATTTAAATTCTTGCAAGCTTAAACTTTTTAACTTTAAATTAGTGGGCTTCTTATTCTCTTCAAGTAGACATATTAATTGCCTATCTTTTCTTTACATTTCTTGCATTTGTAGTGCCTAGAATATTAGTCTTGTTTAGAAGAAAAATCCTAATTTTGGTATCTATTTCTTGCATTATCTACTAGTCTAATAAATTCTTGTTATTCAACTTTAGTATTTAGTGGGTTTGTACTAAAATTCCTTCCACTATTGAAAATCCTTAGTCTTAATTTCGTATTTAGTTCTATTTAATCTCTTGTTATGAGCCTTTAATATTTAGTGGAATTTTACTAAAATTCATTTTACTATTGAAAATCTTACTAAAATTCATTTTACTATTGAAAATCCTTGGTCTTAATTTCGTATATAGTTATACTTTAATTTCTTGTTATTGGCCTTTAATATTTAGTGGGTTTTTACTAAAGATTTATTTTTCATCTAAAATCCCTAGTCCTAGCCCCCTTATTTTATTATCATTTCTCTAAGTTCTTACCTTTTCTAAAATAGTAAAAATGGTGACTTCTAATCTTACAAGTGTGGTTATTGTGCACCTTAGCTCCTTTTATTACAATATTTTACTTATGTTCCCCTAGTATATTTTTACTTGTTTTCCTATATTATTGTTTATGTTTCTAGTTTACTATTACTTGTTCATTTTGGATAGATTTATGTAGTTTATGTTTCTAGTTTACTATTACTTGTTCATTTTGGATAGATTTACTTACTTTTTTAGTTTAATTATACTTGTTTTATTAGAATAGATTTAATTACTTTCTTAATTTAACCTTTAATTGCTTCTTGGATTACTTTGATTATTTGCTTTTTAGAGTAGTTTAAATGGCTTCTTATGGTTTATTATGCTTTTTAGTGAAGTAATTAGTGATAATTGCTCTTTGCTTTTCTAGTTTAGTTTAATTAATTATTCCCTAGTTTAGCTAGTTAATTTAGTCATTACTTAGTTGTTTTCTTTGTTTAAGCCGTTGTTAGTGACACACTATTTTATTGAATTTGTCTAAACAGTACAGGGATCCTTTAAATCTAGCAATTGCCATATTCAATCTTAGTCAGACTTTACTTACTTACCACTATCTACAATTCTACCTCGTATACTTGCCAGTAGGGGTCTTTAGATCTAAGTCATAATTTAGTTTAATTGAACAAACTGACCAAAATAAATTAATTTGATTTTTGATTCTCGGATAATCGGTGTTCAGCATAATTACGTATTGACAAAATACCGTCTCAACTCATCCTATTTCGTCTAATCTAGTATGTGATATGGTTCCGAAGGATGAACTGGATATGGACAATTCCAATAAGATTTCATTCTTGAACAAAAATTCACTTTTTGATTTATTTAATCTATTCCATGCCCGAAATAGGAGAGGACACACATTACACCACGATTTTGAATCAGAAGAGAGATTTCAAGAAATGGCAGATCTATTCACTCAATCAATAACCGAGCCGGATTTGGTGTATCATAAGGGATTTGCCTTTTCTATTGATTCCTATGAATTGGATAAAAAATAATTCTTGAATGAGGTATTCAACTCCAGGGATGAATCAAAAAAGAAATCTTTATTGGTTCTACTTCCTATTTTTTATGAAGAGAATGAATCTTTTTCTTGAAGGATTAGAAATAAAATGGGTCCGGATCTCCTGCGGGAATGATTTGGAAGATCCACAACCAAAAATAGTGATATTTACTAGCAACAACATAATGGAGGCAATCAACCAATATAGATTCATCCGAAATCTGATTCAAATCCAATATAGCATACTATGGGTATATAAGAAATGTATTGAATGGATTCTATAAACCGAATAAAAATATTAGTTATATAGTTTGGATTTAGTTATTGAAAATCAATAATTGAATCACCGAACAACCAAACTTTTAGTTTTATTAGTTTTATTTTTAGTTTTTTATTAACCCAAAGTACCAATTCTATTTTCTATTTGTATATTCAACATTTGAATTTTATTTTTCTTTGTTATTTTTTATTTTTTGTTTCTAGTCTTAGTTTTAGTAGTTTTAGGTTTTTTGTAAATTAATTTGATTAGTTTTATATTTAATTTTATACTTATTTTTAAATTAACTAGTGAATTTCTGTTAAAAAAAATTTGGTTAACCAAACAACTGAAGAAATAGTTTAGTTCGAACTTGGTTTTGATTTTCTTGCACCAAAAATAAAAAATAAAAAAATTGTAAATTTTTAACCGAATTATCAAAAAACCACCCAATGAACACCCCTACTTGCGAGCGTGTGGGTGAGGGTTGGTGATCATTTGAGTTATTTTATTACTTGTTAGAAATTGCCACTAAATCCACCACCAACATGTATCATGTACTTAATTAGGAAAATTTTTCCTTTATACATCAATTACCTTGGCCATGGATTTCGTTGACACCTTCTTTACTTTTCACTTAAAAGTAATGGATTCTTACATGATATGCAACCTCTCTATGTTTGAACTATATAATGTCAATTAGTGCTTTATTAATACCCTAAAAGAGTGCTATATTATACACAATGAATATCATAATATTCAAACATCATGTGTTCATAACACTATAAGTCAAAGGATTAATCCACATGACAATGACATTATTGGATTATTGACAAGTGAAGTCCCATGTGATCCAATATGATTGTTATGGTCTAATTCAATGCATTGTTTTATCAATCATCTATCGTGTCAATCCTTATAACTCACATGAATTGATACGAGACTCAATATCCCACTTGTCAACAACTCGTGTCACATTGAGAGAATGTCAGATACTAGCTAGTAAGGATGACCGTGCTCAATTGAGTATTCTTCACTAGCAACTATATATTTATGAGTGATATAATTAAGAATTAGTGTCCATATTCACTACTATTGTGTATAAATCTTTAACAACGCGTAATGGACTCATTCAAACTAAGTCTCTTACTAGAGATACATGAATGAAACATATACTTGTCATAAATTAAATTATGAGATAAGTTTAAATATAAAGATATTCTATTACATTCATAATAACTCGATTGGGTTTAGAGCACTACCTTAATAGTAAATTATTTCATATACTTATGTACTATAGACCTAACCGATTAATATAATTTTTTTTTCCACACTAGCAACAAATATAAACTTATAAACCTATCACTGTTTTTATTCAGTTTTTATGTTAAGTTTTGTGAAAATATAGATGGTACTACTTAATGGTAGACACAGACAGGGTGACTTTATCAAATAGAGGGTAGTAATTTAATTTTTAAAAAAATAGATTTTGTATAATAAATATTTTTTTTTATTATCAATTTCACATGTAATGCACGTACAATATTACTAGTGTCGACAAGTTAAACACTATTCTTATAAGCGTTCATCCATATGCACTAGATGAATATCAACCATACTTCCTTCAGTCCTTTAATTGTCATTTTGGATTCATGTATAAGATTAAGAAAATTATTAAATTATATCAAATTTTATAAAAAATATAGTTTAAAGTGATTAAATTATTCTTTTTTATAATAAAAAAAATGAATTATAGTAATGCAAACAATCTAGTAACATAAAATAAAAAAAGAAATGTGGGCATACGCATGTGTATATGGATAGGTCAAGCGTGTTCTCTTGGCGTCAATCTCAGCCTCTCCGTCTTCGCTTTCTCGAGGTGGGCTTCCTTTAGATTAGCAACCTCCTCCACATCTTGCTCAACATCTATTGTCAACACATTACTTGCCTTCTTATCTCCTCCTTCCTTCAAGTCATCTCCTCCCTCTCCTCCTCGTTACCTCTCTCCATCTTCTCATTCTCTTCTTTCCCATACTCATCTCCCAGATAGTGTTCCTTGGGATAGATTAATAAGAGTATGCTAGCCAACATAGCAAAGATACAGATACATATGATGTGCTTTTGTGCGATCCATGTCGTCAAAATACCCCCAGGTATAGTAGTCCTGGAAACATATATAAGCCAACTCATATATTCTATCCTATGCCTAACCCCTCTAGCATTAACAAGCTCAATGAACTCTAGAAGAACAACCAACAAATAAAAAATGAAGAAGATAACCTTCACAGTAAAAACCAAATACCCATCTACGAGTGTAAGAACATAAAACTGGGATATGAGAATAAAAGAAAATCTACACATTACTACGGTATGTATATATGTTCTTGTTATCTTGGCAAATAAGGTCGCGAATAAATAAATCTAAAGGCATACTGGCATGAGGAGCAAAATGACAAGAATACCCCTCAAATTTTAATTGGTATAAACAATTGGCACGCCCCTATCTATTCATATCTGCAAAACTATAGCTATAAAAAATTTACAAGAGGAAATGAACATGGAAAATTTTAATGTATATAAAATTTTTAATTCTATAATTAGTTGGAGCTTCTATGTTTGTTCCGAATTTTTGTTAATACTTAAAATATTATTAAACTATTTTGAATTTAGCTTAATTGCATTCAGTTTCAAGAATTCAATCTAATTTCATAATAAAGAAAAGTAAAACTAATTTTGTTTTTTGAAAGGTTGTCTTTGGATGGGTGGATTTGAAATGAATGAATTTGAGATGTGTGAATTTGAAATGACATGAAATTTGTATAGATTTGAAATCACATATTTTACTATTAAAATGTCATCTTCACTAGTTGATGAATTTTAAATTCTCAGCGGTGAATTAAATTTTTAACTTGTTTGGATAACCTAATGTTGATTTGAATTTGAAATCCAATATATCCAAATCCACCCAAATCCAGTATGTTCAAAACTAAGTGTGATATAACTAATTTCTTCAAAATATCTTACCAGTTTTGGAGATAATTCACACTTTTGACAAGACAAGGAGGCATATAAATATTACCCAATTATTACCTATATTGCAAAAGTATAAAGAAAAAAGAAACAAAATAGATAACGCAATGCACGTGCAACGTAATTGTAGCATACGTGTAATACTGATAGTATAATAAATATCATGTTTTCATTATCAATTTCAAGTGCAAGTATTGTTAGGATAATAAAATAACAAATATAAATTAGTAAATGTGCCATTCAACATATATTGTTTTAAGGTTATACTTTAGAGAATTTGTTCCTTATGCATGACAAACTTTTTTCACTTAATCAATTTTATAGATCATCTGCACATACAAAAGGAAGATAAAGGTATGATACGTGGCTGCTTATTATTGAGATGAGAAGAAGAACATAAAGGTATGATATGTTTAAGATCTGGTACTCATTTACAACATATTTTGAAGGTATTTCAAATGATGAGAACGAGTTTTGAAAAAGAATTATATTTCTTGTCTAAGTATAATAATACAAGAAATTTTCTTAAATAGACTACCCTATGAAACAAATAAGGAATGTCTTGCTAATTAATACCTATAATTAAGGAATATAATATACACTTAACAAATATATACAAGTAAATATATTTCTAACATATATATTAAAAGGTAAATATGTTAACATCCCCTCGCAAACTCAAGGTAGTTGAATACAAACCAACTGGAGTTTGGAACAAAGAGCATGAAAACGGCCAGGTGGATGAGCCTTAGTGAAGATATCAGTAGTCTGATCAGAGGAAGAGACAGATTGTAACTGAAGAGTACCATGAACTAGATGTTGGCGAACAAAATGACAGTCATTCTCGATGTGTTTAGTGCGCTCATGAAAAAGCATCGTTTTGAGCAATTTGAATAGCACTCCGATTATCACAACGAAGAAGAGTAGCAGAAGAATGAGTAACACCCATATCTTCGAGTAACTAGTGAAGCCAAACAAGTTCTTGAGTAGCATCAGCCATAGCCCGATATTCAGGTTCAATACTAGAACGAGAAGTGACAGTCTGCTTCTTACTTCTTCAAGAGATGAGAGAAGTACCAAGAAAGAAGCAGAAACCAGTAATAGATCGTCTGTCTGTTGGATCGCCAGACCAATCAGCATCAGAGTATGCATGTAGATCAAACGGAGAGCGAGAAGAAAAATGAAGATCATGAAAGGAGGTACCCTTGATATATCGCAAAATGCGTAGAACAACAGCATAATGAGTTGTCCACGGAGTTGCCATAAACTGACTGACTACATGAACAACATAAGCAATGTCAGGGTGAGTGATAGTAAGATAGACTAAACTACCCCACGAGCTGACGATATAAAGTAGGATCAGAGAGAGGAGATCCATCAGTAGGAGTAGTGTTAAATGAGAATTAGCTTCAATAGGAGTTGAGGCAATGGTATGATTTGTGAGGCCGGCACGAGCAAGAAAATCATAAGCATACATAGCTTGAGTGAGGAAGTAACCATCAGAGTTGGACGAAACCTCAATGCCAAGAAAATAACTCAAGATACCCAAATCCTTCATCTCAAAATGCTGATGAAGATGATTTTTGAGATCAGTGATGCCAGCAATATCATCGCCGGTTATAATCATGTCATCCACATACAATAATAAAAGAATAGTACCATGATCAGATACTCGACGAAATAGAGCTGAATCATAAGGACTGGAAGTAAACCCAAGCTGACAAATGGTAGAACTAAACTTGGAGAACCATGCTCAATGAGCTTGTTTAAGACCATAGAGAGCTCGATGAAGTTTGCAGACTTTGTTCGGCAGATAAGAATAACCAGGAAGTGGTTTCATGTAGACATCTTCAATAAGATCACCATTAAGAAAAGCATTCTTGACATCCAACTGGAAAGAGACAGTCTTACAGGGACCATCTGCGAGTAGCAGCAACAGTAAGTAAACTACGAACGGAAGTAAGACGTGCAACAGGAGCAAAGGTTTCTTCATAATCGATGCCGTGTTTCTGAGCAAATCCTTTTGCAACTAAACGAGCTTTGTATCGCTCAATAGTGCCATCTGAGTGAGTCTTAATTTTATAGACCCGTTTACAACTAACAGTAGACTTTCCCAAGAGGGAGGTCGACTAGATCCCAAGTGTCCATTTTATCAAGTTCTTGCAACTCATTTAACATAGCTTGTTGTCAAATGGGATTAGAACTAGCTTCTCGGTAAGAAATGGGTTCATGTAAAGATAAGATAGTAGAAAAACATTGAAAGTCACGAAGTCGAGAAAGAATATCTCTTACACGATTAGATCGACGAAGAGTAGGTGGAGGTGGAGATGAGGGAGACAATTCTGGAGACATGATCGGGGCAGGATCACCGTCAGGAGCATGATCTTGAGAGCCATGGAAGTCATCAAGAGGATATTCAGATATAGGTGGAGTCAACTGGAGAATCTACAGCATGCTCGTTAGGAAAAAGATCAAACGAGGGATTAGTAAAGAAGGGTTGAGAGGAAGTAAGGGGAAGATGAAACTTGGACATGGAAGAGAACATTTGATGCTTCCAAAAGACTACATGACGAGATATGCAAAGCCTACGAGACGGAAGATCCCAACACCGATAGCCTTTATGTTCGATTCCATATCGTAAGAAACAACAGAGGCGAGCACGAGATTCTAACTTGCTGTGCTCATAAGGTTGAAGAAGAACAAAAAAAGCGCAACCAAAAACTTTTAGTGATGTATAATCAGGAGGGGATTTAAAGAGACGTTCATAGGGAGTCTGATTGTTAATGGCGGATAAAGGAACCCTATTAATAGTGTAGATAGCAGTAAGTGCTGCTTCACCCCAAAATCTCTCAGGACAAGAAGATGAAATTAGTAGAGCACGAATAGTGTCGAGGATATGCCTATATTTACGTTTAGTGCGACCATTTTGTTCAGAGAGGTACCTAGACAAGATCTATGAACAATAGTACCATTTTGATGAAGAAAGTTTAAAAAAGACTTTTCTTTATATTCCATGACATAGTCTGTACGAAGAACTTTGATGATACTAGAGAATTGAGTTTGAATCACAGAGGCAAAATCACGATAAATTTAAGATAAGTCAGATTTATGACTCATAAGATAAATCCAAGTGTATCGTGAATAGTCATCAACAAAAATAACATAATATTTGGAACCACCCATAGTGGGTGTAAGGGAAGGTCCCCAAATATCAGAGTGGACAAGATCAAATGGTGCAGTAGCAACAGAATCACTTTTATTAAAAGGCAAAGCATGATGTTTTGCAAGTTGACAAGAAACACATTCAAAATATTCATTCTTAACAAAACCTAGACGTCCCTGAGAAACTAAAGTTTTAAAACGACCAATGGAAATATGACCAAGGCGGGAGTGCCATAAATCAAGTGATGATGTTGAAACAACAGAATAGGAGGTAGAAACTATAAATGAGGCAGAAGCCGAAGGTGAATCAACTAAAATAGACGACCAACTTTACGGCCTATCCCAAGAATTTTTCCCGTCTAGGGATCCTGCACAGAACATCCAAACGGTGTAAAGAATAGATGCAAACCCAAATCACATAATTCGCCAACAGAGACAACATTAAGTTTGAGTTGGGGAATAAAAAAAGTATCAAGAATAGAAATATTTGAAGTAGAGATATGGCCTATATGACTAACATGCATAGTAGAACCATCAGCTATATGGATAGGTGGTAAATAAGAATTTGTTGGCTGTGAAGAAAAAATATGAGAATCGGAGGTCATATGATTATTGCAAGCAGAATCGAAGTACCAAGAAGAAGTACCTGGAGTGACAGAAAGGGCTATAGATGGAGCAGATTTAAGCAAAACCTGTTTAAGCAATGATTCAACATCAATGAGGGTAATAGCCGGAGAGGAAGATTCGGCAGGCCTATCACCAACATCAGTGGTAGCTGCAGCACGATATGGTTGACCAGACTTAGGTTGGAACTGTCCGAATTTTGCTGAAGTGCGATTGGGATTCTTGGGAAAGTTGGATGGAAATGACGAGGTCCTTTCTTGTGACAAATATGACAAATACGAATAAGACAATTTAAAAGCCAATGACTAGGATCATGACAATAACGACATTCTCTTGGTTGAGATGAACCTGAAGGAGCTGATATGGCCAAAGCAGTTTCAGTGAAGTGATGTCCAGAATTAGAACTGACAGCCTTGAGAGAGCGAAGACGAGTTTCCTCAAAAATAACTTCTGAAAAGGCAGTCTCAAGAGTAGGTAACGGAGACTGATGTAATAATGATGGACGAATAGGCTCAAAGTCATCATGAAGACCCATGAGAAATAGCATCAAGCGTTGATTATCTCGAAGAGCGGAGTACTTTGCAGCATCTCCAGGAGTATCCCATTTTGGATCTGAAAGCGCCAGTTGATCCCAAAGACTACTAAGAGTAGCGATAAAGGAATGAACAGGCTAATATTAAGAGGCTCCTATTTCATATGATATAAGGCAGTCAAAAGTTGATATTGACTCGCAAGACCTTTGACAGTGTATCGATGGGCAAGAAAATACCATAATTCCTTGGCAGTATTAAAATGCCCGAATTGTTGACTTATGGAAGGAATACCGATGTTGCAGATCCAGGTAATAATTTGATGATTCTTACTGTCCCAATCTTTAGAGCGATCATTGAATTTGGTAATCGATTCGCCTTCTAGTTGTGTTGGAACAATTGTAGATCCATCAACAATACGCCACAATTTTTAACCTTTGAGAAAACTTTGCATATCTTGAGCCCACGAAACATAATTAGGTCCATCCAATGTAGTTGAAATAGGATGGGACACATCTGATTGAGCAATGGTAGGAAAATAACAATTGAAATCCAAGAAATGAAGGATAAAGTAAGTAACGGTATAAAGAAAGGCCACTTTTCGAGAAGAATAACAGAAAATCAAGCACACGGTTGAACTCAGAAGACCAAAATTGGTCCACCAATATAGGGAAAGAGACTAAACCGAGAGAAAACCGATCAAAAATAGCCTAAACCGGATAAAAAATTGATGACCAGTGAATCGAACCAAATTAACCCAAGGCTGAACTAGGGATTGAAAATCGCTGAAGTGTCAATAACGTGGCAGATGACGAGACAAAAGAAGGATGATGTGTCAGATGACGTGGCAGCTGACCTGGCCTGTATGGTGACGTGCCAGATGGCGTGGTAGCTGACTTGGCACTGTATGGTGATATGGCAGGTGCCGTGGGCAGATTATGATGACGTGCCTGGTGACGTGTTTGATGAGGTGGCAGATGTCTTGTTGGTACACGTGCCTGATGACGTGATTGTGGGTAGGGTTAGATGAGTGACGTGGCCACACGTTGGCGTTGACGTGGCTGGTGACTTGGCAAAAGACTTTCCAGCAAGAAGAAAGCGTGTTTCACAAACACACTTTAAAAGAAACTGAAGAAGGCGTGTTCGTGAAACATGCTTTTACTTTCTTCTTCCTCCGTCGCTGGACTGTTTTCCAGTGCAGTCCAGTGACGGTGATGGAGTGCGTGAGAGTGCGTGACGTGGATTCTAGCTGCCAAAAATTTACTGGAACAAGGCCAAGGACTGGGGAGCTCCTGTTGGATGATGGGTGTTGATAAAACAATGAAAAATCGGGACAACAGTCTGAGGAAAAATTCCAAAAGGAGGAGAAAAGAAAAAAAACTTCGATGATAATAATCTGAGAATGAACTAATCAGACCCCAAGATGTGGCTCTAATACCATGAATGAGTTCTGAAAAAGAATTATATTTCTTGTCTGAGTATAATAATACAAGAAATTCTCTTAAATAGACTACCCTATGAAACAAATAAGGAATGTCTTGCTAATCAAGACCTATAATTAAGGAATATAATATACACTTAACAAATATATACAAGTAAATATATTCCTAACATATATATTAAAAGGTAAATATGTTAACAAGATAGATTAGATTTATCATCGAAAGATATTGATTCCGAACTTCCTATGGTTTACACATATTATAGAGCAACTTTACTCATTTGCCATAGATCAGGTTTACTATTGAAAGCTATTGGTTCCAAATTTCTATTATATGTAATAGATTATTATTTTTTTTTTTGTATTTGAAATGTGATTTACATACAAGATTTCTCAAATGTCACGTTATGATGCATGATGATGGTACATATAATAACCGTCTATGTGACAGGGCTCATTAATGGCACTCTTGTAATTAACCACCTTGTATAAGGTGGTTCATGACAATTAGTACACCCAATTGAAATTTGTAAATAGGGGTTCTAGTCTTATAATTGTGTCTTCAACTTCATTAATAAAAGAGTTTTGTCTCTCTACTTTCTCTCTACACATTTACACTCATCAATTGGCATTATTTGTGTCCGTGACAAAAAGTCGGTAATTTTCTTATTGTTTTTGCCTATTTTCCTCGATGTTTGAAGTTTCCTTTCACTTTTTACTGATCTAAATCTCTGAAAGATGAAGAACCGCAATGTTGACATTTACTAGAAGAGCTAAAAACAAAGATGTTAAAGGTGATAACTAGCACCAGGACGACTAGAACTTCACTTCTACAAAAAGCCAGAGAATTTGTTGCAGTACATTGTTGATCATTTTGAATCGTTTTGTGTTTTTGTTGAGCAGAGGGAAAATTGCATTCCAACACTACCAAAAAAAAAGAACACCTTTGTAGTGCCATGGGAAACAATCGAAGCTGATATGAACAGCACTGATATGAGGCACAAGATTATTTGATCTAGATCTTTGGATAGTAAAAATCACAATCTCTAATGAGTAAGCCCAAGCATGTGTCATTTCAAGAGACCGAGGTCAAAATCTGTAAATCGCATAATAAGTCCCTTCCAAGCTATTCTAGAAACAGCTCGAGGAGAAGAACTTAGAATTTAATATTCAAGAAATTCTAAAAAAAAATTAATCACGTTGTTGTGTTTTCTGAGGTAGCAAAGGTTCCATTCATGATCTGGATAAGTATAAAGGGGATTCTGATTCCTCACATCACGCTTATTTCACATGTGGCCTGCAATTAAATATAATTTTTTTACCAATATATTGAGCGGCACGACTTAGAAATGGTTCCATGAATTTCCTCTAGATCTATGTCTACTTTCCATGACCTTGTTAAAAAGTTCCTGAGCCATTTCATGAGTCAATCAATACTTCAGAAGGATACATCATACCTGATGAATATATGATAGAAATAGGAAAGACATTGTCTCAATATGTCAATAGATTCAATGAAAAAGCAGCTCAAATAAAAAACGTTAATGAAAAAATAATGGTCGTTGCTTCCTGCAGTGGTATTAAACCTGGTGCATTTAATACAGAATTGACCAAGATGATGTAACTTACCTTCATGGAGCTATTGGAAAAAGCCATGACCACGTCCGAGGCGAAGAACCAAACCAAACAAAAAATGTTGTATGAACAACCAAAGAAAGGGAAAAAAGGGTGGAGTCTAAGCTTTCTTCCTGTTCCAAAAAGCCAATGGACAAATTGACCTATTTGAGCCAAAGGAGACTCTTAACCGGGCGGGTCACATACTCGAGTTATATACTAGGGAATAGGCTGATCTGCACCTAAAGAGCTTCATGATGGAGATTTTACCTTATTCAACACTACAAGAAGGGAAATTCTCTACCAAGTGCAACACTAGAATCCTTGAGCCACTACTTCTGATGTGCTTTGACCCTAACCAAAGGGATAAGTCAAGGTATTGCACCTTTTATGGACAGCATAATTATGATACTGATGTATGCAATCACCTCAAAATTGGAATTGAGAGACCTATCCAAGAATTCATTAAAAAATGGCTCTTGAATTCAGAAGGAATGAACTACATCCTAATAATTAAGGCCTGTCTCGACAGTATCCCCCAAGGAACAATCACCTTCCACCGCAAAATGAGTAAAACAACGAGATAGCCGAAGTGATTAACACCATCACTGTAGGCCCGCCTATTGGAGACTCAAACAATGCACGAAATAAATATGCTCTATATGTACCCAAAGGTGAATGCCTATAGACAAAAGGCTCAAACAATTCATGAGTCTTGGCTTCACCTCAGATAATCTGATTCCCAACCCTATGCTATACTCCGACCCTGTTGTCATCTATATAGAGGTCGGAGGCTATGGAATGCGCAAAATATTCATGGATATGAGGAGTTCGACTGACATGATATACTAGGATGCTTGGGAGAAAATACATATGAACAACTTTCTCATAAAACCTTTCAAGACTCCTTGATCAGATTCATTGGTGATTCTATTATGCCAAAGGGTCACATCACTTTGCCATTGACATTTGGTACCCCACCGAAAGTAGAGTTGAAATGATTAACTTTGTGATTGTTCAAAAAGACAGCTCTTACAATATGATTCCGGGTCAACCAACTCAATATGCCTTTAGGATTCTTCCTTATGTGTTCCACATCAAAATCAAGTTCATGTCTGCTATATGATGTCTCTCCAAACACAATCATAGGTAATGATCATTGCTGACAAGGCTTTATTGGAAATCTATGATTACAAAGAGCCAAGTCCTAAGGCCCTTGTGCCGTCTCAAATCCCCAACCGAAAGGGAAAACCAAGAATGGAGCCTACTGAACAGGTTCCAATCAAAGAGCATTTTATCTTAGCCTCTCAAATAAAAAATTAAAGATTTGTGCCATTCTACCAATCAAATTAAAGGGACTTCTAATTCAACTTTTGTATAAGTACAGGGATGTTTATGCTTGGTCTGTTGAAGATATGCCCTACATTTCTTGGGAATTCATTGAGCACAGGTTGGGCATTGATCTTGACAATAAAACAGTGAAGCAAAAGAAATGACTTTTTGGGCCAGAGAACAACATCGTCATTGATGCTAAAGTACACAAACTTTTGGTTGCAAAAATTATTAGAAAGGTGTTGTGCCCTATTTGGCTTTCAAATCTAGCACTAGTCACTAAGCCAAACTCTAACTAGTGAATTTGTATTGGTTTCACTAATCTAAATAAACTCTGTCCAAAAGAGAGTTACCCTTTGCCTCTAAGAATCAATACTGTAGTTGATTTATATGTAGGATTTTAAATTTTACATTTCCTAGACACATTTAAGGGATACCATTACATTTAACTCGCCAAAGACAATGAAGAAATTACCTCCTTCATCACAGATCAAGATACTTATTGCTATCAACTTATCAAAGGTTGATCAACAAAATGTTCAAAAAAAATTGGCAGAAACATGGAGGTTTGTGTGGATAATATGTTTGTGAAAAGTAAGAAGTTTGAAAAAACTATTAATAATATGAGGGAAACCTTTGATATATTATGATCTATCCAAATGAGGCGTAATCCTCAGAAATGCACATTTAGAGTTCATCCTGGTAAATTTCTTGTTTTCATAGTGTATCATCAGGCTTTAAGGAAAATCCAAAGAAACTTAAAGCAATAATAGATATGAAGCCACCCACCTCAGTGATGGAGTTTCAGAGGTTGACTGGAAGGATGGCCAAGTTAAATAGATATTTGTTAAACTCTGCTGAAAAAGGTTGTCGTTCTACCAATTAGTAAAAAAGGTTAACCATTCTGAGCGGGCAGACGAGGCACAAAAAGCATTTGATGAGCTAAAGGAATATTTGAGCAACATTCCTTAGCTAGTTTCACCTCAGCTTGACTAGCCACTATACCTTTATCTGTAAACTTCAAATCTGGTGATTAGCTTAGTCTTGCTTCAAGAAGGTGATGAGAAAATCAACTTCCTATTTTTTCACAAGTAAAGTGATTTTTAGGCCCTGACAAAAACTATTCAACATTGAAAAATAGTTTTTACCCTTGTTACCTCGGCTCAGAAGTTGAAACTATATTTACTGGGGCATAAGATCATTGTGCTAACTCACTTTTCTTTGAAAACCACGCTAGCGAAGCCAAATGTGTCATGAAGAAAGCTAAAGTGGTTTGTTGAGCTCTTTGAATTTGGCATGAGTTCAAACATCGGGCAAATATCAAAGCCCAGATACTCTCATATTTTTAGTTGAAAACGTAAATGTGCCTAGCAAGCAAAATATCATGTCCTTATCTTTGAATAAAGGAAAAAAACCCTAAAAAAGAAATTCAGTTTGGGAGTTACATGTAGACAAAGCCTCTTGCGAATCCGGTTCAGGACCTGGTATAATTATCTGAACCCCGGAGGGAGATTACTTTACATATGGTTTAAGATTTGATTTTCAAGCCACCAATAACAAAGTAGAACATGAGGCACTCATTTTTGGGATGATATTAGCAAATAAGATAGGAGCTCGGTTTTTTAGGATTAATAGTGATTTTTAGTTAGTAGTCAATAAAAGCTTGGGAACTTTGAAGCTAGAGATGTTATCCTCAAGAACTATTTGGATACATTCAAGCAGTTGATGCCTGAATTTGTCAAGATGGATCTCATCAAGGTCTCGAAAGCTAAAAACATCAATATTGATGCACTTTGAAAGTTAGACTTGCAATATATTCTCATTTGACAATGGAATTTTTTGCATAGGTTCATCAAGTTCGATCTATTAAACCCTAAGAAAAAACATTATGAAAATTGGTCAAGAGTTAGGGTAGATATAGCCCATTGTTCAATACCTATTTGAAGGTGTCTTTCTAATAGATAAAATTGAAGCTCATAGAATAAAAACCTGAGACCTGAAATATGAGTTTATAAATGGAACATTGTATACAAAGGCATATCTAAGTCCTTTACTCAGATGATTCAGGCTATCCAAAGATAATTATATTCTTAGTAAGCTTCATGTGGCATCTACAGCAGTTATATTGGGTCTAGGAGGTTAGTTCTAAAGGTAATGTTGGCTAGATATCATTGGCCAACTTTCATTCTGACAGTGATAACTTGAGAAGGGCCTGCCACAATTGTCAAGTTCATACTCCCATTTCAAGGTACTGGGGATTTACATGGTGCCAATTTAGAGCCCATGGCCTTTCACTTAGTAGGGGATAGACTTACTTGGACCTTGATAAGCTCGTAAAAATCGTATATTTTATGTATCGTTTACCTTGGTTTTAATGATGTATAAGCAAGAGAATTGAGTAGTTATGAGCTAAAATGGTTTTATTTTAAGTTTTATAGGGTTTGAGTGAAGAAAGAGTTGAAATTTATCACAAAATTGGAGGAGATTTGAAAAATTAGACTTTACGTGCACCGGCGAGGAGTAATGTGGACAAAGTTTGGTAAATTGAGCAGAACTTTCTTATCTGAGATCCAATTGGGGTGATTCAAGATGTTTTGGAAATCTAATACATAGAGCTACAACTTTCATCTTTTCATTTTTCAAAATTCGGCCTGCATCATGGTCAAAATCGAGAAGGAAGTTGAAGTTGTTGCTGCCAGTGGCACCCAGGTGCGACCATAATGCAGCGCCTAGGCGCCAACTCCTGAAGCTCCACTTTTTGCTTTTGCCAAGTGTGCCCAAGCACGATGTTTATACAGTTCCAAGACACTAATCATCATATAAGTCTCACAAGTATGCTTATTTTGCAAGAAAAATCCTCCCATGGACATGGTTACGTGGGCAATCGTATACTTATCATGTGTATTCCGTTTGGAATCCCAAAACCCTAAAAACACCTATAAATACACCAAGAGAAGGGGAGGAAACAAGAATAATAACCAGCCATCGTTAGTTTTTAATTTTCAATAGTTAGAATAATAATTTAGATGTACGATAGATTTTCTCAAGTGTTCAATCTAGAATTTTGTTCTCTTATCAAGAATTCAAGATTCAACGATCATCAACATTTGTTTTCACTACAATTACTTTATTTGATTTATTTTTATGCAATTCAATTCTTGTTTTCCCTCCGTTCTTATTCTTTAATTATCATTCTTTTTTTGTTACCTTGAAATTCTTAATTGCTACCATAGTTTAGTAGTTAGGGTTTTATTGGATCATTTTTAATTGCTTTTATAGGGTAGAATAATTTGAATTCTTGTTCTTGATTAAATTCTCGCAAGTAGGGTAGATTAAATTAGGTTTTTAGTCAATTCTATTTAATTACTTTTCGTAGGGTTAGAACTTTGCATTCTTGTCTTAATTTTAATTTATTAGTTGTGACTAAATTTATTTAAGTTTAGTCAAAGACCCCAAATTATTTCATCTAACTAGTAAATAGGTTTGTGAACCTAGTAATTGTTCCAATAGTCTTCGTGGGAATGATCCTTACTCATCCTATATACAAACTCACCTCATATACTTGCGAGTGTGTGGGAGTTGATTAGGATAATTAAGATTTTTATTACTTGTTCATTGCTTTCAAAAAAAAAAAAAACTAATCAATATTCTACCGAACAGATCTCTGCCTAAGGTTCTTGGAAAGCAAGAATATTTGTCATGGCAATCAACTACTTCACTAAGTGGATTGAAGTTGAGCCATTATCTTCTATTATCGGGAAATCCATCCAAAAGTTCTATTTGGAAAAATATCATATGCTAGTTTGAGATTTCATTGGTTCTCAAATCAAATAATGGTAAACAATTTGAAAGAGAGTCATTTGCAAGTTTCTTCCAGGAGCTTGGCATAAAATGACATTTTACTTTGGTGGCTTACCCTCAGGCAAATGGTCTAACGAGGTCTCAAACAGGACACATGTCATAGGTTTAAAGTCTAGGCTTGAGCAAGCAAAATGTTTATGGTTTCATTATGATCTAAAGTCAACCATCGTTACCTTAGACCTGGTGACTTCGTCTTGAGGTAAAATGAGGCAAGTTGAGTCAAAAGAAATAAAAAGCTAGACCAAAAAAGGGAGGAACCCTATCGCGTAATTGAATTACGTAGTTTGGATATTATAAGCTAATAGGAATGGATAGAGAACCCATACCTTGGATGTGGAACATCGTCAATTTGAAAAAATATTATCTAGGTTTGTGAATTGTGTGATTAATACAGATTTTATCTTTGGAATCTTTATTTTTGACAATTTTTTGTGAACTATTTTTGTAAATACTTGCATGGATTTATTATCTATCAAGGATGTCAAAACTCTAAAGTGGTCATTGAACTAAGAAGGATGAATTTAGCCAAAGGCTAAATAAATTGAAAAGGGAAAAAAAAGAAGAATCCTCTGAAAAAAAGAAGACACGCCTAAGTGCTTAAAGTGGTCATATAGTTCAGATGAGGCTTGCAAACCCCAAATAGTTCAAGTGACGCTTTTGAGCCCCTCAAAAGAAAAAAATCAACGAGGCTTCCGAGCCCCTCGACAGAAAAGGCTTGAAGACCTGCCTAAGTACTCAAGTGGTTTGATAGCTCAGATTAAGCTTTTGAACTCCTCAAAAGAAACAGTTCAAATGCAACCTAAGTGCTCAAGGGGTTAGATAACTGAGACAATGCTTCCCAACCTCTCAAAAGAAAAAAAAAAATTGAAGACGATTTTGAGCCCCTCAACACAAAAGCTGGAAGGCCTGTGTAAGTGCTCAAGTGGTAAGATAGTTCACATGTGGCCTTCTAGCCCCTTGATAAAAAAGGCTCGAAGGGCCGCATAAGCATAGTTATCAAACCTGGCCCACGAAGGAACTTGGCGAATGAGGTAGTTCAATTGGTTACTAGTTCAACGAGTAGGTCACTAATATATATTGGATTCTATTAGTATGTATAATAATTTTAAATTATTCGGCAAAAGATATATATTTAAAAACATCTATAAAAAATATTTATCAAATTTTATCTATGTTTAAAGAATTTAGAATTATCAATTTCTTTAAAACTACAACAAAATATACTAAACTAGATATGTTTAAGTTTTTGTTGTATATGATGTACGACTAACACATCAAAGAATAATATACTTCCATTATTTATTAAATGCTTATTTTGTCTTAATGTTTATATAAAATTATGTCTATTTGTCTAGATTTCTTGTGATATATCCAATTTATAAAATTTTACTAAGATGAAAAATAATTTAGTATTTGGTAACTTATGTTTGCAAAAATTTGTTTTCAAAATACATATTTTTCTTATTATTTTTAAAATCTTTTAGTTTTACTCTATAATAAAGTTATAAAAAATATTATATATTGTGTACTTATGTTAGACTAAAAGAGATAAGAAAAGAAAAGTAAACATTAAGTTTACAAAGGAATAATATGAATAAAAAGAATCGTCATAAGCACCTAGTAAGCGGGTGGTCTAGTCTAGAACCTTATCTCTCCTATTAAGAGATCTTGAGATCAAAACTTGGAAAATGCAATTTTCTAATTACTTTTGGAACCTGCGAGTAACTTAAGGACCCAATTGCGTTACCAATTATTCAAAACTCCCTTTGTCTTTGAGCACAAGAATCACACCGTTCTCGATGGAAGGACTCAAACTCACCACCGCTATATGAGTAATAGTGAATTCGTTTAGTTTTTGGGTGCCTACAACAACATCACCAAAACTTTTGGCACCACTACCGAGGAACGGATTGATTTATTTTTATGCCATTAATTTTTGTTTTTATTTTCTTTTATTTTGCTATTATTTCTTCCACTAATTGTGTATGCCAATAACACAATCTGTTGGACCAGTTGAATTCTAATTTGATCCGAAAATCTAGAGAACGTTACACAAATTACGGAAGGAGTTAATAGATAGACAGCTCTAAAGGGAAGATTAACTTTTTAACTTCAATTTTTTGTTAGAATCAAGAAGAAAAGGGTGAAACGAGTATGGCGCAAAGAACTCTCAGAGAACTAGCGGCGCCAACTTTAAATCAACAACCTCTTTGCATTACTTATCCTGGGTTAGATGCAAACATTACTTTTGAATTAAATCTGGACTAATCCATTTATTACCCTCTTTTCATGGATTTCCAGGTGAGGATTCTAACAAGCATCTTAAGGAGTTCCATGTAGTATGCACGAATATGAGACCCACCGGGATTTTGAGAAGCATATTAAGCTAAAGGCATTCCCATTCTCACTCAAAGACGAGATAAAGGACTGGCTATTCAATTTATCTTCGGGCAATACTATAACATGGGAGAAGATGAATAGATTATTTTTGACAAAATGTTTTCCCGCATCCTGAACTGTGAATATCCGAAAAGAAATTTGTGGGATAGGGCAGTTCAATGATGATTCCCTACTAGGAAAGTTTCAAGAAACTAAATTGATGTTGTGTAAGTTGTCCTCATCATCAAATTAGTGACTCCTTATTAATTCAATATTTGTGAGTATTTGTTGGTAAGTGAAAAAATATGTTTGACGCCGCTAGTAGAGGGACGATGCATAATTTGACTATTGATGCTTCCCATGAGCTAATATCAAACATGGCAGCATGCTCTCAAAAGTTTAGAACGCGGCGTGAACAATCTCTTAAGCATGTCAATGAGGTAAATATTTTATCTTTAGAATAACAAATAGCCAGTCTAACTTCTTTTGTACATCAATTGGCATCAGGAACTACGCAGACTATGCAAACATGCAGAATTGTTCAAACGAGAGATATCCGACAGACATGTGTGTATCCCAAGAGCAAGTAAATGTCGTAAAAGGATTTCCAAGGCAATTTCGAGCAAATCATGATCCCTATTCTAATCATGATCCTTATTCTCACACATATAATCCTAGGTGGAGGGATCATCCTAATCTTAGATATGGGAATCCAATACAACAATTACCTCAACAAAGTCGGTAGAATTTCAAACCGTATAGGCCTCCATTTGCTCAAAGACAACAATCTAATCCGGCTGCTTAATCTGGTAAGTGTTAGAGGAATGACAAATGCTTTGACTGCTAAAACTATGTAATTCCAATAAGATAAAAAGGCCAATATATAGCAATTGCAATCCCAAATAGGATAAATGGCGACTGCAATTAGCCAGTTAGAATATTAGAATTCTGGCAAATTGCCCTCTCAAAAAATTGTAAATTTGAAGGAAAATGCAAGCACAATTGTGTTGAGAAGTGGAAAAGAGGTTGAGGTACTGAGCAAAATTGTTCCTAAATGTGTGAAGGCTGATAAGAAGGAGACCAAAATAGAGAAAGAAGTCGGTCCAGGCAGCAAAGATGAAGACCAAGGTAAGTCAACCTCATGGCCAGAATATAAACCTGAGCCACCATTCTCCAAAGTGTTTGAGAAATTTGCGAAAAAGGATCCCAACAGAGAATTATATGAAACTTGGTTCGCAAATGCAAGGTAAACATTCCATTGTTAGATGCGATTAAACAAATACCTCTATATGCTAAATTTTTGAAGGAATTTCGTACACATAAAAAGAAGCAAAGACAAAAGAAGGGTGAGAAGATTACTTTAGGCAAAAATGTTTTAGCAATGCTTACGAAGAATCTTTTCGTGAAATGTAAGGATCCTGGTATGTGTACAATTCTTTGTACATTAAACAATACTCGAATTAAGGAGGCCATGTTAGATTTAGGAGCTTCTATAAATGTTATGCCTTACTGAATTTATACCTCCTTACACATTGGTCCTTTACTTGAAACTAGTATTGTTATTTAGTTGGCTGATAGGTTAGTAGCCTATCCTAAAGGTATAGTTGAAGCTGTTTTAGTCCAAGTCAATGAATTAATTTTTCCTACTAATTTTTATGTTCTTGACATGGAAAATAATGATGAGTCTGCTTCTATTCTGTTAGGTAGACCGTTTTTTAAAATATCTAAAACTGAGATGTATATGTAGACACTGGGATTTTGGCGGTGGAATTTGATGGTAAAATTTTTTAGCATAATATTTTCAATGTTATTAGATATACTAATAGGATAATTCTATCTATTGTATTGATGTTGTTGGTTCATTAGTACAAGAGGTTTTCGAAGAAGAAATTGAAGATGAATTGGACGAGCAACTGGAAAGTGATGTTGAGAAGTCACAAATTGGTAAGGTATCTTATGCCACATTGCCAATTTCTGAAAATAAATCCTTACTTTCTACTATGCAGGTGGCTGAGTCAGAATTAAAACCTCTTCCAAATGATCTCAAATATTTTTTGTTTCAGGTGACGAAAAAACTTTTCCGGTGATACTTTTGAATAATTTAACTAATGAACAAGAAGAAAGATTGTCAAAGGTTCTAAGGGAGCACAAGACAGCGATTGGATAGACCATTGCAAATCTAAAAGGAATTAGCCCATCCACATGCATGCATCGTATATTACTTGAGGATGGAGCTATGCCTACTCGTCAACCGTAAAGAGGCTGAACCCAATGCTAATAGAGGTGGTTAAACAAGAGATACTCAAACTTCAAGAAGTGGGGATAATTTACCCCATTTCAGAAAGAGAATAAGTTAGCCCAGTGCAAGTGGTTCCTAAAAAGACAGGGATAACAATGGTGAAAAATCAAGAAAATGATATGGTGCCCATCCATATTCAAAATGGGTGGAGAGTTTGTATAGATTATCGAAAACATAATTATCTTATTCACAAAGATCATTTTCCTTTACCTTCTATTGATCAAATGCTTGAAAGGTTAATTGGTCGTGCTTATTATTGTTTTCTTGATAGCTATTCAAGTTATTTTCAGATTGCTATTGCTCCCTAGGATAAATAGGAGACGACATTCATGCATCCATTTGGAATGTTTGCTTACCGTCGTATGCCATTTGGGTTGTGTAATGCCCTGCCACATTCTGAAAATGTGTGGTTAGTATATTTTCTGATTTTGTAGAACATATCATCGAGGTATGAAGACCTGTCATGGATGATTTCACTATCTGTGATGATTCTTTTGATCAATGTTTGCAAAACTTTACATCGATATTACAACAGTGGATAAAAACTAACCTTGTTTTAAATTCCGAAAAATATCCCTTCAGGGTTCAATAAGGTATAGTTCCAGTTCATCTAAGGGGATTGAGGTTGATATAGCTAAACTTGATATAATTCAATCATTACCTTACCCCCACCAAGGTACGGGAAGTTCATGCTTTTTTTGGTCTTGTAGGTTTTTACCAAAAATTTGTCAAGGACTTCTCCAAAATATCAGCACCTCTGTGCAAATTGTTGCAAAAGGATGTGGAATTTGAATTCAATAATGATTGCAAATCGACATTTGACAAGTTGAAACATCTTGTCGTCTCAACTCCAATCATTCAATCACCTAATTGGAATCTACCATTTGAAATAATGTGTGACGCAAGTGATTCTGTAGTGGGTGCAGTTTTAGGACAAGGAGTATGAAGGGCATCTCATGCAATGTTATTACGCTTTCATGACTCTTAATCATGAGTAGAGAAATTACTCCACCACTAAAAAAGAGCTTTTGGCTGTTGTTTTTACTTTAGAAAAATTTCGTTCTTATCTACTTGGCACTAAGGTAATTGTTTATTCTGATCATCCAGGCTTACGATAACTGAGGACAAAGAAGAGTGAAAACTAAGGTTGATAAGATGGATATTCCTCTTAAGTGAATTCGACTTGGAGATCAAGGATAAAAGCGGGATAGAGAACAAAGTAGCAGACCACTTAAATCAACTGCCACATGTGGAGAATGAATTGGATATAAAAGAGAAATTTCCTAATGAACAATTATTTTTAATAAGGGCGACATTACCATGGTATGCAAATATTATTAATTTTTTAGTAACTAACAAATTATCCCATCGTTTGTCTAGGACAGAAAGAGAAAACATCAAAAGTCATGTCAAATATTATGTATGGGATGAGCCCTATTTGTGGAATCATTATGTTGACCAAGTCATAATCCAGCGAAGGTGTGTCAATGATAGTGAGATTAATTCAATCTTAGCATTTTGTAATTCTTATATTTGTGGAGGGCATTTTGGAACCAAAAGAACGACAGTGAAGGTATTAGAGTGTGGTTTTTATCCACACAACATATTTCGAGATTCTTATCTATTCTGCCGGTCATGTGAAAATTGGCAAACGGCTAGTAATTACTCCCAAAAGAATGAAATGCCTCAAAACCCGATCCAATTTTGCGAAATATTTTATGTTTAGGGCATTGACATCATGGGACTTTTTCCTATTTCATTTGGTTATTCTTATATACTACTAGATGTAGATTATGTTTCGAAATGGGTGGAAGCTAAGGCCACTTATACTAATGATTCAAAAGCCGTTGCAGATTTTCTTAGAAATAGTATATTTTCTAGATTTGGGGTTCCAAGGGATCTAATCAGTGATCGTGACACTCGCTTTTGCAACCGAATAGTTGAAGCCCTGCTGAAGAAAAACCATGTAACCCATAGGAACCTATCAACTGTGTATCTGCCACAAACCAGTGGACAAGCTGAGTTGTCTAATAAAGAGATTAAGTCCATCTTATAGAAAATAGTAAACTCTAGTCATAAAGATTGAAGTTTATGGTTAAATGATGCATTGTGGGCTTATCGCACTGCTTACAAGACACCTATCGGTATGTCCCCATATGGGTTGATATTCAGGAAAGCTTGTCATCTTCCAGTAGAGTTGGAACATAAAGCTATTGGGCTATTAAAAGCTTTAATATGGGATTGGATGCAAGTGATGAACAAAGGAAGTTGCAACTACAAGAGTTGGAAGAAATTCAAAATGAAGTATATGAGAACACTCACACCTATAAGGCAAAGACAAAGGTTTTTCATGACAAAATGATCACAAGAAAGGATTGTAAAGTCAGTCAGAAAGTCCTTCTTTACTAGACAGGTCTACGCCTATTTCTCGGTAAGTTGCGATCTCGTTGGATTGCACCATTTGTTATAATTAATGTGTTTCCTCAGGGTAGGTATACAGTTGAAATTCAAAGCTTACAAACATCCAAGGTGTTCAAGCTTACAAACATGAGGGTGTTACATTGGAAAACGTGATGGAATTGGATTTGGAAGAACCGGTTTATAATTGACAAGAAGGAGCATCAAGTCGAGCCAATGACAATAAACAAAGGCACTGTATGGGAGGCAACCCATGTCCATTTATATTTTATTCAATTTAATTGTTTTTGAAGTCTTAATTTTGTTATTTTACTTTTAGGATTTTTATAGTGTTGTGTGTTAGTGTTGGAAATCAACTTAATTAACAAGTTAACCAAACAAAATCGTCATTCGTTTTGACCTATAATCTAGGTTTTGATGATGACAAATCTATTCTAATGGTTTGCAATTAAGTTGTGCAGGAGTTTTGTAGAAATTCACTAAACTGGGCTTTTGAACGATGTGTACCATTCGAACCAGAAGTGCTTCAGATGCAGAGAAGTGTCCGAACAAGATCTATTCTCTCGGACGCAAGAATCCGTTCGAACATATTATCTTGGACGCAGAGGACCATCTGAATGGTTAGACAAAGAGCAATGATTCTGAGCAACTGACAACGAACATCATCACTGTTCGAAAGTAATTATATCGGACTCAACTCTCCGCCCGAAGGAAGAACAACTAATGTCAGGCTTCAATCCTTCCTGACACATTAGACTACCGATGATTCAACAAGACAGACAATCAGCATCGGACGAAGGAATGGACTCAACCTTGTCCGTCTAAATGAAGATCTCAGTTTAAGTGTTTTAGGTGTTCATGCGTTTCTTCGGACGCATTAAAGGTTTCTTGGACGTCCGAAACCTCTAACAGCTAGTTTTTTAGCATTAATTACTTAGTCGTTGGAAGGTGGTTGCAAGCTCATTTATCACCCTATAAATACCAACCAACCTGAATTTATGAATAACAACTTCCACACTGAATACAAGCAAGTACAAAAGCATTCTGAGAGCAAATTAGGTCTTTAGAAATGTTGTATTAATGCATGAGAAAAAATGCATAATTAAGAATGCTATTCAAGAGTATTGAGTGGAGTGATAATCATTGTTTAAAAGTAAGGTTAAGTGTATAATTCTTGGCTCAACTAAAGAGAATTAGTGTGAGCAAGGGTGATCCTACTTTGCGTTTAACTTGGATTATTGACTCACCAACTTTGAAGAAGCACTTTGGTAGACTACTATTCCATGCTTGCTAGCTTGGGAGTTTTGTTTGAAAATCTCTCTCTCTATCTATTTACTTTGTTTATTTTTTTGCTTAATTGATCATTATTGCCATCAAATTTACTTGTGATTGTGAATAGTTTTATTGGCGCTTCATTTGTAAATTTTTGTACAACCTAATTCACCCCCTTCTTAGGTTACTTTGGGCCAACAATTGGTATCAGAGCTTAGTCTCTCTCTTTTTCCTTAAATTGCATTAGAGTAAAGATAACTAGGGCAACCAATATTTCTTTGTTTCTTGAAAGTCAATCTATTATTAGACCACCTATGTTTCAATGGGGTAAATTTTATTAGTTGGAAAGAAAGAATGAAAATCTTTTTGCAACTATTGATATTGATTTATGGTATGTTGTTAATGAAGATCCTTTGAAACCACCATTATTGATGATCACGCTAATAGAAGAAGAGAAAAAATAAGAGATGAACTAACCCCACAAGATAAAGCCAATTTGACGTTGAATGTTAAAGGCATGAATATTTTGTATAATGCTTTGGATGCTAATGAATCTACTAGAGTAAAAGGATGCGTTTCGGCAAAAGAAATATGGGATAAATTGAAAGAGATTTATGAAAGTAGTGATGATGTAAGAGAACAAAAGAAATCTTTGCTTCCTGCTAAGTATGAGTTTTTCAAGATGGAATCTCATGAAAACATTGATAAGATGTATGATAGTTCAATGATATCATAAAGGACTTAGAAGCATTGGGTAAGGAATATTCATTGGGTGAAAAGGATAGGAAAATTTTGAATGCTCTATCCAAAGAATGGGAAGCCCTCATACAAAATCTATTGCTCTAGAGGAGGCAAAGAATTCAAATTCTATGCCCATTGAATCATTAATTAACTCTGTTACGTCTTATGAATTATAGCTCAAGGCTAAAGTTGTGGATGATGACGAAACAAGACCCAAAAAAAGCATTGCCTTGAAGACTTCTCAAGAAGAAAATGAAAGTGGCTCAATCAATTTAGAAGATGAAGACTTTGATGAAGGTGATCTTTTACTCATCACCAAAGGATTCCTCAAACATTACATCAACAAGAGGAGAATGAGAAAATGAGGAGCAATCAACTCTAATAACTTCAAGGGGAAGACCAAAGTTGAGAACAAGAAACAAAATGATAAATGCTTCGAATGTGGTTAACCCGAACACTATACAAATGACTGTCCATCCAAGAAAAATAAGGAAGCAAGGAAGCCCCGTTTTAACAATTTTCAAATCACATGGGACGATTGCAACTCCGAAGGAAAAGTTGAAAAAGAAATGCCTTTATGGCTATTGGAGATCTCAGGATGAGGTAATGACTACTTATTCTAATTTTGATGATTCAAGTGATGAAACTGATGATAATGATGCTCTTGAGACTTTTATAATAAAATTGCAGGATAGCTTAAAGGAATCATATGCTAGAAATAAGGAGTTAGTTAGAAAAAATAATGCCTTGTTGAATGTTAACTCCAAACTTGTGAATGAAAATAATAGGTTATCAAAAGAAAATAATGATTTGAAGAAAAGATATCATGTGAAAACAAAGATCAAGGAAGAACAAGCCTCCTTGAAGAAAATATTGGATGATCTTGATGTACTCTTGCATAGAAAAAAGGAAAAAGTTGTTGATATGAAAAAGAATAGAAACATGTTGATCAATATTTGTCACTTTTAGAAAGAATGGTTTATATTTTGTAAAATCAAAATCTTCTTTGTATGGAAATAAAAATTTTATTTGCAATTATTGTCAACAACACAAACATGTGAAAAATAATTGTTATGTCAAAAGAAATGAAAAATTAGGATTCTAGATGGAATCTATATGGATATTGAGTCAATTTGCTAACTCTTACAGACCCAAGAAAATGTGAGTACCAAAAGTTATCTCTTAATGCTTTTTGTAGGTAGAAAACACTACCAAGAATGCTAAGTGGTTCATTGATAGTGGGTGTTCAAGATACATGACTAGTGATGCATATCTTTTTACCAATCTCAAGTACAAAAATAGTGAAAAGGTGACCTTTGGAGATAACATGAAAGCAAATCAATTTACATTAATGATGTAGGTAAAACGGCGAAACTTTGATTAAAAATATGCTTTTAGTTGACAATTTGACTTATAATCTTTTAAGTGTGAGTCAATTATGTGATAGAGATTTATATGTGTTCTTTATTAAGCATAAATGTTTAATTCTTGATAAGAACTTTGTTATTTAGTTCAAGGTATAAGGCATAATGATGTTTGTGTGGTTTATCTTAATAACATTGATAATGGTAATATAAAGTGCCTAACTGCTTTTAAAGATTATCCATTACTGGCTTTGGCATAGAAGACTTTGTCATTTTAACATGGATTTTATTGAAAACTTTGCTAAGAAAGAATTGATAAGAGGTTTGCCTAGATTGAAACTCTGAGAAAAACAAAATTTGTGATGCATGCCAATTCGGTAGACAATTTAAAGTTTCTTTTAAATCAAAGAATTGTGTGTCTACTTTTAAACCTTTGGAATTATTGCATATTGATTTGTTTGGTCCAACTCAATATGCTAGTCTCAGTGGCAGTAAATATGCTTTTGTGATTGTTGATGACTATTCTAGGTATACTTGGGTGCTATTTCTTGTTCATAAAAATGAAACTTTTGAAATTTTTGTAAAATTTTTCCAAAATACAAAATTTGTTGAATTTGAAAATTGTTTGTATAAGAAGTGATAATGGAGCCGAATTCAAGTTCGGCAGTTTTCCCGAGTTTTGTGATCATAACGATATTTCACATGAGTTTTTGGTTGCTAGAGTGTCTCAACAAAATTGTGTTGTTGAAAGGTCGAAAAATAGAACTCTACAAGAGACCGCTAGAACCATGATTAATGAGTGTGATTTACCAAAATATTTTTGAGCCAAAGCCGTTAACACGGCATGTTATGTTATAAATTGAGTTCTTTTAAGGCCTATTTTAAACAAAACTTCTTATGAACTCTTGCTTTACCAAAAAAAAAAAAACAACATGTTGTGAGTTATTTCGAAGTTTTTGGTTGTAAATGTTTTATTTTGAAAATTAAAGAGCATCTTGGAAAATTTGAGAAGAAATTGGATGAATGTATTTACTTAGGATATTCTAGTGACAAAAAAGCATACCGAGTGTGATAAGTTCATAATTGTACTATATTTTATGTGTCAATTACCACGTTTTTATGTGTTGTAACCAAGATTTGAGTTATTATTGAGCTTAATTTGGTTATTCTTAGTTTTTGTAGGGTTGCAGTGAAAAAGAGTTGAAAAAGATGCAAAACGATGAAAGAAAATGCTCAGTACGAGACATGCACGAGTACGATAGTCATTCCAGACACTATTTTGTATTTCAAGCATAACTTTTGATCCCTATCTCCAATTGAGGTGATTCAAGATGAATTGGGAAGCTAAGGGATAGATATAAAAATTTTGTGTTTTACACTTTCTCAAATAATGGAAGAATCAAGGTGAAAATCGAATCCAAAAGTGGAGCACAATTGAGGAAGCCAGCGCACATGCATTGGAGATGTGCAGTGCATGTTCGCTGCGTCCAGGAGCAAAAATTCCAGAAGCAGTCACACACACATGCATGCTAGGATCTCAATGCATGTGTGGGGAGGACAACACCCACCTGGAGCTTACTACCTCACGCGCACATGCAAGCAAAAACCTCAGTGCATGTGCGCGGAGAGCAGCAGAAACGTATTTTTGAGTTTTTTGATAGATTTCTTCGGCCGGTTGGACACTTTTTGACCTGATTTCATGTTCTTATCTATATTATTTGTAACCCTAAATACTCATTACAAATACCCCAATTTGGGTGAGAAAAAGGGATCGACACTTTTATTTTCTTTTGGCTAGAATTTTAGCAGTAGAAATTCCACTTTATTCTTTCGTGGCACTTTGTGCCTAAAACCTTTTCTTGGTAGAGGGACATGAAGCCATGGTCAATTCTACAAAGTTGTGAGATTCCTTGTGCTTGAATTATTCACTTTTATCTCAAGTATTGATTATTTTTCTGTGATTAATTTTATGGTTATTCTTTTTAACTTATTATTGCTGCAGAATATTAAGTTATTGGAATTAATCTACTTCTAGATTGTTTTAACCGCGTGTGCTTAATTCAATCTATGAAGTAACTAAATTTGATAATTACTGGATTTGTGTTATTGAATTTAGGAAATTTAATCATCTAATTGGCATAACCGCGTGTGTTTATGTTTAATTAGTCTAATTGTTCTTGTTGATTTTAATGCTTCTATTAATTGATCTTTGGTGCATGTCTGGGTTAAATTAATAGTTAGGGTTAATTGGATCGCATGTTGAAAATTAAACCAACTTTACAAAGAAATAAGAATCAACTTTGAATTGGTATTCGTTCAGGTTAATTCTTCAATTAGTGCTTGATATAAATTGAATTATCTTGTGTGTCAATGATCGACTAGTGAAATTGCCATGGGGGATATGACCAATACCAAGATCTTTTCTTAATTGAATTTTCTTCAATTATTTTATTGTTTTAATTTTAGTTAAAAAGCATTCAAAACCCCCTTGTTCCATTAGCATGAAATTAAACCCCGTTCTCTGTTGGACGAACTCGACTCACCACTACTACACTAGAGTTGTTAATTTTGTGTGCTTACGACGGCATTGCAACTTGACAGCAGCATCACATTGCAATCACACCAGAGTGTACAATAGAAGAACTCTTGTGATTGAAGAAGTTGTACATGTTACATTTGATGAAACTAATAATATTATTTCAAGAGATGTTCGTGAAGATGAATATGTAAGTGTGCAAAAGAAACTTGAAAAGGTCACTATTCAAAAGGAGCATTCAATAAATCAAGGAAGCAATTGAGAACAATACTCATCATTTGGATGAAGAAGGAGAAAAGAACGAAAAATCACCAAAAGATCTTTCAAAAGTTTGGAGGATTGTCTCAAGTCATCCTCAAGAATTGATTATAGGTGATCTATCCGATGGGGTAAAAACTCGCTCTCATAAACCTTTAAATAGTAATTGTGCTTTACTTTCACAAATTGAACCTAAGCGTGTGGATGATGCTTTAAAAGATGAATCATGGATTCTTTCCATAAAAGAAGAACTAAGTCAATTTGATAAAAATAATGTGTGGACTTTAGTTGAAAGACATTCAAATCATCTGGTAATAGGAATAAAATGGATTTTTAGAAATAAATTAAATGATAAAGATGAAATAGCTAGAAAAAAAGATAGATTAGTTACTAAAGGTTAGGCACAAGAAGAAGGAATTGACTATGATGAGACTTTTGCACCTGTTGCTAGATTAGAATCCATTCATATGTTTTTCGCATATGTGCATGCTTCAATAATTTCAAATTATTTTAAATGGATGTGAAAAGTGCTTTTTTAAATGGTTTTATTGATCAAGAAGTTTTTGTTAAACAACCTCCGGATTTTGAAAATAAAAAATTTTCAAATCATGTTTTTAAATTATTAAAGGCTTTGTATAGTTTGAAACAAGCTCCTAGAGCTTGGTATGAAAGATTAAGCTCCTAGAGTTTGAAAATGGTTTTAAAAGAGGAATTGTTGATACCATCCATTTTACCAAAAATAGTCATAATTATTTGTTAGTTGTTCAAATTTATGTTGATGATGTTATATTTAGAGATATTAATGAAAGTTTGTGCAAGGAATTCTTGTGTTCGATGCAAAATAAATTTGAAATGAGTATGATGGGAGAATTATAATTCTTCCTTGGACATCAAATTTACCAAACAAAGAAGGAAACTTTCATCACACAAACCAAGTACACAAAAGAGCTACTCAAGTACTTTGGAATGGAGGATTGCAAACAAGTTAAAATGGAACACCAATGTGCATCTCAACCAAGCTTGACAAGGGTGAAGGTGATAGTGTTGATTAAAAATACTATAGAGGTATGATTGGAAGCTTACTATATTTAACCGCTAGTAAACCGGATATTATGTTTGCCATTTGTTTATGTGCTAGATTCAATCATGCCCTAAGGAATCACACCTAATTGCCGTTAAAAGAAATTTTAGTTACTTAAAAGGGACAATGAACCACGACTTATGGTATCTTAAAACCACTAGTTTTGATTTAATTAGTTACTCAGATGTCGACTTTGCCAGTTGTAAAATTGATAGAAAAAGTACTAGTGGTTTGTGTCATTTTTTGAGTAATTGTTTGGTGTCTTAGTTTAGTAAGAAATGAAGTTCTACATCTTTGTCCACGGCGGAAGATGGGTATATTGCCGCGAGTAATTGTTGTACTCAACTTCTTTGGATGAAACATACTTTTAAAGATTTTGGTGTTATTTTTTATTGTGTGCCCATTAGATGTGGCCCATAATACTAGTGCAATCAATCTCACAAAAAAATCAATTCAACATTCGAGAACAAAATATATTGATGTCAAACACCATTTCATAAGAGATCTTGTATGCAAAAAGGAAATATGTGTTGAATTTGTGTGCACTAAGGATCAATTGGCTGATGTTTTTACTAAAGCTTTGCCTTTGGATCGTTTTGACTATCTTAGAACCTGTTTGGTAATTACTAATTCTAAAATTATGTGATTTATGTGTTTTCAGGCACAAATATGCGTCCTAGTCTCTTAGTGCTTTCGGACGATCATATCCATCCGAACGGTCATGCTTTATGGTCCTTTGGGATTGGGCAATCTTTCTTGTCCAAATTATCTGGCTTACACTCTCAACTCTCTGGAAAACCAACTAGACAAACCCAACCTTCAGATAGCCTCTCAAACGCTTGTGCCACCATTTTCTAAGTCGGTTCATTTGAGATCGGACATGAGTTTGAACGTATACCAATCGTTCAGACATCTAAATGAATCTGTCTCACACTAATAAAACATTTCATTTTCATCATTATGGACACCTCACAACCTCCGAGCCCTAGCTTTGGCAAAAAAAAAAAGGAAAATTTCAATTCCCTCAAATTCTCTTACTTTAGTCAAATTAAACCAACAAATCTTCTTGCTATCCTTTCCATAGCCTTGATTAATTTCATTTCTAACATTATAACATCTCTTTCACCACAATTTCTTGAGGTCACACAACTTTCACCTCTAATTCTCTCATTTCTTCTTTGCCTTAAAAATGGTTCGATCTCGTGAAGGATCTTCAACTGGCACTCATGGGAAGCAATTGAAGAGGAAAATGCCAACACAAGGACAAACATCAACTAGTGCTCCACCCACTTCTGACCCAACTCTACCCAAATTCATCGATGAGAAAGCATCCGAAAGGAACACTTCTCTCTTGAGCAAATCGATTATAGTGCAACATATAGTTTCAAAGGGCATGTTTGATGAACTAAATTTAACTACTATTAAAAATTCATTTTTCGGATTGTTTTGAAAAACAAAAATGGGGGCATTTGATTCAGATTGATTTACCTGTTTATCATAACATGGTTTTACAATTCACAGCTAATCTTAGAAAAAGTTCAACCATTAGAAACATAGTTTCACGAGTGAACCAAATTGATATTGAGTTTAATTCCAACATCATTAACTCAATTTTTGAATGTGTTGATAATCCTGATGAAATTTCATATTTCTTTTCTTTGGATAAATGGCTTGCTATTGACACTCGATTTGATATCAAGGAAGTCAAACAAATTTTTCACATTAAGTTTAAACAGATCTCGAAAGTCAAAACTACCTTACTTAGTCCTAAGCTCAACATTTTGTATACGTTCATCACAAATTTGCTTTTACCAACTGACGGACACCGTATATAGCTAGGGAAAATGCAACTTTGTTTGTTTTATTGTGTTTATAAAGGAATAAAACTTGATTTTGGATACCTGTTTTGCTCTTTATCGGAGATGTTCTTTACTAACACTACTACGATGGAACATTCCATTGGAAAGTTTTTACCTAAGATTTTTTATCACTTTGACATTCTATTTTCTGGAAAAAAACAATACCCTCCATACTTTAACAAGCTTACATTGAAAGAAAGGGTTTGCTCATTTATAACCAAAAATGGCCCACCAAAGCAGAATATGAATTAGAAAAATCAAAAGATCATGCCTCGAGTTTTGGACATGCACTCTCTCATCCAAGCTCTACATAACCCTCGTCATCCACTCTTCCATTGCCCCACCCTTCACAAACATCATCTTCTGAACCATCACTATCCCAATACTGCTATCTTGTAACCAACCTCGGAAACCAAATGGCCAAGTTTACTAAATGGCCAAGTTCCAACGCCAAACATTACGAAAATTAAAGAGGTTGGAAACCAAACAAATTATCCTCCAAGAAGCTTTGAGCTTGGGTATGTCTGCTTCAACCCAAGTGTAGTTCACCAATTTTCAGTCACAATACACCTTCAAATCCTTTTGAACGAAGCCACGATGACGGTGATAAAGATGTAGAGCATTCATAACCTGGGCAGGAAGCACAAGCAGATCTAGCTGGTGAGCCAAATCTTGAAGATACTGCTGCACAACAAGATGAAGCTGATGATGATGAAGCTGTAGACGACACATTTAACTATATCGTGCAGCGATGCGATGCTCAAGAGGCTAGTGAACAAGATAGTGAAGCCACACATGAAGACATGCCAACCAAAAAATAAAAACGGGAGCAAAGATTGAAAAAGAAGAATGACTCATAATTCTTAGTTTCTAGTTCTTAGATTGGTTGTTTTGTATTGCTTTGGCATTGGTTATTTTTCTCAATTATATATTCAAATTGATTTACATTACTTGTTGTATACATATTGAATGTTTTATTTGCTACAATTGATCATGACATATGGTTGCAATTGATCTTATCTTGGCATGTGTTATTGGCTGCAATTGCTCTTATCTTGCTAGTGTTTTGGTTGTTTGATTACTAGATTGAGAGGGAACTAGGGCTCATCTTAGGGGTGGCTTTTCTTGTTTTGTTTTGACGATGCCAAAAGGGGGAGAAATGTTGTTATGTTTATGATTGAATTGAGTTATGTTGCCTATATCCTTTGTGATTTGTCATCATAAAAAACGGGGAGAATTTGAAGGTCTCGTATATTATTTGGTTGTTTAAGAATAAAAATTTTATCCTTGGAAAGGTATTTTTACAAACAAGTACACCATTTTGTGCGCATGTGCGCAAAAACCAGTAGCAAAAATTTCCCAATCTGCGTCGCACGTATGTGCCCGCAATATGCCTTGCACATGTGTGCGAGATCAACTTTAGGAAATCACGTTACTACCATGCGTGCTTGGCAAAGTGCGCATGTGTGCACGACCATATAAAGGGATGAAACCCTTGTTTAGCCACAATCAAACGACAACCTTTACTCTTCTTCCCACTTCTTTCTCTCCAACTCCCTTCAACCTCCAATATTCCCCTCTACTTTCTAATATCAAATCACTTCAAGTGGGATGATTTTCATCCCATTAACATCAAAAACCTTTCTTTTTCAAGGGAAAACTGCATCATGGTATGGATTTCATTTAATTTCTTTAAGTTTTTCCTTTGTGGGTTTCCAATTGACTATCAAGAAAGTTTGGGTTTTTAATGGTTTTATTGTTCTAATCTGTCATGAATTGAACTTAAATGTGTGGAATGATTTGTGTTTGGATTGTTGATTGGGAATGATTGCATGTTCTTTATACAAAGAAAAATTCAATTTTAACCTATGCATGCCAAGTGTTTGATGAATTGTCTCAATAAATAAAAATGTAAAACACAAGACATTGATGCATGAATTCAATTCCTAGAATGTTAACTGTGTCCTATGATTCATTCTTAGTCAATTTTAACGTATAGGAATGTCTCAATAAATAAAAATGTAAAACACAAGACATTGATGCATGAATTCAATTCCTAGAATGTTAACTATGTCCTACGATTCATTCTTAGTCAATTTTAATGCATAGGAATGTTCTCCCTAGGAATTTACATATAGTCCTTAGTTTTGGCATTAACTTATGGAAATTCATCTTGTGCATTCTAGGGCTTATTAGTTGGGAGTTATGATTTTGTGTAAGTGTGGGGTGGTAGATCCTTTATTTGGTTGCCATGGTTTTCATATCTAAATTTTGTAGGTATGGAAAGAACGAGAAAGAAACCAACTAGAGACAAAAGTGCCAGAGCGTCTTCATCATCTGCTCCTCAACGTGAACGTGAGAACATACCCGAGGAGATTATGGGGAAGCAATTTCTAAACATTGCAGCCCAAAATAAGTACAAGAAGGATATTTCACAGTGGGCTGTGATTAGGGAAAGGGGTATTCAAGTACCTTTGGCAGAGGTACCCGAGATCAAATTGACAATTTGCAATTGTGGGTGGAATCACTTCACCTCGACTCCCAAAGATACAGTACTACTAGTGGTGCATGAGTTTTATGCCAATTTGAGCCATTACTATGACACCAAGGTATATGTTCGAGGAATAAGAGGTGGATATTTCTACCAATAAAATCAACAGGGTTCTAAAGATCAATTGAGTATGCAATGATGAGTGGTCAACCATCAACGAAACCAATATGGAGTTGAATGAGATCACAAGCATCCTTGTAACGATGACATTCAATGGATGTATTCTATGGATGGACACGTGGAAAGGCACTTTAATGCTAATACTCTTAAATTGGCTTAGTTTGTGTGGCTTAAGTTCATTTGTGCTTGCCTTCTCCCGGTCAACCTTCTCATTCATGTCACCCTAGAGCAGGCCAAACTTCCGTATTGTATTTCTTCTGGGAAATTTATAGACGTGGGCCAACTCATTTGTCAGCAAATCAATTATTCTGTGGTCAACAAGCAGTCGGGCTTATGGTTTTCCCACTTGATCACTGCTTTGTGTGTTGAGAGCGACGTAGTGATTGATCCAGCAGAAGAGAAGCTGAAACCTGGGAAGCTAATTGCTATAGAACGTGCGAGGGCTATGATAAAGCGCACGACGTTCTCATGCGTCTACTTCACAGGAGAAGGACAACGCCGATTCTAAGGGTGAGCCCAAGTCAAGACGTACTCAAGAGGAGATCCTAGAGCAAATTCTAGCGGAACAACAGCGCATGCGGCAGAGATTTGACACTTACATTCAGTACCAGCATGCCTGGCAACAGACCATGGAGACTCACAAGTTGGCAAGGAAGCACGGAGATGACTTATCGACATTATTGCCATTCTTTCCATTTTCGCAGGATTTGGTGCCGGATGCTCCTTGAGCAGATAATGTTTGATGTCCTATGCTTAGGGCCATTTTGATGATTTTCTTGTTTTTAAGTTGATTATCAGACATTTTAGTTGTTTTATTAGTTTACTTTTTGTAGTTGTGATTTCTTTATTTTTGTGATGCATTCCCTTAAGGGGTTAAGTTTTTTTTTTTTTTTTTCCAAACTATTGTACGATTTAATTCTACAATTTTCTTGTTTTTCTTAATTTCTTGAAGGGAGTTCTCTGTTTTAAGTTCTGTCTAGTGTTATTCGAGCTTCAATTCATATCGAAGGGATACTTATAGCGGGATACTGCTCCAAACGCGAATCACATCCAAAGAAACTTTTATTTTTCACACTTTTTGCTTTAATTTTTGCATTGAAGACAGTACTTATTTTTAAGTGTGGGGTGTAAAGTTATCTAGATTTACAATTTGTTTGGTGTATTTTACTCCTTTTTGCTACAATATTTTAACTTTTCTTCTGATTTGAGAGCATTTCAAAATTTTTGAAAATTTTTGTGTGGATTAGTTGAACAATCTTTGGGATTTTTGACAATTTTGCTTAGCATGTTTCTCTAATTTTCTGCATTATAACTCTTTAGTTGAACCATTCATGAGTGAGTAGTCGGTGTTAGTATTTTCCGTGCATGATTTTTAAGAATTTTGATCACTTAGCCATGAATTAATTTTGGTTTGGACACTTAGAGAAAATCATGTAGACTCAATTATATTGCATCCCAAAAACTTTCTTTAAAAACAATTCGTGGTTACATTGTCGAGGCAAAATACTTAGACAATCTGATTTGTTTTAAAGATAAGAGTAAAGCCTTCTTTGGTCGTTTGATCTTTCTAGCCAACCCTTTTTAAAATTTTTATCCCTAGTGCTCTATTTGAGCCACGAATTGTTATGAATGGAGAGAAACACCATTTGCCATCTTCCACTTAAACTTGTCTTACCTACCTTTTTTAGCGTAATAATTTATTTTAATTGTTTTATCCCAAATCATCCCTTGCCAAGCTTTATTGCACACATTATTTGTTAAGGGAACACAAGGGTGGAAGGTAGTGAATAAGGGTGGAAGGTTGTGAGATTGAGTGGTATACATTTATGGCACAAGAGGGGTTGCTGGAAAGAAGTTGAAAAAAATAATAATGATAAGCTCTTGAGGATCTACAGGTAGTACCTATCACTGGTTCCTGTATTTGCAGGTAGAGCCCATTTCTAGTACTTGCATTTATATATTGCGGGTAGGGGGTACCACTAGTACCTGATCCGTACTATGGTGGACATAAAAAATGATGATGAATAAATGTCCAAAGATGTTGGCATGTTTGACCTAGTCGAAGATGGGGAATTTCTTTGCTTATTGCTTGTTTGAAATTTTTATGGGTGTCTGTTATTCAAGCGTGAGGTAACGAATGTATTACTTCATATGTGAAGAGAAGTTTCATTTTAATGTATGGCCGGCATTACTATAAAGCTCTTGTTCTTGTTTGTGATATCCTTTCCCTTCTTTGATTAGCCAATCCCCTAACCTACATTACAAGCTGAAAAGTCTTACCAAATTTAAATTGAGTCGGTTGTTTAGATTAGTGGAGAGGTTTAAAAAGAGTAAGTTATGGGATGTTCAGAATAACTTAGAGGGTTTACGTGATTTAATCTAAGTACTTTTATTTCTGAGTTTTTGAATAACTACACATATACACACAAATATCAAGTTTTGGGTTCTATTAGCATTTCAGTTCTTGAGCTCTTAGACTACTCTGAATGGTGCATTGGCTCATTTTGTTACTTATGTGGATAATTGATGGAATATGTTGGTGGAATTTTGATATGCTTAATTGTTGTAATTTCATGTTTGCTCGAGAATGATCGAAGACTAAGTGTGGGATAAATTGATAAGCTCATAATTGCTCTATGTTTTATGTGTCATTTACTGTGTTTTTATGTGTTGTAAGCAATATTTGAGTTAATATTGAGTTTAATTTGATTATTCTTAGTTTTTACAGGGCTAAACTGAAAAAGGACTGAAAAGGATGAAAAGATGAAAGAAATTTCAAGGACGAATTGTGCACGAGCATGGAGTAAATATGGAAGGAGTTTCATATTTTGAAAACAATTTTCTTGTCCAAAGTCCGATTGATTTGATTCAAGATGCATTGGAAAGTTAAGAGAAAGAGCTACAACTTTGGTGTTTTACACTTTCCTAAATTCCAAGAGCAATGAGGTCAAAATCGAAGTCAAATATAGTACACATATATTAAAGTTTCGCGCACATTCGCAACATGTGCGACCATCAAGCTACACATGTGTGCTATTTCCAAAGAGCAATTTTCCAAGATAGGGTCGCGCACACATGCACGAGGATTAGGGCATTCATGTGCACGCAACACAGTAGGGTTTCAAAATTTTTATTTTTTGATAGATTTGTTCATCGGGTTAGTCTCTTTTTTAGCCGATTTCACGTTCTTAAACTAGGGTAGAGATTGTAACCCTAGTATTCATTATAAATACTCTGTGTAGGGCGAATAGAAGGTAATGACATTCTTTTCTTTGGTTTTTATCTTGAATTTTTAGCAGAAAACTCTTGAGTGTTCTTTCATGGCCCTTAGTGCCTAAAACCCTATTTTGGTCAAGAAAATTGAAGCCATGGTCGGTTCTACTACGTTGTGAGACTTTTGTACTTGAATTTATCTATTTTTATATCAAGTATTGATTGTCTTTTTGCATTAAGTTTATGATTGTTCTTTTTAATTTGCTATTGCAGCAGAATGGTGAATTATAGGAATTCATCTACATAGCTAGATTGTTTTTGGCTGCTTTGTTCAATTTAATCTGTGAAGCAACTAAATTTAATAACTGCTCGATTAACGTTATTGAATTGAGAGGAAATAATAAACTAATTGGCATAACCGCGTGTGTTTATGTTATATTAGCCTAATTGTCCTTATTGATTTTAATGTTTCTATTAATTAATCTTTGGCGCATATCTGGATTAATTTAATAGTTAGAGTTAATTGGATCGCGTGTTAAAAATTAACCAATCTATAGAAGGTATAAGAATCGACTTTGAATTGGAATTCGGGTTAATTTTTCAATTAGTGTTTGGTATAAAAATTAGATTACTTTTGGTGTCGATGTTCAACTAATAGAATTTTCATCGTGGATATGACTGGAATCAATATTTTTCTTTCATTGAACCCTCTCCAATTTTAATTCTTGCATTTGTTTTTAGTTTAAAATTATTCAAGACCCCATTTTAAGAGACATGAGATGTGTATAACCCCCTTCTCTGTGGATTGACTGTCGGACTCACCACTACTACATTAGTAATAGTGAATTCAATTAGTCTTTGGGTGCCTACGATAGCATCACCAATATTTCTCTCGTTTGTTTTCTTTTGATTCGATAAAAGCAAACAAGGAATTCACTACCCAAGCTAAAAATAGCTTTCGTTTCCTTGAAGTGTATCTACTTAGGACAAGGATCCTTTCCATTTTTGGGTAAATGGAGATTTAGATGAGTGACGCCTAACAATTTGCTTAAATAAAGGTCTAGATTTTATCCAATCACTATTTTACTATTTCTAACACTCAAAACTATGTAGTTTGAATTGTTATTTTATTTATATAAAAAATTTAAGTTTAAATATAAGAAAAAAATACTTTTAAAAAATGTAATGAATCAATTACGTATATTTTTTATTTGTTGCAAGAAATCAATTACATATATTTTTTAATTAAATAGTATGAATCTTAATAAAATAATTTGATTAATTTTCTTAAATGACAATGATTTTTAAATTTCATTAGATTATCAAGGAGAAGAAAATGAAAACTACTTACTTTTGTCATAAAAATTTATAGAAATAATGATTTGGCAAATATCTCATCTTTGATTATGCATTTAGATGATGTGTAACTCATTTAAAAGGATAAATAGAGGATCCTCCATTTACCCCTAAATAGAGGATCCTTGTCGTGTCTACCTATCAGCCTGCTAGCACTACTTAAAGCATGAGAACTAACCCCCTTCAAGAGGACACCGATGAAAACTGCATGTAGAAATCAGATCATTTCTTTGTTTGTGAAAGATTTAAAAAATATATGTATGAAACTAGCAACATTGCTATTGATATTGAGACCTAGCGAGATCTCTATCAAATATAGAGACCTAGCAAGGTCTCTATATTGAATAGATACATGGCAAGGTCTCTATAAGGGATAGCGACCTGGGCATGACTTCAAAAAAAAAAAAAAAGAAAACAAAGTTGTTTATGGCTTAGGCGAGTTTAGGGCTGTTAGAGTTTGTATATGTCATTGTGTATTGGGCTGTTTTAAGTCTAGGGCCATTTTTTTTTTTTTTTTTTTTTTGGATTCAATATTAAGGGTCTAACAGAAGATTAAATGTTTAAAATAAACTACAATTTTGGAAATAAAGTGAAGTACACCAAATATTACAATAAATTAATACTTGAAAAGTACATACAAACCCTTAATAGCAGACAAAACAAACATACAAAAAAAAATTAAAAAAAAAAATTCCTAGCAGAAATACGTGGAAGTTGGACAATTTTGGCATTGTGACTAGTCATATTGTATGTGTTGTATCTCTTAGTAGCATTTGAGCTCCTCATATCCATTTTGTTGTGAATCCTAAAATTTCGTTTTTTGCCACGCTTTTTTGGTGTCATCGTATTGGGAGAGATAGTCAGGTGAAATTAGGATCTTCCCAATAGTTTATACGTTGAAATAGTTGGAAATGACTGGAGTACATTTGCAAATATGTTTGGTTGGTGTGTTATTCCCAACAAGTGAAACACAATGCTGGGTACCTAGTAACTCTCATCCCTAATGTCATCCCTGATTGTATATGCTACTGCTCATCCTGTTGATCACCACCTTTACTACCACCATCATCTATATCATCATTGCTCTCATATTCTTCGAAATGGGAAAAATTTCTGAAACTGTGCTTATTTTCAAAATTGTTCTTTTTTCATGTCAATTGAAAATTGGATATCCGGGACAGAGGAACTCGCATTCAGTGAATGCGAGTTCATTGAGCACGCATTTACTGAATGCGAGCTCATGGAAAATTAAAATTGTGAAAAAAAATTTTAAAAAAAAAATTCATGACCTCGCATTCGGTGAATGCGAGGTTTTTTTCATGACCTCACATTCGGTGAATGTGAGGTCTAAGAAAAAAATTTCTGATCTCGCATTCACCAAATGCGAGGTCAAATTAATTTTAAGAAAAAAATTGACTGACCTCGCATTCGGCGAGGGTTTGTTGCAGAACCCTCCTCCTCCTCCTCCTCCTCCTCCTCCTTCTCCTCCTCCTTCGCCCAGCGAGGTCCTTCCATTTACAATTTCAGTCACAATCACCACCATCTCCTTTTCCTCCTCCTCTACAACCACCACCCACCATCTCTTTTTCCTCCCCCTCTACAACAACCACCACCTCCATTCCACCACCACTACCATATTCCTTCTCAACAAACACTACCAACATATTTCAGGTAGATTAATTTTTTTTTTATCCAATTATTTTAATTTATTTATTTTTTTAAACTTTTTTTAGTTAATTAATTTTGTTAATGTAAATATTTTAGAAAAATTATTTGTGATGGTAGCTTATATTTTTGCTATTTTTGTGATTGTGAATATAAATGATTTGGTATATGGGGTGAGGGGCTGTTAATAATTACTATCCTTAAACGGAGATGTTGAAATTTATGAAACTGTGCTTTTTATTGTTATTGGGTCACCAATTCTGTAAATTGGATAATTTGATGAAATTGGATTTGGTTGTATTTAAGTTGTATATATGATGAAAGTGGTTATATTTGGTTATATTATTTGTTTAATTATGTTTGTATCCCTTGTTGGGCATATATTACTTGTAACCCTAGTCGGGTTATTGCATTGTTTGTAGCCCTTGTCGGGCATGTATTACTTGTAAGCATTGCCGATTTGTTGTGTTGTTTGCAGTGTAAGAGAGAATCCTCAAGATATAGAGTAACTCTGTCGAATTTTTTAAAAAAAAAAACATATTCCGTATCCAAAATTGAGATCTAAACATGTTACATCCTTACAAGGAAATGACATTTGATAGACCCCGTCACATCCTCCTTTATTGGGGAGGGGAATTAACTTATGAAGGCCGTACTATGTCTTACCGGCCAATGGTGTGCAAGAAACTATTCTGAATAAAACAACGGATTAGGTTTGTTGAGTTGGTTGACTAGATATACGAGTTCATGGAGGTTGATAGGGAGCAGTTGAAATTGAATATTTTGTACAGGCATATAGTTAGTCGTGGTGTTTACTCTGGCATTCCATCAACAGATGATGATGGTATGGATTGGTATTTTTGATTTGTTTGATGTCGATCCTACTTTTTGGGCTGAGTTGTTTATTGAGACAGAGGAAATTCCCCAGGTACCTGAAACCAACAATGTAGTGCTGTATGGTATGGGGCCAATGATGTCTCTTATGCATTCAACCATGGACGACGAGCTGCTGCAGTCCAATGCGCGGAATCTCTTTGAACATCCTTGGTCATTTGAGTTTTACAACCCAACATGTTCGTTTTCAATGTCAAACTCAATGCCATCTGAACAATCTATTGGTATGCAGTGTAATAGAGACACCACAGCAAGTGAAGGCCCAAGTATGAGGGTTTGACAGCTGATAATGCTAATAGTGACTCGTCGTGGCATGCATTAGACTAGGATTACGAGTCAGGGTCAGACTCAGAAGATATATCGGATCATGAATCTGACGAGAACTTGGGGACAAATAACGGTGAATGTCAGATGTAAGAGGATGTTCCTGTTTATCAACCAGAGGAATGGCTTTTTTCAATGATATTGGTATTAACTACGGTGATTACGATCCCATGGATCGTAATGATAAAGATGGGCTGGTTTATTGGAATGAAGAAAAAAATGATATTCGGTTGCACATGTGCTTTGATAGCAATGAGCAAATTAGTAAGGCAGTTAGAATGTGGTCTATAGCTCAAAAATGAGAATTCAAGTGATAGAGAGCCGGAAGAGGACATGGGCAGCTAAATTCATGCAAGACTGCATCCTCCGGTAGATTAGCTCCCGGAGATTCTGATTGGAGTATTCGGGTACGTGAAAATGAATCTCTTAATGTGTGGAAGGTCATGAAGTGGGTAAAAGATCACGTATGTCTCGAAGAAATATCCGGTAAAAATAACAGAAATCTAACATCTACAGTCATTGCTAACCAAATTATGCACTTAATTGAAAATGATCCTGGGCACAAGGTCAAACAAATTCAGGCATACATTAAGAACAGTTTCAAGGTTGACATCACTTACAAGAAAGCTTGGTATGCTCGCTATAAAGCGATTCCGGTGCTTGCATATGAAAGTTGGGCATCTAATTTCCAACAATTACCCCAATACGTTGAAGAAGTACTATGCTCCAATCCTCAAACTGTGGTGCAATGGCTACATCATCCCAATAGTAGCGAGGTTGTGAAAATATTCAAATACACCTTTTGGGCATTTCGGCCATCGATTGATGCATTCCACAGGTGTAGACCTGTCCTATCTATTGATGGCACCCATCTACGAGGGGAATATCGGGGTAAATTACTTATTGCCGTCGCTTTGGATGCTAACAATCAGATTTTACCTGTTGCCTATGCAATTGTTGATGAGGAAACAATACAAAGTTGGGGTTGGTTCATGGAGCAGTTGAGACACCATGTTGTGCGTGACTTGGAGACCGTTTGTATAATATCTGACTGGCATCGTGGCATTTTTCATGCTATGAGTGAGTCCCCTTTATGGCAGGAACCATTTGCATATCATAGATTTCATCTGCGTCACGTTCGGAGTAATTTGATGACCAAATCACAAGAATGTAGAAGTGAAGAAGTTGTGTTGGTCTCTTGGTGTCAAGACACAGATGCGGAAATGGAATAAGCACCAACAAACGATACAGCTTCAAAATCCAGAGGCTTGGAGATATTTGGCAGATATTGGCCTTGACCGTTGGTGCCTTGCTCACGATGGAAATTGTAGATAGGGAATACACACTACAAATACTTCTGAGAGCTACAATAACGTCTTGCGCGGAGTTAGACTACTTCCGATCAAGGCTATAATTGATAGTACATTCCATCGTTCCATCAAATTATTTGTTGATAACATTGCACGGGGTGAACATTGTCGCACATCAATTACACCAAAAAATTGGAAAAGGTTGTTGACTGTAGATAAAAAAAGGTGGAGGACACACAGTCATGGTTTTTGATCATTCTACTGGTGTCTATAGAACTAAAACACCTTATCGTGTGACTGGACGTGGTGGCAATGTACAAACTGTCAATTATGTACAGAAGACATGTACCTGTGGCTAAATGGCAAATGTACAGGTTCCCATGCTCGCATGCGATGGCATTTTGTAGGCTTAAGGGTGATGAACCTATTCGACTGCTTGCGGACCATTACACCACTCGCACATATCGAGAGCAATACACCGTTAGTAGATTTGTTTCGCAATATAATCCAGAGGAGTTGCCTCCTATTCAGTGACAATTATGTGGTGATGACAGTGTGTTTGTAGACCGCCGGGCAGGCCGGGTACATGCAAGGCGCATCCAAAACGAGATGGACATTAGGGATCCCCATGAACCCAGAAGGTGTACGAATTGTCATCAACCGGGACATAATCGTAGGAGTTGCCCTTCGCGACAACAATGATTTGTCTTCTCTATTGTATTGTTTATGTACTTGTTGTATTCTATGAATGTAATTGTTTGTTTTTAATTTATTCATGTATCAAAAAATTTTGTATTGTCATTGATTACGGAGACATGACCTTTAATGTTTGAATGTAACATTTAAAACTTATGATATTAAATACCTATTTTGTATAGGTTTAATTTTTCACTCTTTCCATATTACTTTGTTAGGTATGGATGATCAGTCGCTAGACCTAGTTCATCCTGGATCATATATAGATGATATTATATTACCTACGACGCCACATAGGGCTAGATCTATTTTTGACGGTCTTATCGATGATTCCATACTACAGGTTAAGCATTGTGACGGGGCTTTTTGGGATCACAGGCCCATACCAGATCCGGTATGGCATTATATTTGTTTGACAGGTTTCGAGAGTATCGCATCTTTAGGACATATTTCAGTGGACCATGCTTTGATCACCAGTCTTGTCGAGCGATGGCCACCTGAGACACATTCTTTTCTTCTGCCCATTGGAGAGGCCACCATCACATTACAGGATGTAGAGGTACTTTGGGGTTTACATATTGACGGACCACCCGTGACGAGTAGAGACACTACTCATTCTGCAGTTACTTGGAGCCAGTTATACATGGAGTTATTGGGTTTCATGCCTAACCACCAAATCAGACACTGACGGTGGTCGTTTGAAAGTTGGATGTTTGTCTGCTGCATTAGATTGTCCCCTTCCCGATGATGCGACTGATGACATGTGTCGGCAGATGGCACTTACATATTTACTTGTACTTATTGGAGGTATTTTATTTCCAGACAATTCAGGCAATAAAGTGCCATTACTGTATCTATACTTGCTTCAGGAGTTGGAGACTGTGGGCCGTTATAGTTGGGGATCAGTAGTTTTAGGCACACTGTATCGCAGCTTGTGTGATGCTACTTCACCTAGAGCTGGAAACATCTGCGGACCAGTACTATTAGTACAGGTATATTTGAATACTTTATATTCATTTATTGTATACTTCCGTCCAAATTAGTAGAATGCATACTAATTAAGAATTACAGTTATGAGCTTGGGAGCGCATGCCGACACTGCGTCCTAATCGGTTAGAGCCCGCACACCACCATCACGGAGCATATGGATCTCGGTATATATTTTGTTAAACTGTGTTTAATTAAACATGTTTACATTGGACTTGATATTTATTAATTTGTATTGCAGGTTTACATTGGACTTGATATTTATTAATTTGTATTGCAGGTTTACATTGGACTTGATATTTATTAATTTGTATTGCAGGTGGGATGTTGGATTTGATTTGCGCAATGTTCCTCATCATGTTTTATCTATTTTTCAAAATCGGCTACATAGTTTACGACCCAATGAGGTACATCCGTCGATTACATTTCTTTTGCACTTTGTCTTCCTCATATTTTGTTTATTTACTAACTTTTCGTCGAATTGTTTGGTATTAGTTTATATGGCAGCCATTCTCTGATGAGGTACTTGATATGTTTCCCCATTACTAGACTACTGGTTGTGACATATGGCGTGCAGTTACTTATTTGATATGTTGGGAGATCGTGGAATGTTACCTACCTCATCGGGTTATGCGACAGTTCGGGTTGCACCAACCCATACCAGATCAGAGATTGATTGGTAATCAAGGTGCACTTCATTTGATAGACCGTCGTGGTCGGGCAAACAATGATTGGGAGTTGACCCACCGAGCTTATATAGATATTTGGGGGGCAAGAAGGGATACAGTTGAGGTTGGTCTCCCATGTGTTGATACTACACATGCATCAGGTGATTATATGCAATGGTACCGACCGAGGACGGTGGTCTACATATCCAATCCGAGTCAACGCCTTACTTTTCCAGAGGGGTACCACGGCGATGGTGCACGTGCAGATTATCTAGTAAGTAATTATTCATTTTTTGTTATTGTTTTTTTTTTTCAAATGATTTTAGTAATACTAATTTTAACTTTTATGGTAGATGGATTCAATGGCTAGATTGTACTACATGTCGTTGGAGAACCTGACTGATGACGATGCTCCGGATACTAGTACTTCGGCACAGATCAGACATTTCGCTTCTGAGTCACTACATGCAGTAGGCGAATCTACTCGTCTTGATCTTCAGCCTCCGAAAGTTCCTGCTTACGTTCGACATCCACACCGGGAAATGTTCACATGATCCACATAGAGTAGAGCGGGCTTCGCGGCGAGGTGGGCAACACGAAGGTGGTCGTCGACGTCTTCGAGTTCCATCTCCTCGGCCCCAAGTAGATGCTGGATCCCCTCATGTTAATATACCATTCAAGGGTGACACTTCACAGATACTTTCGCCAGTGCACACTCCAGTGGGACCATCATCTTTCGGACAGTCGTCCACTGGACCAGATCCAGAGCATACTGGTCCTACTATTTCAGATGAAGAACATGAACACGAACAAAACATAGTTTCGCAGGCGCAAATTGCTCACCCTACTCAATAGCAAGACACTCATCTATTTTATGTCCATCGATCAAAAGGGTGCCTAAATTTAGAGAGTGTGGTACGGGCGGGAGATTTGGAGGTCATGGACATTGACATTTGTTATTACTTTTCGCAATCATGTGTGATTGATGTCTGTTATTTGTATATCATTGTTTGCCCTTGTCGGGTGTTTTTATATTATTATTAGGTTTCCAATTATTTCTATTTTTTAGTCCTTGTCGAGCTTTTATGGATGATTGTTGCCCTTGTTAGGTGTGGTTGTTGGCAGGGAGAATGTTCATAAAATAGGAAAGGTTATGTCAAAATTTTATCAAAACATATGATAAATTAATAAATTTGCTTTCTTACAAGATTTCATTCGTGCAATATTTCGTTAATGTTATAGTTTATGATTTAAAGATAATAGTTTAGTATTCCTATATATCGTATTAAATAAATGTTCACGATTTAGCATTTAAGTGATTTTATCTTAGAGCCAAATCCTTTTTTAATTAACAAAAATATCAAACATTTTTCTGTTTCTGTAATACTGCAAAAAAAAAAAAAAAAAAAAATTCCCATGACTTCTTATTTGCTAAATACAAAGCTGCATGCAGTGGATTTTTTTTTTTTTTTTTAAATATTTATCTGACCTCGCATTCAGTGAATGCAAGGTCATAAAACTTTTTTTAAATAAAATACTTAGACCTTGCATTCACTTAATGCGAGGTAATGAAATTTTATTTTTTTTTTTTAAATTTTGACGAATTAATTTTCCATGAGCTCGCATCTCCTGCATGCGAGTTCTCCCCGCCGGAAATCCCATTTTCAATTGACATAAAAAAAGAACGATTTTCAAAATAAGTACAGTTTTAAAAATTTCTCTCGAAATGGGGAATAGTCATCTAAAGATGAACCAAGGTGAGGCTCTCTCTACCATCACCTCCAAAGAACAATCTATTGCGACCCAACATGGCATCAAAGAACTGGCGTTGATGTTGCTTATCCGACATAAAGTCACATGTGACTCGATAAGCTAGTGATGATTGAGAAGTATGCGAGGGTCCAGTTCCATCACTGACATGCAACCCGGAATCAAATGGATGTATGGTCCGTGGCAGGGTCATCACGGTGGACTATGAATGTGAAAGGCCAATTCAATCACCAGTACCACCCATATGGTTCTAATGGGGCTCGTCCATAGGTCTAATGGGGCTCGTCCTCCGTGTCATGGCAGGACAAGCCGTGATTATTCATCTCCTACTGGGACAATAAGGGTAACCTTTATTCCGAATGCTTAAGTGCTCTAAATACAATGCCTTGCATGCCACTAAATAGTTGTAAATTGAGCTGTGGACACTCCAGCATAGCCTGAAGTATTATGTACTCAAAGTGCGTGACAACATTAGCCTGCAAATGCAACAAACTACAAATTAGGAAAACAAAAGTAAGCATAACAAAAACCACATATTTTAATTATGCCTAACCAGATACTCATAAACCTCAGTTGTGCCTTGGTAATCATCGACCGCTGGCGGAGATATGCCAGGCTTCGAAAATACAACAGTGTCCATGCCCTATACTATCATAGATACTCCAATGTATGGAATGGTGGTTCATCTATTGGGACACCCTCCTCAACTAATAATTTACGACTAGCCTATAATACCACATGCTAGAAATGATGATGGGCCAAGTCTCTCTCGATATTACCAACCAGTGCAGCTCGATGAACGTTGCGTTCAAGAATCAATAGCAGTCAGGGGTGCCCTGCCACAACCCAAACTGTATCATCATTCACTGAGGCATTTGATACTCTACAATCTCCCAACAGATAAGCGGGGATCGGGACCTCTATTTGTGTTGCCCGACTATGAAGTATGTAGGTAATATTGCCAAGACATCAGCTATGTACAACAATTAAACATACATTAAATAATTATGTAATATAATTGATATCACATATGTATCAAAGAATAAAATACATATTTAACCTATATCGAACCTGGTCATGGCGAAGAGTCAATAACTGATCTCGGTACACTACAAGGTCATGGCATGGCAGCTGCTCCAAATCAGAAGTCATGCACCAGCATGCACCCTGAAGGAGACCAAATGTTGCGGCAGCGTCACTAATGCAACATCCTGGTTGCATCATATGGAATCTCTCCCAAACCATAAATGATGTATAAACAAATTAATAATGGTACTTCAATTAAGAATAAATAAACCACAAATAATTCAAACATACATACCTCTGTAGCAACAAAACAGGATCGCCGGTAGAAGTCACAACTCGGGTACACCCCCACATAATGTGCGATATGGAACTGCTAGAATTGTGCTACCCCAACTAACTGGTCTTAATGCTCCAAATCCTCTAAAAGCAAAAGCCATTGTAGTGACACCTTGTTTCTAGAATGGTCCAAAAACAACAATCCACCTACTAACAAAAGTATATCGTGCTGCCCCAATACCACAATGTTTCCTCGTCTTACCCGTGGGCACTCGAATCCCTATCACGTGCTAGCATGCGCTAACCCTCAATCGGCCATTGGTGACATGCTCTGACTCCGGCATAAAACCTAACAACCTCATGCAAATGCCTTGCCACTCCTATATTGTCCTAATCTCCACTGGTGGAAGAACAACCACCCCGTTTACACAGTATCTAAGCAAGAACTCCACGTCCTGTAGCGTCACTGTAATCTCCAACGAATAGGTGAATGGTATGTGTCTCCTGTCTCCATTACTCAATAAATAGAATACGGTAATCAATGCCTGATCTAGCATGATGCTCCCAACTCGGTGTAGACCCTTCAAGCCAGCAACTCGAATATAGAGCAATACACCCTCATGCATGGTATAGTACGACCAACATTCAACCTCATACCAACTAATCCTCAATGCAATAGTCAATGGTTCCCATTCCGTAATAGCCGCAGACCTATGTTGGTATTAAAGATACAATAACTCATCAAATCGTGGTCCAACATAGGCATCAAGAAGACAGGAATAGTCGCAAAAGTGTCTGTATCTATAAGAGCTAACACAGAGAACACTCATCTAAATCAAAATCTATCCCCATTTACATTAGATGAAAAATACTCAAATTGAATTGTCAACATTGGAAATTGACAACACAATCATGAGTATTCATTTTTTCTATTCTATTCATTTGTTGAAAACATTATAAGTACCACTACTCCAACCCTAAACACAAGCACTTATTCTTGTTCAAAACATAAAATATGGTTGCTATAAGCATCACGCGATGATGATTATCGCAACTATTGTGAGTCTAACTAAGGAAATATTACTATGGATTTCGACAAGAGTGGGCATTTCACCCAAAAAACAGATCGGTTAAGGGATACACTATGAAGTCTTGGTGCCTATGTATCAAAACATTATAGCGTCCTCTTGAATAGAACAAACAAAAATGAATATGAGGAAGCTGTACAGCTTATATGAATCAAAAACAACCGAATGCTTAATCACATTTGCTAATATCATTCTATAGAGTTGATTCTCAGCCAGGTGACCGCAATCAACAACCAGTTGACCAATGCTGAACTTGCTAGGTTACTAGCTAATTCTTATTATGCATCGAATGATAATATATCTGATGAAAATCTATAAATTCTTTACTATAATATCTCCTAATGTCTCCCATGAGTGCTTTGTATAATTTTAAAGTTGCCTACCATTGGTAATATATGTTTTCTAATTTATGATGATCTAATGTATTTTCCAATCTATTTGAATTGAAGCATTTTCAACTCAAATATATAATCCTTAATTCTGTAGTCATAATCCCTATTCAACATATTATCGATTAGATTGTTCAATTACAAAATAAATATAAATTATTTAAAAGATTGCTGCACTAATAAATAAAATAAACATTGCATATTAAACAATTATAAAACAGTAATCATAGACCCTAATGATTTTTTAACTCCAAATGTGTACTCCCTAAATCAATCTGTAATCAGAATCCATATTCAACATGAGTTCTAGTTTTCAAACAATTATTGGACTAATCAATCATAAAATTAACATAAATTAGAATAGACTTAAATTATTTAAACAATTAGTATACTGACAAAAATTGTCACGCCCCAAAAACGGGACCGTAACACGCCGCGCTAATGGTACACCGGACCAAAGCGCAAGGCACAAACGAACAGAGCAACAAACTTAACCGCAATGTAATAGAACCATCAAGCCATTTCTTAACTATAAAACCGAATATTTCATTTTACACAAAAATATATTCTTCAAGGACTGTCTCTTATACACCTAATCTGAAAAAGATAAATCACGTGGGGTGAGCATAACTAGCTCAGTGGATATCATAAAAGCTCTTCAAATGGGGCCAAGCATTTCAATAAAAAGAAAACATAAGGATAATAACATTTGCGAAAACCATAGTCATGAAACAGTTTCTAAAATGTCTCATGCCATTTAAACGTCAATAAACCATAATCATAAGTAGTTTCTAAAATGTATCATGCCATTTAAACGTCAGGCATGTCCAAAACATAGTCAAAAAGATCCAATCATTTCAAAACATAGTATGCTAAAGCATAGCGAACAAATCCAATGTACAGTTTCAATCCGGAATATAATAAAATAGCATGAGTATCTTTTAGGCTCGAAGGTATGACCTACAGTACTAGTCAGATCTAGTAATCTACAACACCTACTAGTCTATGATATATGATCGCAGAACGCGATCGCCGGCGGTAGGTGGCGTGGTACCTGTGGACAAATATAAGAGGACTCTTAGAAGAGATGAAGAAGTTAAAGAATGACTAGGGAAGCGAAAACGACGCGAAACGATAGAAAACGACACCAACATCTCTTTGGTCAAAAATGACCTTTTCACAATTTCTGACCAATTTCGACAAGCTAAAACCCCAGTCAAAACACTTAGTTAACCCCTCAAATTCATATTACAGCTAGATTAGGAGATAATAAGCTCAGTTTTCCAGAAAAAACGAAAAACTTCGCCTCTCCCTAGGCTATAAGTAGGCTATCCTCCCTGCCAACAAAAATCCAATTCCAAGGTATTCAAGGGACCTTGGTTACAACCCAACTCAAAACAACATATTCAACCAACCAACAAAACCCAATTCCAAGGTATTCAAGGGACCTTGGTTACAACCCAACTCAAAACAACATATTCAACCAACCAACAAAATCCATAAACGGAAAGATTCACCGGTTGTAACTCTATCCAACCCACTACCAAGGAAACACTTAAAACCATCAAAAGATCATTAAAGATCCTTCAAACATAACCAATTATCCAAATTATCCTAGTTGCGCCAAACTTCCGCTTACTTACAAAATGAAGGGAAATCAATTCCACTTGGTTTCAAGTCTCAATTCCTATCCAAACTAACCTTAAAACACTCTTAAAACATCATTATGTGCATAGACATAAGCATTCATAGCATAACACTCTAGGCCACATATGGAAGACAAAACCGTAACTCATAATCTTAAAATTTGTAATCTAACCATGGAAAGTTGTTAAAAATCAACCCCAATCACTTCCCAACCCAACCAGTCCAAAACACTAAAAACAACCCATAACATACATAAATCATAACTTACAAGGCTGCAAAGAGGGTTTATTTTCAGCCATAAGAATCCTACAAAACTTGAAATTAAAGCTTGGATCATAAAACCCATAAGCCATAAATGCTAAAATACATAAAATCTTACCTTCCAAGTGATTCCTACTTGAAATCCAAGAAAATTTTTGGGGGAAAATGGAGGAAGAATTTCGGCTGCTGCTGGGAAAAAAAATGAGGAAGAAACAACAAGAAGAAGACTTAAAAAAAACTTCCAAAGTTGACCCAAATAGTACCCAATTGACCAAATAGTCTCCAAGTTGACTAATTAACCCAAAAACTAATTTTTTTGCTACTAAATTATCATTTGTTTCTGAATAATTCAGCCATCATACAACACTCACACACCACAATGCACTAATTACACTTAGTCCAATTTTTGACCCGTTTACCCACCGGTACCGAAATCGCGTAAATCGAAAAATTTGCCGAATTGAAAAATATATAATCAACGAATAAGTTGAAGTACTTTATGACTAAAAATAATATGAAAAACATTTTAAACCAGTTAAAATCAAAGAACAAGGCTATTAAAATACTGGGTTTCACAAAAATAATAAATAACACATGATAACTCTAGTAAATTGAGTTATTTTACCTCTAAAACCAAGCATTTTTTACTATATTAGCTCCATTTTGAGTGTTCCATGTGTTTTTACTTCATTTTATGTCTAGTAGTAGCTTTAATAGTATTAGAGTAATACTAGGATTTTGAATTGTATTTATGCACTAAAATAAGTTTAATTGATATTTAGTGGTTCTAAGTGCATATTTACTTAGTGACTCTTAGTGTATTTTGTGGGGATTACTTGTAATTAGGCAGCACCTTGAAGAATGAAAGGAGCCAAGAACCAAAGATGCAATTGGAAGAAAATTGAAAATCAAAATCCAAGGCTGCTGGAGTTCAACACCGCGATTACAAAAATCAAAGAAGATATGCCACAATAGCGGTTGAAAGACAAGCTAGTAGAGACTTCAAGTGTTCACAACTGCGGTGACTGGTCCAAAGCATGAAGTTCCACATCGCGATAACGAACCATTCAAGATTTAAGTGCCAACACCGTGGTGACCAGATCAAAAAAGTAAAATTGAACACTACGGTTACCAATTGAAGTAAAACCCTGGTCAACTAAGTTTGGACATCGCGGTGACCAAATCCAAGAAGGAAAATTAGTCACTGCAGTGTAAGAAGATTCCAAATAGACGAAATTTTGACCACTTTTGGAATGGCTACGGGAATATCAAAATTAGGCTAGAATGTACACCAAAAACACATAGTAAATGTAGTAGTTTTAGTTTTAACTAGCCTAGATAAGGTTCCTTTAGAAGTAGAAGAACTTTGTCACATTTAGCAATAGTTGTAGCATTTGCTCTTCTTCTCTAATTTTCAGCATTTTAATCCTTAACATTAGTCTGCTTAATTATTGCAAGTTTAAAATTTTCTTCACAATAGTTGCTATTAAGGATCTTTCTCTTAGCTTTCATTTCGTATAATCATCTCTCATTTTTATGCTTATTAGGAATTGTACGCGTGCTTTGCACGTGTTGCGATGAGAAACCATAAATACATGATAAATTATTTGTTTTGGTAAATTTAGTTTCATTTGAGAATTTTTACCATTAATCAACTATATTTTCCTTCAATAATTAGATTTCATATTTGTTACAACTTGTTGATAATTTTAAAAATATATCAGTTTAATTTAGGAACATATGCATGCTTATGTAGTGTAATAAAACTAATAAATTGTAACCCTCGTGATTTGAGAGGAAAATACATATAAAATCACGAATAAACCAACATAGTATCTAAGGATTAACCATTTTTTCTTTTAACTTTTGGTTGACCTTTCATATATATTTTAATTATAATATAGGAGTATAATATAACTTTTGCTTTCTAAACCAGGTGCACAACACATATATAAAAAACTTAGATAATTATATCCTCATGATATATGAGGAGTATATGAAAAATTTAAAGTTGTGGGTTTCGACCCTCATATTATATTTATCTCATTTACTCTCTAACTAAAGACATTTCTATTATGCAAGTAAGAACTATAAAAATTTAAGATTTAATAATCTTTGAAAAAAAGTTTGGACATTAGAAATAAAATGAAAACTTCTTTTATTATTTTATCATCTTCAAAATTCGTGTATGTCACAATATAGTTTTTCTTTTATACTTTTGTTTTAAAATGTACATTTTATTAGTTCTTCTATATGATATTATTTATACAATTTTTATCTCTGTATTTCTTATACTGCAAAATTTGTTCGTATCATTTGCTTTATATGAACATCTGTAATTGGTTTTAATTAATTTTGCTATAAACATAGAATAATACGATCAATTTTTGTACACCACAACCATTAGATTCATAAAAACAAAAACAAAAAACAAAAAAATAGTTTGCTACTTCACCCATTTTGGCACAAAATTTGTAAGGTTCTAATTTTCAAAACACCAATTTAATGGGTATATTTGAAATTGATTGATAACTCTTGAAATTCCTCTAACAAATTAGCGAATTTCAAATCATTTACCAAATTCCTCAATCCAAACGCAGCATAATATTTTTATATTTCCACCCAACAAAATTACATTTTATTGAAAATATTATTTTGTATACAAATATTTCTCAGTACTATTTAAAATTATGGAATTTTAGAAAATTTTGAATGCCTCATTACTTGCAGTTTATAATTTTTTCCATATATTTTAGATTGAAAAAATTCATATGTTAGATATAAGACATGCAAAAGATCCAATTAAGTGGTGAGAGATAAATCTTAACCTCTGCTTTTGTTTTTAGTTTTTCTTTTTGGAAACAAACCTTAAGTTAATTGTTGAAATGAGTTAATTTTAATTCTTTATAAATCTGTTTTACTTTTTGTACAATTCAATTTATTTTAATGATTTTAATTACACTCCATCCGTCTTATTGAAAGTGTCATGTTTCTTATTTTTACTTATCATATCAAAATATTTGTTATATGCAAAAGGTCAAAGTATAATTATTACTCATTTTTCACTTTTATTCTTTACCTTTTTGTACGGACAAATGCTACATTATTCAAATTTTGAATTTCGAAGGGTAAAATTAGAAAGATTTAAATAATTATCACTATCAACACACTATTCTTATAGTTGGATTCTCGAAAAGCAAGGATATCAGGGGATAGAATGAGTATGATTTTATAGCAACTCTCTTAATTCTTGTTATCATTATCTTTATTCTTCAGTATAAAAATTTTATGCACGGAAATAAAAATTCACCAAAAAAAACTGTGCAATGTCAAAGAAAGAAATGTTAAATATATGAATATCCCTATGCTGCTAAAATCCATCAAACCATCTTAAATATCTCCATCACTTCTCAAATTTACTCAATTTATGTATCTTATTTTTATATCAACCAAGCTATTTTAACTTACAAATTATAATATTTATCTATCAATCTCGATTAAATTTTTAAGAAAAATCGTTGGCTTAAAGTTTAAAATGCCTTAACTTATGGTACAGAAGTAGAAGTAATTTTAGTTGAATGAGGTGATAAGAATTATTTCTGTAGTATTGTGACTATTAGATGTCACCCCTCGGCTGTTATAACTATTATGATACATAATAAGGATCTCTATTAGTATTTATTAGCACTACATAATGTACGTTTTCTTTAATATTCAATGTTACTAAATTTGTTTAAGAGAATTGGAGAATGGTTATTTGTTTTTAATTTATTTAATTAGTGTTAATTTTCACTGTTTTAATTCTTATTTATTTTCACTTATTTCCTTTTACTGATTTAATTACTATTAATTTTCTCTAATTTAATTAGTATTCATTTTCACTTAATTTTTGCCTTCTAAAGTTCCATAAATATCCCTAATTTTGTGGTGCTTGAAGTACTAAACCAAAGGACATTTTAGAATGAAAATTTTCAAAAACACTAAAGAGGTTGATACTTTTATATATAACATATATTTCTCCTTCTCACAAGCTTAGCTATTCAGGTTTGAGATGTATTGTAAAATTATGGAAATTGGATTAATAGTATATTAGCTTCATCCTAGCAATGTGGTTGTTTGTGATACAAATGTAGAAGTAATTTTTAGTTAAATGAGGTTATAAGAATTGTCTCTATAGTGTTGTGACTGTTAGATGTTATCTCTCAACTTATGATACGTAACAAGGATTCTATTAGTATTTAGTGTCACTACATAATATATGTTATTTGAATATTCAATGTCACTAAATTTGTTTAAGAGAAAATTGGACAATGGTTCTTTCTTTTTACTGATTTAATTAGTATTAATTTTCATTGGTTTAATTCTTATTCATTTTCACTTAATTTCTTTTTATTGATTTAATTAGTATTAATTTTCACTAATTTAATTAATGTTCATTTTCACTTAATTTTTAGTCTTCTAAAGTTCTATAAATACCCCTAATTTTGTGGTGCTTGAGGTACTAAATTAAAGGGCATTTTAAGAACGAAAATGAATGGGTCAAAAATACTAAAGAAATTGGTACTTTTATATATAGTATAGATATAGATTTTCAACTTTGGCATAATGGCTAGTATGTTCATGTTGATGCTATTTTTAGTTTTTACTCTTGTAGTTGCTATAGCTTACCTTTATAGTTTTAAGTTTTGTACTTCTTTAAGCATGAGCAGCTAGACTACTAGGGGTTTGGGCTATAATATGTGACTTTGCTTATGTGTGGGTGATTTTAGGTGGGTAGACTGGTAAATAATGGACATTAGAGCAATGTTGGTGAGAGAGAAATGTATCACCTTTGAGTCATTTTTTGTGATGCTAACACGATATACGAGCATTGTGTGTTAATTTTGGGATTACTTTACTACATGATTAAGTCAATTAGTGGTCGAGTCAAGATGCTAATTTCCTTTGCTATTTCCTTGAACTCCATGAGTTTAGTAGACTAGAATGATGAGTCGGACCAAGAAATTGGTACATAGTTGGGAGAGAAATTTCGTTTGTACCCATTAAATATCACCCTACTAGAGATTTCACCTAATAAAGGAATCATAATCATAGCGCTTTTAGATCCAAACTGAACCTTATTAATTTATTAATTTTAATTTAATTTAGAGTTTTTTTGAATCAAGGGTTCTATCCATTTTTTATTTGAGGTGAATTCGAAATTGTTCGAATTGTGTAATAGTCAATTACTGATGTTGGTAACCGACCCAACGAAATTTGATTGTAATTCAATTCATGACGATCGTAAGTAGAAAGTTCATATTCTTCAGTCATTGATAAACAATTTGCTTTTTGTTTACTATTATTAATCTATGCACTCGGTCTGCATCCTACCTTAACTAACTCGAGGAAGACGTGTCACACGATAGGATTTAATAATCTAATTGTTTATTACTTGTTTGTTAGTTTAATTTTTATCTTAGTATAATTGCAATTTGATTCGCTTGTTTAAATAATACTTGCATCCTAAGTCTTAAATTTTAAATATTCCACATCGACTAGTCAAAGTGATTCTAAACTAATTAATAAGGTTCATGGGCCACCCCATTTATCACCAATTGGTTTTAAGATGGAATCCCATGTTCTTCACATGGTATCAGAGATAGCCACAAGTGTTTTACCCATTCACACGTGACTTGGACTCTTCTGCGCATTGGGCTTAGTTTCGTGGGTTTCTGCCAAGGCAGTGCTTCTCCTGGTTATAATATTGGGTTTGACTTCATGGATATCGGTCATGTCACTATCTCTATTCACTGGTTTGGGCTACGCTTCCAATTTTCTTGTTTCAACCCGAGTCAGGTGTTAAAGTTCAAATATCCCACATCGACTAGCCAAGAGGTTCTGGACTAATTAATAAGGTTCATGAGTCACCCCACTTATCACTAATTGATTTTAAAATGGAAGTTCATGTTCTTTAACACTAATAATCCTATTAATCATCAAATCTTCCTCATGGAATTGATACCCCTCATTACTAGTTACAAACAATGTTTTGAAAATCGGACCGGACTGGATCCGGACCGGCTGGTTTGACCAGTCGGACCACAAACTGGAAGAGCCACCAGTCCGGTCCATCTATATGTCTGGTATGTATAAAAAAAATCAAATAGAACCGGTAAAAAATCGTGAACCGATAAAAAATCGGTTCAATCGGTTTTGGTGATTTTTTAAATTTCAAAATAAAAAATGACTTAAATAAAGAGAAAAATTTTAAAAATCGTGAAATAAACTCCAAAATGGCAAAACATTTAACACACTAAATCCTAAAATTATTAAGTTTATTATTTTTTTATCTTTTTTATATTTATTTTTGTACAAATTTTATTTTTCTTATTAGAAATTTGATCAATATTTTTGGATATTAAAACTATAATTCTCTAAAAATAGTGTTTCACTTCTATTTTAGATTTTATATAAATATATTTTTGGTCATTTTAAATTATACCACACTTTATTTATATATATAAAAAAAAAACCTAAATTAGTGAACTGGCCGGTTCAACCGGTCAGACCGATTGAACCGCGAACCGGACAGGCCACTAATTCAATGCCCAATCCAGTTTTCAAAACATTGGTTACAAATATATCCCGTATACTTGCAGGAGTGAGGATTTTAGTCCATGTGAAGTAATATAGTTCTATGACAAAGTGATTAAGCGTTAAATTAGACACTTGTATTAGTTCACGTCAATACATTGAACAATTATAAAAACATTATATATAAATAATCATTACAAATTAATAAGAATAACGTATTACAAATGAAATGATATATAACATTATACAAATTCTTAGCTAACTATACACATGCATTATACACAACTAAAATTAACATATTACATAACATAAAACATAAATAAATTTACACTACAAATATTACCATAAACTATTTATAAAAAAATCTTACCTTTTACATTTGTCTCGAAAATGGACTCAATTGCAATTTATAACTATAAATAGAGAGTAGGGAAGGAGAAGGAAAGATAATGGTCATAGGGGAAGTGTGGAAGTGGGGACGAGTGAAGGAAAGGGGAGAAGGGAATGAAAATGAAGGGAAAGCGGGGATATGTGACCAATGTTTTGAAAATCAGATCGGACCGGTCGGTTCGCGAAATCGAAAGAGTCACTGGTCCAGTCCGACTATATATCCGGTCTATGTAAAAAATCGGACAGAATCGGTAAACAATTGTGAATCGGTAAAAAATCGGTTCAACGAGTTTTAGTGATTTTTTAAATTTCAGAATAAAAATAATTTAAATAAAGAGAAAATTTAAAAATCATGAAATAAACTCCAAAATGACAAAACATTGAACACACCAAAGCCTAAACTATTAAGTTATTATTTTTTTGATCTTTTTATACTTATTTTTGTACAAATTTTATTTTTCTTATTAGAAATTTGATCAGTATTTTTGGGTACTAGAACTATAATTCTCTAAAAATAGTATTTTTCTTCTATTTTAGATTTTATATAAATATATTTTAGGTCATTTTAAATTATGCCACACTTTAGTGAAAAAAAAAACCTAAATTAGTGAATTCGCGGCCAGTTCAACCGATCGGACCGGTTGAACCGCGAACCGAACGGGCAACCGGTTCAAGTCCTGTCCGGTTTTCAAAACATTGTTTGCGACTTGACTTCATGGAGGGTAAGGAAAATACTACCATTAACCCGGTTTTAGGACCCACCTGTAGATCTCGCAGTCAAAATTAAATTTTATAGAATCTTTACTTACATAAGTTGACGTCACAGATTGCATAACATTTAATCTATACCATAAAGTTTACAAGTAAAGTTATAGATCAGATCTACCTAAATCTTTTCCGGAGGTAATTCGCTCATATTACAAACGACCGAAGACGTCTACAGCGTAAGCGACTTGCGAGTCTTTTTGCTAGTTGACTTTCTAAGTCGTTAAGACCCACTACGACCCCACCATTTTCAGAAGCCAATAAAATTCCTTCCCAGTTTGTGAAGGATTTTTGAATCCTTGACAAACTAAGAAATTATCCTACAGAAATCATACTACTGTGTCGTACTTAAAAATTTTTATGAAGACATTCTTTTTTATTCTTTTTTATTTAGTGGAGAAATGGGAGTTTATACGTATGTAACTTGTCATTTTTCGCTCTTTTTCCTACTAAGGTAAACCGGCTTGCGGCATTGAGAAGTTTATGAATATTGAACCTTTCCTTTTGACAACTTTGAAAAACTACGCGCAGAAGAATATCAAATTATGTTCTAATACCATTTTTAGGGTCTCTTATACACATCTAGAAGTGTATAAGAGACAGGATCCCACCCTCCTCCCTCCTCGACTCTTAGACCGACTCGGGAAAAGGACAAGAAAACAGGCATCATAACATCAACCATTCATACCAACCCATATGCATTGCAATCTATAGTATCTGGAGATATAAACAACCCTAGTATAGACGTTTTCTGGAACTCATCATACGGGCATTTTCCCCTTTAACGGCTTCAACAATTGCCTTAGCGGGTACTTTAGAGGCCTTAGCTTTTTGTTTCAGAAATTCTATACAAGGTTTATTTTTAACCTGATTTTAACCATAGAAAGGAAAGAAAAAGTACAAGCTTGAAGACAATACCCTGTCTCTTATACACATCTAGATGTTTCGGCCTCTCAGGTGGAGACCTGTCTTCTTAAAGTAAAAAGAAAACTTGCAAAGAAAAACTGAGAAAGAAAGCTTTGAAAGAGAAGTCTTGAAGATTTTTAGAAAATGGAAAAGTTTGATTGATATCGAAAGATTGTTTACAAAAGGAGCTAGTTGAGAGCCTTGATAATTTCCTCGATATCTATACAAGTGAGGAAATGGTCCTATTTATAAAATGAATTCCGGATTTCAAAACCGGATGTTAACTAATCTAATAAGATAAAGTAAAAGATTCCTTACATTATTTTTGCTTTTCTAAAAGCTGATTAAAAAAGTACAATAATTGTTACTAGCTGTCTACATAATTTTTAAATTTTTCTAAAGTGTGGTCTCCACATTTTGGTATCCGATGCTGTCTACTCAATGTACATCGTGGATGACACTGGTCTTCAGATCACATGGATTTTGTTTTTCTTGAGTAGAGTCTTGAGTGGAATTTGTCTCAGTCTTCAAGTCTTTGTCTTTGTCTTCTAGTTCTTGAGTCTTTGTTTGAGTCATTATTCCACTAAGTGGAATTTTAGGTAAATTTTGAATTCTGTCTCTAGAACAACATCTAGATACACTTCTTAGATGTGTATAAGAGACAGGTTTTCTTCCTCTTAAACAAAAAGAGGAATAAAATTAAGAAAAAATAAACTCCTCTTTTCGAAGTTTTTGGCAAACTTCCACCATTAACGGATTATTGATTTTGTCTTTACCCTTATCCGTTTGTAAGGGACTAGATACGGTGACACCTGTATTAGTGCGTGTGATTTTAGTAAATCACCAACTATTAACGGACTTGTCTTGTCTTTAGCTGCCGTTTGAACCGGACTAGGTGTTCCTTTAGGAAACACTGGCCTTGGTCAAATTTTTTGTATTTAAGTATCTATTTTTTCCAGTCTTCTTTTTCTAGGGTTAAAACTTGAACTCTTTGTTCTAATTCAAATAATTTTGTCTTGTTATCAGAAAATTCTTGTTCTAAGGTCCTATATTTTTCATTTATTATTCTAAAATTTTTTACAAGGGTCTCACAGTGATCACAAAAATTTATTTGATTACCTAGATCATCTGAATAACAGTCTAGTATTAATTTGGTCGAAATATGGGCTGGTTTCCTAAGTAAAATCTACGAGCTTCAAGTCCTTCATTATTGTCTTAAAACCTTTGTATTTTGGATAAGTTATTTTTCGTTTATTCAACTTGTATACTGTCTCTTATACACGGATTTATACTCCTATAAGTGTCTAATATTCGAAAACAATTATGAGGTAGCATGGCACATAAACTATGTCCATTAAAATCATATCTTTTTTCTGTGCCACTAGGAGTCTGTTTTAATATGCTGGGAAAATGAAATGGATTATCTAAACTTATAAGATGTCTGATAAAGAACTTATATTATGGCTAATATTTCACAATCTAAACTAGTTTTATATCCTTTTTCTCTATAAGTGCCATAGCATATAAAATAAGTATGACATGTTTGATGTTATGATGCCTATCTAGGACTTATACTTATCCCGAGTCTTTATGAGTCGAGGATCACAACCATGCTGTCTCTTAAGAGACAGATTCTGTGCCTACTGAGAATTAATATGGCCCTCATAAAAAGGCTATCATTAGAAACAGAAACCTTGTTTAGAATTTCTTACAAAAGGCTAGGGCCTCTAAAGTACCCGCTAAGGCAATTGTTGAAGCCGTTAAAGGGGAAAATGCCCGTATTATACACAGACATAATAATGTATCAGAGACATATTAATTATAATCCATTTTCTCTGGAAAATACTAGGTGCATTTTTAATCCAAATGGCATTACTAACCATTCAAATAATCCTAATGGACATGTAAAGGAAGTCCATTTTATCTTTATCTGGTGTATTTTGATTTGCCAAAATCCTGACTTACAATCAAATTTACTAAAAATCTTTTTACCTTGTATTCTATTTATCAAAAATGTTTTGTCTGGAATATCATAACTATCATCTATAGTATTATCATTTAATCTTTTATAATTTATTACCATTCTACTTTTTCTCCTATACACATCTATAATTAGAAGAGTAGAATGCTAATAACCTGTGTGGAGATTCTGATGGTCTTATTACTTTTAAATGTAATAATTCTTTAATGTGCATCTTAAAGATAATTCTTCTATATCTTGCGGACTAGCTTCTATTTTTGCAGTCTTTATTATATAATCTGGATTTTTAACTTTTATTTCACAATAAATTTTATTTTTATCCCATAATTTTATAGGGTCTTCTCCTATAAATGGTAAAGTGTCTATATGTGATTCTATTTCTGTTTTTGTTTTTAAATGTAATAAATTTTTTAGATTAATTCTATCTATTAAATATTCATTTAATTCATTGGCTTCTAAATAATCTTGTTCTAAAACAGTTATGTTATTACAACATCCTTCTTTTCCTTTTGGCATTCTATACATTTTTGTCTATTTTGTTATTTTCTATTTGTTTTATCAAATCTGGATGAATAGGTGGGAGTGATGTTGGATTACAAGGACTTGTAGTTACATTTTTAAAAATCTGTACATATTCTTTTGTTAAAATTATTCCTCCATTTAAATCTAATAAGAATTTTAATCCTATAATTATACCTACCCCATGTTTTTCTAAAATTTCTTATTATTGTAACTAATACATATGGCATGAAATAGTATTGACTATAATTATTGCAATTATTCAAAAAAGCTATATTACAATTTTTTGCATAATAATTATATTCATTTATACTTCCATCCATTTGTGTGGCTTTTATAGGGTCTTTGAATTTTAATATTTTAGTTGTATCTATCAATTTTAGGTCTACAATTATAGAATTGATACTGAGACAATAATTGTTTAGGATTATTAGACACTTATAGATTATAAATGAGCTTATACACATCTAGATGTGTATTGGTTACAAAATTTTATTTTTGTTCCAAATTGGCTAAATTTATATTTTCTTCGTATCTTCTTTTATTTTTCTTTGTTTTTATAAAAATTTCAAACGGCAGCCAATAAAGACCTGTCTCTTATACACATCTAGATGTATGTGTATAAGAGACAGAACTAGACAGAAATCAAATGTTTCTAGTGGGTACAGTCACAAAATAAACAAGGTTTTGAATCTAATCCTTTATTCTTTTGCCATTATGGTCACAATCTATTTCTGGTATTTTAGTTTTTGCTTTAAACATAAAATTTATTCCTTTCAATTCATGTATAAATTCTTCTAAATCTGGTTCTTTTGGTTCTAAAAATTGGTCTATTACTTCATCTTTTTCTTCTAAATTTTGTTCTTCTAATAATTCTTCAAAACTTACAATAGAATAAATAGTTTCTGTGTCGCTAAGAGTTTCATCTACATCTAGATAATCTTGATCTATGTGATCTTTTTGTGTAATAATTTTTTCTTTTTTGTGTTTGTCTTTGATATTTCTTATTTTTATATCTAGGTTTTTCTTGTTTAGAAATAATATTAGAAGAGTATAAAAGTACTACAGCAACTATGCCTCACTTAAGAACCATATCTGGAACATAGACATTGGTAAGAAACTGTATAAGAAATTAGAATTAGCTTTAGGATTAGAAATAAGTAAAAGGTTTAAAGAAGAAATAATAGACTGTGAAGCAATCTTTAAACCTTTTACTTATTTCTAATCCTATAAGCTCCTGGTAATTTATTAAAAAGTTTATTACCAATGTCTATGTTGGAAGTATTTCCACTAAGTGAGGCATAGTAGATATATTACCACAAGTAAGTTATTAGTATTGTTTAGTAGATACTAATAGTTTCTACGGCAAAAATCTCAGTAGAACAAACTATTACTTCTTTAGAAGAATGCCTGAAGGTATTGGATTGTGGATTACTTCTATAGCTGCTGTCCATTATACACTAAAAATTTTCTCTTGTTTCTATTATACTAGGTTCATATTCTGTTCTGTTTATATCTTCTTCTGAAATTAAACTAATTATTTCTTCATCTTTTAATTCATATGCTTCTAAATTCATATCATCTTCTATTTCTAAATTTTCTATTGTTTTTATTTTTTGTTTTGTCATTAAATTATCATTTCTTTTATAACAATTAATCACATGTCTAAATATTTTATTAATGTCATCAAATTCTTCTTTACATCCTGTACAATTAATTTTTCTATTTTCTTTATTTTTTATTTTTAAAATATTTCCTAATTTTTATGGGATTATATCATCTTGTGTTTCTAAATAAAAATCTATGTCTTTTTCTAAGATTTTTAAAATTTCTAATATTTCTTTAGTCCGCAAGATATAGAAGAATTTAAGATGCACATTAAAGAATTATTAAATTTAAATTTTCTTCCTATACTATCCTCATAATATATAGTTTCTTGTGGTACTATTATTTTTCTGGTTTATTTACTAGTCTATCTAATTCCCATGGTAATCTGATTGGTCTATATTATCTGTTAATGGTGGTAAAAGTTTTATTCCTCTATTTCCTAACATTTCTACGGTATTTTTATATGCAATTATAGTTGTGCATCCTGTATCTATAGTTGCACTAGTTCCTATTATTTTATGCATGATGTTTAAAAGTAACCTCAAAATCTTGGTATCCTCTAGTCATTATTTTTACATGTATATGTTCTATAAGAGACTCTAGTATCTAGCATATAATTATTACATGCTATAAAATTAGAAGTTACTTTTAAACATTATAATAAAATCCTCCTAAATAGCTTTATGTGCATCATTTATTCTAGTATCCATAATTAATAATAAAACTTTTCCTCCTAAATTTGTCCTATGTAAAGCTTTTATTCCTATTACTCAGATCCTAGAATGGGTACTGTCTCTTATTTCCTTCTAATAACCTTTGTCGTGTGATGGGGTTACTAAATGTAAATGAATGAGACAGGCTTTCTTTCTCAGTTTTTGCTTCTCTATAATGTCTATAAAGTCTAGTTTGATCTGATACAAGCTTCATATAATGCATTAGAATTAATTATATTTATTCTATTATTTCTAAAAGTTTCTATATCTCTTTCTATATCGATAATTTCTCCTAAATTTATTAATTCTTCAGTTTGATTTCTATTTGGCCTTATGAATCTTTGAATTCTATTTACTATTGTACTTCTTGAAAATAATACCTGTCTCTTATACACATCTACTTCAGAATTGTCTCAGTTCTTTCTCTATCTTCGAGTTTCTGTTCCTAATATAGGCATTTATTGTTTAGATTGTAAAAATGTCCAAGCGAAGAAATAAATAAAATAGACTTAGGAACAAAAGAAAAGAAAAAGGTAAGACAACAACCCTGTCTCTTATACACATCTAGATGTGTATAAGAGACAGGTCATAGGTATATTAGTTTTTACTATTTTTGTTCTATTTTATCTACTTTAATCTGTATTGCTATTAATAATGCTATTATAGTATTATTTTGTCTTACTATTTGTTTATCTGCTGGTGTGCCTGGACTTCAAATGTTGAAAATCCTATTGGGTCTTGTAAATATTTTTTAGTTTCTTCTATTGCTAGTTTGTAATCTAAGTTGTTTTCCATTATTCTATCTTTGAACTTTTATTATTTTGTCTATTTGTTTTCCTATTTTTCTAAATTATTTTCTATTTTTTCTAAATTAGGAGTTTTATTTTCTTTTTCTTTTATAGTTTTTCTATAACTATTTTTAAATCATCTAAATTTTGCTTTATACCTTTTATTTCTTTATTCTGATTTTTTGCTGTCTCTAATACACATCTAGATGTGTATAAGAGACAGTTAATGTTAGCCTGCTATTTTAGATGTCTATATATACACATCTAATTATCAATCTTCTGGTCTAAATTATAATAGGTCTAGGAAATAATTATTAGGATTCAAGCTCCTTTTAATTTTGGAAATACAATACATCAAATCGCTACTAAACAATACTTCCAACTTACTTGTGTGTAATTCATTTCTTCTCTAAGAGACATTTAATCTGTATCAAATATTCATCTGAATCAAAAAAAGCTAAGGCATTATAACCGTGTAATTACTATTATCTTGGTCGATGTAAATATTATAAAATCTTTTGTTGTTGTAAAAATTCTATATTATAATTTTTGTCTACTACTTGATGTGATTGATAATAAAAATTCTGAAGAAATAATTAGTTTAATTTCAGAAGAAGATATAAACAGATAATTCCATATAAACCTATAGGATAGAGAGATCCTATGGAGGCTCCTTATACTCAATGGAAGCAACATCAGTAGTAATCCACAACCAATACCTTCTCTATTTTTCTGGTAATTTGTCGATTTGGTAACATCATAAATAACTCCAGAAAAAATAATAGTACCACATAAATATATCCATATTTCTGATTTTTAATAATATAAAAAGTTTCATACAAAGAACAACTAATTAAATTACCATCAGACTTTTCTATCTATGTCTGTCATTTATATAGTTTTTGTTCTTAATACTTTCTTTAATGCTTGTCTATAATATTTTATTTCTAAATCAAAGACATCTAAAGCATAGGCTAATCTAACTGGAAATCTGTCTTTTAAAATCTGTATTTCTCTTATGCAATAAGTTAAATAAAAAGTCTGGTCTTTAACACTTAATATTATATTTCTTAATATTAAATTCCTTTAAAGAGTTTTCTACTATGATTTCTGAGGAACCCATTACTTAGTCTATCATTATCTTGTTCAGAATTCATGGTGGTTGTATTGGGAGCTTACTTGATCTCTACTACCATAAAATATCAACAAGAAAAATTCAAAGTCATGGCTCTGATACCATTTTTAGGGGCACCGGAATACCACGAGAAGGGAGGGTAGGATGGGATCCTCGACTCTTAGACCGACTCGGGAAAAGGACAAGAAAACAGGCATCATAACATCAACCATTCATACCAACCCATATGCATTGCAATCTATAGTATGTGTATAAATCTTCAAGACTTCTCTTTCAAAGCTTTCTTTCTCAGTTTTTCTTTGCAAGTTTTCTTTTTACTTTAAGAAGAAATCTACCAGGGGGAGAGGCCGAAAGGTCTCAAACCCCTAATTATTTCACCTGTCTCTTTTACACATCTATATTAATGGTATCGAGCCATGACTTTGAATTTTTCTTGTTGATATTTTATGGTAGTAGAGATCAAGTAAGCTCCCAATACAACCACCATGAATTCGAACAAGATAATGATAGACTAAGTAATGGGTTAGACAGAAATCATAGTAGAAAACTAATTATATGCTAGATACTAGAGCTGTCTCTTATACACATCTAGATGACAGACTTTTATTTAACTTATTGCATAAGAGAAATACAGATTTTAAAAGCAGATTTCGATTAGATTAGCCTATGCTTTAGATGTCTTTGATTTAGAAATAAAATATTATAGACAAGCATTAAAGAAAGTATTAAGAACAAAAACTATATAAATGACAGACATAGATAGAAAAGTAATTCCAAAGGCTATTCTAGGAGGAGGAACTAATATACCTATGACACAGACTGAAGTACATAATGAAAGACTTACACAAGGAATTTTATATTATGATAAAAATGATGGTAATTTAATTAGTTGTTCTTTGTATGAATCTTTTTATCTGTGTCATCAGAAATATGGATATATTTATGAGATTCATTTAACAGACTTTCCAGAGTTATTTATGATGTTACCATGTCAGACAAATTACTATAGAATTTTAGATAGAGAAATAAGACAAAGCATAGACTCTAAGTATCCAACATTAGATAGAAATACTAAAGAATTATTAATCCTGTAGTATGTTCTTTTATATATTACCTGTTCTTCTTTAAACCTTTTACAACTATTACACATTTAGAAGAATGCCTAATGACATACAAAGATATCTAAGAATAACTTGAAGCTAGAATCCTAGAAGCCCAACTGAAATAAAATTTAAAGAAGGATTGATAATTAGTATGTTAGACTATATAAGACAATATAAAAAGAGCTTCTAAATAATAGACAAAAATATAGAAAATATGATAACTATTATTTTGAGACGAAAAATCGAATAAAGAAATAAAAGGTATAAAACAAAATTTAGATTATTTAAAAATAGTAATAGAAAAACTAGAAAAGAAAAAGAAAATAAAACTCCTAATTTAGAAAAATAGAAAATAATTTAGAAAAATAGGAAAACAAATAGACAAAATAATAAAAGTTAAGAGATAGAATAATGGAAAACAACTTAGATTACAAACTAGCAATAGAAGAAACTAAAAATATTTACAAGACCCAATAGGATTTTCAACATTTGAACCAGCACACCACAGATAAACAAATAGTAAGACAAAATAATACTATAATAGCATTATTAATAGCAATACGATTAAAGTAGATAAAATAGAACAAAAATAGTAAAAATAGAAGAATATTTAAAAGAATTAGCCTCACATAAAGAAGTAGATGAATTAGCAGAAGCAATAAATAAAATAGACTTAGGAACAAAAGAAAAGAAAAAGGTAAGACAACAACCTGCTTGGACATTTTTACAATCTAAACAATAAATGCCTATATTAGGAACAGTCTAGTATGCATAAAGGAGACACATTCTAGATTTAGTAACCCCATCACACAGACAAAGGTTATTAGAAGGAAATTTTAGATTAACCCATTTAGGATTAATTGTAATAGGAATAAAAGCTTTACATAGGACAAATTTAGGAGGAAAAGTTTTATTATTAATTATGGATACTAGAATAAATGATGCACATAAAGCTATTATAGGAGGAACAGAAATAGATATGCAGACAGGAGGTGGAATATTTTATTGTTGTCCTAATTATATGCTAGATACTAGAGAATTTGCAGAACATATACAAATAAAAATAATGACTAGAGGATACCAAGATTTTGAGGGAAAAATTTGTTATTATGCACAGATGTGTTAAGAGACAGCCCCTTCTAAAGTGTGTATAAGATTCTATTTATTTTTTATATTTACTTTATACTGTAGAAATGTTAGGAAATAGAGGAATAAAACTTTTACCACCATTAACATAGATAATATAGACCAATCAGATTACCATGGGAATTAGATAGACTAGTAAATAAACCAGAAATAATAATACCACAAGAAACTATATATTATGAGGATAGTATAGGAAGAAAATCTATAAGATTTCGATTATATAGAAACACAAGTAATAATAATGAAGAAGATGAATAAAGAAATATTAGAAACTTTAAAAATCTTAGAAAAAGACATAGATTTTTATTTAGAAACACAAGATGATATAATCTGGCATTATACACATCTAGATGTGTATAAGAGACAGCTTTATATAGTTTCATTAATTGTTGGATGTAAAGAAGAATTTGATGACATTAATAAAATATTTAGACATGTGATTAATTGTTATAAAAGAAATGATAATTTAATGACAAAACAAAAAATAAAAACAATAGAAAATTTAGAAATAGAAGATGATATGAATTTAGAAGCATATGAATTAAAAGATGAAGAAATAATTAGTTTAATTTCAGAAGAAGATATAAACAAAACAGAATATGAACCTAGTATAATAGAAACAAGACTATTATGTTTATATCTTCTTCTGAAATTAGCGTAGTAATCCACAACCAATACCTTCAAATTTTTCGGAAATAAGCCTATATATACTACTGAAATATACCTAGAAGAAGAATAGACCCAACGAAATAGGAAATATTTATTACTTAGTCTATCATCTGTCTCTTATACACATCTAGATGTGTATAAGAGACAGGTATAAGGAGCCTCCAAATTTTGGAAATATAGAACAACAAAAGAATGCATTAATAAAATTAGAACAATTAAATTTAAAAATTGGTATTACATAAAACCCTTTTAGCGAATATATCTACTATGCCTCACTTAGTGGAAATACTTGGAACATAGACATTGGAAAATAGAAAAATTAATTGTACAGGATGTAAAGAAGAATTTGATAATATAAATACAATATTTAGACATGTAATTAATTGTTATAAAAGAAATGATAATTTCTGTCTCTTATACACATTATATTGTCTTATATCTGTCTCTTATACACATCTAGATGTGTATAAGAGACAAATAGGTAGACAATTAAAAATGAAAAAACTTGTAGATGTGTATAAGAGACAGATCATAAACTTGATAAATGTCTCTTATACACTTGCTTTCTTTCATATTTTGCAGGTCTTTGACTATTGCTCTGACCCTAATAGGACATATGTGTAAAAGCTTTATTGTTATACATGTGTATAAGAGACAGATCATTTAAGTGACATTGTCCTAAAAGAATTAATATGGCAAATAAAAAGGCTATATTAGTAAATAATACAGATCAAGATTATCTAGATGTAGATGAAACTCTTAGCGACACAGAAACTATTTATTCTATTGTAAGTTTTGAAGAATTATTAGAAGAACAAAATTTAGAAGAAAAGATGAAGTAATAGACCAATTTTAGAACCAAAAGAACCAGATTTAGAAGAATTTATACATGAATTGAAAGGAATAAATTTTATGTTTAAAGCAAAAACTAAAATACGAAATAGATTGTGACCATAACGGCAAAAGAATAAAGGATTAGATTCAAAACCTTGTTTATTTTGTGACTGTACCACTAGAAACATCTAGATGTGTATAAGAGACAGACTTATACACGCTTCATTAAAAAATGTAAACTGTCTCTTATACACATCTAGATGTGTATAAGAGACAGCTTTAGTGCATCATTTATTCTAGTACTAACATAGAAAAGAAATTTTTATAAAAACAAAGAAAAATAAAAGAAGATACGAAGAAAATATAAATTTAGCCAATTTGGAACAAAAATAAAATTTTGTAACCAAGACAAAAATTAAATTCTATAAAATTAGAAGTTACTTTTAAACATCATAACAAAATAATAGGAACCATGCAATTATAGATACAGGATGCACAACTATAATTGTAGACCCAAAATTGATAGATACAACTAAAATATTAAAATTCAAAGACCATCTAGATGTGTATAAGAGACAGGTAATTATATTCATTTATACTTATTATGCAAAAATTGTAATATAGCTTTTTGAATAATTGCAATAATTATAGTCAATACTATTTCATGCCATATGTATTAGTTAAAGAAATTTTAGAAAAACATGGGGTAGGTATAATTATAGGATTAAAATTCTTATTTAGTGTAGATTTAAATGGAGGAATAATTTTAACAAAAGAATATGTACAGATTTTTAAAAATGTAACTACAAGTCCTTGTAATCCATAAGACTTGTAGAAATATTCATCCGATTTGATAAAACAAATAGAAAATAACAAAATAGACAAAAAATGTATAGAATGCCAAAAAGGAAAAGAAGGATGTTGTAATAACATAACTGTTTTAGAACAAGATTATTTAGAAGCCAATGAATTAAATGAATATTTAATAGATAGAATTAATCTACAAACTTCTCTTTTTCTGGTTTAAAACAGAAATAGAATCACATATAGACACTTTACCATTTATAGGAGAAGACCCTATAAAATTATGGGATAAAAATAAAATTTATTGTGAAATAAAAGTTAAAAATCCAGATTATATAATAAAGACTGCAAAAATAGAAGCTAGTCCGCAAGATATAGAAGAATTTAAGATGCACATTAAAGAATTATTACATTTAAAAGTAATAAGATTTCCAATTGTCTTCGTCACAAGTGACATTTATAGTTAGAAAACACATGAAATAATTAGGGAAAAAGTAGAATGGTAATAAATTATAAAAGATTAAATGATAATACTATAGATGATAGTTATGATATTCCGACAAAACATTTTTGATAAATAGAATACAAGGTAAAAAGATTTTTAGTAAATTTGATTGTAAGTCGATTTTGGCAAATCAAAATACACCAGACAAGACTAAAATGGACTTCCTTTACATGTCCATTAGGATTATTTGAATGGTTAGTAATGCCATTTGGATTAAAAAATGCACCTAGTATTTTCCAGAGAAAAATGGATAATATTTTCTTAGAATATTCCCAATTTGTACTAGTATACATAGATGAATATTATATTTTCAAAAATGAACAAGAACATGTAGGACACCTTAACATCATTTTTTGAAAAGACTTTATCAACATGGCATAATAATAAGCAAAAAGAAAGTAGAATTATTTAAAACACACATAAAATTCTTAGGAGTAGAAATAGGAAATTATGATTTGATGTATTGTATTTCCAAAATTAAAAGGATTTGTTCCTAAAGAAATTAATTGGTCTAATTACAATTAGGGTTTTTATTCTGTCTCTTTTACACATCTAGATGTGTATAAGAGACACATTAGGATGGAATATAATAGTTTCTGCTCGCTAAGAGTTTCATCTACATCTAGATAATCTTGATCTGTATTATCTAGATATGCACAGTAAGGCACTTATAGAGAAAAAGGATATAAAACTAGTTTAGATTGTGAAATATTAGCCATAATATATGTATTAGATACTTTTAAATTATTTATAATTTCAAAGAAAGAATTTACAATTCGAAGTGACTGTGAAGCAATAGTCAAATACTCCCAAAATATGAAAGAAACTCTTTGTTCTAGTCTAGTTATTCTATCAAAAGCATTTTCATTTATCTGGAAATATTTTCTATGTTTTGTACTGTCCTTAAATTTAAATAAGGTCTATACACATCTAGATGTGTATAAGAGACAGATTTTTAATGGGGCAAATTTTATTAATTTTACAGCTGGATCGACTCCAAGAGACTTAGGGACCAAGTTTTATTTCATCTTCATTTTCAAGACTCTTGAATAAGTGTAATAATTTTTTCTTTTTTGTGTTTGTCTTTGATATTTCTTATTTTTATATCTAGGTTTTTCTTGTTTATCAAAGATATGAGTTTAATGGACATAGTTTATGTGCCATGCTACCTCATAATTGTTTTCAAATATTAGACACTTATAGGAGTATAAATGAGCAACAAAAAGTAATTTTAGATAATTTATGGATTTCATATCAGAGAAAAAATAGTAGACATTTTACTAATTCTTTAAATGCTTTATCTTAGAGTTTGCTTATTTTAATGGATTAAATGATCTTTCTAAGTTTGAGTGTTATGCAGTTTTCCATGGCACTCCAGGCAACACAGATGTGTATAAGAGACAGGCTTTACTAATGAGAACAGCCACTACATGAATATTTAGAAATATGGATTTTTTACTCCTCTTATTGACAATTACAGAAGGACATCTCAAGCTTGTAACCATTAGTTACAAAGCCAGTTCATATGTGACCAAATTAATACTAGACCTGTTATTCAGACAGATGAAGGTAATCAAATAAATTTTTGTGATCACTGTGAGACCCTTGTAAAAAATTTTAGAATAATAAATGAAAAATATAGGACCTTAGAACAAGAATTTTCTGATAATAAGACAATTATTTGAATTAGAACAAAGAGTTCAAGTTTTAACCCTAGAAAAGAAGACTGGAAAAATAGATACTTAAATACAAAAATTTGACCAAGGCCGTGTTTTAAAGGAACACCTAGTCCGGTTCAAACGGCAGTAAAGACAAGACAAGTCCGTTCCTGTCTCTTATACACATCTAGATGTGTATAAGAGACAGGTTGAGGAGAAGGAGAATGGAGAATAGCGAATGGTGGAAGTTTGCCAAAAACTTCGAAAAGAGAGTCCTCTTCCTCGAAACAAAAGAGGAATAAAATTAAGAAAAATAAAAAGAAATTATTATGCCATGTTGATAAAAAATTCTAGAAACTTCTTAAGGAATTCAAAATGTTCTTGTTCATTTTTTGAAAAAACTAATATGTCATCTATGTATACTAGTACAAATTGGGAATATTCTAAGAAAATATTATCCATTTTTCTCTCCACTCAAGACTCTACTCAAGAAAAACAAAATCCATGTGATCTGGAAGACAGTGTCATCCATGATGGAGTAGACATCGGATACCAAAATGTGGAGACCACACTTTAGAAAAATTTAAAAATTATGTAGACTAGTAACAATTATTGTACTTTTTAATCACTTTTAGAAAAGCAGATTCTATAGATATGTCTCTTATAATTATCTAGATCTCATAAGAGCTGTCTCTTATACACATCTAGATATCGTGAGATTGTAGATTTTTTATACCGGACCGGCTGGTTTGACCAAAGCTTTCTTTCTCGTTTTCTTTGCAAGTTTTCTTTTACTTTAAGAAGAAAAGACCAGGAGAGAAAGGTCTCAAACCCATAAAAATTCTACAAGTTAAATTCAAAGGACATACTCAAGCAGACTCGGCACCATGAGGTATGTTGGCAATTTTGGATGAATTTTCCTTTCTATGGTTAAAATCGGGTTAAAAATAAACCTTGTATAGAATTTCGAAACAAAAGGCTAGGGCCTCTAAAGTACCGCTAAGGCAATTGTTGAAGCCGTTAAAGGAAAATGCCCGTATGATGAGTTCGACGTCTATACTAGGGTTGTTTATATCTCCGATACTATAGATTGCAATGCATATGGGTTGGTATGAATGGTTGATGTTATGATGCCTGTTTTCTTGTCCTTTTCCCGAGTCGGTCTAAGAGTCGAGGATCCCATCCTCCTCCCTTCTCGTGGTATTCCGGTGCCCCTAAAAATGGTCCAATTTGAAAAATTACATGTTCTTTAATTTCTATTGACTGAGATAAAATTTCTCTACATGCTATAATCTTGAATATACTTGGGAGTCAATTTGTATGCCTCATAACAATTTTTTCACCTATATCCAACTAAAAAAATGATTTTTAAACTCACAAATTCATATCACTTTTCAAATTTAATCCACATGACAAAATTATATTAAATTACAAACTTCCTAAATTTAAATATTTATTCATATTTCATTAATTATTTTTTTAAAATTTAATGATACATCAATAATTATATCACTTTGTATTTATACACTAATCGAATTAAACAAATTAATTTGACTTACTGGCTTTGATGTAAAGAAAGTTAAATTAGTACTAATATTTAAACAACTTATTTTGTCTTGGCTTTGATATAAAGAAAGTTAAATTTGATACACTTTAAGAAGACCACCAAAAAAAATTGTCTGCTTCACAGTGGTAGTTAAGAATTTGGAAACAAGGGATAATTACGCTTTCGTTTTAGTGGTGTATAATAAAATGTTTCAAGAAAAGAATTTAATTTATACTTTCAATATAACTGATAAGTACTCATTAGTTTTAGGAAAGAAAAATGCACAAATGTAGACAGCCAATTTGGAACAAAATGAGAAATATACAGCGTAAAGCCAGAACCCTCCTCCAAGCTCGAACTCCTGTTCAACTCAAGACGCAAAATTTAAAAACTAAAATAGTTAGAAAATCAAGCCAGCAAGGGAAGCAGATATAAACAATCCATCTTTTTCAATTGAACTTTTTGGAGGCCTATCACAACAATATTAACTTGAAACCTACATTGCCTATGGCATATTTATATAACAATATATATTGTTGTACATGCACGTTGCAATCTGATAACTGTGATCGCCAGAAAATTACAATGTGTACAAGACCCCTTTCTACTTGCCTGACTGCAGAGAGGTGTCGGGTGTAGAACAAGTGATGTACTGGGAAAGGAATCCCAGCAGCAGAGTGTAAGAATACCTATACTGTACACACAATTTGAATTCAAAATTGAAATGTGAATGGAGTCATCATGGGAATGATAATTATATGTGATCTGCTCGATGTAATAACAAGTCAAACAAGCTCCCCAAGATGCTTGAGTGGGGAAAACCATTATCAATGCATTACATCTGCAAAGGGAAAGGCTAACAAAGAGTAGTAGTTCAAGCACAAACAATGGTTTATGTTACACCTTCAAAATTGATGGGAAATACAAATGGTTTAATCATAGAACTCAGAAAATCTATGAAAACTATTAAACCGTAAGACATTTAACAAAACAAGAGATATAAGTTCCAAAATTTATGGCATCTAAGCTTGTACATACTCACAGGGACTAGTAAGATTACAAAAATGTCAGCTACTTCAATCTTTCCACAAGAACTGCATCTTTATGAAACAAAGATGGTACTCAAACTGTTAACATGGAGATTACTTCCTGACTACTTCTGCAACTGCTGTCAGTGTCTAACTTGAGTGTCCATGTTAACGTCAGTACACACAAGGAGTACCATTTCCCGTTGGCAGCACAGGCCAATTATATTATCGTACAACTGGTTGAGCCCAAGCACCAATTTTAGATCAGAATCTCATTTTGTTCATTGTTGAGTTTGAAGCATGATGAGACAAATTAAGGTGACCCATCACCAAAGGTCATTACTTGTCCAAGAGCTGTCCTTGCTCGAAGCTATAAGAGAAAATTGACATAATTTAGCAAATAGATAACTTTTGTTAAACTATAAAAATATTTATATACAGATATTTGGTAGGGTACCTTTACATCTAAGCAAGGATCGTTTATTATATTTTGGCATCAACTGAGAAACTATGCCCACTTTCCTTAGTTTCGAAACCCGACTGAACGCACCAGAACTGCTGGGTAAAGTAAGATTTACTAACGTCCAAGCAGCAGAAGTACGTAACCGGCTGTCATTACTCTGCAAACACTTGAATATAATTGATTGGGGGCCCCCAGGAGGTGTTGGAAAAAGTAGGTTCATAACTGCTTCCTTGTGGAGCTCATTGCCAGATGCCACATTGGTGAGGACATACATACCCTATAAAACAAATTCTTAATATCTACCCTAAATTTAAAAAGGAGGAAAGGAGAAAATTTGACTTCATAATTTGATCAGCAGATAATGAAATTTAATAAAGAACTACCATAATCTATTAAAAAAATTCAAACAACTAGTTTTGATAACAAGTCCTGCCAAACAGGCAGAGGGGAAGTTGTTATGATAGATTCCATTCCACAAAGACAATACCCTCGTAATTATAACGAAGAAAGAGATTTCTTAGTGATCAGTTCTGTTAGCATTTTGCTACAGTGTGGCACAACTAGCTAACTCAACCCATCCTCCTTATCTTGGGGCAGAGTGCTGGAGTACCATCCACTTGTACAAGTAAAGAAAAGAAGCAGTACAACTCAAGTACAGGGGTTGAATAAACTATCTGGCGATATCATAATGAAGCCGGCCCAAAGATATAGAATCAGGACACTCATTAAGTATAAAAAATCTAGCACTCACATAAGACAGCCTGGTGATTCCATATCTGATGACAATATCCGATATGAGCATGTCTTCCCATTTGGTTTAATGAATATTCAAAAGTGCAAACCATCTCACTGCATTTAGCAGATAATTATTCTCTACAAGAATTTTACTAGTCAGCTGTAATTAGACCTAAGGGCATTTTCTGGTTTCAGTCAAAAGCTTCCCTTTAGGCTCAATTGACACCATCATTATCTTATAAACTGAAAGTTGAGAACAATCTGGCCCAGCTTCTTCATTTTTATCATCTACAAGGAAATATACATGGTTTCATAACAAAAAATCAAGTATACAGCATGCAAGGGAAATACCTTTTTTGAACCAGAACTACTATTGGAGGTAACTAACCCAAGTAATGACCGAAGGACAATTGAAAAAATCATGGTTTTGGTTAGTTCAACGATAGAATCACGACACTTGCAATTAGTCCATTAATCATATCTTATCTTCCTCTCATTTTATCTTTGTAACCTTTCCCTCCATGTGATGCATTATATATATATATATATATATTTTAATTTTTAACAAATACACTAGGAACTAACCAAAAAAACCCAATGTCATACCGGCAGAAAACATAAAAAACAGCATTACAAAGTCTTGCACTAAACCAATTTAAAAACTATCCACAAAAGCCCGAGGCCTTGTACGTTTATATTTTATAATTCTTGGATTTCTCCAAGAAACAGATTCTTCAGACGGTTTCAGCTTGCATGGGTTGACTTTTTAAGCATGAAAAGACTTCTGCAAGTTCACTACTTGTAATAAGGTTACATTGAATGAAGTTCAGCCCTTCTTAAGAGAAAAGAAATAGGAAAAGGTCCCAAGTCTTCCCAAAACTATAGTACACAAACCGAAAACTTTCAAATACACATTGGACGATGCAGTGGAACAGAACAATTTTTTAGGAAAAACAATAAAACAAAAAATTCTAAGATTTTGAGTTAGCACCAGCCATTATTTTGTCCTTGTCCAACCTTTTTAAACTCATTGGACAAATCAACAGGCCAAAGGTACTGAAAAAGCTTGTGGAACTAGCGGAGACGACTATATTTACATGGCAATTTTCTGAAAGAGTTCCCACAAAATTTAAACATAGAAGTGGTCTAAATTTCAAACATGATATATGAAAATTCCTGTTTTAAGTGGTATTTACCAGACAAACATGTATCTAGTGGGAATTCTGTTCCCTTTTACGTCCAGGTCTTCAACAATGATAGCCAGTCTTTGTTATCCTTTTCACAATTAAAAACATAGCAAAAGCCAAAAAACTAATTTTTTCCCTTAGCTGTTGCTCTTCCACAAATGTTAAGACATTCACAGGTAAGTTATGTATCCAATCCTAATGAATGTTATCTTAGACCCTGATCACTGATCAGGCAACCACAAGCTAAAAATTAGCAATATAATACAGTAAAGTTTTGTGAATGTTATTTCAAATGTTGAAGACAGGCACCTCTATCTTTTTTGGGTTAAAGTTACTTCTGAGAAGAACACAAGAAGTAAATAACCATATTCACTTAAGAGGAAGACTACCTGGATGAGAACTTCCGCTTTTGAAGCACTCTGGATTTGCCTTATAACAGTATCCAATAGAGAAAAATCCTCGGCAAAGACATGTTTAATGCAATCTGTAGATCCATCAACAAGATTGCGAACAAGGGCCAAAGATTGCTCTTGGACAAAAGCTTCAGGATCTGCAGGGTTCAATACAAAAATATCTAACTTAATATGGCCATGAAAACATAAATAGAACCATAATAATGATAAATTGCATGATAAGCAATATAGAAGTACCACATATTAGGCTTGTTATGGTTGATTGAGTCAGTTCCAAGAGAATTGCTTCTTTACACCTGTCATTGACAAGGAATATCAAGTTCCTCAAAGCCCAAACAGCATTCATCCTGAGGGTTGAATCCATTGACTTCGATAACTCAACAAGCTGTTTTAGACCTCCACATTGGATGAATGTCGTTTTTTGCACCATGAAATCAACCACTATGTTGCTGATAGCACCAAGGGCTGCGACCTGAAAGCTTGAGCTAGGCAGAATCATTAAATTGATAAAAGGTCCAAGAGAGAGTGGAGAAAGGGGCCTAGTCCACCAGTATACAGCAAAATATAAAGCAAGGCGGTGCACAGGTAATTGAAACCATTATTTAGGGTGTAAGACTCATTAACTTCCTAGGTGGTGCCATCAGATCAACATATCATTAACTATTTCCACAAGTATGGTGGCACTATATTAAGGATGGACATGACTAATAGAAAATAAAAACTAAAGTAAAAATCCCCATTGCCTTCCGAGTGCAGTCCCATTGCCTAGGCTTCATTTCTGCATATGGTACAATAAGATATAATCAATAATTTTTTATTAACTCAACAGGTAGCCAAAGCTTGGACGAATAGTGTAACTCATATCTGGACCTAAAAAGTGAAGTGAAAAGTTGCTCACAAAGTTCCCTGCAGGGTAGTATGGAGCACCTTAACTACCTTCCCATTTTACTGAATCATTATATATATATAAGAAAAACTTCTCCAACAAATTTCAATCATGCAAGAAAACGTGTAAAAGCTCTAGTGTTCACTAAATGTTGGTTTAATACCAATTAATCAACCTAAAGTATGTGCTGTCATTCCACAACAATAATTATTTAAGAAACAAGTAGCACATTATAGATGGTTAAGCAAAAGGCACAAGAACTGGTAATCGCCAGCTTATTTTGCTAACCTAGCCCTCTTAGATCAGCAATGTGTCAACGGCAGATCCTTTCATGATTAAGGTGCCTAACACAAAGTTCAAGGACATACTTGTAATGATACAACCTAAAAAGGCTACAGAACCAACAAGCTGAAGAAATAAGCTGTTATACAGAGAATGAGCACGAGTACAACCGGCTGGAGCTGACTGAGAGCATGATGTCACCATTCTCTGTTTATGTGGTTGAGAACAAATCAGCATTTCCAGATACAATAGCTATCTTTTATTTAGTTAGCGTAATTTTCTGATTGGAAATGGCCTCTATTCCCCAATTGCGTAGTGAGATTCTCATGTGTTGCGACCTACATGATGATGAGAATGGTCGCTAACATTTCCTATATTTTCTTCATTGATATATGTACTACTGTCATAAAGCTCAAAGCCTAGAACAAAAACACGTGCTCATGGATGCCACTAGGCATAATTCTCTGTGTTCCACCAATCACAACAGCCAAAACTGAAGGGAATATCAATCACAGTTAAAAACTCAACCATTTATTCAGTCATGAAATGATTTGAATGAACTTCTAACCTTTTTGCAAGCATACAATCTGGCAAGATCCTTATGTCATGAAGCACAACTATATGTAGCATGAGAATGTTTCACAAAACTTTCCAACATCGAGGAAGTTCTTTCCCTTGATGCTTTCATTTTACCTCAAAACTAAAATATGCATAACCATGAAAAAAATAAGGAGATGGAAAACTTTGATCTTCTTCTAAAGGAAAAGTGTGATGAATCCAAGAACAACAAAATAAATAGAAGGATGAACACACCTGAACCGAAGTAGAGGTGTCACACAAAAGTTGAACTAAAGGATTCATGACACTTTCATTCATAAAAGTACCTGCACTTAGATTCTGAATGATATTTAATCAGCAATAATATCAGACATGAAATACTACATGAGACATGGCATTTATTTTTTAAAATAACGCACCTCAACTGACCGAGAAATGTTCCTTAAACAAATGCAAGCTGCAGCACGTACTTCAGCACTATCATGAGTCATGGCATGGTTTATAAAGTGCAAACCCTGCATTCCAAGGAAAGCATTGGACATCATTTCAGATGAAGTATGCCAAAAGTAATTGTCTTATAGGAACATGTTTCACATATCACTGAAGAAATGACAAGAGTAGAAGATTAAGTAGGCATCACAACAATAAAGGTAAAAGTTTCCATAATATTCGGTTGGACATGTCTTGTTTGTGTAAGAATGTAAGAAATGAACAAAGTCATTGTTGTACATGGCCCAACTCATTTTGCATTTTAGAGTCCTATGCAGTTTCCACATTAAGCGGACATTTTTTTACAATTAAAAGGAAGAAACAAAATGAATAACAAAAGTTAGGTAAGGCAGTTGTACTGCTTGGAAAGAATAGATATCAATCATTATGGTCAAGTAGTATTTTCACCTGGTTATAATACGGTTGAGAGTCCAACCAGCCAACTGGGCAGTGCGCCACAGAAGACCAATATATACAAGAAAATAAATTGATAATTAGAAATGAAAATGACATAATATATGCAACTACATAAACTTTTAGCACCATGTGGCTGCGTTTCTTTTTTCTGACAAATAATAGTAATGCATAAATTCTTAAAATGACTTGGTAATTTATTTATTATAGCATTGTGCACTAGGTTTAAGATTTTTACACCTGTTGGTTCAATCAACGTATGGACTGAGATGAATGTTGTATCTAGAAGATAACGCCAAACTGAATCTTTACCAACAATTTAGGTGTGTGTCTATGGCTTTACATTTGTTTGACTATCACTTCAATGATCCTATGCATTAGGAGCTTCTAAAATGATATAATCGTAAAAGTTCTTGACAGCAAATCCTAAAGAAGTGTATGGTTAAACACTTCCTATTCAGTAGGTTGACCAAACATGTCTTTAAGTTTTAGAATGGAACACCCTTTTCCGTCAAAGTTTAAACAGCATTGGTAAATCCAAAAAGTTTGTAGATTCATATTGCAGGATGGTCTAGCTATGCATGTAGTTGAGTCATGACCAGCTATCTAGTTCTCCAGTTAATTCATTTGCATGAGCCCTGAACATCATTTTCACAATATGAGCCCTTGATTAGCAGGCAACTGAGTAGATGACTGACAAAGCCACTGCAGTCTATCCGTTTAAGGAACAAAGTGCCACATTGATCTCCCAAGGTTTTGAACAAGTTATAAAAGATCTTGGACCTTTCCACACTTTGCCAATTGGTTTCAAGTTGGATTCACAGGTTCTTTCAATATCAATACCAGAACATAATATAAACATCAAAATTTCTGCCCAGAAACTCATTTTTGGAAGGCTTCTTTAATTCCCTGATTAATATTTCAAAGTTGTCAGATAGATATAATTACTGAGAACCAATACTATTTCTTATAATTTTCAACAGCTAACTTTCCAAATAACAAAAGCTCTCCATACAAGTTCTTCAGCTTCTGTACTTCAAACATATACACAATCTTCTAGAAAAGTGATTGTGCTTTATTACTACTCTCTCTTTTTACTGAAGAAGCTCGCTCTTCATTGTGATCTTCAGTTAGTTTACTATTATTACAAGTTCAGTTGTATCATCTGTTCAGAGAGAAATATACTCAATCCTTTTCTCAAAACATATTTTATGTGGAAATCATGAAAAAGTGCAAGGCACAACGTAGACAAGGGTATATTTCTGTAAAAATACTCTAAAAGTTGGAGGATCCTCGAGGAAAAATTTGGAAGAATAAATGCCCTGGGGGAGGGGTGTTGCATCCTTTCATGGACCACTATCCTGATGTCTTTTCTAGAATCTCCTGATTCAATTCCTAGGAGATAATTGAGAACCAAAGCTGCCATATGATGGCAGTTATCGCTCACGAGAATGGAAGAAGTGATAGTGATAAAGGACTGAAAGGGTGTTAGAGGAGTAGTTCAGGTATTGCTATCTTCATCTCAAAGCACCTATTGAAAGGGTAACTAGTTTGTATTCAACTAAGTCTAATTCAAATGCTGATAGGAGATGAATCATGCAAATAAAGTTATATCATGGATATTTCTAAATAACCTACTTCTTTAAACCCTTGTCCTCAGAACACCATAACAAAATTGTTTGAAAGAGAGATATCAAAAGAAAACATAGAAAAGGAATATTTAAATATTAAAGTAATAGGCACAAAAACACGGTATGGGTAGTGGTTTAGAGCTATGTTACCTCGACTCTCCATTTCTGCCCGCCGCACCCGTGTCGACACAACACGACACGGGTGCGGACACGGGACACGCACCAGATCTGGTCAAATTAAATTGGGTTCTTTGACTTTCGCACAGACCATCTTCTGCGACTGAGAGGCGAGACGGATTACCACAAAAAATTGAAGAGGAAAAGAAGATGAAGAGATCGAAGGAGGAGGGATTCCAGAGACAATATTGAAGGTAAATCGTCACGAGAAGAAGAGATTGTAGTTAATAATTATCGGTGGGAGTTGGACTTGGTAAATGGAGAGAAAAGAAAGTTTTCTAAAGCAACATGGCTGTAATGTTTTCAATGTTACAAGTGTAGTTATTGGTGAAATAAAAGGTTATTATATTATTTTTTCCTACTTACTATTGGTTTGTCACAAAGAATTGATTGATTATTTGTCACTTGACAATTTCACCAAGTCATTTCTACATTCTAAATAACTTAATTGCTTTTAAAAGCGTCCCACCACAACTAATCTCTTATCTCGTTTTTTTTTTTTTTTTTTAAATAGAGAAAAATGATATAATATAACAATTTTGAAAAAAAAAAAAAAAAAACCAGATTTTGTAAAATAGATTAGCCAAGAACTCATATCCATTTTCTATAGAAGTATATTAGAAATTACTAACTTAATTATAGTTCTAGCAATTAGTAACCTAATTAATAATTTTCACCAACTCATCTATCTTCTAAATAAATAAACTAGTAACTAATAACTCAATAACGATTCTCAAACTAAATTTTTTTTTTAAAGATTAATCAATTTTCTTTTGTTATTAGTTGTATGAAATCTATTAATGAATTTGTTGATGAAGTTAGAAAAATCTAAAATGAAAGCTATGGCTAGAAGATTTCATCTTTTGTTCCAATTTAACATTTTTTGAGAGATATGGAAGTAAAACTTGAATTAATTAGATTATTTTCTAAAAGTACCCTAAAAATAAAATTGATACAATCAAGTTTCCTACTAGAAAAAACACTTATGCATGATAGGGTTACATGCAAAAGTACTTAGAATTATTCAATAAAAAACCAAAAAAAATTGCATTTTTTTTGTCAAATTTAAATTAAAAGTTATGTATAGAAAATATTATATTGTTCCACAATTTAACATTTTCAAGATACATGGAAATTGAAGTTTGAATTAATTTCATTATTTTAATTTGTGAACATATTAATATATGATTTATATATCATTTAATTTTCTAAAAGTATATTGAAAAAACTTTGATAAAATCAAGTTTCGTACTAGAAAATACATATACGCATGGTAGGTTACATGCACAAGCACTTTGAATTATTCAATAAAAAACCAATAAAGTGCCTTTTTGTTCAAAATTTAAACTAAATTTTAGGGCCAGAATTCTGGCCCTAATTTTGTATTTTCTCACAATTTAACATTTTCAAGATGTATGGAATTGAAATTTGAATTAATTTGATTCTTTTAATTTGTGAACACATTTATGATTTATATATCATTAATCTTCTAAAAGTATATTGAAAAATCTTTGATATAATCAAATTTCATACTAGAAAATAAAATTACGCATGGTAGGTTTACATGCAAAAATATTTCGAAATATTCAATAAAAAACCAACAAATGTACTTTTTTGTTCAAAATTTAAATTAAAATTTGTGGCTGGAAAACTTTATATTATTCCACAATTTAACATTTTTGAGATATATGGAATTGAAACTTGAATTAATTCAAATCTTTTAATTTTTTAACACATTTATGATTTATATATCATTTAGTCTTCTAAAAGTATACTAAAAACACTTTGATATAATAGTACTAAAAAATACACATACATAGGTAAATATGTTAACAAATTTTGAACATGTAGTAAATCTTATAATAATAGGAAATTCTATAGTAATTTCTTCTATAGAGGGAATCATCTCTTATGCTTTAAAAACTTATACAGTACAATTTTATGTGTTTTAAAAACTTATACTGTGTAAGTACTTAAAGCATACGGGATGGTTTTCAACACGAGATTGTAGAATTCCTACTACTACTACTACTAATAACAATAATAATAATAATAATAATAATATTATTATTATTATTTATATAAAAAATAAATAATATAATAATTATAATTAATATTATTATTATTTATTTAAAAAATAAATAATAATAATTATATAAATAACATAATAATAATAATTAATATTATTATTATTTATATAAAAAATAAATAATAATATTTATATAAAAATAAATAATAATAATAATATTATTATTATTAATAGTAGTAGTAATTGCAATAACTTTAAAAATACTAGAAGAAAATAAAGTCAGCAACAAATGAATGATGATAGTCCCAATAACCAAGAATTCAATGGTAACTAGACTTTTCACTTCCTTATTCTCCTTAAACATTCCCTTAAACTTATCATCATCTCAAAATATTCTTTCTTTTCAAGATAAGCATTAAGACATCAAACACAATCGAGAGCATCCATCGTTCAAGAGCATCGACTGTTATCAGGTATTTTTTTTTTTTGTTGCTCTTATAAAATTATCATTTATCCCTTGTACAATACATTTATTAAATAGAATTATAAATGAACTATTTAAAATAATAAGTTCTATTTATAACTATTTCAACAATTTTGTTCCTGGATAATAGGTATACAATGTCATCTACAAGTAAGGGTAAAGAAAAGATGGTGCTTAGACCACCAAAGCCACAAGGCATTAATTTTGATGACAAGCCTCTGTGTAATCATGTGAAAGTTATCCATATACCATCTTCGGGAGGAGGGAATAGAGTATGGACTTGTAACTACTGCAACAAAAAAGTTACTGGATCATACTCTAAGGTAAAGGCACATTTGTTGAAAATTCCTAATCATGGTGTTGAAATTTGCAAGTCCATAACATGATGGATAAATGATGTTACTGAAATGATCAAGAGGGAGTATCAACAAGCTGAAAGCAAAAAAGTAAAGGATCAACTACATGCAAGAAAACATGCCGACTATTTGAATTTACCAGAAGGATCATATCTATTGCAACATAAGAAAAGGAAACCAGGTCCTTTAGAAAAGGCTTTCAATGTGGCTGAACGAGATATTGCTGATAAACTATGCGCTAGAATGTTTTATGCCTCTGCTATACCATTTAACTTCGTTCGTTGCCCTTATTTTTGAAAATATTCACAATTTTTGGCGAATAGCAAGTTATGTGGTTATAATCCTCCAACTTACGATCGGTTACGTACCACCTTGCTTTATCAAGAAAAGACACATATCTATTCAAAACTTCAGCGCATCAGGGATACTTGGACCAAGAAAGGGGTATCTATTTATTCAGACGGTTGGACAGACATACAAAGAAGACCTCTCATAAATATTATGGCGGCATTTGAAGGTGGAGCAATGTTTGTTGCATGAGACAATCAACTAATGCAAGTGGACATACAAAGGATGCGGAATATGTGGCCAATGTATTCATGAAGGCAATTGAGGAAGTTGGATCAAATAATGTGGTGCAAATTATTACCGACAATGCGAGCAATTACAAGGCTGCGGGAGGAATTATTGAGCAAAAATATCCTCATATCTTTTGGACATCATGTGTGGTACATAGTTTAAATTTGGCATTGAAGAGAATGTGTGAACCTTCAAAAAATTCTGATGAATATGTCCATTGTAAATGGATGACTGAATTGATCAATGGTGTTCAAAATATAAAAAATTTCATAGTCAACCATGACATGGCACATGCAATTTTCAACAGTTATTCAAGTTTGAGTTTACTCAAAATTGCCGAGACAAGGTTTGCATCAGGAATTGTCATTGCTGAACGTTTAAAGAAGGTAAAAAAGGCATTCGAAAATATGGTAATGGATAATAAGTGGAAAACCTACAAAGGTGATGGAAAAACTCCTTTGGAAATTTTAAAAGCTTGTGAGGTCAAACAGTATATTGTTGATGACAATTGGTAGGATAATCTAGACTATCTACTCAAGCTTACTCGTCCTATTGTAGACTTCATACGAGTTGTTGATACTGATTCCCCAATGTTACATCTTGTTTATGACATGTGGGATACCATGATTGAAAAGGTCAAAATTATTGTCTTTCAATATGAAGAAAAAGATATTTTGACTGGACAGTCAGATTTCTTTGATGCCATTCATTCTATTTCGGAGGCAAGATGGAACAAAAGCAACACCCCTCTGCATTGCCTTGCATTGCCTGGCACATTCACTAGTACCGAAGTATTACAGTGCTTCTTGGCTTCAAGGTGGAAATGGTTATCAAAGGTTGGCCCCTCATGAAGATCAAGAAATTTCTATGAATTGGTCCAAGTGTTTCACGAGATTATTTCCAAATCAAGAGGAGTGTAAAAAAAAAATTTAGAATATGGAGCATTTTCTAGTGGGAGTGGTTATTTTAGTGATCTCTCATGTCATGGAAGCAAGGATATATGAAGAACCAATTTCATAGAGGGCTAATCATGGATCTACCACAAAATTGTTGCAATCCTTGGCATTTAAACTACTATCACAACCAACATCTTCATCTTGTTGCGAGAGAAACTGGAGCACATATTCACTTATTCAAAATGTGAAGAGAAACAAGTTGACAAGTAGTAGAAGTCAGGATCTAGTGTTTGTGCATGGCAATACTCGACTGTTATCGAGGAAGAAAAAATGGTACAAAGAAGGACCTTCAAAATATTGGGACATATGTAAGTTAGTTTGAATTTTTTCAATCAACTTTAATCTTTTCAAGAGTTATAATTTTTTTGTTTTGTTTTTTTAATTTGCCAGGTGGAGATAATTTCGACATTGATGGAGATGTGAACCAACTTGCTAATCTTTCTATTAATGAACCTGAACTAGAGTCGATGATCTTTGGTGATGATGCTGAAAATTTGGAGGCAAATGATGAATAGAAGAAAGTACTTTTTAGTTTATTAGAGACTAAGTGTTTTGGATTGCAAATTTTCGTTAATGTTTACTGTTATTTTGCTCAACAAAATATTCTAGATATTTCTATTTCTGATGTTATTTGGTAGTTTCTAGTTTCTATATATATATATCAGAACATTTGAAAGTTTCCTTGTAAGTCTTATTTTTATTTTTATTTTTAAATATTATGATATGTTTAATGATTTAACTGAATCTTGTTACAGCTTAAGAATTTTCAGGTTTAAACACTTCATTAAAGGATGTGCAGACATGCTTTGAAGGTTCTATATCGACTCTCCTGCTATCAATCAAGTAAGTTTTTCAAATATTACCAATGTTTTTTTAATATTCATTAGTCTATTGTTGTGTGATTAATTAATCTACTCAAATAATTTTTTACTACCAACTTTAGTGCCGTACCCACGTACCCGTGTCCGAGTCTTTAGAGGTATCCCCGTATCCTAGTTTTTGAAATTTAACGAATCCGACACCTAGACAACAGTTGGCATACCCGTATCCGATACCCGTACCCGAGTCCAGGTAACATAGGTTTAGAGTACTGCATAAAAATCAACTTCTTCAAGTGGTGGTCACTTGTAATATACAAATTTCAAACGTTTCACCAAGTCTAATAATCCCCATCAACAAAGCCTGGTTGCTCAAAGTTTAAAACAGGTGTCTATCAGTTTATCTTCTCAGACTCTGCTCTCTCATACGAAGATATGAAGTTCAGGCGCCAGATGAATTGGCGCTTGGACGAACTTGCAGCAGACATGTCTCAGATTATACTAGTTTTAAGAGTATGTTTGCAGAAGGACCATGCCACATACCACTGCCATCTTTAAGGTCATTCTCATGTTAGACTATGTACACTGTCTTCAGCTAGATTCTACTTGGTTTGGGCCAGAAAAAGGAGTAAAAACACGAGGCTTTCCACCATCGAAAGAATCTAACTAAAACAGAAACAGTAGGTGAAATGGACATCATGTGCAAAAGACTTGGGACAACTGCTGTTCAGTAAAACTTTCCACCATGGGTGAAGGAATCCAACATGAATGGAAAAATTCAAAACTCCATACAAATGTCAATCCACAGGGGCAACTAGTAATCCTCTTACCTATAACTACCAAAGGGGAAAAAAAAAAGGGTAAAAGAAATTAAAAAAAAAAAAAAAAAACTCAACGCTACACAGAAAGGAATCCAATAATAAATGAATTCCTAATAGCTTCAATTACTTCTTTAATTACCAACACAAGAACAGGACCACATTTTGCTGACTTTGGTTGCTATATGATATTGAAGTGACATTCCGTCATTATTTAACAAATTCACAGCAATAATTTAGCTTAATAAATTTTAAATTAGCAAATCTTGAAAAAAATTATAAAGTATTTAACAAGTTTACTGCCATTATGTAGCACAGTAAAATCTAAATTAGCAAAATGTCAGAAGAAATCAACAAAGTAAGAAATAAGATTAATGCTTTTAAAGGCTTCCGGATGTAGACTACAGGAAAACACATTATTACATCAAGCTGAAAAGAAAAAGGTTAGAGAGGATATTTACTTTCAAATGGTTTTACAAGGGGAAGAAAAAAAAGAATCTCAAAAGTTAATTCATGTTGTTTTGGATCTATTGATTTGATTTGTGGAAAGATTTTGAACTATACTATAAGGACTGAAAACCACATAATTCAAAATCCCCATTTTTTCTATAAAAAAAAAAATCCATTAATTGGATTAGAAGACGTTCGTGTAGATTTCAGATACACAACTAACAAGTACCCAAAACAAAAAAGGCATCAAACGATCCACAGATGCAACATGACATAAGTTATAGTTGCTTCCACATCCAAATGTAATGGAAGTTGATGAATTTGATTATCAAAACTTCTTGATAGAATTAGCAGACGTCTACCCGTAATCCTCGCCCCATCTCTAATTTTCTTAAAGATAATCTTCATCCTATTATGCATTTCTATCCTCTATGTCTACTGTTTCTATTCCTAAAATCTTCACCTTATTTTGCATAATATTTGTATCTCTACGCATATTGTTTCTAGTTCTACAACTACTAGTGAGGCACTTAGATCCAGGGTAGCAACAAGCAATGGTTTATGAGATGGAAGCTTTACATTTCAATGGCACTTGGGAATTGGTTAAATTACATCCTGGTAAATTCATAGTTGATTATCGTTGGATTTATGTCCTGAAGGAGAGAACGATAAGCTTAAGGCCCATTTGGTAACAAGAGATCACACTCAAATTTATGGCTCGGATTATGATGACACTTTTTTTTCTGGCAGCCAAGATTGCCTCTGTTCACCTATTTTTGTCCATTACAGGCATGCATCATTGGCCACTTTATTAGTTAGATATCAAATATGCTTTCTTCATGAAGAGTTTAGGCTTGTTTCTGTTTCTTTCTATTACTATCATACGTCATTGGCCACTTCTTCAGTTGGATATAAAAAATTACTTAATTCTCCACGGAGAGTTTCAAGAAGAAGTTTATATGGAGCAATCGCCAAGCTTTGAATTGCTCAGGGTAAGTGTAATTTAATATGTAGGCTTCGTTGCTCTCTTTCTGGATTAAAACAATCTTCATAGAGCTACTTTGGCTGTTTCAGCATTTTTGTTCAAGAGATGGAATGACTGGAATGAAGCTGACTATTCTGTCCTTTACCGTCATACTTCACATGGCCAATACATCTATCTGGTGGTTGATGATACTATCTTTAATGAGAATGATCAGGATGGAAATCTTCCAATTGAAAAGGCATTTCAAGCATTTTCAGATTAATAATTAGGCAGACTCGAGCATTTTTCTTGGAAATGAGATGATTCAATCTAGTTAAAGCGTTGTTATATCTCAAAGGAAGCATGTCTTGGATATTCTTGAAGAGATTGGATGTTAGACTCTAAACCCGTTAATATCCCAAGCTCCAAGTGTAAATAATTTACCAAGTCAGTGGAGCCTCTTGCAGATCTTGGAAGATACTTGCGTCTAATTGGAAAGCTTAACCATCTCACTACCACTAGATTACAAGTCAGATATCTCATTTGCTATGAGGGTATATAGCCAATTCTAACAATCTTCGTATGATAGCCACTGCAATGTTGCAATTTGGATTCTGAACTATATTATAGTTGCACTGGGCCAAGGACTGTTATGTGAAGATAAGGTCATAATCAAGTGATCGGGTACTCTATTGTAGATTGGGCAATGTTTCCTTCATAGGCCCACTCTACTTCATGATATTGTGTCCTCATTGGCGGGCTATCTAATATACTGAAAGAGTTAAAAAAACAAAATGTGGTTGCTAGGTCAAGTGCAGAAGCTAAATATCACGACTTTGGCAATGGACTCGTACAACTAAAGTTCAAGAGCTAAAGGTTGGAGAGATTGGACGAATAAAGTTGATCTTTGATAATCAAGTTGTTCCGCGTATTGTCTCTAACCTAGTATTCCACGAAATGACCAATTTCACCGAAGAGCAGATGATTTGTTATTGCTACTAGTTTTCCCAATTCAAATGACCAAGTATGCTAGCAAATGTTTTTACAAACTCTCCTAGAGTTTGTTTTACGTACTGTTGTATGTATAGTTGTATTAAAGTCCAAGGCCCATATTCATCTGTCTCTCTCTCATATATATATATATAATTCACTTTTCTCTCAAAGGGTGTTTCTCCCTCACTAATTTAGTAGAATACATTAAAGTCCAATTCAAATTTATAGCTAAAGCACATTATCTTCCTATTCATAAAGCATAGTGCAACTCTTTTGTCACTTTGTCAATCCAAGTATACGATTTTCTAATGTAATTATAAAACTAACCAATCCCCTTCTTTACAAATAAGACTGCAACACAATTGGAAAGCAACAGATTCAACAAAAGCTAGCTGGAAGAGTGCATAAATGCTACTCCTATCACTCTCCTGGTCTTTACTGTGTGGATAGAGCAATCCAATATTCTATCCTCAGTACAAGTTTTCAGTTCTGTTCATAGCTACTAAAATGATAATTTGACAGCTTAGCTAAGGACAATCTCTTCCTGGTGCAGGCAAAAGTAATAAAATGTCAAGAGAACAAATCCAAAAAATATAGGACAAGAATAAAAAATAGAATGCTTGTAGAACGAAAAGTACTAACACATCAAGTAGACTGGACACAGATTTAACCGACCTTTAAAGATAGAAGCCTAGTCCTGCAAGATTCCAAGCGTGAGCACAAATCAGCCAATGCCAGAAATATTCCCTGAAGACATTTCGCTTGTAGTGAACCTTTCTCTAAATGGTTGCAAAGTTTATCGATAACATTTTCTTGAAATGCCAACTTTTGTAAATCCTCCTTTCCCGCAGTTAAACTAGACAAGGCAAATGGGGCTTCTTCTCCAACTTGACCAGGATCATCTAGAAGCTCGAGCAAAATCAAAACCAATTTGGTCTTGATTTGTAAATCTTGAAGATAAGAAGGCAAAGCGTTTCTTATTACTATCAAGCACATGCATGCAAGCAATCTTGTTCGGGGATACTTGTCCATTGTTAACTCAATAAGATAGACATTCAATGCTCTTCCATTTTCAGGCCCGACAAACTTTAGAATGACTTCTGAATTTTCTTTCAGAATGGCTGCTAGAGACTCTAAACTAGAATCCTTCTGAATTAGTGAGCCTCCAAGAAGATTAATGAGCTTCGTTATTACTCCAGCATCACCCAATGCCCTCTGCTCCATACTTGTCTGGCAGGAATGAGTGATGACAGAAGCACCAAGACCAGTAACATTCTCATTGTCACAATTCAATAATGAAAGGAGAAATTCCATGTTTTGATCTTTAAAAAAATCAAATTTTGGAGCCAATTTTGATTGATAAATTAATTTAAGAGAACGAGCACCAGCATCCACAACCTGCAAGGTGAAGTATATGAAATTGTAGATACATTCAGACAACAATAAAATTGTTTCGAATAAGATTGCAAGCAAGAATCTCAGCATGCATTGCATATAAGAGACTCATACTTGAGCAACAAAATAAGGACAAGGTGGTAAAAACATGTTGTTCTTGAGGCAAAAAGTAACACTACACAGAAATGAATGGAAGTGATGCCCTATCCTCTATCTACCTCTGCTCTTCCATGCCAACAGTGAGGAAGGAGAGAGGAGGAAGGAAGACAATGTGCTAACAACAAGATAATAAATTATCTATCGAGGTTTTCTTAGTAATTGAAAAGGATTCAAGTTCAATGAAAAATTCCCTAGAACGTGAGTTTTGGGAATGCAAAGTGACAATGGACTTGGAACTTGTGGAACACTCGCTTCAAACGTAATTACTTCAATTTCCAAACAGGTACCAAGCAGGATCAAATTCTATGTATCACCCATAGTTCATTTCCATTCATGTCTGTCCTTAATGAACTTATGGAGAAAAGTAATTCACTTAGCATCTGCCTGAGGTTGGATGTTTTGTTAAGCCAACCAGGTCTTTATAACTTGATATATAGCACTAATAAGCATAATTGCACTCCAATACTTATATGCCAATGAAGTGCTTGTTTCTCACCTCATTAGCTGTACATCATCAAGTGTGTAAGAATACCTTTTGTTACTGAACACTTAAATAATTGGTCATGAAATCTGTCAAAATTTGTTAGTAGTTTAAAATTTTTAGCCATTTCTGATTTCGAATTAAATATGGTATAAGCAATAAAATTCGGTTAATCAAATTTGAATCTGGTAATTTCGTGTGAATTTGATTAACCGAATGCACTTGGCCAGTTGGGCATATTGCCATTTGGACTAAGATCTTGTATACAAAAACTGTACATCAAACAATTTTCTATTTTTGTTCAAATTTTCACTATTGTTGATTAATGATATAATAAAATAAATAAAACTATACCATGCAATTTAAATTTAATCACTAACAACATAACAATGTATAAGACTATAATATCATTTAAATTACAAGTATTAATGGCATACCTATACCTATGTAAGACAACATTATTTATTTTGTAAGTAACAATTCAAAAACTACTTATACAACTATACATTTATAGACTATGTAAAAAGAGCTTAATGACTTTGAAGATTAGTGACAATGTTACAAGGATTAATAACATACCTATATCGAGCACTGTTTTCATATTTTAAGTAATACTCAATAAATATAAGGATGTATAATATAATACTAGGCCATGAGATTTTTTTTAAAAATTTAAAAAAAATCAATTTAATCACTATCCCACAACTAAGATTAAAACTACATTATTTAATGTATAATAATAATAATAACAATAATAACAATAATAATAATAATAATTAAGTTCACGAACTAGAGCTACTAAAATTATTTTATTAGCTAATAATAATAATAATAATAATTAAGTTCATGAACTAGAGCTAATAAAAATATTTTATTAATGAAATATTTGAAAGGTACAACTGTATTTATTTATGTTTTGTTCACTTATAAATATAAAATGTATAAACATAATTATATATACAATTGATGTCTTATTTGCATACAAAAATATTAAAGAAGGCCCATTTTCAATTAATGAATTCGGCAATCTGTTACTAAATGAATTCAAAAACCTCTTAATCATTTTCAAATTCATCAAACAAATTCACGAATTTGATTAAACGATTTATGAATGAATTCAAAATTAATTCATAATTATCTGAATACAATACCTGAAAAATAATTCAAAATCTGTTGTGAAGGAGGTTAACCGAATGTATGCTCACCCTATAAATTGACATATTCTCGAAGCAAAAACATGAGATTAGTGTATATCTGAACGGATTCTAGATTTTTTGTAATGAAAAACATCAAAAGAAGAGTTTAAGGAGACATGATGATGGAAGAAAAACTTCATATTAATTCATTTATAGATATTCCAAGGCAAAACACACATTTATCTTATCACATACTATAAATAGAGAAAATATAATATTGGAGAGCACATTTTATTTTATTTTATTTAAGTTTTAAAGACTTTAGTATCTCTATCATGCATGCCGACATATATGTACTCCTTTTGTCTCATTTACGGGATGGAATTTCAATCAGACAGCATTTTATTCCACATCATATTTAGGGGTGATCAAAAACCTGATGAATTGAAAAATCAGTGAAGCCGGTCCATTTCAAACGGTAAATTAAGGGTACCCGAACCGGTTATTTATACCGGTTCGGATAGAGGTTCAGATATCTAAGGGACCGGTTCTAATAGCGGTTCACATTTTTCTAAACCAGCGGGTATTCGAACCGGTCATATATGTAGGGTATCTTTGTAATTTTACAAAATAAGGCTAATGGCAAGGGACTTCTATGTAATTTTTCATTAATTTTTCCACTCTATTCTATCTATAAGGACATTTATGTAATTAGTATTGAAGTTTTATCTTTTATTGAAAAATTAATGAAGAAAATAAGTACAAAATTACCGTTTTGGGTAACCACGGTTCTGAAAAGGTTCTAGCAAGTAACTGGTTGACCAGTTAGCCTATTAATATGGACCAGATACGGTTCAATTTTTCCTTGAACCGGTTCAACCGATTCGGATACTTCATGGGCATAGAGAACCTGGACCAGGTAACCGATCCATGAACACCCCTAGTGATATTTAAGGAAAACCTAAATAGTGAAATAGAAAGCAAGGAACATGTGAAGTCATCATACTACTCACAAATCTAAAATGTAAACTATTAACTAGTGGATTCTACAATATCATTTCCATAAAAGGAGTATATTTTCATTCTAGGAGTGCCAAGCCTAAGGGACTTCAAAAATAGCAAGTATACCATTTAACAGGTGTCAAAGTGACTAGATAATCGTAGACTAAGGCCCTGTTTGATAACCCAATTAAGCACTTAATCTGAATCAATTAAGACTTAATCACATTAAGAGTGTTTGATAATAAAAAAATCTCTTAATTATTTAAGTGGCTCTAAATTCACAGGCAAGATATAGGCCCAAAATTAAGTGAAAAAGATTCCACTTATCACTTAATACAAAATACGCTCAGATGTTAGGGTTTCAAAATATATTTTTTTATGACATAAATAACCTCCATTAAAACACGTTTCTATCCATTAATACCTTTTCAATCGCCTCTCTCCCGTCTCTCTCTACACCGTTGCTATTATCTCTTTATTTTAGGAGATGCGGCCGCTACTTTCTCCTTATTTCAGGACATATCGTTGCTATTCTCTCTATATTAAGAGATATCAACAACTGACATTCTCCCTCTCTTCCTCTCACTATAGAAGAAAATCATCACTTTGATTTTTCTCTTTTTGGTGTAAAAGGTATGTCTGCAAACGCCTACTGATTAAAATTACATCTGTTAAATGCAAATTAGTTATAATATGTTTCAATTAATAGATGGGTGAAGTTGAAGTTTCAGATTATTTTGATTATTATTTGGCAAGTTTTTTATGATGTTTAATTTTCAAGGTTGTCTTGTTATTATCTTAATTTATGCAACTGGAAAATTATGTGGCATTTGCACCAATTCGGGGAATATAATTTCATTGATCAATTCACCCACCTCTATCACTGATAATTGGCAGACCACAAATTATCGGCCAAAAGTCTCTGCTCAAATTTTATTTGTAAGAAAAAAACAAAGCTTTTGGAGTTGAAAATTCCTTTCCAATTTTTCCCATGTGCCTGTGAAAGATATTGGATGGCATTCCCAATTGATGTAGTAATGTTGTTTATTTTACTAGGATGTGTTGCATTCTATATTTGTCACCATAGGACCACAGATAGCTTCCATGCTTTATTCCTTCATATCATGCCTCAATTTTTTTCCCCCTACATACAATGTTTTGAGCCTTTAACAAATAAAAGATTTTACATAAAGCACCAACTAGTTGGGTTTATTCCTATCAAATTTGAACCAAACACCATAGATTCAGTAGTTAGGACAGAGCATAAGCAATATATTGTTTTGCCTTTTGTCACTCAAATTTTCTGTTCTAACTTGATGAAATTTGTTATCGTCAAGTTGAATAACTGATTTCTTTTTTTGGTAAAAATATAATACTACCTCCATAATGGTTTTCCCTTTCCAACATTAGCTCAGTTTACCCTCTGGGTAGTAATTTGAGTCTAATAAGACTTGTAAACAGAAGGAGCTTACTTTTTGAGACTTCTCATGTACGGTACTAAAAGAACTAGGGATAAAAAGTACAGTTCTTCCAAATGTAAATTCAATTCCAAGTTGGCACCGACCCTTTTGATCGAGATTCTGGATTAGTTTGTTGCTTTAAATTAGACCAATTGTCTAAAGAATATGTCAGTTATATATGGTGTTTGGTCTGTTTGATATTTTTTTTTTTTTTTTTTTTAAAGAAAGTCTGTTTGCCTATCAATTATAGGGTAATAAGTTTCTTGATTTCATGTTGTGTTTAGGTTGGATTAACCAAAATGATGGATTATTGTAATGGCAAACATTGACAAGAAGTTACCTAAATTATCTATCAGTTCAGTGCAACATATTTTGTTTGTTAAATTAGTGGTGCCATGAGCTCGAAAGACGTAATTAAATATAATTATGTAATTATGATTGATAAAAGTATGTAATATTAATGACTATGCAATATTAATGACGTGTGTAATTAGTTCTTATCTGATTACATAATTTTCCCTATAATTGACTCTTTAGTAGAAAATATTTCATATTATTAAATTTAAATAAAACTTATGATTCATGTAGGAATAATGAAATCTGAAGATGCTGGTAAAGCTAAGTGGAAAGAAGATCCAAGTTTGTTCAGACGATATATAGATTTATGTTTGGAAGAAGTAGCTGCAGAGCGTATTTCTAGTGGTAGTTTGAAAAAGGAAGCATGGGATAGGATTAAATTAGTTTTAAAAGATGAAAGGAACTATGACTTTTCTCAAAAGCAATTGAAGAATCAGTGGGATTATCTAAAAAGGAAATATTAAGCATGGAAAAGGCTAATTGGAACAACATAAAGGTATTTCTTCATACTATTAGAATTGATTCAGTAGATAAATATTGATAATTATACCTCATTGTTGTATTTCATTTCACAGAAATATCCAGAATCAAAACAATTTCATGGCAAACCTTTAGAATATCCAGTTGATATAATAGAACATGAGGACATTATTTGATGGCACGACAGCAACGGGAAAAGATGCATGGGGATCATCCAAACAAGGTCTACCAAATGATAACATTGAAAATAGTACACAAGCATATGTCAACCTGGAAAGTGAACATGAGGACAAACCTTCTTCATCAACTAGAGTGAAATTAGAGAAGATTGATAGTAAAAGGCAGAAGAAATCTAGTTCCGAAAAATTGAATGATCTTGATAACCAGCTGATGGCAGTTATTAAGACATTGGACGATGGACCAAGTATTCAAGAATGTAACAAATATTTAGGTGAAATGCAAACAATAAAATCAGATGACCCACTATATGTTGCAGCTACCGGCATATTTTGTGAAAGCAAGGCATATAGAGAACAATGGATTCAATAAAGTGATAAATATGAAGAAAGCAAAAAAATTTGGATAGCAATGATTGGGAAAAGTTAGGTCTACTCTGAATTAGGATTATTGTTGCTAATTATTAGTCTTTGTGATGCAAATTACAGTAAAGAACATAGATGTGTTTTAAATAAACATCTTATGTTCCTAGTAGTCATTTTGGACATTTATTTGAATCTTATCATCTAGTACTCTATTTTATTTGAATCTTAGCATCTAGTACTCTTAGTACTCTGTTTAAATAAACATCTTAAGTTTCTAATACTCTGTTGCATATACTCACAGCCAATATTTTATGTTCTTTATTATAAATTGCAAATACGAGATTTTAATGCATATATTTTGTATTCAAATAAATTTTATAATGATGCATGCAGATGTTAACTGAAGAGAAAAAAAATATTGACGATGATAGTAATAATACTTATTATAAAAAGATTTAAAAAGAGACGAATTGGAAGAAGATTAGATACTGATTCAATGCTAAGTGGGTAAGTGAAATAATACATGGAAATCCAGCACACTCCAGAGAAATGTTACGAATGCAAAAAGGAGCATTCTTAAGCTTGTGTGCTCACTTTCGAAATAGAGGTTGGCTTCAAAATAGTTGATATCTTTCTGTCGAAGGAAAAATTAGTGATGTTTCTTATGAGTATGGGTCAACATCACACAAATCGTGCAGTCAAGAGGAGATTTCAGCATTCAACTCAGACAGTACATACATACTTTTATGAGGTGTTACAAGTCATGCTCCATTTTGCAAATGAAATTATTGTACCAAATTTTACTCATATGGTGCAAAGTCAACAACATCGTCGACTGCGAGAAATATTCCAGGTAATAATTTTTAGAAAAAATTTCATATTTTGACATTGTAATCATCTATGCCTATGTTTAGTTAACATAATTGGAAGTTATATAATTATATAAAACTTTGTACTTGACTAAGCAAATTATCTTCTTTTAGTAATAATGTCTTACTCATTATGAAAGGGTGCGATTGGTGCACTTGATGGCACTCTTGTCCATGCTGTTGTACCACTCGAGCATCAAATTCCTTATCGTGGAAGAGGAAAAGGAAAATGTCATCAAAATGTACTTGCAATTTGTGATTTTAATATGATTTTTACATTTAGTTTGGGCTGGATGGGAAGGAGCAGCTCATGGTTCCAGACTTTTATCAGAAACCATACGAGATCCAACAAGTAATTTTCCATTTCCTCCTTCAAGTGAGAAATTTTTTGTAATAATTATTAGAATTACCCACTTAGAATCTTATTGTAAACTACGAATTATTTTGCAGGTAAATATTATTTATGTGATACAGCCTACTCACATACACGTGGATTTATGGTACCTTATCGTAATGCACGCTACTGGTTATCTGATTTTCAAGGCGGACACCGTGCGATAACAAAGGAGGAAAAATTTAATCAGGCACGTGCAAGGTTAGGAAATGTAATTGAACATGCTTTTGGATTATTAAAAGCTCGTTTTCCTATTTTAGATAGAATGGCACCATATCCTTTTCCAACACAATGGAACATTGTAATTGCATGTGTGGCCATACATAACTATCTTCGAAGAACTGGTGTCATAGATACATGGTATCGAAAATTCCAAGATGAAGATGGTGTAAATAGTACAAAATCCAAAACAACTCCAAGCCAACATAACAAATGAAGAGTCTATAGGAGTATCTCAACAAGTAGATCAAACTTATATGCTCAACTTACGTGAGCAAATTGCAAATCAATTATAGCTATTAGATTGAAATGCTTTGTAGAAATTCTCAAGTGTTCTTCTTTAAATTATCTTTTTTTCCTTAATGATTTTTAGTGATATTTTTTATTTACAATTTTTGAATTATTTTATTTCGTTGTACTCTAGGTTAATTAGTTGATTGTGTCATTAATTGTTACTTAAACATATGTATTAAAATCTAATCATATATAGTAAAATACAAACATTTTTGAGAAATAAATGAACAAGGATAAAATTGTAAAATTTGTTAGATTCAGTATTCAGATGCCTATTATTATCCAACACAAATTATAAATTCAGTGTTAAGTTTCATATATTAAATTATACTTTTTTCAGTGCTTCAAATTTAGTGACTTAATTGATTCAGTATTTCAGATTTGCTCCAGCAGCATTCAGATTTCAGATGACATATTCAGTTTTATCAAACAGGGCCTAACTTACACAAATATATGCTTGTAAATTAACTGATAAAGGACATACATAATTATATATATATATATATATATATATATAATCTATATCCATAGAACACACATCTATTTACAGGATAATTAGAAACAGTGCAGGCATCATTCGGGATAAGATTGGAGTAGCACCTATTGATGAGAAGATGAAAGAAACACGCTTAAGGTGGTTAGGTCATGTGCTAAGACGGCCAATAGATGCGCCAGTCAAGTGAGTACATTTTAGAGGAGTAGGGAAAGACCGAAACAGACTTGGTGGGAAACTTGTCAGAAAGATATAGCCCATCTAGGAATTGAGGATATGGTTCATGACAGAGCGCAATGGTATAGCAGGATTCTTGCAGCCGACCCTACTTGGTAGGAATAAGACTTGGTTTTCATTTCATTTCAATCTACATCCCATTATCTTAATATGGCCACTGTAGTCCATACATCATAACTATGTCAAGTATTGATGACCAGAAAGACATAATCAAGTTGCTAATACCACTAGCTCGTGGACTAATTTGTGCTAAAAAGTACGAATCAAGAGGGGCAAAGAAATCTCCTTATTTTTTTTCAAAGAAGCGAGGACAAGATTCGTGAACTGAGAACCTCTACACATTATAAACCATGTAAGAGGTAGCGATCCACCTAATATTTGAACAAAGTTTGCACAAATTAAAGAGAATTTAACCTAAAAGCTGTAAAAGAACAGCATGGCAATTGCTCACAGGTTTTGACCGATGCAAAAATATAATGAGGAAGCCATAAATAAAATCCAGCATGTGCAGATCTTTCATTCCATCCCCCACCCCCTCTCTCTGTCTTTCTCTCTCTAATATCCAACTTCAGAAAACTTTATTTGTAATGAAATTTTTGATTGAAAATCCCAGTATTGGTTACCTTGTATCAGAGACATTTTCCACTTCACCGTTCCCACAGGACTTTACCAAATATAGGATCAAAGATGACTTGGCAGAAGAGTGCTTTTAAGATACATCAGCTCTATAATGATAAAACCCCTGCTCACGAATGGCCATTACTCAAAGTTCCTCTAGGGGTAAAACTATGGAAATCAAAGGTAATCTTTGAAGTACGTGAATGATCACATAGACCATGATAAAAACCAAACTTCCTTTCAATCTACCCCCAGTGGGCAAACAGTCAAACAAGGACAAAAAATGCATTAAGGAAATTAAAGAAAAAACCAGAATCGAGTGACTTTAAACCGAATCCAGCATCCATCTTTTTCCCTGTAAGTTTAATAATCAAATAGAAACAGGAAAAATTTAAGGAAAAAAAATAAAGAGTGGGATGAGATAGAAAGAGAATGGAAAATATCTCTCCACCCTTTCCTCAAAACTTTATAGAAACTAAATTAAGGAAACCAACTAAAACAACTAAATTCCATTTCCTTCATCCTCCCATATAAAGTTATAAAATAAAATTATAAATAAAAAAAATTAAAGACATATCCAAACAGAAAATTGCATTTCGACTACCATCCTTCTCCTTCCTACTTCCTATCCATCATATAGACATTTTATTTAAAAGTTTGTCTAAAAGATTCTTTATGGAATTTCAAAATCCCACTGTGGAAAAAAAAATCCAAATTCTTATACTTTAATTCCATAAATATATTCTTCACCTTTCTTTTCTGCTCTATTTAGAAAGTATCAGTTCTTTACATTCTATTCAATATTAAAATAACGTATATGATATCGAAAACAAAACAAAATACAATGGATATCCCAATATAAGGTACCATCAAAAATTTACTCAACCTTGAGCTTAATTCCTATATTTTCAATCAAAGCAACTAAACCAAACAAATACCGATGCACTTTTAAGAAATCTGAATATAACCTATCGAACCAAGAAAGCAGCAAATATTTTCTCAGGAACTATATTCGTACTCTTTAAAATGTATTAGTAAATTTTGAAATGAGTGCAGGATTGCCTTCATCCCCTGCTCACTAATGATGAGAAATTGTCAATAACATCCTCAATTCCAGTCTTCCAAAAAAAAAAAAAAAAAAATTGTTTGTCTATAATATCCACAGAAAAACTTTAGCTAGTTTGAATCCTTCAACAGTACCTAATTCACATTTCAGGACTTCCATAATACATTCATTTCAAGTTCTAAAATGCATACTTTCACTTCTCTCTAGGGGGAGTTTTGTTGCATCTCCACATTCTGACCAAAATGAAAATGGACACAAAAGTTCAAACTTTTGAAAGATTGCACATAGCATCACTTTTTAGATATTAATTAATAGAATAATAGGACACCCATGGCTCTTCTACTAAGATTCAATCAGATTATTGCTGCAAACAACTATGCAAATAAATATAATTGAAACAACTTAAGGTAAAAAAAATAATAATAATAATAATAATCAAACACCACCTTCTCATTGGGATAAGAAATTAATCTCAGCAAAATCTGGAGTGCTCCGGATTCTTGTAAGACAGCCTCAACTCCAGCATCGAATCCACAGGCAAAGCTCCCAATTACCGCAGCAGATTGAATTATAATAGAATCCAAATTACCACGGGAGGCGGAGGTGGTGGTGGTGGCGGAGGACAAAATAGAGACGACGCAAGGAACCGCTCCAAGCTTAAGAAAAGAAAGCTTCTTCGTACGATTCCCAATGATCTGATTCTTCAGGTCTCTTAGGGCTTTAACCTTTATTTCATAAGGAACCGTACTCGAACTCAGCCGTCCGATTAAGTCTTCCGGAATTGGACGGCTCTGCAAAGACGACGATGTTTCAGCCGACGACTGCGGCTGAATTGGTCCGGACGCGGAGGCTGAAGTCGGCATGTTTTAATTATTCTTCCGGTGCTAAAAATCTGAAAATTTTTACAGAAACGCTGGTTCAGATTAATCTGATGAAGATTATCGAGGAATCCGGCCTGGATTCTATGAAAATTCTTTCATAAGATTGTTGCAGAAAATGAGATGAAATTGCATACACTGAATTGGGGGTAGTGTGTGTTGTGCGTGTTTTTTTATTGATTGTTCTGTTTTTTTTTTTTTTTTTGGTTTTTTTTTCAAACAATTTTTTCTGTTTGTTAGTTTGGTTTTTTGGGTTTCATTTTTCTATTTTCTTTCCCTATTTGGGGATTTGAGTAAGAGACACAAATTGGTGATAGCATAACTTTGGCCGATGATATTGCCACAATAAATATCTTATTGCCACATCACTTTTAAGTTAATTGACTTATTTACCCTTCAGTGTAAACACCAGTCGTGACCAATTTTGTTGGGGACCCCACCCACACAATCGCCTTACAAGTCGCAACTTTGGTGCTACCGATCATCTCTTCCGGGCCACAGATCCGGCCGGTGCACCCCGCCACCCGTGAAGCTGAAGCTTCATCCGGGAAGTGCCCAGACACATTATTCTCAAACTAGTCCTATTCACACACTTTATATGTGTGCAAAATTATACAAAAAAATTTCTTAAATTCATGAACAAATACAAAAATACAATTAAATTAGGGGTTTGCGTGCAATTTTATGGTAGATTAGCAGAAGTTATTAGATAGTGGAGGTGAGAAGTTGCAAATTTAAAAATAAAAGAAGATAAATAAATTACACCAAAAATGTTGAAACATTATATAAAGTAGTAATTCTCATCCGCAAAAATCTATCTTTTCACCAAAAATAACAAAAACCCATAAACCCCTTTTCTCTCTATAATCTGAACAATCCAAGAAACATTTAAAATTTTATCCTTTCTTGATTCTAGATTCACAAATCAAATCGATAATTCTTTTTTCTCTATAGTTGTGTTTGGATCAGTAAATTTGAAAAAAAAAATTTAAAATTTACTTATTTTTAAAATATTTGTAAAGTAAAAATAGATAAATTTTAAATCTATTCAAATTAAAAAATTATTTAAAATACTTCATTTCACATATTTTAATTTAAGTAGATTTAAAATTTATTCATTTTAATTTTATAAATCCCTGGCTAAAAAAATACATGAATTTTAAATTATTCACCAAATCTATTTATTCAATTACGACCAATAATTCAATCTTAAAGTCATTTTCGTTCTCTCTTTATGCTTCACAAAAAGAGTAAAAGTAAGTAATAGAAATAAAATTTAGTAGAAAAAGTGATAAAAGAGATTTACTGGGTGAAATCCCTTCCTCGCTCACCCACCACATCACCTCCACCTCACCATCAGCATCTTCCGCTATGTTTATGATTTTGATAAAGTATATATTTCAATTATGATTGTAATTATGATTCAAAATAATGATTTTTAGGCAATGATGCTTTGGTGAGGTGGAAATGTGGCTACATTGATTTTTTAGTGTTTTTTACTAGCTGAATCAGGCGTAATATACTGTTTTTCCCTAACACGAACTTCCCTCTGGCTGGCCGGTGTTGTCACCTATATCTCCCTATATCAGCCAATGGGATATTGTCGTGCTTGTGTTGTGTTTGATTCGAATTTGCTCAAAAATAAATAAAACGAGGTCGAACTCGAATTAGTTCAATTTTTTAGGTAAAAATATGTAATTTTTCTAAAGACGGTAAACATTTTAGTAAGTTTATATATAATAAAAAAATATAAAATAATATATATATATATATATATTCGAGATTGTCTCATCAAAATATTCGAATTCGAGTAAACTCGACTCAAATTTGGTCAATTCGGATTCGAGTCGAATTTTTAACCAAGTTACTTATGAATTAATTTACTTGCCCCATTTGAATATTTCAAAAAAAATTTAATAATATTTTGTAATTATACATTAAATATGTTTTTCACTTCTTTCTATAGCAAAAATATTAAATTTAAAAAAGTTATATTACCTACTTGTTCTAAATAGTATGTAATATGTTAAATAATCCAAAGGGGAATCATTTGCTTTCTAGTTTAGGTTAAGCTTGTAAGAGCAATTAGTGGAGCAAAACAAGATTTGGAATAAGCTTATTAGTGTTCGGATAAGAGAGTGACGAAGGAAAATATGAATTTCAAATGTACACGACGTAAGGCCCACGCAAAATAGCAAATGATATTGCCATACCACAAATCTTACCGCAGCAATTTTTAATAAATTTCCAAGATTGCCCTCCTTCCTAACTATCACCAAATTCCCATCAATTTGAACGGGCCTCCCACCAAGACGTGGCTTTCCGTTGTTCTTTGTTTTTTTGACTTAGTTGATTTTTAATTAGAAAAATTAAAATTAAAATCAAGTAATATAAATCAAAGTCAATTAAAATTGAATTATTTAAATTTGATTTATTCGGTCAATAAATCACATAAATCAGTAAAAATATTCTTTCATTTCATATTCTAATTCTAAAATTTATTATATAATTCTACAAATTCCATATATGATATATCCTTTAAGTTTATATGAATATATGATTACTTAATTCTATGTGTATCAAATGTAAATTAGTAATGCATTTAATATATTTGTTGATAATAAAAATGTAACACTAATAAATTATACAGTATAAGTATATAAATTAAATAGTACATCCTAAAACATATTTTTATTACAAGTTATATGAATATTAGTATATAAACATACTACTTGACTATTAGGATTGAGCTTCCATTAGAACTGGAAGACACTTATATGTATGGTAATCCTCTCTTCAATTACTGGTGGACTATTGCACAAAAAGGTCGAGAGAAGCAACGTTTTTAGCGCACTTTTCAAGCGCTTAGCTTTTGCTAGCAATGGGGCCATGTTTCAATATATCTATACATCAGAACATCGATGTATAGATATATAGATATTTCAATAAATTTTAAAGTTTGTGTAATTATCTAATTCTAGTTTTTATATGTATTAAAAAAATTAATAATCTATTTAATTAGTTATTAAAATAAAAATTACATTAATAAGTTGTGCACTTATATTAATGTATGTACATAATTAAATATAATATGAAATATTACATTAATAACTCCAAGAAATATACAAAGAAAAAATATTTAAATATTATGAATTAAGAATATTACATTTATGTAATATTAAGATCTATTCAATATTACATTTATGATATGCGAAGTATCAAGATATTTACTAGTTACATTAAGAAAAGATATGTGACGTGTTACATTTATTAAGATATTTAATTGATGATACCAAAGTATACCTCGGACATGTGGGAAGATAGTCAAAGAGGTTAATTATTTACGAGGGTATTTTAGTCTAAATTCAATCCATTGATCAACCTAAAAAATTAATGGACCTCATGGGCTATCTAATTGGTTTTAGACTCATTCATTATCCAAATCTATCAAATACTAGTATAAATAGTTAAGGTGCAAAGTTAATTCTCATAATACACATTCTCGTTGCAACTTCATTTATCAATCTTGTCTTACATTTGCTCTAAAATATTTCGTCTTGTATACGTGACTAACTTGAGCGTCAAAACCTATTCTGTAAGACAAAGCCCCACTTCCATAGTTATTAAACCAACCCTGTCGACGGTTCAATCAATCAACCTAGTAAACCAGTTACTAAATCGAGCTAGATCAGGTTCCTAGTTTGACCGGACAAGGAATAAACCCACTTGAACCCGTGCAACTCGTCAATTGAACCGGCTGAATGGGGAACATAGCCAGTTTTCTATGAAGCCTATGGGTTCCAAAAGCAAATTGAAATTACTTTTAGCAAGTCTAGAATGTGAGAAGACCTTGTGGTTGGGCTTGAGTTTCCTCCACTGAGCCACACACTTCTTGGGGTTTTGGAGCTTTCTTTTAATTTAGTTATTCTTTGTAAACTTCATTTTCTACTCTTTCACTTCTCTTTTACAAATAAAATATATTTTTTTGAAATAATGTATCACATTTAAAGCTTTATTTTTTTCAAAATAAAACTTAAATATTTTTGGAATTATAAGAAACATTTGTGTTTTCAAAACCAACTTTTGAAAACATAAGTTACCAAATAATAAATATTAAATTGATAAAATTTATAAATTGGATATATCAAAAAATATATAAATAAATAGACATAATTTTGTATAAATATACTATTATTACAACATAGAAAATATATCATGAAATATAATTTCTATCTGTTTGTTATATATCATCATACAATAGAAACTTAAATATAACTATTCAAGTTTATTTTATTGTAGTTTTTTGAGAAACTAATTATCCTAAATTCATTAAGAATATATTTAAATTTTGATTAAATATGTTTTATAAATGTTTACAATATATGTCTTGTATCTAATAAATTATTATTATTATATATATATGTGTGTGTATATATATTAGTGACTCACCGGTTAAACCAACAACCCATTGATCCATTTTCCTCGTCGAGTTCCTTTGTGGCCGGGTTTAATAATTGTGCCCACCGCTATTATTTTCATCTCAGGTCTATGATTCGTGAGTACAACATATCTATTATAACCTTTGCATTGGAGGAACAAAGTTCTTAGGACTCAACTCTGAGACTTGATAAATTTTAGCATTAACATTCGGCGTTGTCTGTGGAAAATCTTACAATCATCTTGAGTTATGGCTTTTAGCGCATGCAACTACTCATTGCAACAACCAAGACAGAGGAAAATAAAGTCACATCCCAACATCAGTTGAATCGGTCACTCAGGGTATTTGATAGACTAAGGGGACAAGGAAGGGATCCCGGTCCTCTAGACTTAGACAAGGATGGGAAAATTCATAGGTTAAGATAACTCACCTAAGGGGAAGAACCTCTTCATAATTTTTGTGGCAACCCCTGGGTTGTTTACTCGGCATCCCAAGGTAGTGGGAAAGAGGCAAGTGCTCAAGAAAAAAGCCACTCTCGTGTGACCAGCAGAGATGACCAAAAGAATAGAGAAGTAATTCCAATTGAGTCTGCTTAACAAGAACGTGAAGGGCGATATGCCCGATATGAGTAAAAAAGAAAGGCTTTCTCTACACCAAGCAGAACTAGACAAACAAGTTTAGGAAAGGCAACCTCAATGACAAGAGAAAGGGGATGATCCCGTTGTAGGGAACATCCTATATAGAGGCTGCTTGTGCGAGAGGAAGAGTTGAGGAGATTAAAGTTGGAGGAACACCAAGCCTAAGTGGATATGATGGATGACAAGAAGGAAAGCATACAAAGTATAAGTATTCCTTACCCTCCATCAACGAAATAATGCAAGAACCTCTTCCAAAGCATTGGAAAACACTTCATTTGGCTCATATGATGGGAGTTCAGACCAATGAGTGTATCTTGCTACTTACTGATCCAAGATATGCCTTCAATTAGCTTCAGATGCTATCTTATGCCGAGGGTTTCCTAGAGCTCTCAAGGTTGCGGTTTCGGATTGGTTTAGAAAATACAAGAGAAGGGACATAAGAAACTTTGATCAGCTTATAGACGTCTTCTTGGACAAGTTTGGAAACCAAAAGAGAATCCCTAAGACAAGGACTCACTTACTCACTCTTAAGCAAAGGCCAAAAGATTCCTTCCTCGACTATGTGGATAGGTTTAAAAAGGAGACCAAGAGGATGAAGGGAGAAGAGAAAGAAAGTGTAGGAGGAAATAATGGGAAGAAAAGCGAAGGCCAGTGGAGGAACTAATGGGGAGGAACTTTCAAAGAAGAGCAATGTAAGGGATATGTTATCTATAACTGTTCCCCATTGGAGAAGTCTTAACCCTCCTAAATTTTATACCTCACTCAATACACAACTTTCATACATCTTGGCTACAATAGAGAAGGAACCCTATGTCAAGTGGCTTGGGCTTATGAGGACTGACCTGGAGCGATGTAACAAGAAAAATAGTGCTATTTTTCACAAGGACCATGTACATAAGACTAATGATTGTGTCTCCTTAAAAAACTTGATTGAAGATTTGATAAGAAGAGGTTACCTCAAGCAATTTACCCAAGGGATGGATAGAGAAAGATTACCTCAATGCCATCTCGAAGTCTAGATGGGAGAGATTGAGGTCCATCTCGGGGATAAGGAGTAGCTGGGATAGAAAACTAAGGGAGGGTCATTACTTGTACAATCTCAAGTGGAGAAATTGGTGGTATTCTATGTTATCTTGCAAAGCCTACGCCTGACCAGTGAACTTGGTTGAATCCGATCTCAAGAAATTGAAATTATACCAAAATATTGTTTTCACAAGTAAAGAACCTAAGAAAGTTGTTCATCCACAGAATGATTCTTTGGTCGTGACCTTGACCATAGCTAATTGCGAAATAAGAAGAGTTCCATTAGACAATTGGAGTGCTGTTGACATCATTTTCTACGAAGCTTTGAAGGAAATGAAATTTGAAAATAAAGATCTTAACCCTATGACCACCTCTTTAGTAGGGTTCTCGGGGAACCATGTCATCCCACAAAGGAATATCACTCTTCCAGTTATGTTTGGTACTCTGCCAAAACATGTTCAAATCATGGTGAACTTTGTCATATCAAAGCATTAATTCCTACTATTGAAGTGTTTGATGCAATTGTCTTCTTCCAGCACATGAAAATGAAGTTCCCAACAAAGAATAGAATAGAAGAGATCCAAGGAAACCAAATAACGGCTCAGGAATGCTATGGCACTTCCTAGCTAAGCTAAAAGAGAAGGACAAAGTCCCTAGCTAAAGACCAAGGGAAGTCCTCACCAAAAAGGCCTTAAGAAATTCTCTAGTTTTCTTTACTTCGTCTAAGTTTTTCAAATTTGCTAAGCCAAGCAACACTTTCAGGGATGAAACATGCTTGTGCAACTTGTAAATATTTCGCTTTGCTATCAATAGAAGTTTCTAAGTGTTTTTCCCATGTAAAATGCATAGTTCATTATTTAGAAAATAATCACACCCACCCAACCCTCAAGTACAAAACTATCCTCTAGGATACAATAATCCTCAAAAATCATCTTACCCCTCTCTGGGGGCAAAGGTAAGTCTTCACAAGTGAAGGCTAATTAAGTTGAAGTCTCACCACATGAATGCGGTTCACTCTTCTGAGTGACAAGAATTTCATTATTCGGTACCAACTCGCCTCTCTAAGGACAAACCTAAGTCTTCCAAGTTAAGTCTCACTTTTAGAGTGAGACTCACCCTTTTGAGGGTCAACTGAAATCTCTCATTGTCCGGGAACACCTTTTCTCTCTCAGGAACAAAAGTAAAAGCCACTCTCTGGAGTAAGTATGATCCTTCTAACGATAAGAAACAAAGTCTTCCTCCTGGTAAGGCTTACCTCTCTAGGGACGAAAATAAGTTTTTCCTAGAAGAAGAAATTTCTAGGTTAAGCATGCTCAAAAGAACAACCATTACCCTTCCGGGGACAAAAATAAATTCACCTAGAAGAGTTGTGCCTAGGTTAAACTTGGTCACAAAACCAAGGCTTTACCTAGGAGAGTAGCGCCTAGGATTACCTCTCTAGGGGAAAAAATAAACTTTTTCTAGGAGAAAGATTGCCTAGGTTAAGCATGCTCAGAAGAGCAATCTTTACTCCTCCAAGGGGCGAAAATTAAATTCACCAAGGAGAGTTGTGCTTAGGTTAAGCTTTGTCACAAGACCAAAGCTTTACCTAGGAGAATTGTGCCTAGGCTAAACTAAGTATGCTCCGAAGAGTAAACTTGTACCCTCTGGGGATAAAAGCAAACTGACGTAGGGGAGTTGCGCCTAGGTTAAGTTTGGGTAAAAATCCAAGGCTTTGCCCTCTGAGGGCAAAAAAACAAAAAAACAAAAAAAAAAACAAAAGAAATAAAAATTTACTGAGGATAATAGTGTCGAGGTTAAGTTTGAATGTAAGTCCAAGACTTATTCCTCTAGGGGCGAAAACCAGTTTCACCAAGTAGAATGAATACTTTTCTAGAGATATCACGCATTATTTCAAGCAATAGCAAAAATAAAAAACAATAACTTAGTTACTCGAAATCCTATCAAGTAACTAAAGGTGACAAAGGGTTGTGTAGAACACTTGAGTTCAAAGCAAGATACAAGCTAGCAAAGGAAATGCATAATATCATAGATAGAGGAAAGTATAACATAGGTGGAGGTGGTACAAGGAAAGGCTCCAACTCAAAGTCAAGTGATAATCATAACTAAGAGAAATACAATGAAAAGTAAATAATATAGCACTATCGGGGAGTATCTCGTACATATAAGAGATCCGAGCTCTAAAATATTCAAAAAGAGAAACTAGTTGACATAAGTACTAAGCTAAGCCAAGGGGGCAGCTGAAGTGTCTACCTAAGCCCTATCCATCTCATCAATGATCTCTGAAGTAGCATATCTCATATTAATTCTAACGGATGCTACTCTATCCTCAGTCAATGCCTTTGAAGTATTAGGGTAAAACAGGGTAGGAGGAACTATACCTACACGAAATCAGCAAGGTCCAAGTCTGGATGAGACTTATTCATGTAAGATAAGGCTTGATCATAGCCTGTGTCAAAGAATCTGATGCTACAGTCCTCTACGAACCTCTCAAACTCAGTGCTACCATGGTAGTCTACCAAGTGCTTCTCTGAGTGATCATGGTAATCCTATGAGTCAAGGAAATCAAATATTGCCACATCTTTGTTCTTCTTCTCCATAACCTTAAGCTTTTCCTTGTAAGACTCCTAAACCTTAATCACCTCCTCCTTGTGAGACTCTGGTAAAGTTTCTTCATCTTATCTCTCAACTTGTTGTTCTACACAATTATCTTCTTGTTTTGCTCGGAAGATACATGTAAAGCCTTGAAATGTATATCTTTCACTGCCACTGCCTTTTTGAGCTTACTCTCTAGCTTTGATATTTTGGCTATCTATTGCTCCTAAGCTCCATGCAAATGGTCGTAAAGGCTGCTAATCTAAAGTCAAGGAAAAAGATAATGTTAGTCCTAAACATAAACTAAGACTCTAAAAATTTTGCAAAGAATAGAAGAGCAACTTACTCAAACAATATGCTTATACATCTCATCAGCATCAGTAACACAAATGGAGTTCAAAGGCTTCCCAACGCTCTCCTATTGCTCCTTAGGCTATGCTAAGGCCTCTACTAAAGGACAACTCACATCCTCCAAAATAGTCGTAATTCACCTCCCAATGAGAGACATAGATCTCACGAGTAAAGAAAGAATTCACAGTGCTAGCGGAACCCTAAACTTGGGAAGGACTAGAGCAGACATGAGCTATTGGAGCAGGAACATCTTTAGGTAGAGCTGCAACTAGAGGTGAATGTAACAAAATAGTCTTAGAAAAATGCTGTCTTATTCTTAGTAGTGGGTTGTGAAAGAACTACTTCGGGTGGCCTCTTGGATCCCTCAGTCACAATGGTAGAACTCTTGATTGGATCGAATGAACCTTGATGCTTCCCCTTCTTTGCTTCAAGGCACGATCATGAACAATGGCTACCATGGCATCCACTACAAAATCAAATGGACAAGTTAAACCCAAGGAAAATTAGTACCCAAGTTATATGTAAAAAGAGAAGACCTATACAAAATGTTGGGTAAAATTGTGTGTGTATATCAATCTAAAGGTAGAGTAGGATCAAGTATAGCGAGAGTCGATCCTGTTGACACCAACACTTGCTCATTAACCACTACTTGCCATAGGAGTTTCTCAACACTCAAGATCTTAGAAAGAGGCCTACTCTCATGCCACTAAAAGGGAAAAGTTGGTTCATTTGATTTGGAAGCTTTAAAATCATAGTTCCATGTGGGAAAATTCCAATCGGGTCACTTTTGGATCAAGAAACATTTAATCATCCATTTATCAAGTTTGGTGTGTACATCTTCAACTAGTTTCAAGTTAGTCTTTCAAATAATAGAAACCCCATCTCATTTTGTTGCAAATATGAATAATTTTCTTCAACTTGTTTTAAGTTAGTCTTCCAAATAATAGAAACCCCATCTCATTTTGTTGCAAAGATGAATAATTTTCTTAAAAGTGGTGATTGAAAGTCTCATTTGTAGATTTTCACAAGTAATAAGATATGAGTTGATGTGTTAGATAGGTCTAGCATGTAGTTGCCCGAGCCCAACTTAATAGTGTTCCAACACCTCTTGGAAGAAAAAGAGTAGTCGAAACCTCAACCCCGCCTGTAGTTGCACCAAGTATACGAAAACATTTTAGGAGAAATTCATACAAGGCCGATGGTTTGGGGTGGAACCTTCACTTTGAAACAATTTGTCTGGGAATATGACAGTACTTCACCCATTTTTTGAGTAAATTCTTGTCAACAATTGAGATAGGCAATTGGGAATAGACATAATTGAAGTCCATATCAGTACCCTTAGCTTTTCTCTTTTCCTTTTGCTGGAGAGCTAAGGCCTTTTTCCTTCTTATTTGTAAAGGAGGAGCAACAACCTCTTCACTAGTTTCCTCTCACTTAGGTTGAGATGAGACATCCTCACTAAGATCCTCTTGCTCATGCTTAATTATGGAATCTTCAATGATGTCCTCTTGCTCAAATTAAGATGTAACTTCCTTACTAGTGTCTTTTTGCTCATGAAATCATTACCAAGATCCTCTTGCTCAATTTCATTGGTGGCTTCGTCACTAGAATCCTTTTACTCGGGTTCTCTCACATATTCAATTTCAACAAAGCAATTACCCTTAGGTAGTGTTGCTTGAGCTAGTGCAAGTGTGAATATTCAAGCGGTATTCTCGTAGATGGAGTAGTGTTCTATATAATAGCATTCACCTTACTTTGGAATATAAGGAAACCCCAAGTAAAAGCCTACCACTAAACAAATTTTTCCGAAATCCATTTGATTTATATCCTTGGTCTAAGGAACTCGCATTTTCCTCTCGTGAAAAATTAACAATGACGTTTGAAACATCACATAAGTCATCTGTACATTGCTCACGAGTGCCACCAAATTCATTCCTATTTTTAGAACCATTCGGATCAACTAGTAAAGTTGAGACAAACCCATGATCAACATGAACCACAGGTTCACCATTATCATCAGACAAAGCCTCTTCAAAATGTTGATTTGGGGTCCTGCTTAAACCTATGGGAAGATTTCTTTGGCCTCGAGAAATTCTATTCTTGCTTTGCTGAATGATACTTTCTTTATTCTTAGATTGCATAGGTAAGCACAAGTTGTGGCTCGTACTTTAGACTTTTTATCAACTCCAAAGTCTTCCTTGGTAGCAAGCACAATTCTTATTTCCTTCATGAGCAGGCACAATTGCGAATTATCTCGTGTAGCGATGGTGTCATTCAGAACAGTGGTGGATAAGCTCCTTTGGGATTTCGTAGTCGAGACAAAGTTTTCCCCATACTTCGTAGCTATGGAGAAACCACCACTCAATTTTCTGCAAGAAGGTGCGAGGTTTGAACTACTAAGAACATCTGCCACATTAATCTCAGAGTCATGTGTAGCTATAAGATTATTTCCTATTAGTTTACCAACATCATTGACCTCAGAAGTAGCTACAGAGTACTTCGCGGCAACTCTGATAACTACATGTGCTGCACGACTGGAAGGAGCAACAACTCCAACTACATCAACATCTCTTGCAACTATTTTGGTAAAGTTCAAAGAAGGTCTATAGATTTGGCGACCAGCGGTAGAGGGAAACAATTACCCCGGCAGTGTTGACACCTTGAAGAGTAGTCACAAGAGTGCTTTTCTTAGATATATAGGAGCTCTGTTCAGTGGCAAAGGTACTCAAAATCTTACCAATCATAGCTCTACTGTACTAGGTAAGTTTTGTAAGGGTTGGTGTAGCCACTGACTCGCTTTCTCACATGATCACAACTATGACGTTTTCCCTTTGAATAGTCATGCCAATTCCATACTTCTCTTGGTCTTGCACAGTTATCATCTTTGGTTAAGAAAGGTGGAGGTTGGATTCAACAAAGCTCGAATAGCTGTGGAGGAAGGCTTTCTTCCCTTTTCTCCTTGCCTTATTTTTCTTTCCTTCCTTATCTTTTTTTTTTTTTTTTTTCCTTTTTTCCTTCTCTTTCACTCTTCTTTCTCCCTCTCAATCTCCATGTTATCTTCCCAACCAACAATCCCTTCCTCTGAAGACAAATAATCCTCAAATCTTACGGTGACATTTTGGGTTCAAAGCTAATCCTCCACTTCACATCATTTGTTCTTACTTTGTCCATGCCCATTTCTAAATTACGAATTTTCCAAGCTCATAAAATGGCTACATTTGAGGTTTTATCTACCTCATCAAAGATCTTGGAAGAAGGAAGATAATGAGAAATAAGTAAGTGCACACTTGTGTATTTGACAAAATACCAAAGAAAAAAAATAAAAGGGGAGTAAGGAAAAAGAGTAAAGCGTACTTGCTTAGAGTGGTGTAGTGGAGTATGGGTGTTGTAATGGGGTATAGGTGTTGTGGTGAAATATGGGTATTATAATGGAGTATGGGTGTTGCAATAGAGTAGGGTGTTCTATTGAAGTGTAGGTATTCTAGTGGAGTAGCGTGTTGTATTGAAGTAAGGAGCAGTAGAGGATAAAATTACCGGAGGAAGCACCACCTTATGCTTTTTTCCTAAGGAACAACTCTTCATACTCTAAGTCTACCAACTAAACTTTTAGGAGAGCTTCTTTGCTTGCCTACTCAACAAAACTTTCCATGCAAATAGTAAGATGGATTGAAGAATAAGATAAAAAATTTTCCCTTTGGGGAACAGTTTGAATTTTGAATTTTTGGCTTCAACAAAAAATTTACTAGCTCTAACCGAAACACAAGTCGAAGACCACACAGGTACTCTTAACCCAGCTAAACATGACTTGAGAATGGAGAACAGGTGATGACACCAAAATATATCACCCAATAGCCCGCGCACACATGGCAAGATAGTCAAAGAGGTCAATTATTCACGAGGGTATTTTAGTCATTTTAGCCTAAATTCAAGCCATCGATCAATCTAAGATATTTATGGACCCATGACTATCTAATTAATTTTAAACCCATTAATTATCCAAATCCATCAAATACTAGTATAAATAGTTAAGGTGCAAGGTTAGTTCTTATAACACACATTCTCATTACAACTTTATTTACCAATCTTAGCTTACATTTGCTCTAAAATATTTCCTCTTGTTTACATGACTGATTTGAGCGTCGGAATCTATTCTGGGGACAAATCCCCACTGCTCTTATTTTTGTCTCAGGTCTACGATTCGTGAGTATGACGCGCCTATTATAACCTTTGCATTGGAGGAATCGTGTTGCTCAAACTTCTTAGAACTCAACTCTAAGACTTGTTAAGATAATTTTTAGCATCCACATTAATTATTAAGAATTAAGAATATGATGGTTAAAATATTATATACACAAATACATTAACATATTATTACAATATATGGCTAAAATATTAAAAAATGTAATTGTTTGACCGGCAAAGTTAGATGACTTATTCAGCCGATTTAGCAATCAACCAGTCAATTTGTAGATCAGTATCCAATTGACAATTTAACTTGAAAGCTGAGGTCAAAGTCGAGTCGCAAAGTTGATTACTTAATTGCCTTCGAGTCAAAGTCCAATCGAAAGTCAAACAAATCCAGTCAAATTTCTTTTTTCGACTTAACTCGACTTGACTCAATAGTTCGACTGACTGACTTTTGAACATCCTGCTCCCAACTAGTGCTGTGAACGAGTCAGAACCGGGCTAAATCCAACATATCCAAACCAGGATCTGATTAGTATTACTGGATCTAGATATCTACCGAGCCAATAAAAATATATCCATATCTGAATCCATTCGGATCTTGTCAGATTTGAATGATCAGATCCGGGTCTAGATATTATTTTTATTACTTTTGAAATTTTTGTAAAGAAATTTTATATTCTTCTAGGAATTTATTTTTTAATTATTAAATAAATGAGTTCATAATTAAATTTATATATGTTTTCTATAATAGAATATGAATTGTATTGAAAATATATATATATATATATACACACATACATACATACGCACACACACACATATACACATACATATGTGTATAAATATGAATGGTTAAGCTCTTGATCATCTTCTCTCTCATCTCCTTCCTCTCGTCTTGCCTAGGGTTTCTCAACCTAAATGGCAGCCATGCCTGCGCTTCATCTTTTAGTTGAAGGGAAACCCGAAACCCTCTTTTCCGGCTCCAAAATCTTTTACTAATATTGTGAGTGGTAAATCTCCTATGATAGCTGAAACAATGAGCTCAAAATGTTTAAGCCAAGTTATTAGTAGCTCATGACCTAAAATGTTATAAATAATACAAGATCCCCTCCCACTTTCGACCCAGTGTATTTATTGTGGGACGAGACATCACATTCACATCTCCTTTAGGCTTTGTGTCCTCACAAAGCCTAAGTTGGGGCCCAATAACATATTCACATACACTGCGTAGCACAACCCAATACTACTAGCCCAGTTTCACCTCGTGCAGGGACCAAACAGGATTCACATTGATACCAACTGTAACACCTTGTGCCTAGACTGGCCCAACAACTTTCAAGCAGAAATTACAGGCTCAAAATATTTAAACCAAGTTGTTAGTAGCCCATGAACCAAGTTATTATAAATAATACAATATCCCCTCCCACTTCCGATGTAGGATGAGGCATCACAATAGCGGCTAAAAAATTGGGTTTTTATTAGGGTGCGCCCTATTTTTCTCCAACGAAGAAGTTTCTACACTTTCGAAACCCTTGAAACATGCCCTTATCGAAAAATTTGTCTGGGGCTAAGCCTAGAATGGCAACTCTACGAAGGGATTTTTCTGCTGTTGATTTCTCTGGTTCTTTCACTTTAGGGTTTACAGTATATTGACAATCGCCATATTCTCATTAGGGTTTTCAAGGAGAAAGATTATCATCGATGTTGGCTTAGGGAATTTTATTCTTTTGAAGAATTTGGTATGAGGGTTCTTATGTGGACTCTAGACTTTCAGGTTGATAAAAAATCTCTAGTTACTCTGGTGTGGGTTTCTTTGGAACATTGCCATTTTATCTTTATAATAAATAATAGTTATTCTTTATTGCTTCCATGATTGGCCAGCCTCTTAAGATGGATGTCTCTACTGTTTCCCTATCTCGTCCCAGTATGACTACAGTTTGTGTAGAAATGAATATTATTAAATCTCTTTTGAAGTAGTTTTGGATTGGTAATCACTCATCTGGGTGTTGGTAGAATATTACCTATGAAGATTTACCTAGTTTTTGCTCTCACTACTCGATGCTAGGGCATTCTTTAGATGATTGTCGTATTCTCCACCCCGAGTTGATTAAGAAAGATGCAAAAGTTGGCAAAAAATAGCTTACTAATGCTTCGAGACCAGAATATTGATAGCACAAGTACTACTAAATCCAAGTTGAAATTAATTGAGCCTCATTTGGAGAATTCAAAACTATGCAAAACTTGGTCACCTAAGGGTATATTGAAACATGATGATAGGGATCAAACTTTGGTTTCTGGAAATAGCACTGGTCTTTCTGTAAGATAAAATTTTTAGTGCTAGTCGTGGGCGCCAAAAACCCTAACCCTAGTGCTATCGAGAAACATGACACTATCTTGGAACCTCCTCCGATTGTGAACATAGAGTTGGAGAATTCTTCAACTCTTTTGAAGTTGGTGCTTTCTGATGATCCCTCCTCAATTGCTCCAATATCGAGTTACGACCTCACAGTTCCTTCGAATGTGGGAGAAGCTCATGTGTTATCCCTAATTCTGGTGGGATTGTTTCTTCTTCCTTGGATGTCAGATAGCTTCCTTTGGTATTGGTGGGACATTTTGCATCTCCTGAAAAGCAAACAGTATCTTTTATAAAAGCAGTTTTGTGGACATATATGCCGAGCTGTCTCTTATACAAGGCCAAACCGGACTGGAGCCAGATCATATCCTAGGAACTGTCGTGTGTAGGAGAGGTGGCTTGTTCCAAGATGGTGTGGTTACATGAATCTCTAGTTGATAATCAGCATAGTAAGTTTCATAAAATGGGAAAGAAGGTTCCTTTACAGCTAAAAAATATTTTGGATTCCTTGACGAATATTGATTCAGTTGCCAGGCCTTTTCAAACTTGATAGGATCTCACAATGAGCTTGCATGGTTTTATATTGACTTTAATACACCATTACTCATTCCATAATTAATCAACAGGCCGTCAGGTCTTTGAATACTTTTGAGTCTACTATTACCCACGATTAATATTATAATCTGAAATATTTGTGGTATCTCGGGTAAACCTTCTATTCGCAGGCTCATGAAACTTATTCTTATTCATAATATTGCTTTCTTGTCACTTACTAAACCTCTTATGGGGCCAGATTGACTGCAGGAGTTTTGTATTCAGCTAGGCTTTCAGTTTTGCATGCTTAAGATACTCCTTCGAATAAAATTTGGTTATTTTGGAAGTCGGGTTTCCACATCAATGTTATTCGACATTTTGATCAATAATTGCACATGATGGTTTTGCTTGATTCTTGGACTTTTTCTGTTCTTGTGACGGTAGTTATTCCTAAGTGTACAAAATTGGAGTGTAATTTGCTTTGGTCAGATTTACGTTCTATCTTGATGGGGATGGATCGGCCATGGCTCATTAGGGGAGATTTCAAAGTTATTTTTGCTTCCTCAGAGTATCTTGGTATGAATTATCAAAATATATGTGCCACGATAGATTTTAATGCCGCTATAAGGGACTGTGACGTTGCAGAGCTACCGTTTTCTAATAGCAATTATACTTGGTCTAGTGTCCTTCAAAGTCGTAAAGTCTGGAAGCTCTTGGATAAAATGTTTGTTAATTATGAGTAACTTAACAGATTTCTAGATTCCTTAGTTCAACATCTCAATCGGGAATCCTTTGATCACTTTTTTCTTTTATTATCTATGTGTAGTTCAGTTAGCGAACAACTCGGGCCCCAAGTCATTTTGCTTTCAGGATATATGGATTGAACACCCTAGTTTTCCAAACATGGTTAAGGCGGATTGCAGCCGCCCAGTAGATGGCTATGGTAGTCCAATTTTGCCTAGAAGCTTAAACAATTGAAATCAGTCTTACGTCAATAGAATAAGGAATCATTTGGGGATATCTTTCGTGCCATTAAGTCTGCAGAAGATTTGATGCATGACTTGGAGGTGACTTATGAGACTTCTTAACAAGATGAATATATGATCTGTCTTTTGTCTACTCAAGCATATATTTTTTCTCAACTTTGGATTGAAGAAATTTTTTGGAAATAGAAATCAAGGTGCAAATGGCAACAGAGGTGGATCTCAATACCAAAATTTTCCATTCCTCGCTAGTGAGTCGTAGAGCTAAACTGATGATGCGACGGATTAAAAATTCAAATGGGGTTGGCTAGTGCATGCATCGGATATTTGGCCAGAGTGGGAAATTTTTGATTTTTTAAGTGATTGCTCACGGATGAGGGTATTGTGAAGCTGCTATGCAATAATTACTGGAGTTTATTCCTTGTTTAGTGACCCAGGATCACAACTTGAAACTTAATGCTCAGTCGATTATTGATGAGGTTAAGAAGGAGGTTGGGTAACTTGGAGAGTCTATTTGCTTCCTTTTTTTGGGGAGAATCGGAATGGGGAACTTGAAGACATTGGAGAAAATGGGCTGCCTTATGCCTACCAACTAGTAAAGATGGATTAGGGATTCGTCACTTGGAGGCTATTGTGGATGCATTTTCTCTTAAGATGTGCTTGAATTTTTATAACTCCTCTTTATTGTGGGCTTCTTTCATGCAGCTTCAATATGGTAATGATACTATGAGTAATCTATCTTTGGTTTGGCATCGAATATACAAGTTAAAATGCTGTGGATGCACATTTTTAGAAACTCATTAGATTAGGAGATGGCTATTTTTGGTTTGATAACTGGCTGGGAGATGGGCTCTGGTAGATCAGCGTTGATAACATTGAGCTACCCTCTATCAAAGTTAATTCGGTTTTCCATAATTACAGTGGATGGAATTTCGATGTTTTGCAGCTAAATTTATCTGTTGTGCTACAAAAGGTGATCCGTTCATCTTCTATTTTCTTTTCCTCGGCCAAGGACATGTATATATGGAAAGATAGTCTGCATTGTGTGTTTACTACCAAATCGACCTATCAGGTTTTGAGAAATCATCGCCATATTCTTCGATCCCGTACATATATTTGTAGTTCCAGAATTCCTATAAAAAATTCCATTTTTCTTTGGAAATTGTTGAATCGTAATCTCCCTTTTACTGATGTTCTTATAGATTTAGGTTTTGCTTGTTGTCAACATGCCAATTTGCAAGTCAATTGATTCTCTTGAGCATGCTTTTGTTAGCTATCCACTTGTGGCTAGGGTTTAGAGAGACTTTGAGGCGATGATAGGTATTCCTTGGTTGGAGGTTAATTCCTTGCTTCAAAAATTTCAAATTTGGTATTGGATGTTCTCATCATCTTTAGCAAATAGCCAGCTTCGTGTATTGTTGTCGGCTGTGATTTGTTGGATTGTATGGTTGGCTTGCAACAATTTTGTTTACAACAATAAGGTTACATCTTCTTCTTTCCTATTTGTCAATGTTGTAAACTTTACTAGTCAACTTTGCATGATGCGTCCGATTATGTTGCATGGCAGAGGTTCCGTGCCTATTTGTTTACCATGCAACGGCAGGAATGTGCCTCACCCATCCCCCCCATCCTTGTTTATTGGGTTAAGCCTCTTCTTAGCCGGTATAAGTTGAATGTGGATGGATCTTCACTTAGTAATGGACTCTCGGGTGGAGGGGTCATTTTGCGTGATTCTTCAGGGAAGTTGATTTCGGCTTTATATTCTCATTATGGTGAAGTGATAAACATGATTGGTAAGTCCATGGCCTTCCTTGATGGTTTGAAAATGCACATTAGATTAGATATTCTATACGGTGATGTTGAGACTGATTCAGAATCTGGCCCTTGTCTAAAATGGTAACAGGCTCCATTCGCCCATCCTGGAAAATAGATGCCCTTAATCGTGAGATTATGCATCTCTTTGCTCAAGGTAATGTCACTTTGCGTCATGTGCATCGTGAAGCTAATTCTGCGGTAGATCTTTTGGCCTGTATTGCTTATTCTTCAGATACTTCACAGTCCTTTTCTCCTTCCTACTACCCTGTTGTATACACATACGTATGTAGCTATATACAAACATACATACATATATCTATATATATATATATATGTATACATGATATATATATGTATACATATATGTATGTATGTATGTGTGTGTGTGTGTATGTGCATACAAATGTATGTTTGTACATGTCAAATATGTGTGTATATATACATACATATTTATACATATACATATACATATATATATATATACACACACACACACATACATATGTATGTCAATGTATATACACATACATACATACATACATACATATATATATATGTATGTATGTATGTATATCCTGTATGTATAGATATATTTGTATGCATATGTATATGCATATATCCATGTACACACACACATATATATACATATGTGTGTGTGTATGTATATGTACACATATATACGTATATATATTTACATACACACATATATATATTTATACGGATGTGTATATATATATATACGTATGTATATCTATACATATGGCTATATATATATACATATGTGTTTGTGTATATATATATATATCTCACTGGAGTCCGAAACGGAGTATCAGGAGCATAACACTTCCTGCCAAAAGAAAACCCAGATCTAATCTTACTAGAGTTCGTAGCCTAAAAATCCCAAATCTTCAGGTACTCGGACCTAAAGCTGAAATGCTATTTATAGATGCGCCATCACAGCACCCAATTTTTAAAATTTATACTTACCTATTCCCTTCGTTCTTCCCATGTGCAGTATCCAATTTAATTGCACCTTCAGTCCTTCCTCTAATAAACAATACCCACGTGCTCTAACACATTAAAAAGTGTGAAATGACCGACAACCAGAAACTTCCTCAGTACACTTCCTTACTGTAACTAGTACAACGTGGGTCATTTTTCTCGAATGGACGTCACATCAAGCAACCCAGATTAATCTAACGGCCGAGATATCTTTCTTAAAAGATTCCCATCCCAACACATAGGCCCCACATAGAATCTATTGTGCAAATGACCTGTGGTACTCTCCAGCCTACTTTTTCTCCAGCCAATCACTAGCTGACAAGTGGCGGAGAAAGGGTGCAGTCCAATACGAAAACCCATTCCCTATAGAATATTAACTCCCAAATGAATTACAAGAATGGGTGCAGAAAAACATTAAAGAGGCCTAGTTGTGACCGCACAGGCCCAATAGCCTTATCATCGAAGACCCGTCCAGAATAGGCAACCTTTCTGGGCACGCAACTTAGGACGCTACAACTGCTATGCCGACCACGTTGACCTACGTCATCATGATGACGAAACTCTGTATAACGTCATAGATGATGTTGCCATAGTAGTACCTCAAGCACTAGAAAGAGTTCATAGGATGCTAGCACAATTGGTACTTGTTGAACCCCAATTATGATAATCATGTTTTGATGATGACCAAATCGCACTAATGGTTTGAAAAGTGTGTAGAAAAACAAAACAACCAGAAGACTCCACGGACGCAAATGACTGTCCGAAAGACAAAGCTTCAGACGATGGTAATCGTCCGACACAAAGAAAGTGAAGCAAGTCTCGGACGAAGAACAGCGTTCGATCATATTTCCAGAAGACTTTACTTCGATCGGACGCATGTTCGAACGCATCCTCGGACGTCCGAATGAATACCCTCAGAGAACGGACGCAGTGTCGGACGCAAGGTTTAGCAGCGGCCGTCCGAACAGTCCAACGGCTAGTTTGTTCGAACACACTCTTGCTGCATCGGCCGTCCGAAAGGTCCAACGACTAGTTTTTCAGTAAATAGAAAATAGCCGTTGGGAAGTTGTTGGAAGCAGATATTTGGCAACTATAAATAAGCTTGCCCCTAGGTCTGAATTAAGCAAGAAGAGACTTCTACATTGATTACAAATAACTCTTGAGCTATTTGGGAGAAATAGTGGGAACAAGTGTTGTAATAGTGTAGGTAGTTTTGTGAAAAGAGCTTAGAAGTGTAAGAGTTCTTCAAGTGTAAGAGTGGAGAGATAACGATTGTAACAAAGGGAGGTTATGAGTGTAAAACTCTTGGCTCAACTGAAGGTAATTAGTGTGAGCAAGAGTGATCCTCATTTGTGTACAAGAGGTTATTGTCTCACCTACTTTGAAGAGACTTTTAGTGGTTGAACTTCAAGTTGTGAACTTGGTAGTTGCCTTGTAAGAACCTCTATGTAGTTGAAAGCTCCAACCTTGAGAAGCTTGGGAGTTTGGTTTGATTATCTTAATCTCAATATTCTTATTTGTTCTTTAAGCTTAAATTGTTGAATATCTATTGTATTCATTTGTGCTTAAGTTTTCATTTGGTGCATAAAGTTTGAATTTCTATTATATAGTACATAAAAAGGTTTGTTTTAGATACAACCTAATTCATCCCCCTCTTAGGTTATTGCTTTGGGGCCAACAGTACTATAATTTAAAATATGGCAAGCCCCGCATTATAAAGAACGGGATCCCTTCTATTATCCTTTGCAACTTTGGTGGTTACAGCTCCTACATGCTATACCTTGAAAAGGAAGATAATAAGGGCATGAAGGACTGGATTCTGAAGAAAGCCACCTTCATTTTCCTTCAAAAAAACCTATTCACCCCTGAAACACAGGCAACCAAATGCAAGAACAACTGGGCTAGTCTCAATATTTTTCCACCTTAGCACCCAACTTTTAAATTTCATACAGTGACTTACTCCCTCCGTCCCTCTCATATACAGTATCCAATTTAATTACACCTTCAGTCATTCCTCTTATAAGCAGTACCCACGTGCTCGAACACAAAAAAGTGTGAAATGATCGACAACCCAGAAACTTTCTCAATACGTTTCTTTACTGTAACTAGTACAATGTAGGTCCATCTATCCCAGATGGACGTCACGTCAACAACGCAAATTAATCCAACGGCTGAGATATCTTTTTAAAAAGATTCCCATCCGGACACATGGGCCCACATGGACTCTACTATGCAAATGACCTATGGTACCCTTCAGCCTACTTTTTCTCCAGCCAATCACTTGTTGACACGGGCCTTAGTAATATCATAGGCCCTTCATGCAATTAAAAAATTAGTTCCTCCCTCCCTTTTTATATAGCAGTAAAGTTGGGTAGGGCTTCCTCCAAGAGAGGGATGACATCACCATGACATCAACAAGATGGATACTATTGCACCAGAGAAACCTAAAGTCTATTTAAAGGACCAATTCCTCTCATACCTGTTGCTCGTATTCCTCACTACAATCTTTAGCATGTAAACTGATTACAAATTAATAAATGCAGATGACTATAAAACCAGAATCATTTAGTCCCAAGCCCAATCTTAAGTCCAAAAAATTAGGCTGGTCATGCCTTTTATGGCCTCTTTAAGTAGGCTATTGGTGGGCAAATTAATAAAAATAGATACTTGTATTCTCATTTATACCTCGCAATGCGCAATTAACACCATAGGTAATGTACGAGTTACCGCATATGATACTAGATTATTGGAATAGATAGTCAGTAGGCAGAATTTGTTTTTTCAGTGACACGTCCAATAAAAGTGACTTATTACGGCACATCTTATGGATCTACCAAGGATGCATTTTATCCCTGGGTAGCAACATATCAATTAGAGAACAGCAACCTGAAATCCAATTCTATATATAGTAAAATCAGGGGGTACGTCAAATTCGCAACAAGCAAATTCCATGAATCTGATAAACTGCGAATGTCAAGTGTACGCATTAAGTCTGACAAATTCACACCTGACCAGGTAGACATTTGGCACTACAAACTGCAATTTGTCACTCAAATATCTAAGGGGTTAAAAATGCCACAGCTGTGAAAGAATACATAGGAAAGTAAGGAGATCACTATAAAGAAAGAAACTTCACAAGCAACAGAAAAAGGGGATAAGGAAGTATACCATCTGCTTTTAATGCTGGTAATAAATAGAAAGCCCTAGATATTATAAAAATTTTTGATCCTAAATTTTTCGTTTTAAATTATAACAAGATTAATTATCACTTTGATCTTTTTTTTAAACTCCATCCAGTCTAATTTGAAAACTCATTCCCTGTAAAATATCAACTCTTAGATGAATTACAAGAATAGGTACAGAACAACATTAAAGAGGCCTGCTCAGACCGCACAGGCCCAATAGCCTCATAACTGAAGGCCCATCCAAAATAGGCAAAACTTATTGGGCACACAGTTTTGGACAGCACAACTACTATGCCGGCTACATTGACCTGCGTTATCATGATGACGAAGCCCTATATAACGTCACCCTATAGTACCTCAAGCACTGGAAAGAGTTCATAGGAAGTCAGTGCAACTGGTACTCCAATTTAAAATACGGCAAGCCCCGCATCATAAAGAGCGGGATCTCTTCTATTATCCTATAGCAACCCTAGTGGCAACAGCTCTTACATGCTATACTTTGAAAAGGAAGATAATAAGGGCGTGAAGGACTAGACTTTGAGGAATGCCACCTTCATTTTTCTTTAAGAAAGCCTATTTACCCATGAAACACCGGCAGCCAATGCGATGCAAGAATAACTGGGCTAATCTCAATATTTTGTGCTACACGGACCTTTTAAATATAAATAGTTCTAGATTTCCAAGATCACTATAGCCTTCAGTACTGGCAAAGTACCTGGGCCCGGATCTAAAAGATTCTGATTTTATAGTCATCTACATTTATTAATTGATTATTAGCTTCCATGCTGAGGTTGTAGTGAGGAATATGATAAACGAGTATGGGAAGAATTAGTCCTTTATATAGACTTTAGGTTGCTCTAGTAATAGTATCCATCTTGTTGACGTCATCCTCTCTTTTAGAGAGAGCCCTCTCCAACTTTACTCCTATATAAGGAAGGAGGGAGGACTAGTTTTTTAATTACATGAAAGGGTCCCATAATATTACTAAGGCTCCTTTCCCCGCCATGTGTCAGCTGGTGATTGGCTGGGGAAAAATAGGCTGATGGGTACCGTAGGTCATTTGCACAGTTGAGTTCGTGTGGGGCCCATGTGTTGAGATGAGAATTTTTTTAAAAAGGATATCTCAGTCGTTGGATTAATCTGGTTGCTGACGTGGCGTCCATCCGGGAAAAATGGCCCTACGTTGTACTGGTTATAGTAAGAAAGCATCCTGAGGAAGTGTCTGGGTTGTCAGTCATTTCACAATTTTTTGTGTCAGAGCACGTGGGTACTATTTTTTAGAGGAAGGACTGAAGGTATAATTAAATTGGGTATTGTACATAGGAGGGACGGAGAAGTTGAGTGCTGAGGTGATGCTTCTATAAATAGCATTTCAGCTTTTGTGCCTACTCTGAAAAAAAATGCCCCATTTATTTTTCTTCAAGAAAGCCTATTCACCCTTAAAACACCAACAACCGAGCGACGCAAGAACAACTGGGCTGGTCTCAATACTGGCTATTTGCCGATGCGAGGACCTTTTCAATATAAATGGTTTTAGACTTTAAAGATTATTACAACCTTTAGTGCGGCAACGCACCTGGATTTGAATGCTGACAGCTCCCATGCACGCGAAGAGCCTCAACACCTTCAAGACCCAAATGAACTGGATTACGGATGTCTAGTTCTTGATGAATTACAACACTAGCAAAGAGTTGAAGGTGGCAAGTTTTTTCTATACATGGCGCATGTGGATCAACCCGAGAATCCAGAACTCCTCCAAGATAACCATGAGATTCCACCATTCTGAACTCAAATTCCTAAATAACCTAGGAATAATTAGCGTTGATTTATATATTAAAGCTATTGAATATGTTATTAGTAGCTACCATGTCGTAACTTCTTATCCATTGACGAGGCAATATATTAATTTTTAGTAAACTTTTTATTATTCTTAACTATCTTTTTCTCAACTGATGCTATATGTAATTGGTTCCCCTTGATCTTCTTTTTATACCCCCTTCATATCCAATACGAAAACCTATTCTCTATGGAATATCAACTCCTAGATGAATTACAAGAATGGGTGCAGAACAACATTAAAGAGTCCCAACTGAGGCCGCAAAGGCCCAATAGCTTCATCTTTGATGGCCCATCCAGAATAGACAAAACTTCCTAGGCACGTAGTTTAGGACGGCACAACTACTATGCCGGCCACGTTGACCTCATTCAGAATCGGACCCAATTTGAAGGCCAAAAAATCAGCTTGGCCATGCCTTTTATGGCCTCTTTAAGGCCACTGGTGGGCAAATCAATAAAAATAAATACTTTTATTCTCATTTTCACCTCCCAATGCCCAATTAACACCACAGGTACTATACGCATTACCATATACAATATTAGGCTCATCGGAACAGATAGCTGGTAGGCAGAATTTGCTTTTTAGGTGACATGTCCCTTCGAAATGACTTATTACGGCACATCTTATGCCTCTACCAAAGAGGCATTTTGTCCCTTGGTAGCAACATATCAATTCAGAGAGTACAACAACTTGAAGTCCAATTCTATATACAACAAAATCAGGGGGTACATCAAATTTGCAACAAACAAATTCCCCGAATTTGATAAACTACGAATGTCAAGTGTGTGCATTAAGTTTGACAAATTCACACCCGACCAGGTAGGCGTTTGGCACTGTAGACCGATAATCCCAAAAAGGGCTCTATGAAGGACCTTTTCCAGTAGCCCTACAACCCGAAGCACATCTAACATACTTATTGCCGGTCTAGGACAGGCTACCTCAGAGGTTGAAGGTCCACATCATCTATCAGGAGAAAAAGATTCTTACTGGACAACCTGTAAACAAAGAAGTTGGAAGACTGCGACCCTGGGCCTTCCATAAGCGAAGTGGGCTCCCATAATTCAGTCCAACATATACAGTTTAGGCCCAGATCAAAAGGGCCAACTTATGGGCTCTGTTGTAAATGCTGTAAAGGCTGAGTGCTTAAAATTGGCAACTTCAAAACTCAAATGCTAACTAATACTACTACAACTTTATGCATAATAGCTTTTTGTTTCCATTTCTGCAATTTCTTAACAATTACGCTGTGCTATTCTTTTTCACTATAGGATTAACTAAAGCCATTATTTAATGACAAGAATCCTTATTTTGACTTGGCATATCACATCCAAGTCAATGATAATATTTCATTCTAGTATTTATGATAAACTGTAAATTACATTCGCTATCACACTCCTAGACTATGTAAACTAATATGGTATTGCGTTTTACATTTGTATAAGCTCCATCAGTAACAATGTTATCCCTGAACTGCGTAACTATCTTGTTACGACTGCCCTTAAATGACAAATATCTACTCCATGAGACACTCAGCCTCATCAGTCCCTCTCCATAGCCCCGAGAAACTGTTCTCACATCATGCAAGAGTACTTTTAAACGGCTCAGATATCTTTGGGTATGGAGCAAGTGGATAAGTGAGAAAAATGTTCTTATTTTGCAAATGGAAAGAAGGATTGCGAGGCATTTTTGTCTACTAAATATGTCGCTCCCTTTGTGAAGGGAGCCCTCATGAAACTTAAAACCATGTTCACTGCTCGACCACCTAATTATATCAGGGTTACACAGGAATTCCACAAAAATGGTTCTCCCCACCTTCACTGTCTCTTTCAATTTTCGTATAAATTCGAAACCCAAAATCAAAGGTTATTCAACCTGACCCATTTTAGAAGATCTGCAATTTGTCACCCAAATATCAAAGGGGATAAAAGTGCCGTAGCTATGAAAGAATACATAGCAAAGTACGAAGATTAATCGACAAACAGATTGTGGCACCGCCCGGGGTATTTCTGTGAGTCCTCAGAATGGGATGTGAAGAGGAAAACTTCATAGGCAACAGAACAAAGGAAGATAGGGAAGTATATGCATCTGCTCTTAATAGCAGTAATAAACAGGAAGCCCTAAATATTATAAAAATTTCTGATCCTAAATCTTTCATTTTAAATTACGAGAAGATTAATTATCACTTTGATCTTCTTTTTAAACTTCCACATCCAGTCTAACACGAAAACCCATTCCTTATAGAATATCAATTCCTAGATGAATTACAAGAATGGGTGCAAAGCAACATTAAACAGGCCCAACTGAGACTGCACAGGCCCAATAGCCTCATAGCCTTTATTTGAAAATTCAAAGTTTAAAATTTGAATTTCGCAGTCCCTACTAATCCCCTCTCCGCTATAGGAAAGTCCTTCTGTTCCTCCCACGTACAGTACCCACTATTTGCACCAAAATAAAATTTTGCAGAGGGCAAAATGATCATTGCACATCCCTAAATCAACTAGAAGCTGCCACGTGGAATCTACTAGCCTCTCCACTAATCAGATGCTGACACGTGGCGGGGAAAAGGTCCTTACAATATTCCCCAATGCCTAATTAACACCATAGGTACTGTACACATTACCGTATACGATACTAGGCTCATCGAAACAGATAGCCAACACATGGGCACCATACGGACTTTACTGTGCAAATTACCTGCGGTACCCTTCAGTCTACTGTTTTCTCCAACCAATCACCAACTGACACATGATAGTGAAATGAGCCTTAATAATATTATAGGCACCTTTCCCTCCTTATATAGGAGTAAAGTTGGGGAGGGCACCCTTCCAGAGAGAGGATGACGTCATCACGACGTCAACAAGATGGATACTATCACACCAGAGCAACCTAAAGTCTATATACAGGACTAATTCCTCCCACACCCGTTACTCATATTCCTCAATGCAACCTTCAGCATGGAAGCTGATAATCAATTAATAAATGCAAATGACTATAAAACTGGAATCGTTCAGACCTGAGTGAAATCTGAAACCCAAAGAATCAGGCTAGCCATGCCTTTTGTGGCCTCTTTAAGGCAACTGGTGGACAAATCAATAAAAATAGATACTTGTATTCTCATTTACACCATCCAATGCGCAATTAACACCACAGGTACTGTAAGTGTTACCACATATGATACTAGGATCACCGGAACAGATAGTCGGCAGACAAAATTTACTTTTTTGATTAATGTGATATGTCCCATAGAAATGACTTACTACGGCATACCAAAGAGGCATTTTGTCCCTGAGTAGTAATATATCAATTAAAGTACAACAACTTGAATTCCAATTCTATATACAGCAAAATTAAGGGGTACGTCAAATTTGCAACAAGCAAATTTCCCAAATCTGATCAACTGTGAATGCCAAGTTTGTGTATTAAGTTTGACAAATTCACAACAGACCAGGTAGACGTTTGGCACTGTAGAACGACAATCCCAGAAAGGGCTCTATGCAGGACTTTTTCCAGTACCCATACAACCCGAAGCACATCTAACATACTTATTGCCTGTTCAGGACAGGCAGCCTCAGAGATTGCAGGTCCACATCATCTGTCTGGAGAAAAATTCTTACTGAACTACCTACAAGCAAAGAAGTTGGAAGACTGTGACCCTGGGCCTTTTATAAGCAAAGTGGGCTCCCATAACTCAAGCCAACGTATACAGTTAAGCCTGGATCAAATGGGCCAGCTTACAGGCTCTATATGTACATGTTATAAAGGCTGAGTGCTTAAAATCGGCAACTTCAAAACCCAAATGCTAATTAATATTTACAACTTTATGCATAATAACTTTTTGTTTCCATTTCTACATTTTCTTAGCAATTACGCTGCACATCATTATTCACTATAGGGTGAACTGGAGCCATTTTTTAATGAAAAAAAGCCTTATGCCGACTTGGCATGTATCCCCTGATTTTGCTGTATTTAGAATTGGATTTCAGGTTGCTGTATTCTAATATAAATGTTGCTACCTAGGGATAAAATGCCTCTTTGGTAGAAGAATAAGATGTGCAGTAGTAAGTCATTTCTACGGGACATGTCACTGAAAAAGCAAATTCTGCCTGCTAGCTATCTGTTTCGGTGAGCCTAGTATCGTATATGGTAAGACGTACAATACCTGTAGTGTTAATAGGGCATTGGGGGTGTAAATGAGAATAAAAGTATCTAAATTTATTGATTTGCCCACCAGTGGCCTTAAAGAGGCCATAAAAGGCAGTTTGGCCAGCTTGAGTTTTTGGGCTTCAGATTGGGCTCGGGTCTTAATGATTTTGATTTTATAGTCAGCTGCATTTACTAATTGATTATCAGCTTCTATGCTGAAGGTTGCATTAAAGAATATGAGGAACGGGTATGGGAGGAATTAGTCCTTGTTATAGATTTTAGGTTGCTCTGGTGTAATAGTATCCATTTTGTTGACGTCATGGTGACATCATCCCCTGAAGAATGCCACCTTCATTTCCCTTCAAGAAAGCCTATTCACCCTTGAAACACCGGCAACCGAATAGATGCAAGAACAACTGGGCTAGTCACAATATTTTGCCACTGCGTGGACCTTTTAAATATAAATGGGTTTAGATTCCAAAGATTATTACAACCTTTAGTGCCGGCGACGCACCTGGATTTGGATATTGACAAATTCCATGCGCGTGAAGAGCCTCAGTGCTTCAAGACCCAAATGAACTGGATTACTTATGTCCAATTGCTGATGAATTACAACACTCGCAAAGAGCTGAAGGTGGCAAGTTTTTTCTGTACATGGCGCATATGGATTAACCCGAGGATCCAGAACCCCTTCAAGACACCCATGAGATTCCACCATTTTGTATTGAAATTCCTAAATAACCTAGGAATAATCAATGTTGATTTATATATTAAAACTATTGAGTATGTAATTAGCAGCTGCCACGCCAATGTACGAGGCAATATATTAATTTTTAATAAGCTTTTTGCTATTCTTTGCTTTCTTTTTGTCAACTGATGAATTACAAATTTCTTGACCCACCAAGGGCCACCAATTACATAATTCCCAACTAACTATCCTACTCTAAGAACTAACTTATGGACTTTAGCAAAATTCAGGTTTGACCATTATTCAGGCCTGTTTGACCCCTGAGAAATCGGTGCAGGCGGAACGCGATTAATCCATGAAGCTGCAGATAAGACTGAAAATATCTACATGGTTTATAACTAAAGTAAAATAATTCAGGCTGCCAGCCATAGTGGTCTTGTTTCCATCACACAACATAGTAATCTCCCGTAAAAGAACGCGACATCGTAAACTCCACAACTAAGAGTAACAGTCAACCAAAGCCTCGCACCTCCTGGCATCTTCGAAGAATACCCAAAAAATTCAAATATGGAGTTTAATACTACAAGCAAACAATGTTAATTCCTTCCTCTCTAAGTAAATAGCTAGATCCAACGGCGGACATCGTCCCAGCTAGACGGTCCAGATGTATCCTGCTCATATATTCCCCATACAACGGACATGATGAAACTTCCAGGAAGCCATTATTACTCCCGACAAAAAGGACAAGAGGCCTGCAAAACGACAACATCTTTACATCACATCATGGGCCCACAACATTTATTTAAAAATTCAAAGTTTGAAATTTGAATTTTACAGTCTCGACTAACTCCCTCTCTGTTATAGGAAAGTCCCTTCGTCCCTCCCACGTATAGTACCCACTATTTGCGCTATAGTGAAATTTTGTGGAGGGCAAAATGGTCATTGCATATCCCCAAATGCAACCCAGAGCTGTCACGTAGAATCCACTAATCCTTTCCACAAATCAGCTACTGACACGTAGCGGGGAAAGGGTCCTAGTAATACTATAAGGACCCTTTCCCCCTGCACTGTTTAAGTACCTCCCTCCCTTCTTATATAGAGTATAGAGTTCAGGAGGGCTCCCTCTACAAAACGAGCGACATATTTACAAAAATGCCTCGCAATCCTTCTTTCCGTTTGTAAAATAAGAATATTTTCCTCACTTATCCCCATTGCTCGGTACCCAAAGAAGAAGCCCCCATGAAACTTAAAACCATGTTCACTGCTCGACCACCTAATTATATCAGGGTTGCACATAAATTCCACGAAGACGGTTCTCCCTACCTTCACTATCTCCTTCTATTCCCGTATAAATTCAGAATCGAAAATCAAAAGCTATTCGATCTGACCCATTCCAAATTTTTAAGGCCATAAAAGGCATGGCCAACCTAATTTGGACTTCAGATTGGGCCCGGATTTGAATGATTCTAATTTTATGGATAGTCACTGCATTTATTAATTAATTATCAACTTCCATGCTGAAGCTATTGAAGATGTTATTAGCAACTACCACGTCATAACTACTTCTCAATGTACAAGGAAATATATTAATTTTCAATAAACTTTTTATTATTCTTAACTGTCTTTTTGTCAACTGATGAATTATAAATTTCCTGGCCCACCATGGGCCACTAATTACATAAATTCCAACTAACTATCCTACTATAAGGACTAACTTATGGACATTAGCAGAATTCAGTTTTGACTATTATTCAGGCCTGTCTGACCACTGAAAAATCTGTGCAAGCCAAATGCGATTAACCCGTGAAGCCGCAAATAAGGCTAAAAATATCTGCCTAGTTTTTGACTGAAACAATTAATCCAGACCACCAGCCACAGTGGTCCTACTTCCATCACAGGCATAGTAATGTTCCTTAAAAGAACGCGGACATCGTAAAATCTCCCACTAAGAGTAACAGTCAATTGAAGCCTCGCACCCCCTGGCATCTACTAATATCTATTGAAGAATACCCGAGAAATTCAAATCTAAAGTTTAATACCACAAGTAATGATAATATTTCAAGCAATTCTGACTTGGGACATCACATCCAAGTCAATGATAATATTTCATTCTGGTATTTGTGATAAATTGTAACTTATATTCGTTGCCACACTCTCAAACTATGTAAACTAATATGGCATTGCGTTGTACATTTGTATGAGCTCTATTAGTAACGATGTTATCCCTGAATTGCGTAACTATTTGTTATGACTACCCCTAAACGAAATATTATCATTGTTTGTGGTATTAAATTCCAGATTTGAATTTCCAGGGTATTCTTCGATGATGCCTGGGGGTGCGAGGCTTCGGTTGAATGTTACTCTTAGTAGGGGAGATGACGATGTCAGCATTCTTTTAAGGGAAATTACTATGTCTGTGATGGAAATAGGACCGAAGCCTTGCACCCCCTGGCATCTTCGAAGAATACCCGAGAAATTCAAATCTAGAGTTTAATACCACAAGCAAACACTGAAGCTTTAATTTCCTCTTCTCCAAGTAAATAGCTTGATCCAACGGTGGATAGAGACCCAGCTAGATGGTTCAGATGTATGCCAGCTCACATATTCCCCGTACATTACTCCAATAAAAATGACAAAAGGCCTGCAAAAGGACAGCAGCTTTACGCCACATCATGGGCCAACAACATTTATTTGAAAATTCACACTCCCAGACTATGTAAACTAATATGGCATTGCGCTTTACATTTTTATAAGCTTCATTAGTAACAGTGTTATCCCTAAACTGCGTAACTATCTTATTAAGACTGCCCCTAAATGACAAATACCTACTCCACGGGACACTCACCTTCATCAGTCTCTCTCCATAGCCCCGAGAAATTGTCCTCACATCACACAAGAGTACCTTAAAACGGTTCAGATTATGTGACTTTATAAGCAGCCCATTCCTGCTCCAGTACTGGTCTTGATCCATATCGTAGGGCCTCTAAAACACTTCATCAAAGTTGGGTAGCTCCTTTTCAATTTTCTGGCTCTCGGTCCAAAACAACGTAGATGCTGATAAGCTCATTAAAAGCATCACTTTCCTGTTGCCCAGGATCAATATGGAAATTCCCCATCATATTGTGCGACCACAACTTAATCAAATAACTATGGCGGTCATTAGATCCCTGGCCTAGAGAAGGCATGTGTACATAAGTCTTCCAGGGCTCAGATACATTGGGTTTCTATTGGTCCCAATCAGTTCCCATCGTCTCATCAAATATCTCGCAATCGGGCATACTGGACCTCTGTGAACGACGAATGGCCTTACACCTGAACAATGGCCATGGAGGGACAGAGCGACCACCAAGGGACAAGTGTCGTCTTACCAGAGTGTCAAAAGCATAACTCTTCTTGCCAAAAGAAGAGCCGAATCTAATCCTATTAGAGTCCATATCCCAAAAACCCCAGATCTATGGTACTCGGCCCAAAAGCTGAAATGCTATTTATAGATGTGCCACCTGAGCACCCAACTTTTAAAATTTATACTTTGACTCTACTCCTTCCATCCCTCCCATGAACAGTACCCAATTTAGTTGCACCTTCAATCCTTCGTCTAATAAACAGTACTCGCGTGCTCTGACACAAAAAAAGTGTGAAAAGACTGACAACCCAGAAGCTTCCTTATTACGCTTCCTTACTGTAACCAGTACAATATGGGGCCATCTTTCCCAAATGGACGCCATGTCAGCAACCCAGATTGATCCAACGGCTGAGATATCTTTTTAAAAGTTTCCCATTTTGACACATGGGCCCCACACAAACTCTACTGTGCAAATGACTTGCGGTACCCTTCAACCTACTTTTTCTCCCGCAATTTAGAGCTGACACGTGGTGGGAGAAGGGACCTTAGTAATAATATAGGCCCCTTCATGTGATATAAAAATCCTGTCCCTATGCCTGTCTCTTCCCTCCCGACTTTACTTATGTATATATGCACATGTGTACATATATATGTATATATATATATATACACACACATATATATATAGATATACATAATATAATATATGGTACACACACACACACATATATATGTATATATATATATAGATATACATATGTACACACACACACACACACATATATATGTATGTACACACATATGTATGTATATGTATATATATACATATTTATATGTGCACATACATATGTATATACATATTCAGTTACGTATACGCACAACATATATGTATTATATATATATACACGTATGTATACATATGTATATACATATGTATATATATGTGTATATGTATATGTATATGTATATATATATATGTATATAAATGTATATATATATATATGTATATAAATGTATATATATATATATATGTATATAAATGTGTGTGTGTATATATATATATATATATATATATATATGTACACACGCACATATAGTTCCTGTTAAGTCTATGCTTAGACCGCAAAGCACTATTTCAAATATAATAGAATTTTCTGATGGATCTGTTGAAATACAATTCGATAGATCATCTACTTTTGCCCCCGGGAGGGCATCTACATTAATCCTCTTGTATTCCAATTATGAAAAAGTAGAAGAAAATGATAAGGCAACCTTTAGTAAGATAGAGATTCAAAGTGTAGATTTTGCTCCCAACATTCCTAAGCCTATGTATCAAAATATAGAAAATTCTTCAAGTCCTCCTACTTCTCCTACAAGATCTCAGATGCGTTTTGATGAGCAAATATTAATAATTTCTTTAGAATTTAAATTAGATAAGAATTTATTAAGAAATTATTTTAATAGTGAAGAAAATAGTAATAAACAAAAATGGTTTTTTGAAAATTTTAATGATGATCAACAAAAAGAAATTAGAGAGCAATATTACAAAGATTTTGAAAGAGTAAACTTAAATATCGATTTCTTTAAATATTAAACTTAAATATCGATTTCTTTAAATGATTTGAAATTTATTGCAGCAATAAGCAAATAAATAATCCTTTTATTAAGCCATATTTAGGAGCTACTACCAAAGAATGGATTACATCCTCTTTTCAAAAGGTAAACCTGTGTCCCCTTATCCTCCAGTAGAAGAAGTAAAATTCGAACATGGATGAAATATTATTATAGCATCCCCTTTTAAGATAAGTGACCCAACTACTTTAGAAAAAAATCCAACAATAAAGGATTTAGATAAAATATATAAACAAAATAATTATACAAATCAAATATTAAATACAATGTCTTCTCATTTGACAGAATTAGAGAAAGAAATTAAAACCCCTGCAAGTCTTCAATCTCCTTTTAAAAAACCTCCAGAACCTTCCCCAAGTCAACCTTTATTTAAGCCTTTCAAATTACGAGAAAATGATATTCCTGTATTAAATAAAGATAAAACTTAATAGATGAAATAGTAGAAAAGTTAAAAAATTTAGAAGTAGAACAAAAAACTAAAAAATATGAAAAACAAAAAGGTCAAATAGCCACAATATCATTAGAAGAAAACATAGAGTAGAAGAAAATCAAATAAATAGAATAACTAAAGGTGGTATAAAAAAGAAAGAATGCCGTATAAAAAAAAAAATTATTCAAGGCCCTCTTTTCTAGATATGCAGCTTGAAGAAAGACATACAATATCTTTGTCATCTTATAATGGCAAGGGAATTTGTAAATGGAATTTTGATGGATATACAGATCATCAAATGTATAATACGATTCAAGAAGTGGGATTGTGTGCTACAGCATATAAAGCCAAGGGTAATACAAATCATCAAAGTGCTAATTTATTAATATCCAATTTTATAGGAAGCCTTAAAGGTTGGTGGGATAATTATTTAACTGAAGATGAAAGAAATTATATTCAGACAGTAATGAAAATTATTGTTCCAATGATTACAAAATCAGTAGGCAGTAATAATCAAATAGTAACAACTCAAATTACTCAACTTGCTAATTCTAGTGGAGTTCAAGATACAGACCCAACATTACTTTATGCTATTATAAAATATTTTATTTGTGAACCTCAGAATTTCAAGAAAGAAGTAATGAAATTTTAGCTAATCTTACTTGTCTAAAATTACATGATTTTAGATGGTATAAAGATGTTTTTCTTAATGAAGTATTTCTTAGGACAGATTGTAACCATGCTAATTAGAAAGAAATATTTATAGCACGATTGCCAAAATTGTTTGCAGAAAAATTAAGATAAAAAAATAAGAGATAAATATAATGGAGAAATACCTTACGCTAAACTTACTTATGGAGATCTATTAAACTTGTTAATACAGAAGCTTTAGCATTATGTATAGATTTAAAAATTAAAAGTCAACTTAAAAGAGATCATAAGCAAACTAAGAAAGAATTAGGATCATTCTGCAAAGATTTTGGTTTTGAAAAATTATCTCCGCCTTCTAGTAAAGTTAAACATTCTAAAAAGTATCAAAATCTAGAAGTATAAGATCTAAGTCTATAACTTATTCTTCTTCCTATCATAAACCTGCTTATTCTAGGTCAAAATATAAGACAAAAACTCTTTCTTATTCGATTGTCTAAGTCTTCAAAAAATAATAAGAAACCTAAATCTTCATCAAGTAAGTCTTCTAATTTAGTATGTTGGAAATGTAGTATAGCAGGACATACTTCAAAAGTTTGTGATGCAAGAAAGAAAATATCTTTATTAGAATTAGAACATGAAACTATAGAAAAAATATTAAATATATTAAATGAAGAAACTTCAAAAGAAAGTACTTCTGAAGAAGAAATAGAAGATATAACTGTTATTCAAGAAAAATCATCTGATTCTGAAGATAACTAATCAGAACATTCTAATTGTTAATGTGTAGGAATTTATTCTTATTCTTATCAAACTATTAATGCTATTTCAAATCAAAATAAAAAAAATTTCTTTGATTTAATAGATAAGATAGAAGACGTTGAAATAAAAAAAAGAATATTTATAAAAATTAAGAGATATAGTTATATAGGCAGAAAAACTACCAGTGGAACCTTTCATTTTTCAAGAAATATTTAATAGAATTAAAAAACCTTCAGAAGTCTCTATCTAAGACTTACAAGACGAAATAAATCAAATTTAAAAAGAAATAAAAATTTACTACAATAGGAAAATGTAGAAATAAAATTTTCTCTTTTGTCTTTAAACTACAAAATGAAGCAGAAAATCAAGATAAACCATCTACTTCTCAAGAAAAACTAGATAGAGAATTTATTGCAGTAATTTCTAGAATAAAATTTCAAAAATGGTATGTTCCCATTAATATTAATATTAAAAGAGAATTATCTACAAATTTAATAGCTTTAATAAACTTAGGAGCTGATCAAAATTATACAATTGAACGATTTATTCCTATTAGATATTATGAAAGAACTACTGAAAATTATATTGAGCAAGTGAAGCACCCTTAGATATTAAATATAAATTATCTGCAAAACATATTTGCTATCAAAATATATGTTTTAGAAACTCTTTTATTCTTATTAATAATTTAGTTCAAAATGTTATTTTAGGAACTCCTTTTATAACCCAAATATATCTATTTTTAATGGATGAAGCAGGGATTAGAACAGAAATACATGGTCAAATTCTCATTTTCCTTTATATATATTCATTCACCTACTTCCAAAGATGTTTATTAAAACAATATACAATTTCTCAAATAAATAATGTCCAATGAGATAATAAAGAATTAAAATTAATAAAAAATCATTCTATAAATAGATTACAAAAACAAATAAGATTTTTAAAGGAATAATTAAATTATGAAGGAATAAATCAACAATTTAAAGATGAAAGAATAAAAATAAAATTTTTGATTTTACTAAGTTTGTTCTGATTTTCCCAATGCTTTTTGGGATAGAAAACAACATGTAGCAAAATTACCTTATATCAAAGGATTTAATGAAACAGATATTCCTACTAAAGTTAGAACTATTCAAATGAATCATGAATTAATGGAATATTGTAAAAAGGAAATTAATGAATTATTAAAGAAAAAATTAATAAGGACTTCTAAATCTCCTTGGAGTTGTTCAACATTTTATGTTAATAATCAAGCTAAAATAGAGAGAGGAGCTCCAAGACTAGTAATAAATTATAAACCATTAAATTGAAAGTATTTGAATGGATAAGGTATCCAATACCTAATAAAAGAGATATATTAAAAAGGACTTTTATAGCAGTAATTTATTCAAAATTTGATATGAAAAGTGGATTTTGACAAGCTCAAATTGACGAAAAAGATAAATATAAAACAGCTTTCACAGTACCATTTGGACATTATGAATGGAATGTAATGCCATTTCGATTAAAAAATTCACCTTTTGAATTTCAAAATATTATGAATACTATATTTAATCCTTATTCTACTTTTACAATAGTTTATATAGATGAGTATTAGTTTTTTCAAAAAACTTAGATCAACATTTTAACCATTTAAATACATTTCTACAAATTATTAAGAAAAATGGTTTAGTGTTATCAAAATCTAAAATGAAATTGTTTCAAACTAATATCAGGTTTTTACGTCATGAATTACATCTAGGTAGTTATAAACCTATTTGTAGAACTTTAGAGTTTTCTTCTAAGTTTCTAGATGAAATTAAGATAAAAATCAGATTACAAAGATTTTTAGGATGTCTAAATTATATATTTGATTTTATTCCAAACCTTAGACAAATTTGTGAACCTTTATACTAGACTTAGAAAAAATCCTCCTAGTTGGAGTCAAGAGCATACAGAAACAGTTAAAAAAATTAAGAAATTTGTTACTAATCTACCATGTTTAGGAATACCCCATCCAGATGCTCTTATAATTGTGGAAATAGATGCTTCAGATTTAGGATATGCAAGAATTTTAAAGCAAAAGTTTTCAAATAAAAATGAACAATTAGTTTGATTTCATTATGGTATTTGGATAAGTTCTAAATAGAATTATTCTACTATTAAACAAGAAATTTTATCTATAGTATTATGTATTTCTAAATTTCAAGATGATTTAATAAATAAAACATTTTTACTTCATATTGATTGAAAGCTGCAAAAGAAGTTTTAGAAAAGGATGTTAAAAATTTAGTTTCAAAACAAATTTTTGCAAGATGGCAAGCTTTACTCTCAAATTATGTAAAAACGATTTTCAGATTGAGTACACTAAAGGTGAGGATAATTCTCTTCTAGATTTTCTTACAAGAGAGTTTTTACAGGGACATGGATTCCAAGAGAATAAGAGCTACCAGTCCTAGGCCATTGGTTCTATGACCTAATCTTTCTTATCACCACTATATTCAAAATCCTCCAACTTTTCTAGCCTTACTCAATTCTTCAAATATTCCAGCTTTTCCTGCTATCAATTCCCCTCCTAGAAGATTGATAATGACCAATGACTCTTACAAAGAACCTACTTCTTATCTACGAGCAGTTTAAAATATTCAAAAAAATTCAAAAGCTCCAGAAAAAATCAATCAACCATCATCTTCTACAAATAACCCTTCTCCTATTCCAACAAATTCTTCTACTCCTGATAAAAATACTTATGTTTTAAAAGATTTTGTTAAGCCACTTTTATTCTTAGGACAAGGACATATTAATCTTACTTTCAAAGAATTATTTGAAATTTTTTTACTCCAGCTGTAGATTTAATCTTTGCTCCATCTAAAAATTATTTTATTCAAGAAATTTCCAAAAAGACTCGATAATATTATGAATTCATTTTCGTAGATACCAAATCAGTCATAATAGAACATATTCCAGAAGATGAAGATAGATGGAAAAAGAGAATGACAAGTGGTGGTGATTCGAGTGCATTCTATATGTATTTCAAGATGGAGATATTAAAGATATTTAAACCAGTTGATTGGCCTTTCTCAAATTATAATACTCCAATAGCATTCTCAAAACAGTGGACTCCACCAGTTTATACTTATGTAGACTATATCAAAGTATGACAATATACTATAATATGCAGACCTCTCAATCATTCATGGTTTATTTAATTTGATAAAAATGTTCCAAGATTTCCTAGATGGTTCTATGAATGGTGGGAGGATTTTGGTGCTAATGCTCAAATCTTACATACATAAATATATATACACACATATATATACGTACATACATACAGACATACATATATATACATACATACATATGTATACATACATACATATATATATATATATATTTGTATGTGTATATATACATATACATATACATATATATATATATATACATATATCTACATACGTATACATGCATATACATATACACACACATATATACATATGTGCATATGTATATATATACGTATATATATAAATGTGTATATATATACGTATATATATGTGTGTGTGTGTATATATACACACACACAAACATATATATATGTGTGTGTGTGTGTATATATACATATACATATCCATATATATATATATGTACATATACACACACACACGTAGATATATGTGTGTGTGTGTGTGTGTATATATATATATATATATATATGTAAAACGTCACAGAAGATATCGCCCCATAGTACCTAAAGTACTGGAAAGAGTTCATAGGAACCAGCACAACTGTTATTTCAATTTAAAATACAGCAAACCTTGCATTATAAAGGGTGAGATCCATTCTATTATCCTCTGCAACTCTGGGGGTAATAGAAATAATCCAGCCTCTTACATGTTATACCTTGAAAAGAAAGATAATAAAGGCCTGAAGGACTGGACTCTGAAGAATGCCACCGTCATTTTCTTTGAAAAAAGCCTATTCACCTCTGAAACACCGGCAAGCGAAGTGACGCAAGAACAACTAGGCTAGTCTTAATATTTGCTGCTGTGTAGACCTTTTCAATATAGATTGTTCCAGATTCCCAAGATTACTACAGCCTTTAGTGCTGACGAGGCACTTGGATTTGGATGCTAACAAATCCCATACACATGAAGAGCCTCATGGCCTTCAAGACCCAACAGAACTGGATTATGGATGTAGATTCCTAATAAATTACAACACTCGCAAAGAGATGAAGGTGGCCAATTTCTTCTGTACATGGCGTATATGGATCAGTCCAAGGGTCCAGAACCCTCCTGGAGAATGAGATTCCACCATTTTGTGTTCAAATTCCTAAATAACCTAGGAATAATCAGTGTTGATTTATATATTAAAGCTATTGAGTATGGTCATTAGTAGCTACCACGTTGTAACTTCTTCTCAATGTACAAGGCAATATATTAATTTTCAATAAACTTTTTATTATTCTTAACTAGTTTTTGTCAACTGATGATTACAAATTTCCTGGCCCACCAAGGGCCACCAATTACATAATTCCCAACTAACTATCCTTCTCTAAGGACTAACTTATGGATATTAGCAGAACTCAGTTTTGACCATTATTGAGGCCTATTTGACACTTGAGAAACCGGCTAGGACGAATGCGATTAACACGCGAAGCCGCAGATAAGGCTAAAAATAATGGCCTGGTTTTTGACTAAAGCATATTAATCCATGTCACCAGCTAAGAGTGATCCTGTTTCTATCACAGACATAGTAATCTCCTTTAAAAGATCGCGGACATCGTAAACTCTCCCACTAAGAGTAACAGTTAACCGAAACCTTGCACCCCCTGGCATCTTCGAAGAATACCTGAGAAATTCAAATCTGAAGTTTAATACCCCCAGCAAACATTGTTAATTCCCCTCCTCTCCAAGTAAATAGTTAGATCCAACGGCAGATAGAGACTCAGCTGGACGGTCCAGATGTATGCCAACTCACATATTTCCCGTGCCACGAACATGTGGAAACTTCCTAAAAGCTATCATTACTCCTGACAAAAAGGACAAGAGGCCTGCAAAAGTACAAAAAAAGGACAGCAGCTTTACGTCTTATCAAGGGCCCACATCCTTTATTTGAAATATCAAAGTTTAAAATTTGAATTCTACAGTCCCCACTAACTCCTTGTCCGCGACAGGAAAGTCCCTTCGTATAAAGTACCCACTATTTGCGCCATAGTGAAATTTTGCGGAGGGCAAAATGGTCATTGCATATCCCAAAATCAACCAGGAACTGCCACGTGACAGTATATATACACACATGTATATGTGTATATATACATATATATTTACATATCTATATATATATACACACACACATATGTATATATACATATATACATATATATGTGTATATATATATGTATGTATGTACACCTATATGTACGTATATACACATATACACATATACATATATACATATGTATATATATATACACATATATACATATGTGTGTGTATATGTGTGTATATATATGTATGTGTATATATATACATATATATATGTGTGTGTGTATACATATATATATACACACAAACACATATAAATATATATATATATATATGTGTGTGTGTGTGTATATATATATATATAAATATTTATGTATATATGTATATATGTACATATATATGTATGTATATAAGTATATATGTGTTGCTAATTTAGTGTGTGTGTGTATGTGTATATATATATATATATGTACACACACACACATCAATCTGGAAATTTCCCATCTTATTGTACGACCACATCTTAATCAAATGACCATGGCGGTCATTAGATCCTTGGCTTAGAGAAGGCACGTGTACATAAGTCTTCTAGGACTTAGATACATTAGGTTTCTGTTGGTCCCTATCAGTACCCATCGCCTCATCAAATATATATACCACAATCGTTTGCCGTATTTTAAATTAGAGTACCAGTTGTGTTGGCTTCGTATGAACTCTTTCCAGTGCTTTAGGTACTGTGGGTCCACGTCATTTATGATGTTATACAGGGTCTCGTCATCATGATGACGTATATATATAGATACACACACATATACATATATATAGAGACACACGTTCTTACATATTCATAGTACATATATGTATATACATGTATATACATACATATATATATATATATATATATATATACACACACACAGGTCTAAGGTTCATGCGTTGCACATTGGTGCGTTACTTCGGACACTAATTATTTGCATACTTTTTGTTGTGTATGTGTATATACGTATACATACATACATACATATGTAAATACATATTCACTTACGAATACGCGCACACACACACACATACATACATGCATACATGCATACATACATACATACACACACACATATATATATATGCACTAGCTAAGAGTTTGTGCGTTCCGTGTTGATGTATATGTGTAGAATAAGGTTACCTAGGACACTAATTATTTGCTTACTTTTGTTAAGATTATTCCAAAAAAAAAAATTTTGTTTTGACAACTAAATTAGCAACATACTGATATTGGAGGTACTATAAACTTTGTTTCAAGAATAATCATTTTTAGTTTGATATGAATTGTATTTTTGAAGTAGTTTAAAATTTAATTTATAGATGTTATATAATTTGTAGTTGTCCTAAGTAGCATCTATATATATACTAGTCTAAGAGTTTGTGCTTCGTACCTTGGTGGGTTACTTCGGACACTAATTATTTGCATACTTTTGTTAAGTTAATCAAAAAAATGTTTTGTTTGAACAACTAAATTAGCAACATAGGGATAGTAGAGGCACTATAAACTTTATTTCAAAAATAATCAACATGGATTTCATTTTTCAAGTAGTTTAAAATTCAATTTATAAAAGTTATATAATTTGTGATTGTCTTAAGTAGCACCTATAATGAGCTTCTTCTTCTTTTTTTTTTAATATAACTTATCAAAGTATTAATTTAAAATTTTATTTTCAATAAAACCTACGCAATTTGAATTTATATTTCTCTCCAAATTTTTTCACATGTATAACCACCTATATTTGCTCAACCATTACTAAAGAATTTTTTGTGACTAATATCAGTTAAATTTTTTTATCTAATTTGAGTTTTCCCTAATTGCATATCCATATTTGATTTTATTTTTTTCCTTTATCTATTTCCCTGTGTCTTCGTTTAAATCAACTAATTGTGACTATAATAATAATTAATTCAAGGAAGAGATATTTGTTCATTGATCATTTAAAGTTGAGATACAGCTAACTATACGTTAAAATAAGACAAACAACTATCAAACTGGTTCTTTTTAAAGAACCATGTCTTAAAAACATGAGATATAATACATGTTGGTCATATACCATAGCTATTTTTTTCACACAATTATATTATCTTCAAACAACATTCCTCTAATACGAAGGTTTTTTTTTTTTTTTGCAAAATAATGTAATTTACTAGGCTATCTAATTCTAAATAAGAAAATAGTAGCCCCTTAACATACTAAACTATATTATGAAAATTGAAAATTGTGGATTTGTCAATTCATATCAATGTTTTGAAAATCGGACCGGACCAGCCGGTTCGACCGGTCGGACCGCGAACCGGAAGAACCACCGGTCCGGTCCAACTATATATCCGATTTGTCTAAAAAACCGGACAGAACCGATAAAAATATCGGGAACCGGTAAAATATCGGTTGAACTGATTATGGTAATTTTTAAATTTCAGAATAAAAAATAATTTAAATAAAGAGAAATATTAAAAAATTGTGAACTAAATTCCAAAATGGCAATGTGTATTGAACACACCAGAGTCTAAACTATTAAATTATTATTATTTTGATATTTTTTATACTTATTTTTGTACAAATTTCACTTTTCTTATTAGAAATTTGATTAGTATTTTTGGGTATTAGGACTATAATTCTCCAAAAATAATGTTTTAGTTCTATTTTAGATTTTATATAAATATATTTTAGGTGAGATTAGTCATTTTAAATTATATCACACTTTGGTAAAAAAAAAAACCCAAATTAGTGAACCGGCTGGTTCGACCGGTTGAACCGCGAACCGGACAAGCCACCGGTTCAATGCCTGGTCCGGTTTTCAAAACATCGATTCATAGTTCAAAAGATCCTCATAAATAGTTTAATTGATTACCTCATGCTGTTTTGAGAAAGGTGTTGGATATTTCAATAGCATCTAGGAGAATACATTGGGCTAATTCTAAACTATAAATTGAATCTTGTGTAAAAATAATCTATCTTGAGCATAAAAATTAAATTCAACTCGAATATCAAATTCGCATATCTTTCCATAGAAATCTAATAACAATGATAATGGTAATTAGTCTGATTCTTCACAATAATAATAATAATTAGTCTAATAATTTAAAATTAAATTAAATTAAATTAACTTTAAATTGGAAAGGGTAGAGTGTATGAAATTACCTCAACTCATTAAAATTATTACAAGTCCTTTCAATATTGGTAGCTATCAATCATTTTTTTTGTTTTTAAGAATCCTACAACTATTTTTTTTTCTCTTTTTTTTTTTTTGGATTTCTCCATGGTCTTTCATTCATTCCATTATTTTATACCGTACAGTTCAAATAATTTCAACGTAAGAATTCTTTCTCAAATACTTTTATTTTATTATAGATGTCTAAAATATTTTTCTAAATAGTTCATTGGGAATCAAAATTTTAAGCGATTTATCTTTTTATTGGGAAGAGTCACAGTGGAATAATTGTTGTTTAATTACTAAATTAATCTAAAAAATATTCTTTCCTATTGTTATGAAAAGATGAATGATATCTCCATATCCCTAAAGTTTCTTACACAACTCTATCCTTTATCCTTTTTCAATAAGCCAAAAAAATCAAAAGGCTGTCATTTGCACTACCAAGTGCCTAATTTACCCTTATTTCGTATTCCACCACACCCATAACATCTTCTAAGTATTCAAATCTTTTCTCTTTCAACTATTCCTTCTCAAAAATTGAGAAAATAAGTTGTACAACTTATAAACAAACAAACAAACCAAGTCTTAATCCCACTAAGTAGGTTCGAGTAGATGAATTCTGCTACGCCATTGCACTTTGTCATGAATCATATCTTCCTCAATTCCTAGATGGGCTATATCTTTCTTATAAGTTACCCACCAAGTCTTTTTTAGTCTTCCCTTACCCCTCTTATGTTGACTACTCTTTCTAAAATCTACTCGTCTGACAAGTACTTCTACTGGACGTCTTAACACATGACCTAACCACCTTAAGTGTGTTTCTCTCATCTTCTCATCAATAGGTGCTACTCTAATCTTCTCACGATTATGTTCATTGCGTATCTTGTCCATCTTAGTATACCCACACATCCATCTTAACATTCGCATTTCTTCAAATAAGTTAATCAACTTATAAACAAACAAACAAATCAAGTCTTAATCCCACTAAGTAAGGTCGGTTGCATGAATTCTGTTACATCATTCATTATTATTTTTTATAAGAATCTTGACTCATGCATTTTTGAAAAAGAGCAGAAACGTATTAAATGCATTTATAATGAGTAAAATTTTAAATAGTATTTTCTATTTTTTATTGTAATAATGACTACTTTCTTTCGAAGTATAACAGCTCACTCTTTACTACTTGTTTATGTTAAAAATTAATATTGTTTGAGGCCATATCGCCCAAATTATCAAAAAATTTTGCACGGACTATGTCACTATAGTCAATATAGTAATTGTTATGTGTATGGACTATTTGATTTGTATGACAATCATGGTCATATACAATCCGTAAATGATTGGACTACATTATTTTTTAATAGAAAATGTCTATTTTATTTTAATTGTAACAATAATAAGTAAAATAGAGAAATAGATTATCGTATTTGGTGAGTAATAAAATAAGGGTAAATTAGCTCATCCAAAAAAGAATATTTTCCAATTAAGTGATTCTATTGTAAAAGAAAATTTATTTCAATCAATTTTAATTCCTATTATGAACCCTAAAATTTAGTTAGTTACTACCTATTTCCTTTTTCTTTTCTTTTTTTATGAGCGTTTTATATAAATAGCCTTAGCAGTTACAAAAAAGGTATTCAAGTTAAATAACTGATGAAATCATTAAATTATATAGCAAGAGTAACTTCGGAAAGAAAATCTAAAATACCTAATCAAACTCGCTCTTTTAATATATACACACATATACATACATGCATACATATACATATATACAAACATATATATATATATATATATATATATATATATATATATATATATGAAAAATTCTATAATCCCTTTTAGGATTCTAATCTCTTATGTTTTAGTGCTTGTACAGCATAACATCATGAGTTTTAAAAGTTTATACTGTATAAATTTTTAAAGTCAAAAGAATGATTCCCTAAAAGTAACAGTAGAATTCTCATATATATATATATATATATATATATATTGAGATGCTCTTTTTTTGCTTTAACTTCTTATTTTGTTACATTACTTAAGCTGGAAAAAAGTCATTTTTCAAAGACAACCATGCTCATGATACTTTCTAATTAAAATAATGTTTAGCTTTTCAAAACTTTGAAACTAACAAAATTTTCGTCATTTTTCAAGTCACTTTTCTTTGAGAATGTGTTTAAAAAAATAGAAACAGAAGCAAACCAAGACAGGGCCAAGTTGACCTATTATCTTAACCTTTTCTCCATACTAATAAGCTCCTAATGTCACGTTATAAAGCAAAAATAAAAAGTGATTAGAATCTTAAAAACTTTTTGTAAGCATGTTCATGGATATTTATGAGATTTATTCCTTTTTTTTATTTTTGTTTTTTTCCTTTTTTCCTTTCAAGTGAAAATGAAGCATAGTATATATTACTTTGATGATCGTCATTCCTTACTTCTACAAAAATAAAAGACAACTATCTTACATTTTATTTAATAGATTCGCAACGGACATGGTACCACAAATTTCATCAGCGGTCATCACATCTTAATCAGCAAACATCACTAGGAAGCAATTATTATAAATATCCAAAGATATCCTAGAACATTAGTTGTTGAAGTAAAATATAGAAATTTTAGAAATTCGTTAAATATTAATTGGCATGTTACCGTCAATGTCAGCATCAAAAGTTTATTGGAATTTTTCATGTTTAAATGTCCAAAACATTCAAGGTGACTTTTCAGATTTCATCTTTCATTCTGCAAATGCTCCTTTATTTCTTTTTGGCTTAATTAAACTGAATAAATCATGTTGTGTTTAATCCTCTGTAATTAAATTAATTTAGAGGTTTAATTTGTTATCCCTCTATTTTCGTGTAACTTTTTAGATACTTCTAGGTAAACTAGTAGTGAACCATACTAAATCTCTTACAATCAAAAATGACTTTCTAAAAAAAAAATGCAGACCAATTTTTCATAATATCATCCGAAAAGCTGACCAGAAATTTTTTTTTTTTTTCAGCAATATCTTTATTTTATCGTTTTAATGTTCTTAAAATTCCGTTCCATCCCAATATTTTCAAATTTTTTTTTTTTTTATGTATTTTTAAGCTATCTCTTCCTTTTTTTAAAAAAAGAAAAAAGAAAAAACAACTGGAATATTTCCTTTTTGCATGAAGACTCGGCCATCTTTTAAGTATTCTCTGCCCTTTTTATTGTTCCATGATTTATATTCATTTAAATATGTTAGCATGCTGATCCTAAGGACTGAATGAACTTGAAGAGAACTGATGCTCGAAGCATTTGCATTTAAGAAAATGACAAGAGGTAATCATAGGATTTGATCTATTCAGTAGTTATTTTTAACTTTGACCTCATTATTGGCTCCCAAATAATACTAATAATCTTCTGAGAATTCTACAGCTGTTCTATTTTTCGTATGCGAGAATAATCTATGTTTTTTTTAATTTATTTTATTTTTTATAAATCATTTGTACAAGATTATAGTCATTTTGACTTCCTTTTATTCTTTTATTTCTTTATTTATAAATTTTGCTTGTTGCATTCAGGTAAAGAGTCATGTTTGGCAATGGGGTTGGCTCCCACGTCAGGGATTAATCAATTTATACGAAAGGTCTTAAATTCGACTTTCGTTACCTTCACTGTAAGTTGCTAAAATACCCTCACTATAAATCATTGAAATATGTACGAGTGACCTGACGTATCCTATCTTCAGGTTCGGAGTTTGCAGACCAGGATTTCTCTTCTGATTTGTTATTTGATACTCCACAAAATAACTTTCCAATGGTAAAAGACAAAGTAACTGAACTTGAAAACAATGAATTATTTTATCGCAGGATTTCTCAAAATGTGTCATCAAAATTATTGAGTTCATCTCAACAACATTATTACTCTCACACTATATATCACTTATATCTTGCTAAATATACTTGTGATACCTTTGTAATTGTTTTTGAAGTAGTGATCTCAAAAAATGGAGAATCAGCAGTACTCTAGTCAAGTAATGGCTGAGGAAAGTTGTTTGGATGAGAACACAATGAAAGAACAAAACGTTTCAGTGGAAGCGTCAGGCTATGAACAAGATCCAGATATGGCTAGAATAATAATCACAAGGAAGTGGCTAATAAAGTTCCATATTATAAGCTGTTCTGCTTTGCTAATCCTGTTGACTATATCTTAATGGTTGTTGGTACAATCACAGCAATTGGAAGTGGGATTTGTGTGCCTCTTTTGGCAGTGCTATTTGGAGAGATAATCAACTCATTCGGTCAGACACTGGATATAGATCAAGTTGTTCATGAAGTTTCAAAGGTATCAAACTTCAATACCTTGATGAATGATGTGTTGTGAAATCTTTCAATAACTAGCAAAATGATCATCTTCAGGTATCTTTGAAGTTTGTGTACTTGGCTCTGGGGTCTGGTTTTGCATCTTTTTCCCGTAAGTAAATTTGATTCCCTGAGGAGTCATTTCCCCTATAATATATAGCAACAGATAGATGATAAATACGAAGAGAAACTGAAAAATGCCTCGTTCGTTCTTGGCAGAGGTAGTTTGCTGGATGGTCACAGGAGAGAGGCAGGCTGCTCGGATTAGAAGTCTATTCCTTCGATCTTTACTAATGCAAGATATTGCATTTTTTGACAAAGAAACTAGTACAGGAGAGGTTATTGAGAAGATATCAAGTGATACTATTACCATTCAGGACGCTATGGGGGAAAGGGTAATGTTGCTTGGGCAAAGGACAATAAGTTAATTGTAAGCATCATTGAAGCAAAATATGATGCTTTTTTCTTCTCGTAAATTACAGGTTGGAAAATTCATACAGCTGTCGGCTTCATTTTGTGGAGGTTTTATAATAGCTTTTATCCAGGGGCCGCTCCTATCCCTGGTCCTGATATCTTCAATTCCTCCTCTTATTCTTACTGCATCTGCAATGACTTTCCTAATGGCAAAGCTAGCATCCCGCGGACAAGAAGCATATTCGGTAGCAGCAACAGTGGTTGAACAGACTCTCAGCTCAATTAGAACAGTAAGAATGAATATAGAATCGGGCCGTTGAGATGGAATTTAAGTTTTCTTTTTTTTTTCATTATGAATAACTAGTGTTACATCATTATGACTAGGGAACTAATCCTGAATTTAGGTTGCAGCTTTTACAGGGGAGAGGCAAGCAATTTCTGAATATGACAAATCTCTAAATAAAGCTTACAAGTCAGGAGTGCAAGAGGGCTTAGCTGCTGGTTCGGGTTCTGGCATTTTTATGTTTGTTTTCTTCTGCAGCTATGGTTTAGCCATATGGTTTGGTGCAAAAATGATCTCAGAGAGACACTATTCAGGAGGAGATGTCCTGAATGTAACACTTGCTGTGCTGGCTGGATCCTTGTGAGTAACATTCTTCTTTGATTGTAACGAGCGTGTGCGGGGGTGAGAAAAGGATGCTATTGCTTTCTTGGTGTACTTGGATTTATTTACTTTCAAATTTACTTTGGAAACATATATGTAAGTCCACAGAAATTGCCTGAAGAGGATCTATTTTCTGTGGTTGAGGAATGTAATGGTGTAGGTTAATATGATAACTTATGGCAATGAATTTGTTATAATCTTCTGATCCTTACACCTGATTTTATCCAGTTCCATTGGGCAAGCATCCCCATGCTTGAGTGCATTTGCCTCAGGACAAGCTGCAGCTTTCAAAATGTTTCAGATAATGAATAGAAAGCCAGATATCAATCCTTATAACACAAGCGGTCTAAAATTGGATAATATAGCAGGCAATATTGAATTGAAGGATGTCCATTTCAGTTATCCAGCAAGGCCAAATGAGCAGATATTTAGTGGATTTTATCTCTCCATACCAAGTGGAACAACTACTGCTGTGGTTGGACGAAGTGGAAGTGGAAAATCAACAATTATTAGCCTTATTGAGAGGTTTTATGATCCACAAGCAGGTGAAATTCTGATAGATGGTATCAATATCAAAGAGTTTCAGCTTAAGTGGATCAGAAGCAAAATTGGTCTTGTCAGCCAGGAACCTACGTTGTTTGCTTTGAGCATTAGGGACAATATTGCCTATGGGAAAGATGATGCAAGCCTTGAAGAAATAAAAGCAGCTGCAGAACCATGGAATCATGCCAATGCTGCTAAGTTCATAGACAAATTACCTCAGGTTTGGCTTCAAGACTTTTCTCAATAGCAGATCAGATATTACAAATTTATGTTTATATACTTCTATCCTCTAGAAACTGAAAAAAAAAAAAAAAAAAAAAACCAAATTTGAAACTCAGCAACAAAATTTGAACAATTTTTTCCCTCATATATCTTGTCTTATCATAAGATCTTTGTGTAAGTTCTCTTTTCACACTTCCACTTATGTATCATATGTTCAGGGACTAGACACTATGGTTGGTTTGCATGGAACTCAAATCTCAGGGGGACAAAAGCAGAGAATTGCCATAGCTAGAGCAATTCTGAAAGACCCTAGAATTCTACTACTAGATGAAGCTACAAGTGCTCTTGATTCAGAATCTGAGAGGATTGTCCAAGAGGCGCTCGATAGGGTAATGGTCAACCGAACTACCATCATTGTAGCACATCGTTTGAGCACAGTGAAGAATGCAGATAAAATTGCGGTTAGTGTTACTTCATCAAGGCAAGATTGCGGAAATAGGTTAGTCCTCCTGTTATATATCGTGACAAGGATTTATTACTGGTAGATTAGGTTGATGGTTGACGACAACTATAATGAAAATAAAACCATTGTGAATTGATAAGGTTAATGTCAATGCTAGTATTATCTTACATTAAAATGGTAATAGTAATCACCCTGTGGTTTCTAAAATACTTTGCCTTCTTTTGAGAAGCTTATTTACTAACTCCATCATATTGCTTGAAATCAAGAATATTAATCCCTATAGAAAATTAATTACTACGGAGAAAGTGTCCTTTATACAGGAAGATATTCTCCAATTTCCAGAAAACTCAAGGGAGATACATGGTATATACTTCCATCTTATCAACAAATATGAACAACATTCATGCTTTATAGGAATTTTTCAGATTATAAATGAACAACATTCATGTTTGAGGCCTTTTTGCGATTACAAATAGCTGATTTTTGGTACATTAGGACTGTTGGAAATTCAAGAGTCCTTATGCAAATCATTGCTGATATAATACTTTTAAACAATTAGGTTCACACACTGAGCTAGTACAAGATCCAGAGGGAGCATACTCCCAGCTGATACAGTTACAACAGCTTAGCAAAGAATCAGATGACCATATTCTCAATAATCAGGAAGGATCAGAGATTACAGCATGTTCTGGGAGACATTCAAGCCAGAGAATTTCCTCATTAAGAAACATAAGCCGGTGCCCTTCTGGAATAGGAAACAGTAGCCGTCATTCATTCTCTGTTTCAATTGGTCTGCCTGCCATGGTAAGTATGCTGGAAACAGCAGTAGGAGAATCCCAAGAACCAGCTCTCAAGCCATCAAACATGGATCAACAATTTTCCTTTTACCGCTTGGCCTGTCTTAACAAACCAGAAATTCCAGAATTAATGCTTGGTTCCTTAGCAGCTGTTGTTACTGGTGCCATGTTGCCTCTTTTTGGGGTAATTCTATCCAGAGCAATCAAGACTTTCTATGAGCCTGCTCATGATGAAGACTTCACAAGAAATCAAGATTCTGGGCATTAATGTTAGTAGTCCTTGGGATGGCTTCTTTACTGGCAATTCCATTAAGAACTTACTTTTTTGCTGTGGCAGGATGTAAGCTAATCAGGCGAATTCGATTAATGTGCTTTGAAAAAATAGTTCACATGGAGATAAGTTGGTTTGACAGGCCAGAAAATTCAAGTGGTAAAGTTAGCTCACGGCTTTCTGTAGATGCAACATCTGTGAGAAGTTTAGTTGGAGAATCGCTTTCCTTGCTCGTTCAAAATAGTGCAACAGCATTTGCTGGTTTGGTTATTGGTTTTGGAGCAAGCTGGCGGCTCTCTCTCATAGTATTATTCATGCTACCTCTTGTTGGTCTTAATGGATATATGCACATGAAATTCATAAGTGGATTTAGTGCTGATGCAAAGGTTTGTCCAATATTTTATCAAATTTTTCCTTAATTCTCAAGTTAGATGAACAGAAAAAAAAAGAAAAAAAGTTTTGACTAGACATTTAATGGAAAATCTGATGTTGAGCTGGTACTCTTCTTGATGCTAGTAAAGAAATTAATGCTTTTAAAAAAAATTGACTGCACCTTCTCATTGATCTGCATGTTCAAGTATTTGTTCAGGGAATTGTGATATGATGCACTCCATTTTGACATTATATGATGTTTGCAGAAATTGTATGAGGATGCCACTCAAGTTGCCAGTGATGCAGTAGGAAGTATCAGGACAATTGCATCTTTTGCTGCAGAGGATAAGGTGATACAACTATATGAGAAGAAGTGCAAAGGACCTGTATCAATAGGAATAAAACATGGATTATATAGCGGTTTAGGATTCGGTTTGTCCATGTTCTTACTCTACTCAGTCTATGCAACCATCTTCTATGCTGGAGCTCGACTTATTAACGCAGGAAAGATAACGTTTGGGGAGGTTTTTCAGGTAAAATATGGTATTTCTGATTTTCCCTCATTTCTTTTGGTACCATTCAAGAATAAAGCAATCGACATATCTATTTGCTTTCACGTCTTGTCTTGCTCTTCTTGACACCATTGGCAGGTTTTCTACGGTTTGAGTTTGGCAGCCATTAGTATATCTCAATCGCGTGCCCTTAGTCCAGACTCTAGTAAAGGAAGAAGTGGAGCTACTTCTGTATTTGCCCTTCTTGACCAGCAATCAGGAATAAACTCAAGTGAAAACTCTGGAATTACTTTAGAAAATGTAAAGGGAGAAGTTGTATTTCAGCATGTCAGCTTCAAATATCCGAGTAGACCAGATGTTCAGATTTTTAAAGATCTTTGTTTGGATATTGATTCTGGCAAGGTAAATTTAAATTCTGATGAGTTGTTTTCAGTTTTCTGTTTGTAACGTTCTTGATTGCAACAACAGCAATTGGAAAAAGAAATAACTGAGTAGTTGAGTACAAACTAATATTCTATAGTACATTCATCAGACAGTTGCCCTGGTTGGAGAAAGTGGGAGTGGAAAATCTACCGTCATTTCATTGCTGCAAAGGAATAGTTTTATGATCCTGATTCTGGTGAAATTACACTAGATGGAGTAGAACTCCGAAGATTGAACTTAAAATGGTTAAGGCAGCAGATGGGATTGGTTAGTCAGGAGCCAGTTTTATTCAATGGTACAATCCGAAGCAATATTGCATATGGCAAAGAAGGCAGCGCCACAGAGGCTGAAATTATAGCTGCAGCAGAAATAGCAAATGCTCACAAATTTATCAGTGGTTTACAGAAGGTCTAAACTCTTCTCTTAACTCACATGTTCAGCTTATTTCCATCAGTCATATGAAATCCAACTATCTCATTGCTCTACATTCTCACAAAAAATACAGGGATATGATACCCTAGTGGGTGAAAGAGGGATACAATTATCAGGTGGACAGAAGCAAAGAGTGGCAATTGCACGGGCAACAGTAAGGTCTCCAAAGTTATTACTTCTTGATGAGGCCACAAGCGCTCTTGACGCTGAATCTGAGAAACTAGTACAAGACGCGTTGGATCAAGCTTGAATGGTTGGGAAAACCACAATAGTTGTGGCACACAGGCTCTCCACAATCAAGGGTGCGGACTTGATTGCGGTTGTTAAGAATGGAGTGATTGCGGAGAAAGGAAACCATGAAAGTTTGATCAATATGAAGGATGGGATCTATACTTCTTTTGTAGTATCCTATGCTGGTGCTCCAATATGAAGGATGCATTGGCAGATGCTTTCCTTCACAAAGAAATCATATGGTGGGGTGGGGTTTATTTTCCGTCTTCTATCTGAAATTTGTGATTTTTACCCAGTTTTTATCTTTTTATGTCTTAATTATCCGAGCCTGTAATGGAATTTCCTTATTAAATTATATATAATTGTGGGTTAATGGTGCCTTTACACACCTAGTTATAAATTTATAAAATACCTAAATCCTACTACTAACTTAGGTGGCATCCCACAAGTATACGGTTGTCAACTAGTAGCAAAGGAAAGTAATGATCGTTCCCATAAGTATTGGTCGATAATTACCGGAGAGGCCTTATTTGGTTGGATTTCAAGTTGAAGCGATTGATTAAGTGAAGAAATTTAACTAGAACTAATGGAACTAATAAAGCAATTTAAAGAAAAGATTAATCGCTAAGAAAGCAGTTAAAAATGAAGTATCTTTAGAAAGCAAATAAAGGGAACAATTAAAAGGAAAAGCATATTAAGCAAGCAATTAGTTGATCTAAACTTCATTATCCCTAAGCAAGCACAATTAGAGAAAGCCCTAGTCTATTCTAAGAAAGCATGTAAAAAGAAAGTATTTTTAAAAAGTAATTAACTAACCTAAACTACAAATTAATACTAAGAAAGCACAATTAAGGAAAACTCATTAACTAATCTACGAATTAAACTAAGAAAGCAAGTCAAGAAAGCAATTAAATGAAAAACCCATAAACTAATTTATCCTAATTAACCAATCTAAACTACGAATTACCACTAAGGAAGCATAATTGAAGGAACTCATTAACTAATCTCACAATTACACTAAGAAATCCATGCAAAGAGAGAAAATATATGAAAGTAATTAGACTAATTAAACTAAGAAAATATGAAATTAAAGTTTAACTAAAAGAGTTTTAACATAAACAAGGAACTTACCACTAAAAAGTTTCAATATTTAGTTAGGAAATTGTGATTACAAGAAAGAGAAATCCTACTCTAATCTAATCTAAGAAAACCCTCCCCAAATGGGAAGGAAAAAGGAAAAAAATTACTCTCTAATCTAGCCTACTTCTACTAGCTAAGTTCTTTCTCAAATGAACTTTAAAAGGGATATATATAGTGCTAGGGTAGTGGGATAATTGTGTAGCAAAAATCAGCCCCGAACAAAGTCATTTTTTGCTCCAGCCGCCTCCAGACCGCGATCTCAAATTTGAGACCGCGATATGGACTGAAACTTCTGAAATGCAGCACTTCACAGTTTTGCTTCCAAAATCTTCATCCGATGTCCGATTAATTCACCATTTTTTTCCATGCGACCCTAACACATAGGAGAAAATTATTCTTGGATCTATAATAAACACTTAAAATAACACCTAAACATATAAATAAAAGTCTCACAAAATAGGCCAAAAAACCGAAGGACAAACAAAGACGAACGAAAACTTAACTCCCAATGAAGTTAAGTCAAAGACACGACACAACTCTAAATGGAAAAACCTAATAAAATGTGCTAATTATCACCTAAATAAGTACTCAAACACTTAATAAACATATACTAACACATTCTAACACATAAAAGAAAAATAGATAAAAACACACACGAAAACACTAAAAATAGTCGAAACTAGGAGCAAAATCATCAAGTTTAGGGTATATATAACTCTAGTTTCCTAGAGTTATCACTTAACAACCTGCAATTCTTACACACACACACATATATATATACACACCTTTTGACATGCACACAACTTTAATTCTAATCATGTCCCAGTCTAACAATGTATCAGACCATTTTATTACCTTATTTTACTCTCTGCATGTTCCAGCCTTTCAATTAACTCTCTTCAATCAACTATAATGTATCTGTAGGGTAAGAATCCACTTAACTCCAGGGAATAGAACTTGTTTGATGTCTCATATCCCACATTTCATGTCACGCCCGCTCCCAGGGTTCGTGACCACAACCATCAAATCCATGCTTAATCCCTTATAGTCGAATCTATAATTACATGTAAAAATATTAAGTAATAAGGATAAGCGAAACATGAGATGAGTAAGTACCGGTAGTTCCTTTCCTTCAAATCACACATGTTATACAATATAGATAGTAAAATTCAAAAATTAGTTTACATACGTCCATGCATATTTTGCATACAATTGAAGTCATAAGCGAAATAATAACAAGACACACTCGAAATAATCAATATTTATAAGTAAATGACAAAATCTTAAAATTCATACACAAAATAATGTCGCATGTCGAGCAGTCAAATCCATTCGATTCAATGCAAGAACAATACAAATGGTTCAAGGACCACTAAGGGCTTACTGGCAATATAGAATATTCCGTCCTAACTTTAATTATACTCGTTAAGAGTAGGGCCAATACAATATGCCCATCGGATCAATATCTATCACCATCAAGGATTAAAACTATTCTTATCTCTATCAAGGATCAAAACTACAAATAGAACTAGTTCTCACAAATTCAACAAAAGTTACCAAAAATCCAAACAAATATCATATGCGAATAAACACATTCAAGCAAATCAATCATCAAACGCCTAGATCAAGCGATAATACAAACGAATTATTTAAAGTGCCATTTACGTACATTTATACAAAACAAAGAATTCAAATATTTCACATACGATCCGAATTTATATGTAAACATATAATTTTTGGATATTATTTAACATAGCAAAAAAATTTAGAAAACATGGAAGGAAACTACAGCACTTATCAGAGACTAGCCAATCGTCATTGCTTATCAAAGTAACCGGTTCTATCGATTCATCCTTACCAAATTATGCACCAATGAGTAATCAATTGTATCTTAAATACTCTAAATACATTTACTTAAATAAATTAATTACATAGCAAAACCATTCATTAATTAACCATTCCGATCAAAAAAGGATTTCTAAGATGATTACTTATTCCTAACTGATCTCAAGTGGTTTAACCTAATTAAATTAATCAAATAAAATAAAACACATTTGTCCAAACTCCTATTAAGCACTCAGGCTCGTTAATGTTACTAATTCTCTAATTGTGTCTATTTGAGACTAATATGACATATCCATAAAATACTACTATTTGGAAATTCCACTCTTTGGCTATGGATTTCTAGCATTAACAAACAAACAAATATACCAAACCCTATTCTCACTGAATAGGATCGGTTACATGAATTTTGCTACGCCAGTGCGTTCTGTCATAGATCATATCCTCTTTAATTTCTAGGTGGGTTATATCTTTCTTACAAGTGACCACCAAGTCTTTTTGGGTCTTCCACTACTCCTCTTATGTTGACTATTCTCTCTAAATTCTACTCACCTGATAGGCGTTTCTATTGGCCGTCGCTTAGCACTTGACCTAACCACCTTAAGCATGTTTCTCTCATCTTCTCATCAATAGGTACTATACTATTCCAATCTTATCACGAATATGCTCATTGCATATATTTTCTATCATAGTTTACCTACATATCCATCTCAACATTCTCATTTATCCTAATCTCATCTTTTGCTCATGTGTGTAATTCACTGTCAATATTCAGACCCATAAAGCACGCTGGCCTAATGACCGTTCTATAAAATTTACCCTTAGTCATAAAAGAATTTTGTGGTCACATAATATTCCTGATGTCATTCTCCATTTAGTCTAATTGTTGGTCCCAAAAGCAACCTAAGAGGGGGGGTGAATTAGGTTATCTCTAAAGACAAACCTTTTTAAGTGCTTAATAGAAATTCAAAACTTTATGCAACAAATGAATACTTAAGCACAAATGAATATAATAGATATTCAACAGTTTAAGCTTAAAGAACAAATAAGAATGAGATAAAGAATATCAAACCAAACTCCCACATAGCTTCTCAAGCTTGGAGTACGTTCACTAGTAGTGCTTCTTCAAAGAAGGTGAGGCAATAACCTTCTTGTACACAAAGTAGGCTCACCCTTGCACCAACTAAGTTCCTCTAGTTGAGCCAAAGGGTTTTACACTACAACCTCACTTTTGTACACTTGTTATCCCTCCACTCTTACACTTGAAGATCACTCACTAGTCTATTCTTGCTCACACTAATTCCCACTAGTTGAGCCAAGAAAGCTAGACTTCTCAAACCCATACAACCCACAATATTTTAGCCTATTTCTCCTCAAATAGCTCTTACAAGTGTTTGTATTGAATGTAGTCCTTTTTTAGGACTTAATTCAGACCTTGGGGTATTTATAGTTGCCAAATATCTGCTTTCAACAACTTCCCAACGGCTATTTTCTGTCTACTGGAAAACTAGCCGTTGGACCTTTCGGACGGCCGATGCCAGCAAGAGTGCGTCCGAACAAACTTCTTTGGACCTTTCGGACGGCCACTCTGCTGAACCTGCGTCCGACACTGCGTCCGTTCTCTGAGGGTGTTCGTTCGGACGTCCGAGGATGCGTCCGAACATGCGTCCGATAGAAGCGAAGTCTTCTGGAAATTTATCGGACGCTGTTCTTCGTCCGAGGAGTCTTCTGGAAATTTATCGGACGCTGTTCTTCGTCCGAGGCTTGCTTCAAATTCTTTGTGTCGGACGATTACCATCGTCCGAAGCTCTGTGTGGTTGTTTTGTTCGGACGATCATTTGCGTCCGAACCTCCCCTAAGTGAAGCATGTGTGATGCAATTCTTGTAGAAACACATCCATAAATATACGAATGCTCCCCCTTTCTTTTGCAAGTAGTGACTTGTTATAGTCAAAATTTGGGGATACAAATATCCTAGCATTCTAAACAAATTTGAACACATAGATGGGTAATATTCAAGAGAACATAGTTCAACTTGACAGATGAAAGCACACAAAACTTTAGATGTTACCCATTTCAATATGATCTTAGCTCATATGCCTTGAGCACCCTTCATAGATAATTTATCTTGAATTCCTTGGTGCACTCCAAGCATACCTACATACAAAGTTAAGCAACAACTTTTGGTACCCAAACTTTCTTGGGTCCAATTGGATTAGTAACATGCTTAATCACCCAAATAGAATTTATTCCTAATTTTTCATTTCTTTTAACATAACAATTTTTCTTTATATGGCCGTGTTGATGACAATGATTACAAGTAATGTTCTTATTGCCATAAAAAGAAGATTTAGATTTAACAAAGCATAAATCATTTTTTCTAAAGGTGATAAAATTTTTGTTCAAAAACATATTTCTAGTTCTTTTCTTTTCAAAAACATTTTCTTTCTTTGTTTTTAAAGTAACATCAAGATCATCTAATCTCTTCTTCAATGAAGCTTGTTCTTCCATGATCTTGGTTTTTCCAACGAATTTTTCTTTCAAAACATCATTTTCATTTGTCAAAGAATTATTTTTATGCACAAGTTTTGAGTTGGCACTCAATAAAGTGTTAATTTTAATTTTTAACTCTTTGTTCTTAGCATATGATTCTTTCAAACATTCATGCATTTTTAAAATAAATGATTCAACATCATCATTATCATCATCACATGAATCATCACAAGAATCACAACTAGAGGTTACCTCATTATCGCCAAGTGCCATAAAAGCCATTTGAGCCTCCTCATATTCTTCTTCAACTTCTCCATCCGAATTGCAATCATCCCAAGTGATCTGGAAGTTGTTGAAGTGAGGCTTCCTTGAGTCTTTTCTCCCTTTTGATGAAGCTTTAAATGCTAAGCTTCTTTTTCCCTTTGCCTCCTCATCTTGTAGCTTGTTTTTCAACTTCAATTCAAATGAGGTTAGAGAATTGATCAAAGAATCAATAGGCATAGAATTTAAATTTTTAGACTCTTCTATGGCAATGGATTTAGGTTCCCATTCCTTAGGTAAAGCATTCAAAATTTTTCTATTCTTTTCACCCAAGGAATATTCTTTACCCAAATCTTCCATATCCTTTACCATATCATGGAACCTACAATACATCTTGTCAATGTTCTCATGAGGTTCCATTTTGAAGGATTCATATTTAGCCACAAGAAGTGACTTCTTTTGCTCTCTAATATCTTCACTTCCTTCATGGATTTCTTTCAATTTGTCCCATATCTCCTTGGCCGATATGCAACCTTTTACTTTAGAAAACTCATCTGCATCCAAAGCATTATACAAAATATTAATAGCTTTAGCATTTAAAGATAAATCTACTAATTATTTTATCTTGTGCATTTAACTCAAATCTGGTTTTAGGCCTTAATCTATTGGTATTTTCATCAAAAATATTTGCCTCAATAGGACCTTCATAAATAATATACCATAATTCAATATTAATGGATTGAACAAAAATTTTCATTCTATCCCTCCAAAAAGCAAAATTAATGCCATTAAACATGGGAGGTCTAGTGATAGAATGCCCTCTAAAAACAGAGTATTATTGGTTGCCATGATCTTTACTCTAATGCAATTTAAGCAAAAATAAAGAGACCAATGCTCTGATACCAATTGTTGGTCCCAAAAGCAACCTAAGAGGGGGGGTGAATTAGGTTATCTCTAAAGACAAACCTTTTTAAGTGCTTAATAGAAATTCAAAACTTTATGCAACAAATGAATACTTAAGCACAAATGAATATAATAGATATTCAACAGTTTAAGCTTAAAGAACAAATAAGAATGAGATAAAGAATATCAAACCAAACTCCCAAGCTTCTCAAGCTTTGGAGTACATTCACTAGTAGTGCTTCTTCAAAGAAGGTGAGGCAATAACCTTCTTGTACACAAAGTAGGCTCACCCTTGCACCAACTAAGTTCCTCTAGTTGAGCCAAAGGGTTTTACACTACAACCTCACTTTTGTACACTTGTTATCCCTCCACTCTTACACTTGAAGATCACTCACTAGTCTATTCTTGCTCACACTAATTCCCACTAGTTGAGCCAAGAAAGCTAGACTTCTCAAACCAATACAACCCACAATATTTTAGCCTATTTCTCCTCAAATAGCTCTTACAAGTGTTTGTATTGAATGTAGTCCTTTTTTTCTACTTAATTCAGACCTTGGGGTATTTATAGTTGCCAAATATCTGCTTTCAACAACTTCCCAACAATGCTATTTTCTGTCTACTATACAATCTAGCCGTTGGACCTTTCGGACGGCCGATGCCAGCAAGAGTGCGTCCGAACGGACTAGCCGTTGGACCTTTCGGACGGCACGCTCTGCTGAACCCTGCGCATCCGACACTGCGTCCGTTCTCTGAGGGTGTTCGTTCGGACGTCCGAGGATGCGTCCGAACATGCGTCCGATAGAAGCGAAGTCTTCTGGAAATTTATCGGACGCTGTTCTTCGTCCGAGGAGTCTTCTGGAAATTTATCGGACGCTGTTCTTCGTCCGAGGCTTGCTTCAAATTCTTTGTGTCGGACGATTACCATCGTCCAAGCTCTGTGTGGTTGTTTTGTTCGGACGATCATTTGCGTCCGAACCTCCCTGTTTTTCTGCACACTTGTCTTTAAACCATTAGCATGATTTGGTCATCATCAAAACATGGTTAACATAACTGGGGTTCTTCACTAATTTGCTTGTATCCGATGTATATAACATTTCAATTTATACCAATATCACTTTGAAGAACTGAATCTAAATATTTAAAATTTTCACTTATCGATATCTCTTGATCTCCAATATTAACCTCTATTCTATTCTTGCGTGCATTCTTGCTAAACTTAAATTCTATATATTGTTTTTTTGATTTATTAAGTCTAAATCCTTTTACCTCAAGTGCTTCTCTCCATACTACGAGTTTAACATTAATCTTATCTTTTGTTTTATCAACTAAAACAATGTCGTCTCCAAACTACATACACCATGTTATTTTCTCCTGTATGTGCCTTGTAAGTTCATCTATGACCAATGCAAATATATAAGGACTTAGAGCTCAGTCTTAGTGCAAACCTATGTTTATAGGGAACTCTCGTGTCAACCCTCCTGGTATTCTCACACTTGTAATCACATCCCTATATATCTCCTTTATTGATTTTATATATGCTACCCTGATTCCTCTTTTTTCTAAAACTCTCCACAAAACTTCTCTAGAGATTCTATCATATGCCTTTTCCAAATCAATAAAAATCATGTGCAAATCTTTTTTCATATCACGATATCTCTAAAAAAATCTCCTTAAGCGATGTATGGCTTCAATAGTCGATCTTTTTGGCATGAAACCAAACTGGTTATCTGACACCTTAGTTTGCTGTTTCTTAACCTTCTTTCTATCACCCTCTCTCAAAGTTTCATCGTATGACTCATTAATTTAATACCTCTGTAATTCGTATAATTTTGTATATTCCCTTTGTTTTTTAAAATGGGTATGAGAGTACTCTTATTTTATTGGTCAGACATCTTTCAACTTTTCAATATTTTATTGAAAAGATTGGTAAGCCAGCTTATGTCTTTCTTTCCTAAGTATTTCCATACCTGAATTGGAATATCATGAGGGCCAACTGCTTTTCTTTTCTTCATCCTCTTCAAATCCTTCTCTACCTCTAATTCTTGAATCTTTCGATAATACATTACATTTCTATACTCCTCAAACTTATCTCACTCTCTCAAAATAATATCGTCTCCATTGCCTTCATTGAATAATTGATGGAAGTATCTTTCCTACCTAGTCTGGATCACGATTCCAGTTTCAAAACCGGAACCTTGGGAAGCAGTTCTGGTTCTGATTTTGGAACTTGCAGTTCCGGCCGGTTCCATTTTAAGGTTCCAGTCCCGATTCCGGTCACGATTCTAATTTTGAATTCTTTTAAAATAAAGATACATTTTAGATAATACTAAAAAAAATTAATACAAGCAAAGATAAGAAACAAAGAAATTGCATTTTATTTATATTTCGATTATAGACTTTGTTTTTGGAAAAAAGTACACTATTGCATTATTTATTGAACCTTTAAAAATTAAAGTAAAGATGCATTTTGAATAATCCATGCTGAAAGAAAATCTAAAGAAAAATTAAATGCATCAATTACATTGACATATATATATATATGTGTGTGTGTGTGTGTATATATATATATATATTTCTTTTTACCCGGTTCCGATTCCAGAACCGTGTCCACGTTTGATTTCAATTCTAAGAACCATCAACGACAGTTTCATTTCGGTTCCGGAATCGAAACCATGGCCACTTCTACTTCCACATTTCTTTAATTTTCTCATTTTTTACTGGTACCTTATTATTTTCATCCTTGATGCACTTGACTTGGATTAACTTATGTTNCATCCTTTGTCTTATGGGCTCTTGCTTTAGTAATTTTATAAATATCTTGACCCTTCTTTAGATTCTATATTTTGGTAAAAATCTTCAAAAGCCCTATCCCTTACTTCAATTACAACATTTTTTTCCTCCTTTTTAGCAAGCTTATAATTCTCAATATTTTCTCCACTTCTACAATTATATAGAGTTTTATATTTAGCCCTCTTAATTTTAATTTTATCTTGTACACCTTCATCCCACCACTAAGATTCCTTGTTCATAGGGGCATAACCTCTTGACTCTCCAAGTATCTTCTTAGCTACTATTCTCACTCTACTTGTCATGTCATTCCATAAAGTGTCAGATTCTCCTTGTAAATCTCAAATACTTTGCCCTAACAAATTTTTAAAAAAAATTCTTCTTCTTCCTTCTTTAAATTCCTCCACTTAATTCTAGGTAATCTAGGTGGGTTCATTCTCTTAATTTGATGTTTAAGCCTCAATTCCACCACCAAAAGTTTATGTTGTGAATAGGTTAAACTTTCTCCAGATATAATTTTACAATCTCTACAAACTATTCTATCTCTCTTTCTCGTGAGGAAAAAGTTAATCTGTGACTTTGTTGATCCACTAACTGTGGCTTTCTAGCATTGATATTGCAAATTCCAATTCGTTAGAAATATCATGCAATCATCTAATAAATCTGAACAAAATCACTAATCCATATAACTCTATTTTCTTCAAAATCCAACTACAATTTGCACCCTAAACATATGCTATTCCCAATAAACTAGCAAACCCAAACACAATTAATATCACAATTTATATTCTTCCAATACCAATAAACGATAATCAAACAATAGAGTGAATTTGTATACCTCAAATGGATTGGTGATAAACCCTTTTAATTTGCTGGCTTGCCTATCTTCTTTGTTTCTTCTCAAACCATAGTTCTTTAAGTAATAGTCATCAGTTTTAGTGTAAACCTAAATCCCATCTATTAATAGTAACCGCCCCTTAATAATTACATCTTAAGTGCCCACAATTATCTCTCTAAATAACTAATTAACCGCAAACAATGGCTCACGGGTTTATACGAGTATTTGGGCTAAAAAGTCTGGGATTTACATTTCAGCAATCGACCATACTTCAAAAATAGTTCGTTGTCTCCTAGTCATTATTTTTTTACTGATCGGTATCTTGGATTTAAGAATAACGTGTGACTGAGAGAAAAGAGAGTAGTAGTTGCACTTTATAATTAGTGTTGAGTTAAAGTTACGTACCTTACTAGTTGACTATTTATAACGGAGGATAAACAAGCCTCATGCCTAGTGGGTTTTGGTGAGCTATTTGGGTAAGGCCAAATAAGGATTACCTTGTCCTAGTGCTCTCAGTGTATGGTCTTTACTGTCAATTTGGGGACGTGCCATTGCCTGGTAGGTGGTGTATTTTTAGTATTATCACTCGTCTCCACTTTGAAGTTAGGATTGTCAAGGTAGAGAGTAGTAGAAAATATTGCCTTGGTAATGTTTTGATAGCAGATGACATAATAATTTAGAGTTGTTGGTGAAGTAGCAAGTAGCTTTGGTGACTTTGTGACTTTATCATGGCTTTTGCCTCTTTGCATGGACATGTGGTGGTGTTCCTTTTTTTGAGAACTTACTTTTGCTCCCAGAGGGGGGAGGATGCATGGCCTTTCCTACGAGGGACTTAAATGTTTGTCAATTTTGTCTGTAGCATAAAGTAAGGAAGTTGTGATCAAATCCTTAGGTTCCAGTCATTTTTTTAGGTGCATTCATTAGTGATAACTTTGGACATGGAGAGGGGAAGAGAATTTGGAAGCTTTAGCATTTGCATGAAAAATTCATTCCAATATAAAAATGCATTTGCAAAGAAAAGTGTGATATAAATCTAAAAAAATTTAGTTAAGCATGAATTTGCGAAAAGAAATTCTCTCTTTTTCTTCAAAAAATTCGAATTTGGGAAACTGTCAAGTTCGTTATATAACAATCAAGAAAAGAAAACTCTCCATTTGTATGGTGACTTGTATGTCGCTTGAGAGTTAGATTATTCCAATCCAAGCACTTTTCGCTATTAGAACTGCTTCTTTTCCATCAAGTAAGAATTTCTCTTGTTTTGAGAAATGTTTTCTTTTCTATCACCTTGCATATTATATCAGATAGCTCTGACAATTAGATTTAGAAAAAATTTCCTTAGCTATGGAGAGACTTCTATCAATTTTTCTCATTACCAATATAGGATAACAAACAAACAAACAAACAAACAAACAAACCAAGTCTTATTCCCACTACGTAGGGTCGGCTGTATGAATCCTACTATGCCATTGTACTCTGTTATGGACCATATCCTTCTCAATTCCTAGTTGGGTTATATCTTTCTTACAAGTTACCCAGCAAGCCTCTTTGGGTCTCTCCCTATGTTGACTATTCTCTCTAAAATCTACTCGCTTGATAGGCATTTCTACTAGCCATCTTAACACATGACCTAACCACCTTAAGAGTCTTTCTCTCATCTTCTCATCAATAGGTGTTAATCCTAATTTTATCACGAATATGCTCATTGTACATTTTGTCCATCCTAGTGTACCCATACATCTATATTAACATTCGCATTTCTGCTACTCTCATCTTTTGCTCATGTGTATAATTCATTGCCCAACATTCAGACTCATAAAGCATTGCTGGCCTAATTGCCATTCTATAAAATATACCCTTAAGTCGTAAAGAAATTTTGGGGTCACATTATATTGCCGATGCCATTCTCCATTAAGTTCAACCCGCTTGTATCCTATTTGTGATATCTTGATCTATACCACCATCATTCTGAAAAACTGAACATAAATACTTAAAATTTTCACTATGGGTATCTTTTGATCTCCGATACTAACCTCTATTCTATTCCTACGTGTATTCTTCCTAAACTTAAATTCCATATATTCTGTTTCTGTTCTACTAAGTGTAAACCTTTTTGCTTCAAATACCTCTCTCTAGATCTCGAGTTTAGCATTAACCCCATTTTTTGTTTCATCTACTAAAATAAGATGATGTCATTTGCAAACAATATACACCATGGTATTTCCTCCTGTATGTACCTTGTAAGTTCATCTATAACCAATGCAAATAAATAAGGATTTAAAACTGAACCTTGGTGTAAACCTATGTTTACAGGGAACTCTCGTGTCAACCCTTCTAGTGTTCTAACACTTGTAACCACATCCCTATACATCTCCTTTATTGATTCTATATATGCTATTTTGACTCCTCTTATTTCTAAAACTCTTCACATAATTTCTGTAGGGACTCTATCATACTCCTTTTTAAGATCAATAAAAATCATATGTAAATCATGTTCCTTATTATGTCTATTTAGAAGGATTTTCCAAAAATTTCCCAAGTCCTGAGACTGTCACAAGAAGAGGGGCGGCCAACTAGCTCCTAGATGGGGGTGTCTAGACTACACCACCCCAAGGGGCGGCCAACCATGCCCCTCCTATCGGAGTACCTAGACTGATTCCTTTGGGGTCAGGAGTATTCTTTTGATCTTGATCTTAGTACCTGATATATTGTCTCCACTAGTTGATGATATGATATTACTATCTGGTCTCTTTTTTGTTACCTTTTTAGTAGAGAAGAAAAGTTATCCTATTATGAAGTTTGTTCTTTAGGAACATGATGGAAGACCGTTAGGTGGTTCAGAAAATGCTTTTGCCATGTCATCTGCATAGAGCTACTCCCGGAGACTTAGAATTATCATCCTCGTTAATTTCTCAATGTTTGGATGAGGAAAAGAAATTATCCAACAAGAAGTAGGCCTAATTCGAATCTATTTATTTGAGTTTGGATCCATGAGAAATTCCTATTACCTGGATCTGATCTGAGTCCGTTTAGGTATTATAATAAAAGAATCAGATGTAGATATTGTTGTTCTGACCAGATTGGATTTTGGATCCAATTAAAATAAAATTACATACAATTAGTGTTTTTCTATACGTATGTATACATATATGTTGTGTAAATTATTAATGTAAATTATATTCTATTGTACAACTCATGCATAAACCTGCATAAATTTTGAAAAAAAATATTTTTTTATAATTACAAAAAAATAAAATTTCTACATAAAAATTTTGAAAGTTAAAAAATATTATAAGACCTGGATTCGGATCTGGATCCGATGGATGTCTGGAACTGAATTGAACCGCAGATATACTAATCGGACCTGAGTCTGGATCTACTAGTTTTGACTTGAATTTGACCTATTTATAGGAATAACAAGAAAGGATTCAGATATAAGGTTGCTCATGGCAAGTTATTGGTGGAGGTCTGCCTAGTTACATGCATTATGATGGGAAATTTTTACATGGACACGATCTATGGCATAGTGCTATGGATTCCTTAGTCCATATTGTGCCACATCATTTAAATGGATGATGTGAAGTAAAGGTGTTCATGGGTTAGGTTTTTAGGTGGTGGGTTTTTGGATTTTTAGGTAAAAAATTAATCCAACCTAACTAATATAAAAACCCAAGTAAACCCAACCTAAATATTAATGGAGCAGATTATTCAGATTTACTCTTGGGTTATTTGGGTTAAAAATCTAAATTAATAAAAAAATTTAAAAAATCTTTGATTGTAAGATTGTCCATAAAAAAATATATGTTTAGATAAAATAAAATGATTAGGTCAAGAATGAAAAGGAAAATATATACAATATGATAGATTAGATGTTATTTCAAGAATCAAAAGGAAAAAAATATAAATTAGTTGAAATAACTAGAACAAAAATGAAAATGAAAAAACTATAATTAAACTTTAATTAGGTTATTGGGTTATCGGGTTTTAAAAAATAAAACCCAGCCCAAGCCAACCCAATGAAACTCGAGTAACCCAACCCAAATAACTTGAAACTCGATAATCCAACCCATTTAGCCTAAATTCATTTGGGTTGGATTGGGTTTTCGGGTTGGTTGAGTTTGAACACTCCTATGTAAAATGATGTTTGGTGATGTGGCTCAACATGAACCAAGGAATCCATGACACTATATCATGGAAGGGGTCCACATAAAAATTTTCGCATTAATGCTAACATTTAGGGTATTTAGTGTAAGTATGGCATACCAAATGATTATTACTTGCTAGTGCCAAGACTGAAGTTTAGACAGAAACAAGTAGAGAGGGATCTCATCCCTGTATATAGTGATCAACTAGCTATAGGTTTGAGGTTCCTCTTGTACCCTTTTACTCATAAAGATATTGAATTACTAAAAAATTGACCCTATACAGATTCCTCCCAACTCTTGGTCCGTCGTTAGATTTATAATTCACTGTAAGGTAAAGAAACTCAAACTCTCCTTAGAATTGTCTAAGACCTTCTTTAAGATCTCAAAAATGTTTGAAGGATTGGGTTTTTATGCCTTGGCTCAATGCCCAAACAAGATAATAATGGAGCATGTTCTTAATAAAGCTCCTTTGGAAAAGTCAATGTACATTTCTGGGAGTTCTCTATATGTACTTTTTGGTAAGGAGAAAATCAAAATGGGAGTTCTCTCGTTGAAATTCTTTCTCAACTAATATCTGTACTAAACTAAGTTACGTCACCACAATGATTTTGTGAAGGATGTTTAAATCTAAAATAAATTTAACTAGTGAAAATTATGTACGGTTGACTAGATTAATCACAGTCGTTCACAACTCCAACAGGGTGTTATTTCTAGTTTCTTTTTCCACTTTTCGTATTGTATGACCAATATGCAAACATTTTCTCTTAATTTATTAATCTTGTATTTGGAGTTTTCTCAAAATGAAAGAAAGTAGTTAGGTGGTTGACCTTAATTAATTTGACCTATGTTCCAATTTCAACACTTATTAGTTTCACCAATTAGCAAATAAACAATAGTCTTCAAAACAATGTAGAGTGTTAATGGGTCAGGTTTAGTTCCTGACCATCGGGAACTTGCTTATCTGCGTCTAGATCTATTTGCTACTTTAATTATACAGATCCAATCCAGATATGTATAACTATTATAGTAAGTAGATCTGATATGAATCTTATTATTCTGATATGATTAGTACCCAAATCCGATTAAGATAAGTTTAATGTATGATAAAATTATACTATATCTGTCTCATTTTATTTGGTATGGTCAAAGTTGCATGCATTTTCAAAAAAGTCGATATTTGACCAACTAGTAAAATACTTTTTCCATAATTTTCTCTCAATTCAAATTCAAAATTTGTTCGTTGATTTTAGAGTTTCAAATCTTTAGATACTTTATGAGAGTAATGGATGATTAAACATGACTTTAATGCTATTGTTTTGGGATTTGCATGAAAGTTAAAATTGGTAAAAAAAACCTTTATATATTTGCCATTTTAAGGAGTGACAAATAATATGGGACAAACCAAAATAGAAAGAGTGACAAATAAAATGGAACAGAAGGAGTACTGTATGTGTGTGCGTGTGTAAATGTTATGTAAGTTGCCAATATAATTTGTACTCTATTGTAGAATAAATTTTTTTTTTTTTGGGTTTTTACGCAAACAGAAATTTCTATAAAAATGTAAAATTTTTTGATCTGAATTCGACAAGATCCAAAGAATAATGCATATCGATCTTTGTTTATTTACATTATAATTATTTTGTATAGTACTATGTTGATATATGCTTTACATAGTACTATTTGATTATCATTTAGTACTATGTAGTTGATAATATTATGATTAATAATCTACGATACTTTTTTCAATTTTTTATTTTTTCGCATTGACTATGTCCAATTATGCATCGATTTTCTTTATTAAGCTGAATGGACTCGATAATATTTTTACTATATAAGAAAATACACTTTAGAAATCTCTATAGTGCTTTCTTTCATATTTTATAGTACTATTTATTTGTTTCAAACAACCAAAACTACTATACTAATATTTGATTTATTATGAAAATTTATTTTGTGACGATACAGATAATCAAATATTAAATTTAATTAATATCTCAAAAAATACTATATTGGACCTCTCATACTACAATTTAGATTAGAAGAAAGTGCATTATTTTGGATAATACTATGTTGATATTTATAGTAAGTTTCTTTGTTTCACATCATTCTAGTACTTTATGATTATCGTTAATAGTATTTGGTTGATAATTTCACGATTAGTGATATAAATATTTTTTCTATTTTTTATATCTACTATGTTTAATTATGCATCGATATTCTTTATTAGTTGATATACTTGATCTGATAGTGCTTTTTACGATACACAAGAATACACTTTAGATATCTTATGTAGTACTTTCATTCATATACTATAGTACTTTCTTTCAGGTACATTCTTTCAAGAGGGGAAGAAATTATCCAACAAGAAGTAGGCTTGTTAATGGGTTAGGTCTAGACTTGGACTCAATCCGATCCTAACTGATTATAATAAATGGATTGTATATGGATCATGTTGTTTTGACCCGATTAGGATCTGAATCGATTAAAATATTTAAAATATAATAAAATTTGGAAAAATCATAAAAATAGTGCCTGGAATATTCAGAAAATATTTTTGTAGTCCTTCGAATATGAAATGTTGAGTTTTGGTGCCTCAAAAATCTGAAGTGTATGTTTTGTGGTCTTGGAACACAACTCCGGTGGTGTTTTAGCCTAAAAAGAACATGTGATCGTTACATGTCCATAATTTTAAGGAAAAAATTAGAAATAAAAAACTTTATTTTGCATCAAATAAACCATGTGAACCATTTCCCCTCTTCTCTTACACTTCTTCAACCCCAACCCCCATCCCCACCGCCTCCACCACTCTAGTCATCACCACCACCGGCATCCTGTTAGTGTATGCTATAAAACCAATTTATTTTAGGAATGAGTTACACTTTTATATTTATGTATATTTTGTAATATGACATTTTTTGAATAATATATATATATATATGTATATATATATATATTTATATATATATATATATATATATGAAATCATAAATAGTTATGATTTAATTATATTTTATAAGTGAATATCCCTAATTATTGTGTTTGACACTAGTAGATTAGCACATAAGTATATGTGGATGCTTATTAGGAATAAGTATATCAGATTGACAAACTAAGATATTCCAACACGGATTATTAATCAGATGCCAGTGGATTAATCTTTTTGTGATAGTTGTGTAATGGTCCTTTGACTTGAGGTCATGAGTTTATCTTGACTGTAGATTATTATACTTTGCCTCTATTAGTTGTTACTCTTAATGAGTCGCACATACTGTAGAGTTCGGGTATAATATGAATCATGATAAGATAAGATATGACCGATAGAGGTTTCACCACTCCTTATAATAGGAGAGTATATCCCAGTATGTCTACTTCTTGAAATACAATTCTGAATTTAAGAGTGTCTTAAATTCTATTTCATGTGAGTTGTATTTTAGAAAGAAGTAAAATGATTAATTCAATAAGAGTTTGCATTATATCAGTACTCTTGAATTAGTCGGGATACAAGTTGATGAAAGGATAATAATTACACGGGAACTAAATCACGAATGGGTGATGTCGAACCACTTAACATATCTCAATACTTGGGTGGTCATGATGTTTTTTTAGATGCCAATCTCGATCTATATCAAGTATAAATTAATTAATTAGTGAATTAATGATAAATTAATGGTGTTTAATTTATCTAATTCTAATTAATTTAGAATTCTAATTTATATTTATTGCCAAGTGATTGGGAACCTAAAGGGTCACACACTTAAGGATAATTAATTCAAAATTAAAATGATTTTGATAAGTATGAGATACTTATGGGTTAATTTATGAGATAATTAACTTTTTGGGCTCAGATGTAATAAGTTGTAAATCTTAGGAGCTAATGTATATTATATGGTAGAAATTCTAATGGTTTTATATATGCCCTTAACTCAAACTGATTAGGATTATTGTAATTCCCTAAATCCAAATTGATTGGGAAACCCTAAGAACTATATATATATAAGAATAGTACTAGTAGTGTGGCAAAAACAATTGAGTTAAAAAAAAAAAGCTTTGGCAAAATTTTTATTAAAATGTGAAAGTCATATTTGAATAATTTAGGAGTTAGCACTCCGTGGTTTGGGTCAATCAATCTCAGAAGATGAAAACTCTGGTTTTTATTATCTGTGTGGATACCATTAGAGGTCGGGTGGATTAATATCTCAAACATATTGGAGATTTTACTGCAATTCTAAGGCATAATCTCTATACTTTTCTTGTACTATTCATAAATTAATCAAGGTGATCCGTGATAGGAATGAAAAAATTTTAAATTCCGTTACGTTATTGGTTATTTACTTTCTTATAGTGGTATCAGAGCCAGGTTTGATTAATTTATGATGTAGATATATTTAGTTATCATGGATAAACATATTGGAGATTTTACTGCAATTGTAAGGTATAATATCTATACTTTTCTTGTACTATGCATAAATTAATCAAGGTGATTCGTGATAGGATGCAAAAATTTTAAATTTCACTGCGTTATTGGTTATTTACTTTTTATAATGGTATCAGAGCCAGGTTTGATTAATTTATGATGTAGATATATTTAGTTATCATGGATATTGAATTACTCAAACTGTGCGAATTTTTCATTTTATTTATGAAAAGAATATTGGAGAAATTAAAAAAAAAAATGTTATTATTGCCGTGAATATGATTCAGGGCAATATGGCTTGTCCATATGATGACTTGATTAATGATTGTCACTTTTAGTGACATTATTAATGTTTGTCACTAAAAGTATTTAATTAGTTAAATAATTTTTAGTGACATTTAATTTAATATTTTTATATAAAAGGTTTTTCTAAATTTGGTTTTTGAACTCACCAATTAAATTTTGATAATTGTTGTTTAAAATTAATTTTTAATATTTAGAAACTTTCTTTATTTTAATTTGATTAAAATTTAGAAAGTAAAAAACCTTTGAAAATATTTATTTAATTCTAATGAGATTAGAATTAGATAATTTGTTTAAATTTTAGAAATTTATTATGTTTCAATGAGATTGGAATGTAATAAATGTTCAAAAAAAATTTAGAAATTGTTTCTAGTAGAGTTTTTGAAATTCTATTATTTAAAGGATTATTTTCTAATGAGATTAGAAAATAATAATTTATCTTCTTAACATATTTTCATAAATAATTCAAAAATTGATAATTTCAATGAGATTGGAATTATGAAGTGTAGTGATTCACGATTATATACTAAATACGAATTTATGCTTTTATGTAACTATTGAATTATATAATAGCATGATGGATGATTATGGACTTAAAACCATTGTGATAGTGTTTGATTTACTTGGTTCAAATTCAATGGTTGTAAAATTTTAAATAAGGCCTGCGCATCCTGCCTTTCTTTATTATTCTGAATATAATTCTTTTCTCATCTCAATCCCCTCGAATTTAACTCGAGATTTATTAACCAATCATGTAATGTACATAGAAATATGTTAGGGATAGGATTAAATATCTAAAATGTTTAGACATAATTCTTTTGTAATGTACAAGATGATGGAGACAGCGCCAAGGTGCAACCACGAAGGAAATTTTCAAGAGTTGAAGAATACCCTTAGGATTTGACCACCTAGTTTCCTTTGTGACTCAAGGAAACTAATCAAGTGTAGTAAAAAGTCCATAATCATCTATGGTTTTATGCATGTTTTATTTATTATATGTTGATATGATAATATTTCATGCAATTTTGTTGAGACCTAATAAAATAAATAAAGGAAATTGCTCAAATTAATATTAAGTCAATAAATAAGTTACTTTCCATTATTATAGCAACAAATGAGAGTTCTTCTTAGATTTATCTTGTTGGGCTAATCCAAGGTTACTCTACGTTGAACATATTTGAGCTATGAGATTAGATTTCTAAATAATGGGTATGATTTAATGGAGGCATCTAATTTGTTGGGTACACTCAAGGTTATGTCTTTGAGGCAAAGGTTAGGAGTCATATATGATGTGCTATCAAAGAGTTGATACCTAACTATCTAGGAATTACAAAGTGTTTTAATTGGTAAGTGTTACCTACCTTTCAAAATTATTTTGGGTACACCCAAGATCAAAATAATTAGATGGGATGCTAACCCACTAAGGGTTCTATGAGAGCTCTCGAATCAATATGTGAGGGTTACCGATTTGAATTAAAATAGTGGGAGTAAAATCAAATTAAATTAACTCCATATTATATTTTGGTTTTGTTTATGCATAAATAACAAATTATTATACTATCTTTATTTATATGTTGTAGAATATGAGTAACAACATCAATTTATATCCAATTTTATATGATGACAAACTCACTGGCCAAATTTTCCGAACTGACATCATAACTTGAGAATTGTTCTCAAGCATGAGAAAAATTGGAAATGTTCTTGATCAACCTATTACTGCTGTCCCAGCAGAAGATGCTGATAAAACAGTTTAGAATGCTTATCGTAAACATATAGAGGACAATGATACTGCCACTTGTATCATGTTGGCCGCTATGAGTTTTGAATTGCAAAAACAGCATGATGACATGGATGCTTATTCCATGATTCTTTATCGCAAGAAGTTGTTTGATGAAGAGTCAATGAATGAGAGGTATGAGACCTCTAAAGAGCTATTCTGTTGTAAAATAGTAAAGGGAACTTTAGTAGTGGTTCATGTACTGAAGATGATCGGGCTGATTGAAAAATTGGAATGATTGGATTTTAAGCAAAATCATGAGTTAAATGTTGACTTAATTTTGCATTCTCTGCCTAATAGCTTTTCACAGTTCATTATGAATTATAACATGAATAAGTTGTTCACAACTCTTTATGAACTGTTGAATATGCTAAAAACTACTGAGACAACAATTAAAAAAAAGAAGGGAAACAAGTGATGGTTGTTGATACTTCTAATACAAAAAAAAAAAAAATTCGAGGTTGGTTTTATGAAAGCCAAATCTGGGATGAAACCAACACCTGTGATCAAGAAGGGCAAGGCCAAGGATACTTGCTACCATTGTGGAAAGGAAGGGCATTGGAAAAGGAACTGTAAGGCCTATATAGATACCTTGAAGCAGAAGAAGTTTAATGAAACTTCTACTTCAGACATGTTTATGATTGAGATCAATATTCTACTGTTGAATTAGATTCCTAGTGTATTAGATACTGAATCAGCATCTCATATTTGTAAAAATATACAGTTATTAAAGAGAAGTAGAATGTTGGCTAAGAGGGAAGTGGACCTGCGCATGAGAAATGGAATAAATGTTGCTGCATTAGCCGTAGGGACTTATTATCTTTCTTTGCCTGGTATTGTTTTAGAACTTAAAGACTATTATTATGTTCCATCTCTTATTAGAAATATTATTTCTATTCCGTGTTTAGACACTGATGACTTTGTTATTATGCAAAAGAATAAATGTTGTTCTTTTTCACATGATGGCATTGTGTATGGAACTATTTCTTTGAATAATGGTCTTTATATTCTAGACATGGAAAATCCAGTTCTGAACATAAATCCAAAAAGGTCTAAAATTGATAATTTGAAATAATCTTTCCTTTGGCATTGTAAACTTGGTCATATAAATGAGAAATGTATTACCAAATTATATAACAATGGTTATTTGAGATCATTTGATTATAAATCATATAATATATGTATTGAGTCTTGTTTACTTAGTAAAATGACCAAATCATGTTTTACTGGAAAAGATGATAGATCTAGTGAATTGTTAGGACTGATACATTTTGATGTTTGTGGTCCTATGTCAATTCATGCTAGAGGAGGTTTTTCATACTTTATTACCTTCACGGATGACCATTCTAGATATGGTTATGTATACTTAATGAACTATAAGTCCGAAACCTTTGAAAAGTTCAAGGAATTCAAGAATGAAGTTGAAAAACAACTTGATAAAAATATTAAAATACTTCGATCTGATCGAGGTATGGAATACTTAAACCAAGAGTTTCAAGATTATCTTAAGGAGAATGAGATTCTACCGCAATAGACTCCTCTTATACACCACAACTAAATGGTGTATCTTAGAGACGTAATCAAACTTCATTGCATATAATGTGTATCAATGATGAGTCTTCCAGACCTCCCAAAATCATTTTTAGGGCTATGCTCTTAATATTGCCTCCCATTTACTAAATCGTGTTCCTACATCAAAAGTTGTTGATTCCACTTCGTATAAGATATGGTTTGGAAAGAAACCTACACTTTAATACTTGAAGGTTTAGGGCTGCCCTGCTTATGTGAAGAGGTAGAATCTGACAAAATTGAAACTAAGTCAGATAAATGCCTATTTGTGGGGTATCTAAATGAGACTTTTGGATACTATTTCTATAATCTCATTGAGTAAAAGGTGTTTGTCTCAAAACATGTCGTCTTTCTAGAAAAAAGGTCTATTCTTGAAAGGGCAAGTGGAAGCAAAATAGATCTTCAAGAAGTTCAAGAAACACAATATGGTATTTATCAACAAGTGGAACAAGAGTTTCAAACACATGATGATGTGATAGAGGATGAAGCTAATGATACACAAGATCTTCGTAGGACTACTAGGATACATCGTGCTCCAAAGAGCTATGAGTTTCTTGTAAGTGGGTACAATAATATATTAGTCATTACAAATGATAAACCTACATCTTATGAAGAAGCATTATTTGAAGCATAAAGACTCTCAGAAGTGGCTACAAGCCATGAAATTTGAAATGGATTCCATGTATGACAATAAGGTTTAGACTTTAGACGATCCACCTAAAGGGATTGAACCCATAGGGTGCAAGTGGGTCTTTAAGAGAAAGAATGACATGGATGGTAATGTGATTACCTATAAGGCACAATTGGTGGCAAAAGGTTATACACAAAGACAAGGAGTATGTTGAAATCCATTTAGATTTTACTTGCTGATGCAGCATATTATGATTATGAGATTTGGCAAATGGATGTAAAAACTGCATTTCATAATAGAAATTTGCAGGAAGAGGTGTATATGATACAACCTGAAGGGTTTATCTCCACAGATCCTAACAAAGTATGCAAGTTACAAAGGTCTATTTATGGACTCAAACAAGCTTCTAGAAGTTGGAACATCCATTTTGATGAGACAATCAAAGAGTTTGATTTTATTAAAAATGAAGATGAACCTTGTGTACACAAGAAGGTTAGTGGGACTGCGCCATTGTTTTCGTTATACTTTATGTAGATGACATATTATTGATAGGAAACGACATACCTATGCTTCAAACTGTAAAGGTATGGTTGTCTAGGAATTTTTCTATCAAAGATTCAGGAGAGACAACCTATATTTTGGGAATGAGAATCTATAGAGATAGATCTAAGAGGTTGTCTGGTCTTACTCAATCAACGTACATAGACAAAATGCTAAAGAGGTTTAGCATGGGTCAATCAAAGAAGGGCTACTTACCAATATTTTATGGTGTGTACCTTTCTAAAGACATGTGTCTTAAGATAGATGTCGAAAAAGATAGCATGAAAAGGATCCCATATGCTTCGACTATAGGTTCTATAATGTATACTATATTATGTACTATACTCGATGTCTCTTATGCTCTAAGTGTTACGAGCTGATTTCAATCTAACCCAAGGAGTGGTCATTGGATAGCAGTCAAGAATATTCTTAAGTATTTAAAAAGGACTAAAGATTTATTCTTGATTGATTTGTGGTGGGTAAGAATTGATAGTTTGCGGATACACAGATGCTAGCTTTCAATTTGACAATGATGATAGCAAGTCACAATCTGGATATATATTTACTCTTAATAGTGGTGCAGTCAGTTAGAAAAATTCCAAACAAGTCACCATAGTTGATTCTACAACAGAAACTAAATACATTGCAACTTTAAAAGCAGCAAAAAAGGTATTTTGGATCAAGAAGTTCGTGGCTGAACTTGGAGTGGTTCATTCTATTAGTGATCCTATACTCTTATATTGTGATAACAATGGAGCTATTGCACAAGAAAAGGAACTCAGGTCTCATCAACGATCCAAACATGTGTTACAGCGCTATCATTTGATTAGAGAAATCATTGATATAAATGAAGTAAAGATAGAAAAGATCCCTATGGATGATAACATTGCTGATTCGTTCACTAAAGTCTTGTCCCAGAAGAAACATGAGAGTCATGTTAATGCATTTGATCTTAAGCACATGAATGATTGGCAACATTTAATGCAAGTGGGAGTGTGTTAGTGTATGCCCTAAAGCCAATTTATTTTAGGGATGAATTACACTTTTATATTTATGTATATCTTGTAATATGGTATTTTTGAATAATATATATATATATATATATATATATATGAAATCATAAATAGTTATGATGTAATTATATTTTATTCGTGAATACCCTTAATCGTTGTGTTTGACACTCGTAGATTAGCACATTAGTGTATGTAGATGCTTATTGGGAATAAGTACATCGGATTGACCAGTTAAGATATTCTACACAGATTATTAATCAGATCCCAATGGATTAATCTTTTTGTGATAGTTGTGTAATAGTCCTTGGACTTGAGATCATGAATTTATCTTAATTATGGATTATTATAGTTTGACTCTATTAGTTGTTAATCGTACATACTGTAGAGTTCGGGTATAATATGAATCATGATAAGATAAGATATAACCAATAGAGGATTCACCACTCCTTATAATAGGAGAGTATCTATATCATAAGGCATCTCAGTATGGCCAATTCTTCAAATACGATTCAAAAATCTTTGCGCAAAGTGGAAATAGAATTAAGAGTGTCTTAAATTCTATTTCAAGTGAGTTGTATTTTGGAAAGAAATAAATTGATTAATTCAATGGCATTATATCCATACTCTTGAATTAATCAGGATATAAGTTGGTGAAAGAATAATAATTACACGGGAACTAAATCACGGATGGGTGATGTCGAACCACTTGACATATCTTAGTACTTAGGTGGTCATGATGCTTTGTTAGAAGTCAGTCTTGATCTATAAGTATTAATTAATTAATTGATGAATTAATGATAATTAAAGGTATTTAATTCATCTAGTCCTCATTAATTTAGGATTATAATTTATACTTATTGCCAACGTGATTGAAAACCTAAAGGGTCATACACTTAACGATAATTAATTCAGGATTAAAATGATTTCAATAAGTATGAGATACTTATGGGTTAATTTATGAGATAAATTAACTTTTTGGGAATGGTTGTCTCTTATCAATTGTAATAAGTTGTAAATCTTAGGAGTTAATGTGTAATATATATTAGAAGTCTTAATGGTTTTATACTTATTCATATGCCCTTAACCCAAATTGATTAGAATTATTGTAATTCCCTAAATCCAAATTGATTGGGATACCATAAGTACTATATATATATATATATATATATATATATATATATATATATATATATATATATATATATAAGAATAGAACTATTACTGCGGCAAAAAGAATTGAGTAAAAAAAGAGCCGTAGTAAAAATTTTATAAAAACATGAAAGTCATGTTTGAATAATTTAGTAGCTAGCACTCTGTGGTTTGGGTCAATCAATCTTATGAAGATTCTTGATTTAATTATCTATGCAGATACCATTAGAGGCCGGGCATTTGTGCGACTTGTGGATCAAGATTCCAAACATACTGGAGATTTACTGCGATTGTAAGGTATAATCTCTATACTTTTCTTGTACTACGAATAAATTAATCAAGGTGATCTGTGATAGGAAAGTAAAAATTTTAAATTTTGCTGCGTTATTGGTTAATTATTTTCTTACACATCTTGCCACCTATATCGCCATCTTCGTCCTCCCCACCCCTTATTTCTTCTCCAGGTGACTGTGGGAAAGTGTAAGGGAAGAGAAAGAATTGTTGGGATTTTTTTAATTTGACCCTAGGACTTTTTAATTCTCACGTGATTTATTTAGGGTAAAATAAACTTTGTTTCAAATTTTATGCTTAAAATTATTGGCATGTGGTGATCATGTATTTTTTTCAGGCCAAAACACAATCGAAATTGTGCTTAGGGACTTAAAACATACGTTTTAGATTTTTCAGGAAGCGAAACTCATCATTTCATATTTGAGGGACTAAAAAATATTTTTTGAATATTTGAGGGACCATTTGTATGATTTTTCCATAAATTACATACAATTAGTGTTATTCTATGTGTGTGTATGTGTGTGTATATATATATATATATATTGTCATTGTTAATTGTATTTCTTTAATTAGAACCCATGCATAAATATAATTTTTGAAGTAAATATTTTTTATAATTCCAAAAAAAAAAAATTCTATAAATTATAAAATTTCTATATAAAAATTTTAAAAATAAAAAATATTATAAGACTCAGATCTTCTGTCCGAAGAAAGAATTCATCGAAATAATGAGTCACTATTGATATCGACACTTTGGATCTGACAGATTGTTGTATGAATTTACATTTGCAAACCCAATGGATATTCGGATCGAGATTCGAATTTAAATATACTAATCGAACTCAGGTCTGGATCTACTAGTTCTGACTCGAATCTGACCCATTTATAGGCTTAACAAGAGAGGTTCAGATACCAGATTGCAAGTTATTTGTAGAGGTCTACCTAGTTCCATGCATTATACTGACATTTGGGTATTTAACGTACGTATGGCGTACCAAATGATTATCACTTGCTATTGCCAAGACTGGAGTTTAGACCGAAACAAGTAGAGAAGGATCTCATCCCTGTATACAGTACAGTCTATAGATCAGCTAGATTTAGGTTTGAGGTTCCTCTTGCACTCTTTTATCATAGAGATATTGAATTACTAAAAAATTGACCCCATATAGATTCCTCCCAGCTCTTGGAAAGGCATCGTTAGATTAATAATTCACTGTAGGGCAAAAAAACTCAAACTTTCCTTTGAATTGTTTAAGGCGTTCTTTAAGATCTTGAATATGTGAGGAGGATGGATTTTTTATGCCTTGGCTTAATGCCCAAACAAGATAATAGTGCAGCATGTTCTTGACAAAGCTCCTTTTAAGAAGTCAATTTACTTTTTGGGAGTTCCCTAGATTTACTTTTTGGTGATGAGAAGATCAGAATTGGAGTTCTCTGGCTAGAATTCTTTCTGGACTCTTAGCTGTGTGCTGAATAAGTTATGCCACCACATGATTTTGTCAAGGATTTATTTGATTGTTTTTGCTTTTTAATCTAAAATAAATTTGACAAGTGAAAATTATGTACGGGTGACTGGTTTTATCACAGTCGTTTAATTCACAACTCAAACAAGGTGTTATTTCTTGTTTCTTTTACCACTTTTCCACATTGTATGACCAATGTGCAGACATTTTCTCCTATTTTGTTAAATTTATATTTGGGTTTCTCTCAAAGTAAAAGAAAGTAGTTACATAGTTGATCTTAATTACTTTGACTCCTTGTTCCAATTTCAACACGTATTAGTTTCACCAATTAGCCCTCTTCCATAAAATAAAAAAAAAAAAAAATGAAAAATAGTTTCACCAATTAGCAAATAAACAATTGTCCTTAAAACAAATGTAGGGTGCCAATGCGTTGGGTCTAGCCCCTGGCCGTCAGAAACTCGTTTATCTGCATCTAAATGTATGTGTTACTTTAATTATACAGGTCCAATCTAGATATGTATAATTATTATAGTAAGTGAATCTAGTATGAATTTTATTGTTCTAATGTTAAAAAAACAACATAATTTGGGCAAATAAAATTATACTATTAAGTTTATATGTCAATTTTGAAAGCTAACAATACAATTCTTACACTATTTAACAAAACAACAGAGATATATATATATTTGTCTTGGTAAACCAACACAATTGATAGAAAAATTATGTAAAAAATTAAAAAAATAAAATTCTTATATTTTTATTTGCATTACATTTTGTTTTTATATTTAATAAATGAAAATTTTATATCATAGTAAAATACTATAAAAAATACAATATTGGAGCTAACCACATTCGATGCATTCAGGATTATTAAAAGAGTATATAATATCAACGGAGTGCTAATGCAAAAGTTACCATAAGTTTAAGAAACATGAAGAAATAGTAATATATTCTCATCATGCATATATATTTTACACAAAATGCCAAAAAATTAGTTGGGATAAAAATTATATAAAAATTGTGTGTATTTTAGATTGATTCAGAACTATATATTTTTCACGAGAGTTGCATGTAGTTTAGACAAAGATGAAAGACTTTTTGTTTTTTCACGAAAAAAGAGTCCAAAGAATAGTTTTCTATTTGGACTCGGAATGTGCTCTAGAAAAAGTAAATTTACATAATGTAAAGGTAAGTTAAATTATAATGCAAAAAAATAAATCTTTTCTATTGTCAGAAGGGATTGGTTTTAGAGTGAATAGGGAAGGAAACAAAAAGAAAATAAAATAAAAAGAATAAAATCACTAATTATTTCTTTACCATCTATATTGATCGACATGCATAAATATAGTCCTGGGTTGAATAAGAAACTAATGTTCTATACTAATGAAATGACAAAAATGATAAAATTTTAAGAATACTGGACTCTTTGACAAAATAGATAGATGAATTAATTGGTAAATGTAATTTTAGAAATGATTTCTAGTCGATTTTGGTTGTTTTCTTGATAGATATTCATATGTAACTTAAAAATGAGTAATTGTGCCTAAAATAAGCTTTGGCTTAAGTTGGAATTTTTTGTGCAAAAGTTTTCGTATTCGTATTTAGGTTGGTACTTAAGTTTTGATAAGTCACCATTTCAAATAAATACTTTAAACGAATCATATGTTATTAAGGTGTAAGTTTTCATATGTACAGTAAAAATATCTCTTTAGTGGTGAACCTTTAAGAAGGTATAATGCCCATACTAATATCTTAGTGATGGTTTTAAATGTTTAATAACATAAAGTAAGGAACAAAAGTATTAGTAATGCCAAACTTTAAAAAGGTCAAATGTAATTAATCTCTTTTGTAATCATGGTATATATATGTTCCTTACAATAACATAAATAGATTTTTTTTTTATTAAAATTAGATATAATTACATTTTACCCCTTTAAACTTTAGCGTCACTATGACTTTAGTCCCTGACGTTATCTTTTGAGCATTTAACCCCTTCCATTATCATAATTTAATGTTTTGACCATTCTACCCCTATTCCATTTTATTCCTTTTTTGGTTTGATTAAACTTTATCCCCTAAACTTTAACAAGACTAACATTTTAGTCCCTAACGTTGTTTTTGATACTAAAGTCTTTCGTTACACTTGTTACATACTTGGTCAATTGTAATCTTATTTATTCTAATCTTTTATTTTTTATTTTGGTTCTATGAATATGTATTTCATCAAGAGAATATTGAATTCATATAGAATTAAATCTAAATAAATGCCTAGAAGTTGAATTCAGCATATTTACTAATCTTTTGTTGGAATTAGTTGAAGAAGACGAAATAACATGACAAACATTTTTTTGAGCACTAAAACCCCTGTATTGACGGTGAATTAAAACACATCTGGTTTCTCATCTAAAATGGTTTTTTTACTTGAAACTTCAATTAAATGGACTAATATACCATGATTACAAAATTTTGAAATAACTTTTATTATTTAAATTAATTTGTGCCCATCAGAATATAAAAGTTATATTATAAAAAGAAGAAAGAAAATATAGTGCATTGTTTTGACAGTGCAGTAGTAGTAGTTAGTGGAAAATTCTTACATAAATCTGGTTCTTGGTCTCACTTTTGTACCTTGAACTTTAAATAGGATGCACATAATGCTAAAAATGATGTATGACTCCGATAAGAAAGTGAGGATATGACTCTTATTTTTACCACACGATCCATAGGTAAGACCATGAATTGGACATATAAGAATTTTTTGTAGTTAGTGGAGGAATTTAGATCAAATGGAGGCAAAAGTACAAAAGAATGAAATAGAAGGAATAGAATGATGAAAACATTGAATTGGCATAAGAGAAGGGGTTAAGTGCTCTAAAAATAACGTCAAGGACTAAAGTGTTAGTGATTCTAAAGTTTATGCCGTTAGCGTTAACCGTTAGTCTAGGGACTTTAATGCTCGAAAGATAACATTAGGGACTAAAATATTAGTAATGCTAAAGTTTAAGAGGGTAAAGTGTAATTAACCCTTAAAATAAAACAAAATTTTCATTTTATGAGAATAACTTATGCTACTCATCTTATTTCATTTTTCTCTTATAGACATCTAAGTGGTAACTAGTGAAATCAAAGAACATTTGATGCTAATATTAATATCTAAACAATTACCAAAGAAGTTTGAAATATAAAACATGATGAATAGGTACCATAATTCAAAATGCTAGAAGAGGTGTATTTGTAAATGCACTAAAATTAAAGAAAAATTAGTTGATTTAACTTTATCCTGAAAACTGTAGAATAATTTAATAAAATAACTGTTGTAAGTGTCACTTGTAAATATATTCTCATATTGTATTTTTTTATAGAGTTATCTTAATAAACTAGCAACTAAGTGTACTTTAAATTTATAGATGTTTTAATCCAAAAATCATAATATATCTTATGTATGTGTAACAATTAAACGTTGGTTGGGGCTTACATACACATCAAATAAATGCACATAGTCATCTATCTAACTTTTGCATACCTCAACAAAAAAAAAAAAAAAACTGTTTTGGATGATAATGGTTGGATATCTTACATGATAAATTTTTTATAAACGTATTTAGCATAATTTTTGTATAGAATTTTATAAGCTAAATGATTTTTATAATTATAAGATCTTAGTTAATCTAATACATTAACATCATCTTTATTTCTCTAACTTTTTTCTTTTCCTCTAATGATTCATTCAAGTATGCTTAAGTCTTATGAATTAGATAATAATTTTTTTTTTGCTGTTTTTAAACCTTTTTTGCCGATATAGTAATCTGATTAATCATGTGTTTGTTTTTCTTACATAATGATTATTGTGCTTTAAGATCAATTTATACTAATAAAATTTGTGATTAATAATTTAATTAGTTAGTCATTACTAGTCACAGTAGATAAGTTAAAACTTTTGGTCCTTAAAATGTATTAGTAATGTTAATGGCTTCTTTACCTTATCCAATAAAACTAGCCTATTACTTTATCCAATTAACCTTGTCCTTTACTTAATCATATATTCATTTGCTTATTATCCATAATTATCTTGTGAAAAAGTATAAAATAGTTTTCTTTATGAATATATTATTAATCATTTGTTTGTTTTATTCACAAAAAAATTGTGTTTTAGGACCAATTTGTATTAGTGAATTTTATTTTATTGATTAATAATTTAATTAATTAGTCATCAATAATCATTGCAAATAAGTTAAACTATTAGTCTTTCAAATGTGTCCGTGTTATGGTTCATTTTTCTTTTTCAATTATAGAAACAAAATATGACACATTATTCTCATAAAATAGAAAATTTGTTTAATTTTGTTTAGAAGAAAAGAATTTTATTTTAGTATTATACTAATAGCATATATGGATGATTATTATGAAAAAAATAAAAACAATAAAAAAATTAAAAAAAAAAATGTGAAAGTAATACAAAATCAAAAAACCAAAGATATTTAATAGACATTTAAGGTATATACAAATTTTACATAAAAATTCAAAAATAGTAGTCTTTGTTATCATTTTGTAATTGTTTATTTATTCTCTAAAAAATTAAAAAATTTCAACAGTTCGAAAGTGTTATACCTGCGACGCACATGCATCGCACGTGACTTTTTCTAATATATATATATATATGTTTGTGTGCGTGTAAATGTTCTGTAAATTGCCAATGTATACTTAATATATACTCTATTGTAGAATAGCTTTTTTTTTTTTGGGTTATTACGCAAACAAAAATTTCTATAAAAATGTAAAATTTTTGGATCTAAATGCGACATGATTCGATGGATATGGATATGGATCTATGTTTATAGATCCGTTACATTACCAGATCCAAAATTAATTATATTATTTTAATTCGGGTTTGAATATGTTAGATATAGCCCGAATCAGATCCATTTAAATATACTATTCAAACTTGAGTGTAAATATGTCAGATCCGACCCGAATCTATCATTTTTAGCCCGAATTAGATCCATTTAAATATACTATTCAAACCCGAGTGTAAATATGCCATATCCAACCCGAATCTATCATTTTTAGACCCAAAGATGATGTAGTTTTTACTTTTAAAATTTGCAAGTACATAAATATATGGACATGAAAGCATCTTCGTACGAAGAAAGAACCAAATTAAAGAAACGAACAGCCAAAATCTGGTGAATGCAATTTGTAATGGGCTATGGTACAACAGGTTTTCCTTTATTAAATATCTTGTGTGATGGTGAATAATCCTACAATAATGTGCATGATATGAGAAATGATTGAATACTATCTTAAAGAACAAAAATCAAATTTGATGTTGTATTCTGATTAAATTAATCCATTTGTTGTGGTGCCTTATTAAAGTAAATAGTTACACAAGGCGGAAAATGGAATTACAGACAAGCTTTCGCATTTATGTCAAAATGTCTTTGGTAACTATTTGGATACAATATGGTCCCTTGCTTGTAGTAAACTAGGTTATTCAGTACAAATGACTTCTTCCTATTCATTATTGAATAATTATTAGGATGTCACTAATTATTCAATAATTATCATAAACTTTCTCATTAAAAGAGAAGACAAAGTCCATGTGATCTACAATATTAGAAGCACATTCTTTCACAGTAAAAAAATAAATTAATAGAAAATCAATCGTCTTCTTTACAGGGTTTAATTTAATAGATATTTGATATTCTAATTACAAGTACTTAAAATCAATCAATTAAGATATTAACCATATAGAAACTTATGATAATTACACAAAATTTAAAGTAGTTAAGTTCCTTTAAGTAGCTAGGTTGGTTCTCAAAACAAAGATACTACGTAATACATATTAATTAACTGCAACACTTCCATACAATTTCAATAAATTCATCCTAAACTTTATGAAGAAACAAGTAAAAACATGGCCTACTCATATACACTACTATTAACAATTTAAACACCTTAATAACAATCCAAGATCATACGTATGTGTTTTTTTTTTTTTTTTTGGGTAAAGAAAAAAAAAAACATGTACTTTTACTATCTCATATGCGTTACTCAACTTTTAAACTTTGTGCCAAAACATTGTTTAAAAACTAGCTTTAATTTCTATGATCTTCAATGTTAAAGTTTATCTTAAAGAACTTCTTAGGTATTAATAAGGGAGAATTCTACAACCCCTCATTCTATTCACTTTAAGGATTTGTATGATACAAATTTTTTTCACCACTAAAATATATAATGTTATATTATATAATTTTTTAAAGCACATAACAGGACAATTCTCTCACCTGTATAATTTTTCATTACTAAGATTATGTAAAAAGTGAGTGGTCAAAACTTAAAAGAAAAGCTTTGGGACATCCCATATAAATGGCAAATACTTAGGTAGATTCGATTTTTGACCCACTTGTAAATTCTGTGTGTGTGGATTAAACGTTAAAGAATCTATGACATCAACTGATGTAAAAGCAAGAATCTTGAAGGTTTAATCCTGACCACAAGGTCTACACATGGAGTTAAAGACCGGGTCTACCTAAATATTTTCTCATATAAATTACCTCTCATCGGCGCGTCTACTATACAACATTCAAAAAAAGTATAACATTAGAGGTGTGGTTGTTCGGATTGAAAATATTTTTCAGAAATTTTTTAGTGCCACACACCGGAAAATATTTTTCGGTGTAAAATATTTTCCAATTTTCCTTCATCTGGCTGAAAATAATTTACAGAATTTTTGAACGTATTAAGTTATTTTTCAGAAAATTGGAAAATAACATTAAATCTAAAATACTTACTTTTATAATTTTATTTGCTAAACTTATTTTCGTTTTCAATTTTTTCCCATTCTTTTTTCTCTTAATCATAGGTCACACACTAATATAACTATCATTATGCATATTCTACTATTACATATTACTATCATTTAATTTTGAACAAAATCAATCTTTTATTAACCACAATTACTCGTAAGGTATTTATTACCATTGTTATACGTTTTTTTTTTTTTTAACTTGTATTCATAAAATTAAAGATGAAACCATTAAAATTTTTTATTTTAAAATGTTTTCATTTTATCAACCAAACAATAGAAAATTGTATGAAAAAATGGAATTTTTATGTAAAATATTTTCCAAGAAAAATATTTTTTATTTTTCCCAAAAAATATTTTCAATCCAAATGAACACACCCTACATGCTACAATTTCAAGCCATTGTCATATGGAGCACCTTCTTGTTGCCAATGGCCCCCTTCTTTAATGTTGTAGAAAATGATCGAGCCAAGGAAATCAATGAATTTCTAGAAACAAAACCTGGAGTCAAAGGTTTGGTAGATACTGGAATTGTAAAAATTCCAAAAATGTTCATCCACGAGGAAAACACATTATCCGCGTATCCTACGAATAGCAATCTCCAAGTCCCTCTAATTGATGTCAGAGGGCTTGAATTTGGCGAGCGGATTGAAATTGTTGATCAAATTCGTCGAGCATCCGAAACATGGGGGGGTCTTCCAGGTGATCAATCATGGATAGAATGTCAAAAACAATTCCTTGAACAGCCAGCAGAGGTTAAGAAGAAATTTTATTTATCTGATCGAAAGTACAATGTGAAATTCTGCAGCAATCCAAATTTACACGAATCTCAACCAGCCAATTGGAGAGATACCTTGGCTATTAGTTTTCCAGATGATATATTGGACCATGATGCTATACCAACAATTTGCAGGTACTAATTAATTTTTTTCTTAGTACTCTTATAATTTGAATAATCCATAATTGTGTGAAGGCAAAATACCTCAGACTCTAAACAACATAACATTTTATTTCCCTGAGTATGTTAACATATATTTAGACATAATCACTAATAATACTCTTAGGAGATGTTTATAGGAGTGATTCTATATTACTCACTTTGCACGGCTGGATGCTCTGAAAAGTAGGAGATCTCACAATGTAGATTTAGATCTCCATGTTGAATTGAATGCTTTCAATCTGAAGTTGTAAAATTGTATGTTAAAGTTCCTTTCCTTACAACTCGCAATGTTGTTTCATGATGTTAGGCTGATGAATAATAAAATTTTAATCTAGTGGTCTAAACTTAGACCCCAAAACACAAAGAAGTGAGACTTGCTTGTGGTTCTATATAATAGCTACCTAAGGTTTTTCCATAGTCGAAATAATAGAGGATCGTTGATTACAAATAATGGAGTGTTATTTGGTGATAATATTTGTCTTTTGACTTTAGTAGTTTTTGAAAATAATGTTGATTTTATTTAGAAAATTGAAATAATTATTTGGATATGAAATAATATTTTAAAATAATTATTTGGATTATAAATAATGAATACCTATTATTTGATGGACCCATTTAAAGGAATGACTGTAAAAGGACCGGGTTTAGATCTGGATCTGACTCGTTCCGAATTCATTTATCTAGGTTCGGATCAATATGTAAATCCGATTACCAAGATCCGTCTATTATAATAAATGGATTGTATAACATCTAATTGTTCTGATTTGATTAGAATCCGAATCCAATTAAAATATTCATTTGCAATAAAATTATATATATTAGTGTGTGTATATATACATATATATATATATATTTATTTATTTCCAATATAGCTTATATTCTAATGTAAAAAACATACATAAATATTAATATGAATTAATTTTTTTTTTTACAATTTCCCAAAAAAACAAAAATTTTATAAGATTTTGAAATTTTTATATATAAATTTTCAAACTTATAAAATAAAACAAGACCGCCCAAATCAAGTTAGAGTTAAATCTGACAAGTTTTGACGAATCTTTATTTATTCAAAAGATATTCAGATTCGAATTCAAATCAAATAATATTAAATGAATCTTACTTTGAATTTGCAAGATCTAACCCAAATCCGATTCGTCCAATCAAAAGCTCCATTCCGGTTATTAGCAAAATGTTGACAAAATAACAATACAAATAGAAAAGTGACAATTATTAGAATTCTTCACTTAGTCTCACCATCTTACATTTGATGAAGACACATTGCTTAAAATCATTTACGTAATTATTAATTGAATATTTTTTAAAATTTAAATAATAAATGGAAAATATTTAGATAAACTCTGTCTTTGACCCCACCTATAGATCCTGTGGTCAAGATTTAATATTATGGAATCTTACTTACATCAGTTGATGTCATATCTTCCATAAGGTTTAATCTATATCACAGGATATATAAGTGGGATCAAAGAGCAAATCTACCTAAATATTTGACATAATGAATAGGATATGAATAGCACAAATAAATTAATGAAATGCATGAATAATGAATAAGACAAAATGTAAATAGTATGAAATATTATTTGAGCAATTATTTATTAATCAAACAATTTATTATTCTCACCATTATTTAGCAATTAATACACATTATTTGCAATCCAAATGGAGCCAGCATGTCTCCCCAACCATGAATTGGTTAAATGATAAGAAACTCGTCATGTTCAGGAGGTTGAAAGGTCAAATATGTCTTTACCACACTAGTGGTTTGTGAAATTTTATGTAGGGAAATATTTAAGTAGACCTGGTCTATGATTCTACTTGTAGACCCGTGTAGATTAAATGTTATGAAATCTATGACATCAGCTGATGTAAGTAAAATTTTATAAAATTTAATCTTAATCGCGAATTCTACAAGTAAGACCTAAGACCGAGTTTATAGTAATATTTTCTTTTTATGTATATTTCTGCGCGCCCACGACGGTCCACAGAGCCTATTTGTAAGTTTGAAAGCAGCGTATGCCTTTTACTTGTAACTATTATCTAGACATAATTGAATTCCAAATATATATGTACAATTTATTAAGCGAACTACAATTCATGAATATTTTAATTTTTAACATGCTATTTATGAAAATTAATTTTATACTCATTCATTGAACGGAAATAGTTAAATTTTTAATAAATAGTAATATAATAATTATTAAAATTAACATGCTATAATAATGTGCATGAATGGATTTATTAAATTGGCTTAATTTTGGAATAATCTAGAATATTTCATTTTAATATGCATAAAGTACATAAGTAAGTTAAGTCCGATTAAACTATTTACTGAGTTAATATAAATTAAAACAATAAAGCAAACTAAAAATTTTCGGGAGATGCTGATGAAGTCTTAAAATACATGAAAACTTATAAACTAATACAGGATAAAAACAAAGTGCTAATTTTAATTTTTCATCTTCATTCTGGATGTTCTTTTGTGGTTGTTCTTGTATTTTTTGAAGATCATTATGTTTATTATTTATTTTCATTCATATACAAATTCCAGTAAAGTTTAACTTTATGCGCTTTAGATCATTGTTTTGTCTTAATCTTCTAAAACACTAACTATTTAAAAGTACCTCGAATTACTGTCTTAAAAGCATTATAATGAGTAACTCAATAGCCTCCCCAATATTTTCCCAGTGAATGGTAATGAAAAATGTTCCTTTATAGTGGCCTTATTCAACTTTTTATAATCGACGCAAACACGCCAACTCGAGATATTTCAAATTTGGATTAACTCATTACAATTATTTTTCAACTATCATAATGGTTCCCTTTATTGTACCACTTGAACCAGGCTCATCTACTAACGATCGAAAATTAGATATATATCTAAAAGTGTTAGTAAACATAAAATTTAAGAAAGTAAAATATAATTAATGAAGGGTTATATTTGTCTATCTAGTCAATATTTATGATGTCATTGGAGTTGATATTTAGTCAAAAAGGACTTTAATATTAAAAGATTGCGTTAGGAATTAAAATGTTCTTCACGCTAAAGTTTAAAAGGTATTTGGGAAAAAATATTACAAGGAAATAATCTTCTTCTTTGTTTTTTCTGCATTTTTTGATGCGCATCGTGGTGGACTTAAAATAAGATGCAAAACGCACAGCGATGTATATCAAATTTACTATCATGGATCACTTTGCGTTGCGCTTTGTTCAATTTCTTCTTCAAAAGTTGGTCGGAGATCATTTGATCTCAGAAGTCTCGAGCCGTATCTCATCATCTCAGTTCATTATCCGGGTCGCAGCTCAACCATTTTTAGTGCAAAAATTAAGTAATCTTCCCCTGTCCTACTTCCTTCCAAATATGCATAAAGGTAAAAGCAACAAAAATAACACAAACTTTACTAAAAACGCTTGAACACATATTAAGAAATTAAATACTCTATAAATCACCTTTACACAAAACTCAAGAACTTATCTAGAAATTAAGCAAATTAAGACATTAAATAATCCTATTTCCTAGATTTATTAGTTTTGGTTAGAGGGCATATTATATTCTAGAGGAATTGGAACGTGTAGAGATTAATTTTGTACACTGGGAAATGATTGACTACAGAAATTTTAGAATTTAAAAGGAAAAATATTTTATAAAAATTGATATTCATAGAACCTTTTTTTTTTAAAATTTTATTTTCTAACCATAAACCCATATCTCTTTTGTCGAAGGATGTAACGAATGAAAAAATAAGTTCAAACTCGAGAATTAAATTTGTCTTCTGACTTTTTTTTTTTTTTGGTCACGTATGTAGCTTAAACATTTAAACTCATAATTGTTCATATTAAGGTGCTTTATTAAAATATTTGACAGGTGTTTTACCAATCAATTTGGGTGTAGATGTAAGATTCATAAGGTATATTGCATTAAGAACAAACTCTCTCCAAAGAAAATAGTTAAATTTTTTGAAAATACAATGCTCTAAATACTTCAAGAATGTGCCAATGTTTTATCTCAACTACCCCATTTGTAGTGGTGTGTCTGGACAAGTGGTTTCATGTCTAAAATGCCTTTTTCTTCAATAATGGTTCTCGCTGGTCCTTCAATATATAATTGCAATGATAAACTGATTGTAAATTAGGGCATAAAATATTTCCAACATAATGAGTAATATAGGTTCACTTTTCAAAAAAAAAAAAAAACTCAAGTTCATGACTATTACTACCCACTAAGTTAAAAAACAAACAAGCACCGATGGGAGTTGGTTCGGTATGGTTCCTAACTATCTAAATGAAAAAAAAAATTGAAAGTAACTGATGGTATATTAAAACTTAGCAGAAACGGAACCAAATTCATTTATCTGAATAATAAATAACACATATCTGTTTATGGTTCTTATGAGAATAAATAGAAAATTTTGAGACTGAATCTAAATGCTGAAAAAAATAATGTCCTAGATGATTTTGCCACATTTTCATTTACGGCTTTGAGTTTTCTGTGATACTTTTTAGTGTGACACTTGTGTGACACCATTTAGACGGGTGACATGTATTCCTAGAATAATATGTGTCAGGAAATCCCATATAAATAGTATCACACAAGTGTCACATCAAAAAGTATTACAAAAACCTACACCCTCCATTTACCCCTAGCTGCATTGCTGAAAAGCTTGTTGCATGACACCTCTTTGAAATAATTTAAGCCTTTACGTTCTTTACATAATGCAAATTCCTGAAGAATCGAGTTTGTTTCCTTGTTGAAATGTGTTGCAGAACACAGAAACGTAGAAAAGAATTAAGTTGTTTGGTAAACTTGCAAATGAATAATTACAAGGTGGCATATGTATCACATGATTGAGGGTAAGATTTTTATCAAGAAACAGTGTTTCGTAGGATTCAATACAAAGGCTATCACAATAGGAACTTAGGCCTTACAGGCCCTAAACTTATTAAAAACCCAATAGAGAAAACCAAATTATCAGATGCACCCAAATTGAAAAGCCAATCATGTGGATTTTATAGAAAATAGAGTCTACCAACAAAATGTGCTGAAATTCTTTCCTTCTTCTCAATTCCAAGGGTATAACATCTCATGTATAATAATCGTCCAACCTATTCTGCAGAAAAACCAGGAAATGTACTGCTTAGTGTACCTGTGCATTGCTACTACACCGTGTTTGAAACTTCTCCAGTACCATGGACACAGGTAATTCCAAACCTTATAGTTTGATGATAACAACCAAAAATATTAAGTGCCTCGAATTCTCACCATCAAAGTTGGTTTAGGGAACAACTACGGTAGTATTGATACCAAGTAACAATTTTGTAATATTGATGTGTTCCTTAAAGAATCTACATATATAGACTTGAATACAAGATAAGTCTTGCCACTATCCAGGCATAATTGAATTGTAATGTACTATATAAGGATATATATAACTCATTCAAGGAGATACTATCCAAAAATATTTGATTTTTTTAATATGGTTGGTGATGTTCTAAGGAATGACCATAGGCACTTTTTAGATGGATTCTAAGTTTCACCTCAATCATAGTTGAAATTGTGCTTTTCCCAAAAAAAAAGACAATTTTAGACTAATGCTATATTTTATTTTATTTTATTTTTTGTGGTGGGAAAAAAGATTAGGAGAAAGTTAAATTATTCCTCACTCCAGTGCCAGGGCAGGCCACCATCATGTTTTGTAACTTACAGTGATATTTATAAATTACCCACCAATAAAAGATTGATAAAAGTATGAATCAAACTCTTGAATTTTATTAGAGTAAGTTGTCATAGTTGTGTCTGAACCAAATTCGGCAACAAAAACAAAAAGACATAATAGCTGATGTATCCTATCTGGAGGTGTAGGGTAGCTTAACTACTTTTCCATAGCTCAATCTTTCCATCTAGAGTTATGAGTTACCTACAAACTTACCCATTTTATGGACACTAGGATGCGAAGAGAGTAAATACAATTTCTTTTCATGTGTTTCCTGTATTGTTTCATATGGATGATCATTTAAAATCACAATATTAATGGGATTAATTTACCAAAACTTTTTGTTTTTGTGTTCTTCTTTCAATAGAGAAGCTGTCATTCGGTATATATTTGAAATGGTAATTCAAGCTCAAAGAAACTCTTTCTGAGCTATTGTTGGAGGCTCTTGGTCTAAGCAAAAACTATCTTTCCAAGATTGAATGCATGAAAGGAGGAATACTAATGTGTCACTATGACCCAATTTGCCCAGAACCACCGCTAACCCGGGGAGCTCACCGACATTCAGACCCAGATTTCCTGACTATACTTCTACAAAGTAATGTTGGTGGTCTCCAAATCATGCATCAGAACGAGTGGGTGGATGTACATCCAATTAGAGGAGCATTGGTAGTGAACATTGGGAACATCATGCTGGCCAATTTCAATAAGTATTGTCTTTTTTATTCACATTCTTTTGTTAAACTTTTAGAGAATTTTACCAATAATTAAATAATTATCACGATTTTTAAAATAGCCAAATTCTTATCGACAAGGTCAAAGCACAAATACACAAAATTCAACATCAAGCACCAAACAGAACATCTTGTCAACCTGGCATGAATGTTTATTGCGGAAGTCCAGTCTGATTGCAAGCTCAACTCCTAGTTTTCTCTAGTACTAGGAACAACTCTCCATGTTGCCACGTCAAGTTTAAACAAATAAGTTTAAGAATTACCTCAGCCTTAGTAGCTTTATTTCTAAAAACCCCTCTAGAAAATTCCTCACCCTCTATATGTATTACATTACTCTAAAATTCCTAATAGAATTACCAAAGCCTCCTCATTTAAATTTAATTTTAACCATCTCATTTTATCATTCCACTCATACCTTTCTCTGTATACTAAGCGATGTGCTTGAACTTTGAAAAAGAATAATAAGAGAATTTACAATCAAAGAATAAATGATTGAAAGAATCCTAAGTAGCACAACACAAGAAACACCAAGAATTAATTACTACTTTCCATTTCATAAATTTGTCCTACACTTAATATGTTCATGCGTAGTGTCCACATAAAGAAAGCATGACTAGGAATGCATATCTAAACTAAATAAAATGGTGCCAATAAACAGTTGGATATGCATATCAAGTAAAGTGGTTCACACCTAATTTAATTGTTAAAATGATAGTTCCGTTAGTATCAAATACAATCAACATGTTAAGTGTCTAAGCTATAGTTGTCCTCCAAATCCTTCATCATAGGGTCAATACTTATTCTGCCTTTTGGTCACTACTATCAGCCCTTACCTATGATTGTTGACATCTTTACCTCCATATTGCTAGAAAAATGTTTAATGATACCAGAGCTATAATTCTTCAGTAAAGGACCTTATGGAATGCCCATTGTCATGCCACAATAAAATGTTGTCATTATTTCCTAAAACATTCAATATTTGAGTTTCTATTTCTCTTGGTTTCAAAAGCTACTTCCAAAACCATGAACATTACCAGGTATGGAAATGGACCAAATAGATTGTTGGCCTATAAGCTTTACGGTTTGAACACAAGCTATCCAAAGTGAGTCTTTCTTTAGTGTTGTAGCCCATATGATGCAATCTTATTCCTTACTTCCTAACAGCCTAGTCAATCTCTCCTTCAGTTGTAGATTTACAAACTTCAGCTCATTTTATTTCGATTCCTTTATTTGTTGTATCATTGCCCTGTCACAAAAAGGACAGGATTTGTTCAATTTTCTTCTATAGCTTCTGGAAGTAAAATACACTTCTCCAGTATCATTGAGGATTTAAAGCACAGATATTTTCAGTTGGACTCACCCACCACAGTATAAAAATGTCCAATTTAAATTTGTTATTTTACACTTAATTGTTCGAATTTAAACTTCACAATCAGGAAATGATTAACCAGTACTAATAAGAGAGATTCCTGAATATCTAACAAGTAAGGATCCTCTTGATATATCCAAAATATTACATATTTCTAGCATGCTACAATATCACTGGTTCCAACTACAAAAACTTCACTTTTACTAAAGTCAGGCATTAGTCCTAATCAGCCTTCAAAGTCATCAAGAATCGCTCTCTGTAAACCTTCACAATTGATAATGGTTGTTGATAGAAAGGAAAGGTCGCATCAATCAGCATATATAACGTGGGAACATTTAATTGATGCTACTTGGGATGGTACTCGATATAATTAGCAAACAAAAGCTAAAATATTTCTATACAGCATCTAGAAAGTGATATAAGGAATAGGGTCCCTTTGAGTCAACCCGTTCACTTGGAAAATAACCTACCATAGCTTCACTTAGATTGGAGTAAATTTAGCACTATGCACTCCATTTTTCATTCATATTCTAAATTGCTGAGGAAAATTCATAAACTCCAATTTGAGAAAAGGAAGTCCGACATTATAGTTCATTAGATCCATTTTAACAGCAAACCCAGGCTTTCGGCCTCCTGATCTATGATATCCTTTCACAGCAGCATATGGATTAGAGGTGGCAGTGGGCCGGGCCGGGACAAGGAAGGGTTGGCCCGTAATCGTCCCCCCGGGCTAGGCTCACGGTGGGCAGGGGCGGGTTGGCCTACGGACTAGTTCTCCAATTTAAGTTCTTACTTAAATTTTAAAAATATTTTTTCAGAGAAATTTACATATTTACTTATTAATTATTATTTTAAAATTAATAACTTATTAATTTAAAATAATTTACTTACTATTCATTAGTAATTTATTAAATTATAACTTATTAATTGTTCGAATTACTACTTACTAGTTAATAGTACTTTATTAATCAAAATTGGTACTTATATATTAAACCAAGTTATTAGTTTTAATTGTTCACAATCCAAACTAATACTTATTATTCGAAATTAATACATTTTTAGAAATTTAAATTTTTACTTATTAATTATTATTTTAAAATTAATAACTTATTAATTTAAAATCATTTACTTACTATTCATTAGTAATTTATTAAATTATAACTTATTAATTGTTCGAATTACTACTTACTAGTTAATAATAGTACTTTATTAATCAAGATTGATACTTATATATTAGACCAAGTTATTAATAATTAAAGTTCAAAATCCAAACTAATACTTATTATTCGAAACTAAAGTTCTTAATTAACATTCAAACTAAACCAAAGTTCAAAATTAGTTATTAGTATTTTATTATTACAAATTAGTACTTATTTGACCATGTTATTTCTTGGTTGTATAAGTCAATATTTATTATTATAACTTATCATTTGTTAATCATAGAGTAAAAAATATGTAATTAAGAAAAAAACCACCTTGAGCATTGAACCTTACCTATAAATCATTACAAGTTATAAAATTAATCTAAGAATTTAAATAAAATTAATAAGTTATTTACTACATACATAAGGAGGGAGACATAGAATCTTACCTCCAAATAAAAAATTATTAAACATTAAAATCCTATGTATACTATATATCAATTTGGTGAACTACTACTACCTTCATCTTCATCGATACCTTGCATCATTAATCCTTGTTTTCTTTGTTCAGCGTCTAACCAATCCTTTAAGCACACCAACGTTTCCAAAGTTGCAAGTGTCATTCGAGCCCTTCTATTATCTAAAATGTAACTGTAGAAGCCGGAATTGTTAACAACTCCCTAGACAGAAATTTGAGATACAATAGGATATTGACATTTTTGCTTTCGCCACCAAGAAAGAACATCAAAATTGGGATTAAGCTCGTCATCTCCTGTATGTAGTGGATCACTTAAATATTGAGTTATTTCATTAGTATTATCAATTCTCGATCTTTTCGAAGCAAAAAGTAGTTGGTGAGGATCAAAATGTGTTCTAACATTTATATAAGGCATAGCATATTGTGAATCTGATGTAGATGAACTAGAAGATACACCTTGTTGCGTGAGGGAGTTTTGTTTGTAAATTTCATATAATTTATCAAAAGTTGTTTTAGTAGTTTCTATGAGTAACTGTTTGTTTATGATATTTGTGGTACTATGATTATTAAAATATTCAATGAAAGCATTTAACTTATACAATTATTACGTGGATCAATAATACATGCCAAATAATACAACAATGGAATATTTTCATAATACTTGTCAAAATTTTCTTTCATTGCGCTAATCATATCATCAAAAAACTCATTCTCTTTTATGATTATAAAAAACAACTTTAATAACACTTAGTTCAGGTAAAACGGCATGAGAGAAAGGTCTATAAGTAGCGGAGAACAAGTTTGTACCATACTCAAATTGCTTTAAAATTTCTACTATTGTTTTAACTCGATTAAAATCCTCTTCGCCCAAATAAGTTACATTAACTGAACCAATGTGCTCATTGTAAAATCCAGAAAGTAATTTTTCATAACCAAAAGTACTTAATAACACATGACAAGTAGAATTCCACCTAGTGGGTACATCTATTGAAAAATATTTAGGTTTCATGCCATTTTCTAAACAAAGTCATTTGAAATCTTGTTGGCGAGCAGTAGATGAACGGATAAAACAAATAACACTTCTAATTGGACTAATAATATCTTCAACCATTTTTAAACCATATTGAACACAAATATTAAGTACATGACATGCACATCTATTATGAAATAATTCACCACCTAAAATAGGTTTGAAAACATATTTTAACATAGGCACATAAGAAGCTTGCAGTATTATTTGAGTCATTATCAAAAGAAATGGATATAACTTTTTCAAGCAAACCATATTCACGGGCACAATTAGAAATCAACCTTGTAATTTGGAGGGCATTGTGAGGGTGTTGAAAAATTTGAAATCTTATAATTCGCTTTTGTAAATTCCAATTTACATCTATCCAATGTGCAGTGATACAAAAATAATTTTCATTTGTGATTACTTTCCAAGAATCGACAGTAAAAGCAACTTTACAATTAGTCGATGCAATAGTAGCTATCAATTCATTTTTCTTTTCCTTATACATTCTTTTAATATCACTTGTCAAAGTACTTCTAGGAACCTTTTTAAATTGTGGGTTCACGGATTCGTGCATGTAGTGTTCTAAATTGGAACTTTGACTCAAAATAAAAGGCAATTCATCTCTAACTATCCATTTAGCCATTTCCTCTCTATTTTTTCATGTGAATATTTAAAATTCCCCGTTACCATACCTTGTGCGGTGTGAATATCGTGTTTGAACCATTTTTTGTTGTGCTTGAGCTTCACTATATTTTTTACTAATGTGCCTATTAAGGGTTCCGGTCCCCTCTTTTTTTGTATTTAAATGATATAGGTGCAACACATAATTTACAAGTAGCAGTTTCATTTTCTTCATCTCTTTCAAAAAATTTCCAAACGAGACTTTTCGTTTTAGTAGTAGTGGGTTGTTTACTAGGTGCTTCATTTCGGTTATCTATATCATCTAAATTAACAAATATTGTAGGACCATCTAGTAGGGTGTGGGGTGCTTGTGATCCTTGTTCCATTTTCTTGTAATAGAATTTTTTTTTAAATAAAGAAACAAATAAAGTGGTAATATGAAAACTAAAGATGCAAGCTACTAAATTTTCAAATAAAAGAATATAACAAAACAATAATAAAGAAAAAAAATAAGAGAGTTGATAAAGACAATTAATAAATTAAAAAGTATGAAAAATCAACTTGAAAATTGAAATGTTGAATTTCAATTTATACACTTGTCAATAGTACTTGAACTCCACTTGAGCACTTCACTATTTGAATTTTGGATCAATATCCAAATCTTCAATTGAGCTCTCAACTTAAGATAATTTTAAATTTCTAAAATACTATATATTATAATTTAAGTAGTATGAAAGAAATTATAATAGCACTTGGAGATAGAATTAGAGAGTAGAAAGAAGACATAAGAGAAAGTAGAGAGAAATTGTTGTGTGATTTATTGAAAAACTTGTGTGGTATTTATAGAAATTTTTTTCAATATTACCTCCAAAAACTAGCCGTTTTCTAGCTGTTGGGAGGAAGGGGGTAAAACTGTCATTAATTGTATTTTTTTTTAAAAAAAATTCAACGATCGGCCCATTGACAGGTCAACCCGTTGACCGCGGGCCGGTCATGGGCCAATGTCCTGGCTGGCACTTCATGGCCCAGGCCAGGCCTAGTTTCTGGGCCCGGGCCTTGCCCGAGTTGCTACAGTAACTCCTAGGCTGAGCCGGCGGGTTGGCCGGGCCCACTGCATGACCGCCACCTCTAATATGAATTAGTAAATATTGGTAAAATATATTTGTTCCCTCTATCACTATTTTAGAGTAACATTTGTAGAAATCTTGCAACAAGATATTGGCATGTATCCCTTCATATGAGATGGGTTCTGAACTTTAAGGAGCAAAGTAGTGATAGTACTATTATCAAGCATGTTCATGTATTCTTTCTTGAAACAATGAGAGATATTACTCGTGAAAAATCTTCTTCACCACATTCCAATTTCTGAAAAGCCATTCATTCCAAGTGCTTTACCGTCTTTCATAGAGAACAAAGCCAACTCAGTCTCCTTTGTTGTGTTCCTAATAAGTTGTTGTATTCCCATTTTCTACATGCCAGTAATTTCGCCATTTTCTACAAACATCTTATAGAATCCTGTAACAAATAGATTTGACTTCTTCATAATTATCCACATTTCTACCATTTTCATCATTTATAGAGAGAAGTTATGTTTTGCTATGATAAGAGTCTAATAATTATCAGTAGCTTGCTATTTGAAAAGTGTATCCTGCTACGATGGTGGTGGCATGAGAGCCTAATCTTGACATACTACTTGATAAGAGTAACTTTAAATAATTTAGCTAACAATTAGATTTTCGTCTCTTGGTTAAATAATCCACAAGAAAGTTGTGGTTTGTAAACTTATTAACTAATTCAAAGATAAAAAGGAGTTTGTCTGATTGAATTAGGCTCTAATCTTAGATTACCCCTTAAACTATTAATTGCATTAATTATACTCTTGAACTACTGGAACGCAACAAATGAGTTCAAATTGCACATTATTTGTCAAAAGTACAATAAGCCTAATTAAGGAATTAGATATAACTGACTGGAGAAAAATATTTCTTAACTAGGAAAACTTTTCAAGTAATATAACAATCTATATATAGCGTGAAGATGGGATTGGTGTGGTTGATGCATAAACTGACCAAGTATATTGACAACATGAGCAATGTTAGGATGTCTCATAGTTAAGTAAATAAATGTATTACTACAATAAGACATCAATAGATAGAAGGATAAAAATTTATATCACCAGTAAAGGTACAAAGCTTCAAAATTTTGTTCCGAAGGAAAGTCAGCTGCGCAAGCACCAGTAGGGCCAACATCATCAAGAATATCCAAAACAAATTTGCGTTGACAAAGATGAAAACTAAGCTTTGAGTGACTAATTTTAATACCAAGAAAATACTCTAGATGACCAAGATCTTTAATATGCAACTAATCCTAAAGAATTAGTTTCACAGGTTAGATCAAATAAGGATAAGAGCCTGTAACAACAATATCATCCATATAAAAAAAAAAAAAAAAAATAGAAGTTTCATGGAGGTTAAGGATGAACAAAAAGTGACATGCTTGTGATTATAAAAAAAGAAAGTTCAAAAGTGCTGTAGAGAATTTAGAGAACCAACTCTGAGATGCCTATTTGAGTCCATAGATAGATATATTCAAATGACAAACAAGGTTCTCCTCCTTTTGGTGACACCCAAAAGGCAGATACGTATATAGATCTTTTCATTAAGATCTCTACGTAGAAATACATAATTTACTTCCAGTTAGTGTAAAAGTCAATAGTGTGCAACAAAAATGACATCACGAGTGAGATAAATCTTTCTATTAGAAAGATTAAATATTTTATACTCTTTTTTACTATAAAGACATCTAATGAAAATACTAGGAGATGCACGTTTGTTAAACTTATAGGACACATGTATTACAAACAAAGCATAAACAACCAAAACTCGAAGGCGATGCAATTCGTGTTGTTTATGAAAGAGAATCTCTTCAAAACTTTTGCCTTTTTGAACTTTGTTAGCAAGCCGATACATAAGATAGGCAACAATTAAAATGCACACCTATAAAAATTTTATTGATAAATTTCCTTGAAATCGTAAAGCATGGGCAATGTTAAATAAATATGTTTGTTTTCATGCAACAACAACATTTTGTTAGTATGTATTTAACATGAACATTATATTAATTTTGAGTCATAAAAAGAAAATGAGACACAAGGTTAGAAACTTATTCTTATGAAATAAACCCATGCACAAAGAAAAAAATCACCAACGAAAGTTAAAAAATATCGTTCACCAGATAAAATATTTGTTTGATATGAACACCAAATATCAAAATAATATAAGTCATAACAATGATTTGAGGAAATAGTGCTATTACTAAAAGGTAACTAGATTGTTTTGCAAGTGGCAAATAGTGCAAGTGCAATTTTGGAAAGAGATATAGCACTGTCTACACTCTTCAACATGGGAGACCAAGATATAGTTGGATGGCCTAAGAGTCAACTCATAAGTCAAAATGAGCTCCAAGGGTGGTATTATAAGTAAAATAAGTAATCGATTGTTCCAAGTACTAAAAACCACCCTGTCTTTTATCCTTCTCAACCACCATCTTCTGTTGTTGTTACTAAAATACACAATAATTAGAAATGAAAAAACAATGCTATTGAATCTTTCAGTAAATTTGCTTAGAGAGAGTAAATTAAATCTAAATAGTGTGTAGAAGGTATATGCAAAATATTTGATAGTATGTAACCAGAAAATAGGAACACACAACCAATATATAGAATAGGTATACTTGAGCTAGTAGGTAAACAAACTAAAGTTGAAAATTTAAGAGTTTTATATGAATAATATATTAGAAATATCAAAAGAAATATGATCAGCTGTTCCCAAATTTATTATCCAGATGCAGGAACAGGAAGACGCATTAAAATAAACATGTTTACTTACAAAGTTTGCCAAAGGATGAGTTTTACCAAGAGCAACCAAGGCAAGAAATTATTGCACTTGTTTGGAAGTAAATTGTGGAGTAATAGGGGGTTAGTAACTTGTAAGTTACCATTAGCAACTATATGGGTTTGCAGTTGATTATCATTTGCTCTTTTATTTACATGATTGGTGTTAAAGAATATGGACTTTCATCTTAAAATCAATTGGTGATAAGTGGAGTGGCCCAAAAACTTATTAATTAGCTCAGGATCTTTTTGGCTAGTCAATGTGGTTTGATTTATATTTTTAACACCCCTTCTCACACGTGACTTAGGTTAAACATAGAACCCTGTTACACGTGGGTCAAACGTATGAGAGCCCGTTGGAAGGTGCTGGACAGGACCCAAGACACGTGTAGATGAATGGGAAAACACTTGAGGGCTAGTTCTGATACCATGTTAGACAACATGGACTTCCATCTTAAAACTAATTGGTGACTAAAGAACATGGGCTTCCATCTTAAAATCAATTGGTGATAAGTAGAGTAGCCCAGGAACTTATTAATTAACTCAGGATTTTTTTGGCTAGTCGATATGTGATTTATATTTTTAATACCTTCAACACTCCTCTCACACGTGACTTGGGTTGGATATGGAACCCTATTACACGTGGGTCAGACGTATGAGAGCCCGTTGGAAGAGATTGGACAGAAGAGAGCCAGATGGAAGGGGTTGGACAATAGAGAGCCCGTTGGAAGGGGTTGGACAATAGAGAGCCCGTTGGAAGGGGTTGGACAGGACCCAGGACACAAAGACATGTGTGGATGGATGGGAAAACACTTGAGGGCTAGCTCTAATACCATGTTAAAGACATGAGCTTCCATCTTAAAACCAATTAGTGATAAGTGGAGTAGCTCAGGAACTTATTAATTAACTCATGATCTTTTTGATTAGTCGATGTGAGATTTATATTTTTAATACATTTAACAATTGGATTGCCCATGGGGAAGCAGTAACCACCAAAAGGATAACCGTGCTTCTTAAAGCATCCAGTTTCAGTATGTCCATCATATTATAATAAGAGCAATGATTATAGGATCGAGTGACTACAAAATCATCATGTGGCGTAGGACCATGTTGCGAAAGCATTGCCACTTAATCTATGGCTGAGTCATGTATGGCTTGGGATCCATAAGCAAAATATGATTGTGGACACTTAAATAAGATCATTAAGAGTTTGAAAAAAATCCATAACATGATTAATCTCATGAATTTATGTCAATTTGTGAACATAACTAAATGAATAATTTGATAACTTTCAGGTCAATAGGATATGAGTTCATCCCAAAATCCTTTATGGACAGTATAATAAGCCACTATAGAATCAGACACTTCGGGTTGATTTGATATAGCTTTAGAAATATCAAAGATTCTAGGAGCATTCTTTTTGTTAAAATCTGTCATGCTAGTTGATTTATACATTATGAGCCCTATCAACCCCAAGGACAATAGTAACAATTGTAGGAATGATTAAATGAACTAGCCATGATTGTACCATAATATTACAATTCCAGTGGTAGAAATCAAAAGAATTACTCTTTATTTTGGAAAGTGATCCATCAGGAAATCCCAATTTACTTTTTACTTGAAGTTTCATGGATATGGCATGACTCCAACTTGGATAGTTGTCACCAGAAATTGGGAAACAAGGACATTATTGGGTTGATTAGAAGAATGTCAAAATTGGGGAGAAAATGTATTCATTTCTATGTACTTGGTTGAGCAACAATAAAAGACGAAATTGAATCACTAGCCATGGGTGCTATGATGTCATGTCAAGAAAAAAAATAATATTCAAAAACCTTTCAGTTTTTCATTACTATGTAGGATGTATTTATAGAAGTGTAAGTCTAAAACTATGCAATTGATTGATAAGATTTTGAAATTAAATATTTACAAGATTAATTGAATTCAAATCAAATACTAAACTAATATCGAATCTAGTCAATTCAACTAACTAGGTTAAATTTTATTACAATTAGTTTAATTTCAAATATTAAAATTAAACTATCTATCGGTAAGAGAGGTATAGCTATAAAAATAAAGTACGTATTGAATATTTAGAGACCATGCTCATATGATATCAACTATAAATAAACCCCTCCGACATTGCTGTGCGACTAGAGCTTTTAATGAGCCGAATAGAGTCGAATATATGATGTTCAAATTCTATTTGTATGTTATATGAACAAAGTTCATATTCGTTTATTTCTTAATTGAGCTCAAATTCAATTTATTAACTTTATAGACGTGTTGGAGTTTGGAAAATACTTAGGTAGACCCGGTCTTTGACTCCATCAATAGACCCTGTGGTCAGGATTAAATTTCAAAGAATCTTACTTACATCAGCTGATGTCATAGATTCTCTAAAATTTTATCCACACTACAGGGTCTACAAGTGGGGTCAAAGATCAGATCTACCTAAGTCTTTGCCTTAAAGTTTAACTCGTTAAGTATTTAACAAACTGAGTTCGAACTCAAATTTAAATTCGAGCTTGAAATGTAATAATAATATTAATATGTAAAGTTAAACCTTATACATCGTAAAATTTATTTTAATTATTAATCAACTATTAAGAATCTTAGTAATTTCTCAAGACTAAAATATATTTTACCCGTCATACACATCTACCAGTAAACACTACATACAACACTATAGGATGCGTCCAATATAACACTGAGATTTAAATTAACCAAACAGTTTGTCAACAGAACTTGTTTGAGTTTGTTCAAATTCGAAAAGTCTTGTTAATTTGATAAATGTAATTTTTGAAATTGAAAATTGAACTCATTTAATAATCGAGAAAACTCAAATTTTTCACGAATAGTTTAAATACTATTCATGAAAGCGCGTATCCCACATATGCTTAGTAATTGCTAAAGAACTAATGAGAGTCTGTCATTTAACATGAATAGCCCACTAATTGCAGAAACATGGCTCCTACTCCAGATGGATTCCTCACATTGAGTAAAACAATTACTAGAATACTTTGTAATTTATCAATAACCACCATAAACCTTATCATATGACATCCCATGGGCATCTTTCTTCACAACTTCATTTAATTGTTTGATTTTGAAAAATTTTCCTAGTAGCATCATCAATTATATCCAAAATTTAAGTATGAATTACAACAAGAAGCTTTTAATGCCTTTTCACATTACAACTTTGCCATTAAATAGTAAACTTTTTGTTTTTGTTTTTCCAAATCCTTCTAAGTTATAGAAGCCCTAAAGTTAGTGGCCAATACCTTACTTCACTTTTCAAATCTTCAAATTGAAAATAGTCTTAAGTGTCATCATAAGTACGATTGAAGCCCTTTATGTTAATATCTAGTATTGCTTTACATTCTCAAACTTTAAGAACTCAAATGGAATCTTTTTGAAATATTTAAGGTGTTTTTGGTTAGTTTATATATAGAATTTAGAGGGTTTTGATAACCCTAATAAGTGCTTAAAATTAATCTATTAAGTGGTATTTGTATTAAGCACATTTGATAAGATAATTCTCTTATATTTGATTACATTATATACCACTTAATTTGTATACAAAAGTGTAAGTGAAATATTATTTAATTTGTTGAATTCTGGACTAGTATAATAATACCCACTCAACTTCTATTTATTTCACATAAGCACGTACACATGCGCACATGCACAATCTCTCTCTCTCTCTCTCACTCTCTTAACATATGCACACACAAAAACACATTACCTTCTCTCTCTCACATAATTTTATACATAATTTCACTCACTCACATACACACACAAACACGCTTTTTTCATCTTTCCAACATATTTTCACACACTACCTTTCTATTTATACACTTTATTGTTTTTGCCTCACACACAAAGACAAACTCGCTCACCACTTCTCTCTCACACACAAACTTTTATGTTAGTAAGCAATTTATTCATATTAAAAGACATTATTTAAAAATCAACTTAATAGATGTTGATGCTAATAATAGCTAGGTCTTAGTGTTGAGTCCTAAGTAGTCTGAGTATCACAATTCTCCAACGCAAAAGTAATAATAGGCACAACGTACTCATAAACCTAGACAGGAGCCAAAAACAAGAGCGGAGGGGTTTTGTCCTTGGAATAGATTCCAATACTCAAGTCAGTTACTTAGAGAAGAGGAAATACTTCAGAGCAAATGTAAGCCAAGAGTAGCAAATGAAGTTGTAATGAGAATGTGAGATCTGAGAATGAACTCGTATCTTTGATATTCATATTACTATTTGGTTGAGATTGGATATTAATAGGTCGCAACCAAATAGTTGGTGCCTGTGGAGGCCTTAAATGACTTAGATTGATGATTGGACTTGAGCTTAGGTAGAAATGACCAAAATGCCCTTGTGAATATTTGATCACCTTGACCAACTTGACACTGTCTGTGGGCCATTGGGTGGTATATTTATGTATCCTCATTTCTCCCCCATTCTTAAGTTGGACAAGGGTTTATCCAGGTTCAGAGTATCGTGGTGGTCTTCAACATGTGTCTTGGTTAGAGCCAATAAAATTTTGATTGGAGCTAAATTTTGAATATTGAATTGTCCCCCCAGAGGGAAAATTTTGAACTTCAACCATAAGTCACTTTTAGGTTCAAAAATCAAATCTAAGAGGTAGATGTCATTTTTCTTGGTGCTTATCCAACCTAGGTTGCCTTGAAAAATATACCACGGTTTCAAACCTTACAAATATTTAAGAAATCCCAAGGTCTCAATACCCAAGTACCAATACCAAGGTCTTGACCCTGAGGTCTCTATACCGAAGTCTTGAACACAAGGTGGGATTTCCAATACCCAAGTTTTGACTTCAAGGTCTAGGCACCAAAGTCTCTATATCAAAGTCTTCACCCCTAAGGTTACAATACCCAAGTATTAATACAGAGGTATATTCAAGTCTTGCAAAATACCAAGGTCTTCAACCCAAGGTCTCCATATCAAGGTCTTAATACCAAGGTATACTCAAGTCTTGCAAAATCCCTAGGTCTTAAACCCAAGGTCTCTATACCAAGGTCTTAATACCAAGGTATACTCAATGTCTTGTAAAATCCCAAGTTCTTCAATCCAAGGTCTTCGTACCAAGGTCATAATACCAATGTATACCCAAGTCTAACAAAATCCCAAGGTCTTGAAACCTAGGTCTTAATACCAAGGCATACTCAAGTCTCACAAAATCCCAAGGTCTTCACACCAAGGTCTTAATACCAAGGCATACTCAAGTCTTGCAAACCCCAAGGTCTTGGACCCAAGGTCTTCATACCAAGGTCTTAATACCAAGGTATACTCAATGAGTCTTGCAAAATTCCAAGGTCTTGAACCCAAGGTTTTCATAACAAGGTTTTAATACCAAGGTGTACTCAAGTCTTGCAAAATTTCAAGATCTAGAACCCACTTTAGTACTTACCAAGGAATATTCAAGTCTTACCAATGGAAAATACTACCATAGACCCGATCTTTGACCCCACTTGTAGACCCTGCGATCAAGATTAAATCTTATAAAATCTTTCTTATATCACCTTATGTCATAGATTCCATAACATTTAATCTACACCACAGGGTCTACAAGTGGGGTCAAAGACCAGCTCTACCTAAGTATTTTCCCTTACCAATAACTTAAGTCTTGACTTCTTCTCCAACCACATCTTACCCAAGTAAGTCACTCTTACTCCTTACTTCCTCATTATTTATCTTTGGCAATTTATCAAACATTTGGTGTGCTCTTGAAGTAACTTTGTCTTTTTGTCCTTTCTTCTTGAATGTTGTTGTTGAGTATGATGTTTTTCAAACCTTATCAATTTGATGATGACATAAGCACTAAACTCTGAAAACAAGCTTTGTAGGTCTGTTACTTTTTCTGCTGGAAATAGGGTGTTTGGACGCAGTACACCGTCCGAACTATGTCAGCTTTCTCCGACGCATCTCACTGTCCGAACTAACAGGCAGAAAGCAAGTTTCTTGATGCTTCTCTACGGACGCATACAACTGTCTGAATGAAGCTTCTTTTGGACGAACACGACCGTCCGAAACTCTATTCGGACGATGGAACGGATGCATGCACGGCCGTCCGAACGATATCCTTCACCAACTGCACGGAGATCGGACGCTGTGTTGGACGCATCATACTTATCTCGAACGTCCGAAACCTCAACGGCTAGTTTTTGTGCATTTATTATTTACCCGTTAGGAAGTAGTTACAACCATCATTTATTGTTCCTATAAATACTTGCTCTATTGTTCTGTAAAGATTATCTAATACATTGAATACAAGCCTTATAAAAGAGCAATTTGAGTGCAAATTGGCTAGAAGTGCTATATTGTATTAGTGTGTAGCTTAAAGTGCTGTTCATTTTTGAGTGGAGTGATAATCTTGTATAAAAGTGAGATTGTGAGTAAAATTCTTGGCTTAACTAAAAGGTTTTTAGTGTGAGCAAGAATTTTCCTACTTTGTAAAGATTATTGGCTCACCAAGTGTGTGAAGCATTTTAGTGGATTAATACTTCAAGCTTGTTAGCTTGGGAGTATTGGTTGTTTAATTTCCTCTCTTTCTTTCTTTATAGTTTCATCAATTCTATCTTCATTATATTAATTGTTAGTTGAAAATGTTCATTAAGTTTAATCTTTCTAAAAATATTTTTAGAAACTTAATTCACCCCCCCTCTTAGGTTCCTTTGGGACCAACAATTGGTATCAGATCTTGGTCTCATTTTATTGCTTAAATTACTTTTGAGAAAAGAACTATTATAGTAACCAACAATGCTCTATTTTTTGAGGGTCAATCCATTGCTAGGCCCCTATGTTCAATGGGACAAGATTTTATTAGTTGGAGAGATAGAATGAAAATATTTTTTCAATCTATTGATATTGACTTGTGGTATGTTGTAAATGAAGGTCCATTTGAAGCTACTATCATCGATGGTCACACAAATAGAAGAAGAGAAAAGATAAGGGATGAGCTTACCCACAGGACAAGGCAAACTTGACTTTAAATGCAAAAGTCATGAATGTGCTATATAATGCCTTGGATGCTAATGAATCAACTCATGTCAAGGGATGCATTTCTGCTAAAGAAATTTGGGATAAATTGAAGGAAATCCATGAAGGCAGCGACGATGTTCGTGAGCAAAAGAAATCCTTACTTGTTGCCAAATATGAGTCCTTCAAGATGGAACCACATGAAAATATTGACAAAATGTATTGTAGGTTCAATGATATCATTAAGGATCTTGAAACTTTGGGTAAAAAGAATAGAAAAATCTTAAATGCTCTATCCAAAGAATGGGAAGCCAAAACAATCGCTATAGAGGAAGCCAATAACATTAGAATTTAAATTCTATGCCTATTGAATCACTAATCAACTCTCTTACCTCTTATGAATTGAAATTGAAGGCTAAAGTGGTGGATGATGAAGAAGCAAGACCAAGAAGGAGCATTGCATTAAAGACCTCTCAAGAAGAGGATGAAAATGGCTCCATCAATCTAAAGACGAAGATCTTGATGAAGGAGATCTTGCACTCATCACCAAAGGATTTCTTAAACATTACATCAACAAATGGAGAATGATAAGAGGTGGAGCTACCAATTCAAATAATTTCAAAGGGAAAATTAAGCTAGAAATGAAGAAGCAAAATGAAAAGTGCTTTGAATGCGGCCAACTCGGATACTTTGCAAATGAGTGTCCTTCCAAGAAAAAGAAGGAAGGAAGAAATCCTCGATTCAATAATTCTCAAATCACATGGGATGATTGCAACTCCGAAGGAGAAGTTGAAGAAGAAATGGAGTCGGCACAAATGGCCTTTATGGCCATTAGAGATGATGAGTTTGTAAATTCTAACTATGACTCCAATGATGAAAATGATCTTGAAGCTTTCATTTTAAAATTGCATGATAGGTTAAAGGAATCATATGCTAGAAATAAGGAGTTAGTGAAGAAATCAAATGCTCTATTGAATGCTAACTCTAAACTTGTGAAAGAAAATAGTAGGCTATCACAAGAAAATAGTGACTTGAAGAAAAGAATGCATGTGAGATCAAAGGTCAAGGAAGAACAAGCCTCTTTGAAGAAAAGATTGGATGATTTGAATGTTCTCTTGACTAGAAAGAGAGAAAATGTTGTTGATTTGAAAAGAAATAGAAATGTATTAATCAACAAAAATTTTATCATGTTTAGAAGGGATAACTTATGTTTTGTAAAATTAAAATCCTCTTTATATGGAAATAAAAATATTATTTGTAAATATTGTCAACAACATGGACATGTCAAATATATGTGTTATGTCAAGAAAAATGAGAAAATTGGAATGAAAGCCATATGGATTAATAGTAGGTTTTTGTCAATTTCACTAACTCAAATGGACCCAAGAAAATGTGGGTACCAAAAGTTATCAATTGATCTATTGTGTAGGTACTTAACATCACCAACAATGCTAAGTGGTTCATAGATAGTGGATGCTCAAGGCACATGACGGGTGATGCTTCTCTCTTAACAAACCTCAAATCCAAAAATAGTGGAAAAGTAACATTTGGGGATAACAATAAAGCAAAATCAATCGGCATTGGTGATGTAGGTAAAAATGGTGAAACCTTGATAAAGAATGTGCTTCTTGTTGATAATTTGAACTACAACTTATTAAGTGTAAGTCAACTTTGTGATAAAATTTATATGTGTTTTTTTCCAAGCATGAATGTCTTATCCTTGATAAAAATCATGCTGTTTTATTTAAGGGTGTTAGGAACAATGATGTTTATGTGATTCACCTTGATAAAATTAGCAATAGCAATGTAAAATGTCTTACCGCTTCCATAGATGTTTTGTGGCTTTGGCATAGAAGACTTATCGCTGTAAGATGTCATTTTAATATGGATTTAATTGAAAAACTTGCTAAGAAGGAATTGGTAAGAGGTTTGCCAAAACTAAAGTTTTTGAGAAATAAAATTTGTGATGCATGCCAATTTGGTAAACAAGTTAAGGTTTCTTTTAAACCAAAGAATTTTGTGTCCACTCATAAACCTTTTGCACTTAGACTTGTTTGGACCAACTCAACATGCTAGTCTTGGTGGTTGTAAATATGCGTTTGTTATTGTGGATGACTATTCTAGGTGTACTTAGGTATTATTCCTTGTTCACAAAAATGAAACTTTTGAAAAATTTGTAAAATTGTTTGCCAAAATTCAAAATTTATTGAATTTAAAGATCATTCGTTTAAGAAGTGACAATGGTGCCGAATTTAAATTTGGAGGTTTTCCAGAATTTTGTGATCACAACGGTATTTCACATGAATTTTCGGTTGTTAGAGTCCCTCAACAAAATGGCGTTGTTGAAAGAAAAAATAGAACTCTTCAAGAAACTCGCTAGGACTATGATTATTGAATGCGACTTACCACAATATTTTTGGGCCGAAGCCGTTAGCACGGTTTGTTATGTCATGAATCGAGTTTTATTAAGATCCATTTTAAACAAAACTCCTTATGAACTCCTTGTTTGTAAAAAACCCGTTGTGAGCTATTTTAAAGTCTTTGGTTGAAAATGTTTTGTTTTAAAAATCAAAGAAAATCTTGGTAAATTTGACAAAAAATCGGATGAAAGAATCTTTCTAGGATATTCTAGTGACAAGAAAGCATAACGAGTATACAATAGAAGAACGCTTTTGATTGAAGAAGTTGTACATGTTACATTTGATGAAGCTAATGATGTTATCTCAAAGAATATATGTGAAGATGAAGATGCAGGTATTCAAAAGGAGCTTGAGAAGCTCACTATCCATGAAGATCATCAAGAGATCACATCAAGCAATGATGTCAACAACCATCAAGTAGATGATGAAGAAGAAAAGAACGAGGATATTCCAAAAGGAATCTTCCAAAAGTTTGGAGATTCGTCTCTAGTCACCCTCAAGATTTGATCGTAGGTTATCTATCCGATGGGGTAACTATTCATTCTTACAAACCTTTGAATAGTAATTGTGCGTTACTTTCTCACATTGAACCTAAACATGTAGATGTTGCTTTAAATGATGAATCTTGGGTCATTGCCATGCAAAATGAACTTAGTCAATTTTAGAAAAATTATGTATGGACCTTAGTTGAAAGACCATCATTTCATCCCGTAATTGGAACAAAATGGGTTTTTAGAAACAAATTAAATGATAAAGGTGAAATCATAAGGAACAAAGCTAGACTTGTTGCAAAAGGTTATGCTCACGAAGAAGGTATTGACTTTGATGAAACCTTTGCACCCGTTGCTAGATTAGAATCCATTCGCATGTTTCTCGCATTTACATGTTTTAATGATTTCAAATTATTTCAAATGAATGTCAAAAGTGCATTTTTAAATGGTTTTATTGATCAAGAAGTTTCATTTGTTGAACAACCTCCGGGCTTTGAAAATAAAAATTTTCCAAATCATGTTTTCAAACTCTCTAAAGCTTTATATGGTTTGAAACAAGCTCCAAGAGCTTGGTATGAAAGACTAAGTGGTTTTTTGATTGTAAATGGATTTAAAAGAGGTGTAGTTTACACCACTCTTTTTACCAAAACAAATTGCAATGGTTTGTTAATTGTTCAAATTTATGTTGATGATATTATTTTTGGAGCAACTAATGAAAGCTTGTGCAAGGATTTTTCACATTTAATGCAAAAAGAGTTTGAGATGAGGATGATGGGAAAGTTACAATTTTTCCTTGGACTACAAGTTCACCGAACAAAGGAAGGAACATTTATTACACAAATCAAGTACACAAAGGAGCTACTCAAACGATTCGGAATGGAAGATTGCAAACAAATTGGTACGCCTATGTGCACTTCAACCAAACTTGATAAAGATGAAGGAGGTAATAGTGTTGATGAAAAACACTATAGAGTTAAGTATGATCGGAAGCTTACTTTACTTAACAGCTAGCATACCAGATATTATGTTTGCTGTTTGTTTATGTGCTAGATTTCAATCTTGCCCTAAAGAATCGCACTTGATAGCTGTAAAAAGGATCTTTAGATACTTAAAGGGTACAATGAATTTTGGTTTGTGGTATCCAAAGTCCTCTACATTTGATTTAATTAGTTATTCTGATGTTGACTTTACTGGGTGTAAAATTGATAGAAAAAATACCAGTGGTATGTGTCATTTCCTGGGTAATTGTCTTCTGTCTTGGTTTAGCAAAAAAAAAAAATTATATTTCTCTTTCTACGGCTGAAGCCGAATACATTGCCGCTGGAAATTGTTGTGCCCAACTTTTGTGGATGAAACATACTTTAAAAGATTTTGGTGTTGTTTTTGATTGTGTGCCTATAAGGTGTGACAAAACTAGTGCAATTAATTCACAAGAAATCCTATAATGCACTCTAAAATCAAACACATTGATGTTAAGCACCATTTAGGCAAGAAGTATTAGAGATCTTGTTTGTAAAAAGGAAATATGTGTTGATTTTGTGTCTACTTTAGATCAACTGGCTGACATTTTTACAAAACCGTTGGCCCTAGATCGTTTTGAATCTCTCAGAAATCGTTTGGGGATTTTACAGTTCACTTTGGCATAATCTCTTAGTTCGGACTCACATGATCGTCCGAACAACACCCTCTCTCGGACGCTCTCACTCTTCCGAAAACCTCCTATCTTTCTCGGACGCTTTTGATCATCCGAATATTCCTTAAATTCTTCACTTTCCCACTGGAATTATACCGGACACTTCCCATCGTCCGAAAGAATATCGGACACACTAGCCCTTCGATCAGCCATCTGTTCATCAACTTTCGGACGCATAATCGGATGCACACAAATCTTTCAGACGTCCGAATGATCCCTCTGCTCGATTAAAATTGTCCATTTTCCCCCTTTCGGACTTACCCTAAACATCGAACCCCTCTCTGGCGAATTTTTTTCTCCTCAAAAACTCATCTCCAACTTCTTCCTTCTCTCAACAAATTGATTGGGGAATCGTCACTCCCAAAGTATTCTTCACCATTATTGCACCTAATTTCATCCATCTACCATCCAATTTCATCCATCTACCATCGAATATCAAATTTTTTTTATACCTTCCATTAACAGTGGTTAAATCCCGTGGAGGATCTTCAACAGCAACTCGTGGACATAATTCAAAAGGGAAAGCTCCAATGCGAGGGGAATCATCTGCTAATCCTCAAGTTTCATCAAATCCAACCCTACCAAAATTCATCGATGCCAAGGCATCCGAAAGGTATACATCTCTTCTTAGAAAATCTATAGTCGTTCAACGACCTACTTCTCAGAGTCTTTTCGATGAATTTAATCTTTCCATTGTCAAATCGTGTTTTGAAAAACAAAATTGGGGTCACTTAGTTCATACTGACTTACCCGTTTATCATGACATGGTGCTCCAATTCACAGCCAATCTTAGGAAAGGCCCCACTGTTCACACTTAGTAGTTTATTGTGTAAACAACAAAAATCTTGAAATTTTCTTCAACATCATCAATGCTATTTTTGAATGTGAAGTCTCAAACCCGAATGAATTTTCTTATTTCTTTTCTTTTGATAAATGGCCTGCTCTTGATACTCGATTTGACATTGACGAGGTCAAGGCAATTTTGAACATCAATTTCAAACAGGCCTCGGAAGCCAAAACTATATTGCTCACTCCTAAATTGAATATTCTATACACTCTTGTCACAAATTTGCTGTTACCAAAGATGGGCATTGCACCGAGCCCAGAAAGATGCAGCTTTACCTGTTTTATTGTTTTTTCAAAGGAATTCCACTTGACTTTGGGTATCTCTTCTGCTCCCTGTGGGAACTCTTTCTTACTGATACCCGCCGAAACATTCCTTTCGGAAAATTTCTCACCAAAGTATTTGATTTCCTTGAAATACCTTTCAGCGGAAACAAACAATTTCCTCCCTATTTCAACAAATCTTTTATTGAGAAAAAAGGGCAAAATCTTCCGTTATTTTAATGATCAATGGTTACCTAAGGCAGCCTTTGATATTGAACGATCCAAATCCCAAGCCTCTACCTCTGGTTTGGCACGTCCCCATTCTTCTCCTCCTCAAACACCTCCACCAGTCCATGATCCACATCCATCTTCCTCCAAACCTTCACTTTCACAAATCTGTGGCCTTCTCAATTCCTTGAGCACTCAAGTAAGTTCCTTTCAACGTCACACTAATTGCAAGTTAAAGCGACTTGAAACTCGTCAGTTGATCCTCCAAGAGGCACTTAACTTAGGCATGTCTACTTCAGCTCAGGTTCAATTTACCAATATTCAATCACAATATCCACTCGACTCCTCTACCGAAAGTGATAACAATGCAGAAGAAGAGGATGTTCGTGAGGATGACGAAGAGGATCAAGGTGCTACCGATGAAGAAGGCAACGATGAGGACGTTGACGACATATTCAATTTCATCATGCAACAACGTAATAAAGGAGATGAAGATAGTATTGAGGCTACTGATGATGATGCCCCTTCAAAACGCCGCAAGATAAAAAAACGCTCTAAGAAGAAAAATGACTGGACTTAGATTCTATGTTAATATGTATTTTAGTTTTGGCATTTCTTTGACTATTCCTTTGACAAGTTGGATTTGCTCTCATTATAATTTTATGAATTACTTTGACTTTTGTACTATTGGTGTTGATATTAATGATGATTCAGGCTTAATTTTGTTAACAATTCATGTCGGATATTTGAGTACACTTTCTCAAGGAGAGCTTTGTTTGATAATGTCAAAAGGGGGAGTAGGAATAAAAACATTGCAAAATGATTGGCTGAGTTATCACTCATATCTGTTGATTTTACATGTTGGTTACTCTATAACTGTTTGTCATCATGAAAAATGGGGAGATTGATGTTTTCCAAACCTTATTTTGATGATGACATAAGCACTAAACTTTGAAAACAAGCTTTGCAGGTCTGTTACTTTTTCTGCTTGAAACAGGGTGTTCAAACACAGAGCTTACACCGTCCAAACTATGCCAGCTTTCTCGGATGCATCTCACCGTCCGAACTAAAAGGCAAAAAGCAAGTTTCTTGATGCTTCTCTAAGGACGCATACAACTGTCCGAACGAAGCTTCTTTCCGACGAACACGACCGTCCGAAGCTCTGTTCGGACGATGGAACGGACGCATGCATGGCCGTCCGAACGATATCCTTCACCAACTGCACGGAGATCGGACGCTGTGTTGGACGCATCATACTTATCTCGAACGTCCGAAACCTCAACGGCTAGTTTTTGTGCATTTATTATTTACCCGTTAGGAAGTAGTTACAACCATTATTTATTGTTCCTATAAATACTTGCTCTATTGTTCTGTAAAGATTATCTAATACATTGAATACAAGCCTTATAAAAGAGCAATTTGAGTGCAAATTGGCTAAAGTGCTATATTGTATTAGTGTGTAGCTTAAAGTGCTGTTCATTTTTGAGTGGAGTGATAATCTTGTATAAAAGTGAGATTTCAGTGAGTAAAATTCTTGGCTTAACTAAAAGGTTTTTAGTGTGAGCAAGAATTTTCCTACTTTGTAAAGATTATTGGCTCACCAAGTGTGTGAAGCATTTTAGTGGATTAATACTTCAAGCTTGTTAGCTTGGGAGTATTGGTTGTTTAATTTCCTCTCTTTCTTTCTTTATAGTTTCATCAATTCTATCTTCATTATATTAATTGTTAGTTGAAAATGTTCATTAAGTTTAATCTTTCTAAAAATATTTTTAGAAACTTAATTCACCCCTCCTCTTAGGTTGCTTTGGGACCAACAGAGTAGAGACTAAAAATTCTCCATGGTAAAATATAGTAAAAGGAAGGTATGTTTATGATACATTGGCTTCTCAAGCCCCTCAACTCAAGTCTTACTTCCGTTAGCTTTCCCATATACTCCAAGTAAGTACCCAACTACTCCTACTCCTTCTTCTTTTTTTTTTTTTTTTTTTTCTTTGGCATTTTGACAAATACTTGGTGCACTCCTTAGAAGGCTTACTTGCTCTTTCATGTGCTTTGTTGATGAAGATGAGCACTTCTACTCTAGTTTTGGATTTTGACAAAATTTGTTCATGGGTAGGCCACTTTTGGTGCATTTTTTAGAACCTTACTTTCTCTTTCATAAGCTTTGTTGATGAAGATGAGTACTTTTACTCTAGTATTGGATTTTGACAAAATTTATTCACGGGTAAGTCTTTTGTTGGGGATTCTTCATCTTTATGTTTACGAAGCACTTGATTGCACCTCTGTGCAATTTGCTAGGACATCACCACCATTTTCCCAATGTTGCATTTCCTTAGTAATTGTTATTACTAGACTTTAAGTTGGGGCCTTGCTTGCACTAACTTCACTTAGGTAATATTTTTATCTATATATGATATTATGTCTTTCCTTTGCTATTTGTGCTTTTGTTTGGATTCAAGTGTTCCTCCATATGCCTTCACCCTCTTTGGATACCTGGAAATATTTTCAAGTGACTAAGACTTTGTTGAGGAGCCACTGTTGTCTTAATACTTGTATAAAATTTTTCACCCCCAGAGGGGTAAGCCTTAGTCTTGGTACCAAGTTTAACCTAGTTATTCTTTACTTAGATAAAAAAAAATTTGCTTGGGAGGGGCAAGGGTTTCTTTGCCATTGAAGGGATACCTTGCTCTTGAGACCAAGATTAGCCTAGGTGTAATTCTCGTAGGTATATCTTGGTCTTGGGACCAAGGATACCCTAGGCAAAAATCTCGTACGCCAATTTTGTTTTTTCCCTTGGAGGGATACATATTGGTCTTGAAACCAAAGTTAGCCTAGACGCAACTCTTCTAGGTATACCTTGGTCTTGGGACCAAGGTTACCTTGGGCACAAATCTCCTAGGCAAATTTTGTTTTCGCTCCAAAGCGGTACAACTTGGTCTTGAGACCAAGATTAGCCTATGTGTTATTTTCCATGGTATACCTTGGTCTTGGAACCAAGATTACCCCAGGCATAAATCTCCTAGGCAATTCTTGTTTTTGCCAAAGACATAGATGGGTACACCTTGGTTTTGAGACTAAGTTTAGCCTAGATGTAACTCTACTAGGTATACCTTGGTTTTGGTACTAAGGTTATCCTATGCACAAATCTCCTAGGTAAATTTTTTTACATCTGGAGGGGTAAACCTTGAGACCAAGGTTTGTTGCTTGTCCTTAGAAGGATTGTACCTACTCCGAAGATTGCTTTAGCTTTTGTTCCCTAAAATGAGTAAATGACCCCGAAGAAGTGAGGTGATACCAGAAGATAAGATTTTTGACCCTCGGAAAGGTGAGTCTCACTCTTGGGGTGAGACTTAAGAAGTAGAATTCTTCACTTATAAAGCTCTTGAAGGGGTAAGGTGATCTTAGAGGATGAGTTCTTCGACACTTCGAAGTGTGCGTCTCACTCTTTGGAGTAGGACTTAACTTGAGAAACTTTCACTTGAGAAGACTTGATTTTGCCCCTAGAGGGGTGAATTGAACTCAGAGAATGTAATCGGAATGATGAATGTCAAGAACTCTTAGGAGTAAGGCTTAACTTGACAAGCCTTCACTTTGGAAGACTTAAGATTTGCTCCTGGTGGGGTACTCGGAGAATGAGATATTTAATCATCAGAAGGATAAGCCTCACTCTTAGATTAAGACTTAGCTTGTAGAAGCATTCATTTGAGAAGACTTAGCTTTGCCCACAGAGAGGTAAGATTATAATGGAGGATGAGAGTTTTGATTCTAAGAAGGATAAATATCACTTTTGGGGTAAGACTTCAACTTGATTAGCTTTCAATTTTGATGACTTAGCTTTGCCTTCGAAGGGCTGAATTGATCTCGTAGGATGAGATTTTTGACATTGAAAGCGTGCGTCTTACTCTTGGAGTGAGAATTAGCTTGAGAAGCCTTCATTTGGGAAGATCTAGGTTTATCCTTAGAGGGATGTGGTGGTCCCAAAGGATGAGATTCTTAACCCTCAAAAGGGTGAGCCTCACTCTTTGTAACACCCCGGGTCTGGGCTGGCCAAACAACTTTTGAGACAGACCGTTAGAGGTTTGTTTGAGTGAAATCAATGGGTTCAAAAGTTGTTGGACTAGTGTAGGCCTGGGGTGTTACAATTGGTATCAAAACAAATCTCATGTGGTCATTGCATGGGGTGAGACTGGGCTAATAGTATTGGGCCGCAACTATGCAAGGACGTACAAGAACTAAGTGTTGTGCGGGACTAAGTGCTACGTCGACTTGAGGGCGGGAGCCACCTCTAGAATCCTGTACAACCAATTATGGTTCGGTGTAAGCTTTGCGAGAACGCAAGGCCTTAAGGAAAGGTGAATGTGATGACCTGTTTGTCCCACATCGGTTGGTAATAAAGTAGTGTATGTGAATATAACATCCAAAGTCATGGGCTACTAACAATTTGCCTTAAACATTTTGAGCCTATTGATTTCACTCAAAAGTCCTTGGGCCAGCCCAGGGTCTGAGAAGTTACACTCTTAGAGTGAAATTTAGCTCAAGAAACTTTCACTTTGGAAGGCTTAGGATTGCCCCCAGAAGGGTGAGTTGATCCTGTGAGGATGAGATTTTTTCTCCTTGGAAAAGTGAGCCTCACTCTTGGTTAAAACTTAGCTTGTAGAAGCCTTCACGTGGGAAGACTTAGGCTTGCCTTCAGAGGAATGAGGTGATCTTTGGGGATGAGATTTTTGACCCTTAGAAGGATGAGCCTCACTCTTGGTGTGAAATTTAGCTTGTAGAAGCCTTCATTTGGGAAGACTTTGACTTGCTACTGAAGGGGTGAGGTGATTTTGGAAGATGAGGTCTTTGACCCTTGTAAGGGTGCGTCTCACTCTTGTGGTAAGATTTAGCTTGTAGAAGCCCTCATTTAGGAAAACCTAGCTTGCCCCAGAGGGTTGAGGTGATCCTAGAAAATGCTAGTTAAGCACAATTCTTGAGGGTGTGAACAATTGAGTACTATATCTTGGAGGGTAAGAGCAATAAGAGCCCTACCCCAGAAAGCGAGAGCAAGTAAGAACACAACCCTGAGGACAAGAGAAAGATAGATTTGGAATGCTCCTTTACCGTAAGAAATTCCTTAGTGTCCCCAGAGGGTAGAAATAGAGAGCTCTATCTCGAAGGGCATGAGTAGGGGTTCTTCTCTATGAATTTGTGGATGCTCTAGTTGTTGTTTGATAAGCATATCCTTCTACATAACATTATGCTGCCTTAGCTGATGGATCTTTTCATTCTTGTCCATAGCTTGAGGATCGAAATCCCTATTTTTCGCAGGCAGGACTTTACTCTAGAAAGTGTATGAGGAGGGCTCAACGCCGGAGGGCGAGAGCATGTGAGAGCTCTATCCCTAAAGGCAAGAACAAGTGAGAATTCTACCCCATAAGGCATGAGCCAGGCTTCTTCTCTTTTAATGAGTTGATGCTCAAGTTGTTGTCTAATAAGCATATTCTGTAACATAGTATTTGATTGTCTTAGTTAATGGATCTTTCCATCCTTATCCTTAGTTTGGAGATCGGGATCCTCAGGTTGCCTCCCAAGTTGATCAAATACTTTGATTGATCGATTTGACCTAAGTTACTGTTGGGAGGTGATCTCTTTGCCATTGTCTTGATTGTTTGGGTGAGTGTTGCACGTGCTATGTGCTACGACGCTAAATGTTGATACTAAAAATAGCTAGGTCTTAGTATTAAGTCCTAAGTTATCCAAGTATCACGATTCCTCCAATGCAAAGGTAATAATAGACACAACGTACTCATGAACTATAGACCTGAGACAAAAACAAGAGCGGCGGGCCTTTGTCTGCTGGAATAGGTTTCAACACTTAAGTCAATTATTTAGGCAAGAGAAAATACTTTAGACCAACTATAAGGTAAGAGTAGCAATGAAGTTGTAATGAGAATGTGAGATCTGAGAACGAACCTTGCACCTTTGGTGTTTATATTAGTATTTGATGGGATTAGATAATTAATGGGGGATAAACCAAATACTTGGCCCATGTGTGCCTTTAATAACTTAGATTGATCATTGGACTTGAACTTAGATGGAAATGACCAAAATGCCCTTGGAATATTTGACCACCTTAAGGATAATCAGCTTGGCACGTGTCCACAAATCATTGGGTGGTATATTTATGTATCATCAATATAGATAAAGTATAACGTCATTATGTGCCATATAATGTACATGCAGTGAATTTATTTAGTCTCCAGATTCAATTAATTATCAAATAGATATGACTTTATGATTCAACAAATTAATACATCAATACTTAAATGTTAGTGTTTAGATTTTAGATTTTAGTTCAATTTTTATTTGTTATATTTATTTTCATCTTTACAGCTTATTAGCAATGACAAGTTCAAGAGTGTGGAGCATTGAGCGCTGGTTAATTCAGTACTCCCTAGATTATCAGTTGCTTGCGTCTTTTATCAAAGTTCTGCCGAAGTTTCTACCTATGGGCCATTGAAGGAACTTTTATCCGACACAAATCAGCCAATATATCATGAAATACTTACCTCTGAATACCTATCGGTTTACCTATCAAAATGGATGGATGGTAAGTTAGTACTTCCTCATTTTAAAATCTGATACAAGGACGGCAAGAAAATATGGATTTAACTACAATAAGAAGGATTTTAGTGGACATTGACTGTTGACGAGTTGCAAATTTGCATTTGTTTGATATATGTTGAATGTAGTGTACCAATTTGAACAAATAGAAAGAATTTAGTTCATCTGAAATTGTTGCATTATAAATACAATTTTTATAAAATCATGGACAAATCACGGTTGCTTGCAGTATTCATCATCGTGGTTGCCATTTCATTTTGTTCCCGAATAGAACAATACACTAGCTATGTAAAGCGTCTTCCAAATTTCATTATTTTTTTTTTTTAACAAAAAGATCTAAAAGATAAAACATCATAACAAACAGATATATCAAGCTAAACTTTGACTATGAAAAAAGCACCATTTGAAGATATATTAAGCTCTTGTCATGCTATATGTAGTCCACAGATCATACGACTATCATGTTCATAAGGATATTTATTAACTTAAAATTCATTTAATCAAAGTGTTGAACTAAAACCAAATTTGGTCCTCTATTCTCTTGCCTTCAGTCATATTTCCTTTCCTCGATGATATGTGAAGAATGAACTAGTAATTTCATATTGAAATTAGAATTAACTCGTCCGGTCGGTCATCCAGTTTCGATAATTAAATTTCTTCCTTCCTTAGTCGTCTTATATCCCGGTTTTGTTCTCTCTTTGAGACGCCAAAAGAAATATCATTAAGAAACAAGGGAGAGTTGCTATCCAATTCAAGCAAATGGATGACTTCTTTTGCCGGGAGCTGTCACCGAAATGTGCTCACATTTGCTAAATTGGGTCTAAGTTTTGTAGGCCTTAGCCATTTTAGAGGCATAAGGTGACTCGCATCATTATTTGGTATCCTTCGGATAATTGCTTAATATCTTTCATAGTTGATGTCCATCTTCCCGTGATTGATTTGTATTTCCCTAATTTTGGGTTCTAAAATTAATTAGTTGGACTTTTTTTAAAAAAAAAAAAAGAAAAAAAAATTAAATGAGCCTTCTATTGATGATAACAGGAATCAGATTTAAAATATTGCAAAACATTATCTAGAAAATCTTAAATGGCTGCTGTTATTGCCAGAGTAAATTATATCCTTCTAGAGAAATTTTACTATTTTTTTTGTTAAATCGGTAATATCCTAATCTAATTTATTGCACAAGGGAAAGACTCAACTGAGTACTATTAAGGGACTAGAGTGAGAAAGGCCCTTTAACCCAAGTAAGGGTGCTTTGACATCTACCTGAATTTTTACCACGCATGAAATTTGAACACTAAATCTTACAGCAAAAAATACCTTATAAGCCATTTCTTGAGTGGAGTTGGTTCACAGAGAAATTTTACTCAACAGAACAAATATACCTTCCAATAGTCAAAGCCCTATCCCAACTAATCCCACTCTCTCCTAAAATACTGCAACTCCCTCGTAAACTCAACCTCTCCCCTTACCAGCCCACCCTCAGTCCCTCACTCATTTATAGAACGAGCCATCTTCTTGTTCCCTATTTTTCTTTTTACTTGCACCCATACAAAATTCCCCTTCCCCCTTTATCTTTCTAACTTTGAATCTCTATCCTATGATAGTATTTATATCTCTAAAATAAAATTAATCTATGGTTAAATAATACCACAAAATGTCGAATGCGGAATAAAATCAAGGAACATACCTCCAGCCATTGATGTTGTTGGGTCACTGTAGAATAAAAAGGAAAATAGAAATAATTTCTCTGGGTACTTCTAAACCTAGCACATCTAAATCTAGATAATCTGATACGATGGTGTATTTTCTGATAGAATGTCAAGTATAGGGACCCAAAATACTCCGTATATTTATAACCTTTTTCCCCAATCAGAAAAACTAAAGCGGTTACAATGAGTGGTTATCACAAACGTAACAATTATCACAAAGGTGGTTATTATGTCAAATTGATAAAAATCATAATTAAATATTGAATCAAATATTTGGAATTTAAGATAAAACTCACATAGTAAAATTACAAATTCTAACATTTCTCCCACTTGATCAGCACATATTTTATTCAATATATAAACTATCAAGTCTCACAAGCAAGATCTAAAACACATGAATCATGGCGACAAGTCCTCTAAGAAACAAGTATTATCTTCCATGTATTACTATGCATTATGTCTCTTCAACACTAAACTTTATGTGATAATACAACTTAATGAATAAGCCTTATGCTTATTATAGGTCCAATTTAAGTGAGTTTTCTCAAATAACCAAATAAGTATACGCAACTGAATATGAAAAAACACAACTAAATAAGAGTTTTATTGAAAATATCAAATGTACGTATATGTAAAATGAGGTCACATCATAGAACAAAGTCCAATTCTAACTATATGATCCCTGAAAATCTTTGGTGGCATGCCTTTAGTCAAGGGAACGGCAATCATCAATTCAGTGTTAATTTGTTCAATGACCACTTTATTTTCTTTAACACGTTGCCATTTTGGCTCGGAGAACTAGGTGTAGTGTATTGAGTAACAATCCCACGCTCAGCAATTAAGAAACCTTGCAAAAGGACCAAGTGCTTGTCTATCTTTTGTGTATCTGCCATAGTAATCACCATTTCTATCAGATCTCACAATTTTAATTTGTTTTTCGCATTATTTCTCTACTTCTGCCTTAAACACCTTAAAGGCGTCTAGTGCTTCATTTTTTTTATTAAGCAAGTAGAGATACATGTATCGTTAGAAATCATCTATGAAGGTGATGAAATACTTTTGACAATACGCGTCCATATTCGAACAACATATGTATGTATGTATGATCTCCAATAATTCTAAACTCCTCTTGGCTCCTTTCTTCGACATGTTGGTCTACTTACCTTTTATGCAACCCACACAAGTCTTGAAATCAGTAAAATTTAGAGTACTAAGTACTCCATCATCCACTAATCTCTTGATTCTCTGAATGGAGATGTGTCCCAATCTTCGATGCCACAACATAGAGGAATCCTCATTCATAACACATCTTTTAACACCAGCATTATTTTGAACATGCAAAGTAGGTAATAATTGTAGCATTGTTTTGCAAATTAATTTGAAAAAAACCATCAAACAAAATACCATTCCCGACAATGTCAGATTTATAAAACAAACTAAATCCAACATTTGAACATTACCAGGAATATCCCAACGGTACAAGTTTTGACAATGAAATTAAATTTCTAGAGGAATTTGGCACATAAAATGCCATTTCCAAATCTAAAACAAAGCCACTACTAAGAACTAAACTGCATGTCCCAATTGCATTCACGTGATACCGCATCTTATTTCCTTAATAGATGTACTCCTCACTTTCCATTGGCTTCCTTAGGTTCAGCAATCCCTGCAAGGAATTCATAATATGGATTATAGAACCATAATCAATCCACCATGTGTTATGATAAACATCTACCATATTAGATTCGTAACATACAAGTGAGATTAGGTTACCTTTCTTCTCAAGCCAGTTCTGGAATTTGGGGCAATTCTTCTTCATGTGCCCCTTCTTCTTATAGAAGAAGCACTTGGATTCTGTCCTTCTTAATATCTCCTTGAGGAGACATCTTTTCCTTTCTCTTCTTCTTGGCTTGGTTGTTCTTGTTCTTTCCTTGAGTTGCCAGATGCACACTCTCCCCAATTTCCATAAGCAGCCTTCCTTCCTCTTGTACACACATGGTCATCAACTCATTGATGGACCATTTGCCCTTATGTGTGTTGTAAGAGATCTTGAAAGACCCATACTGTTGTGGTAGAGAGTTCAGAATATAGTTCACAAGAAAAGACTCAGACATTTTAACCTAAGATCTTTCAGTTGAGCTGCTATGTCCCTCATGTGCATGATGTGTTCATGCACTCCTTTGATACCGGTGAGCTTCATGGTAGAAAACTTCATGATTAGGGTGCTTGCTAAAACCATATCTAAAGACTCAAACTGCTCGTCAATGGCCTTCAATAGCTCTTGGACATTATTATACTGATCGACAAAACCCCGAATGTCAGCTAAGATGTTGGTCTTTCTGAACATCACACTGAGGCGACATATTAGATCGCTCCCGCATTTCATAAAGTTCAACATCACTAGGTTGGCTGTTCTCAGTAATCGGAGGTGGTTCGTATTTCCTGATAGCATAATCAATGTCCATCCACCCGAAATGAAGAAGAATCCTCTTTTTCCACAACTTATAGTTGTCACCCTTGAGATCAGGAATGTCACATTTTATATCAGAAAAATTCATAGGTTGAAAAACTGCACAAATAAATTACATACATGCTTATATAAAAATTTTGAGGCAAATTAACATATATTATGTTTTACTAATGCAAAACATACTATGACATATGAATTACATAACATAGAAATTGCTTGTAGGCTAAATTTCTAATTCAAATAAATTCATATAATCAAAATTACAAAACTATTAAATCATGTTCCTTTCCTTAATTCCTATGGGTAGATTAAGGAATATAATTTAATATTTCACCCCTTTAATCACACAATATAATATAATAAAAATTCCTATAGGATAAAATTTATTATATTAAATGGATAGTTATATAATAACAATTAATGTCTTATATTTTAAGTGATCCCAAAAGAATAGAATTAATGTACGTGTATATATATATATTAATTAAAGATGTTGCGGCTACTCTATAATTAAAAAAACATACACCTCTATATACGGATCACAGACATTAATAATTACAGAAAAGTCACAAACATATATATAATGTTTTTGTGACTTTTCTGTAATTATTAATGTCTGTGATCCGTATATATATGTATATATATTTTTAATTATAGCCACAACATCTTTAATTAATATATATATATATATATATGCAAATAATAAACTACAAGTAACTTATATAAAAATAATACATTCCAAAACAAAACAGCTTGAGTAGCTTAACTGGTCATACTTCCTGACTCTTAACTAGAAAGTCTTTGGTTCAAACCCTTCCAACAGGGCTAGGAAAATTTTATTTTATTTTTAATCAAAATTGAACTTTAGCTTGTTTAAATAAAATGATGTTCCAAAATTAAACAAATTTCATAGAAGTAGCTCAAGCGGTCACAATCCCTAACACTTAATTGGAAGGTCATGGGATCAAAACTTTCGTCCAACACATGGATATTTTTATTTATTGATTTTATTATTATCAGAAGTAGTTAATAAAAATGTTTTACTCTAACACTAAACAAGTGGTTGATCAATGGTGAGAACCTGTGAGGTCACATACCTTATCAGCAGTGACCCCTTTATTTATTTATTTTTTATTATTTTTTTAACGTCTTTTTCTTTACTCGGTTTGGACCAAAACGGGTCTTTGTGACCCGGTTACGATCCGAATATAACCCGCATATGTTCCCAGGCATTTGGATATCAAAAATTGCGTTTTAATCACAGAAAACATGTAAATCCAATTTCCTAATGATTTCTAACTTTAGTTTTCGATAAAAACATCAAAATCATAAACCCATTATGATGATCCATAATTCATATACATAAACAAAAAATATACAGCCATAACCCAGCAACAAATAACACCAAATAGATGTCCATTTTAATTAAGGAAAAAATCATAGAATCAATTTTAAATAATTTATAATTCTAGATTTTTTAATAACATGTCAATAGTAAATCCAAATCAACACATACATATATGTAAATCAAGGCAGAGGCATAATATGCTCTGATACCAAATGATAGATATTTATATCTCTATAACAAAATTAATCTATGGTTAAATAATACTACAGAATATCGAATGCGGAATAAAATTAAGAAACATACCTCTAGCCATTGATGTTGTTGGGTCACTGTAGTATAAAAAGGAAAATAGAAATAATTTTTCTGGCTACTTCTAAATTTAGACAATCTGATACGATGGTGTATTTTTTGATAGAATGTTAGACATAGGGACCCAAAATACACCGTATATTTATAATTTTTTTCCTCATCAGAAAAACTAAAGCGGTTACAATGAGTGGTTATCACAAACGTAACAATTATCACAACGTGATAATTATCACAAAGGTAGTTCTTAAGTCAAATTGATACACATCAGAACATTAAATACTGGATCAAATATTTAAAATTTAAGATAAAACCCACATAGGTTAATTAAAAATTCTAACATCCTAAACTTGAAATTATTTTAAGATGTGGACATTTGCTATTTAGCTATTGGATCTGGTTGTTGTACTAGATCCAACAACAATGAAGCTTTTTGTAATATTTTATGGATCTAGTTGTTTTAACAACCTTCAAGTTTTTTCAATTGATTTCAACTTTCTGTAATATTTTATGGCTTCTGATTGCTTCTTGGTTGTTGGATCTGGTTGCCGGATTATGCTAGCGATTGGGTCGTCAACATTTTTTTTGCTTCTCATATTTTTCCTAAATTTCTCCGCTTTTCTTTGAGGTACATCCTCTATCTACCCTGGGTACATTTGCTCTATTAGGACAAATGTTGAACTCTGCTTGATGCACCGTTACATTTGTCCTGCACAATTGCTCCGCGAGGAAAGAAATGGGTAGGGATGGTGAAACTAAATTTTGATTAGGGAGGAAACTGAAGAGTAAAAATCGGAGAGTTGTCCTAATAATAATTGGCTGTAGAAGAGGTTTTTGACTATTGGAGCGAATATTTATTCAGTTGAGCAAAATTGCTATGACAGAATGTAATCTAGGATTAATTACACTTTTCCTTTTTGAATCATAACTCTAGTTTTACTTTGTCCCCTAAACCATAATAATATACATTTTATCCTGTTGACATTTAATCAAATAGAATAATACTTGACATAATACATTTTGAAAATGAAATGATAAAAATAACCCCAAATAAAATGTGTGCTAACCGTTTTACCATTTGGCAACAAAGTGAAAGATAAAATTCCCAGTTTTGCCCTTTCAGTGGAGGAAAATATCATGTTGCGTGCGTGTGCTATTGTGAAACTAAATAAAAAAATAAAAGAGAAAAAATTATCAAACTCTAAAGTTGCACAAACAATCTGATCACACCCAAAAATACCAAGGTCTTTAATTCGTTTTAGGAGCTCTTCGCTTGGAGCCCATGTATTTGTGTTTAACATGAGATATTGTACGATGGAAAAAAACCAAAACAGAAATAGAAACGAGCAAAAAAAGGAAACTCGTAAATGCTTTTCAATTTACAAGTTAATAAATTTCTAAAAATTCGTGCATGATTAATTATTAATATCTTTGTCTGCTTTTTTTTTTTTTTTTAATTATAACTGCTAAACAGCACGACAATAAAAATACGAACTATCAACCCGACTTGCTATCTTTTACGTCTTTGTTAATTAAATTCGTTTCTCATCCCCACCGGCACACCAGCATCGGCGCTACTGCTTCAAATACCAACATCATAATACATGAAATCACTTAGTAAGACCACGGAGTAATAGGGGTTGGGGAAAGGGAAGAGAGACTTTACCTCAGACACAGAAGGGCAGGATCGGGTGGGGAACAGAGTGAATATAATGGATAAGAAGGGGATGGCGATACGAGCATGCAGGCTGTCGAAAATACAAAAAGCAGCCATGGTTACGGTTTAATTTGTACTTCGTACAAATTTCGTGTTTTGTATTTTCGCATTTTATATCATTTCTCTTCTTTTTTTTTTTTGGTAAATTGTCTACTTATTGAATGTTAGAATGAATCTTAACACAGTTAAATTCCTAAAAACAATTCATAAATGAAAAATATTTAGGTAGACCCGATTTTTGATCCTACCTGTAGACCCTGTAGTCAGGATTAAAGTTTAAAGAATCTTACTTACATTACTTACATCAACTGATATCATAGATTCTCTAAGATTTAATCTACACCATAGGATCTATAAATGAGGTCAAAGATCGGATCTACCTAAATATTTACCTTCATAAATTGGCCCAACTTAATAATACTATAGTCCAACTACACAGAAGAACTTCACATGATTGATCCGCAGCACAAGGTCAGCAAAATTCCAAATCGTGTTGTACGGCGTGTTCATCCTGATTTACTACTGACCCGAAAATCCGTTGAACCAATCCAATTCTAACCAGACAAAGAGGTATCCAAACTGCATTCTAAATCATGGGTGGGGTAAAGGGTCCACTCAGGTGAAGGGTGGGGTAGCGGGTCACATTTTTGTGACCCGTCGGTACCCGACCCGCTCCATTTTAGGGGTAATTTTGTAAATTTCATTAATAATATTTTATTAGAAATTAATACTTATTAGGATTATAGATTGCCTCTTATCTCTTCTTTTTCAGTTCCATGTCTTACCTTCCTCTTCCTTCTCAATCATCTATTCCCTTCTTTTTCCTCGTATCCTCATTCCTCACACTCGCGTTCGTTGAGATGTATTTTATGATTGAATTGTTGTTACAATTGGCTTGTTTCTACTTGTTAGTTTGTTGCTATTGGGTTGTAATATTGAGATGTATTTTATGATTTAGACTTAATTGTGAAATTAACTTGCCTAATTATCATTATTTAAATTTTTATATTTTGTTATTAATGAGGGTCGAGTACCCGGTCAACCCGACCTTCTTTTACGGGTACCCAGTAGGTCAGGTACCCGCTCTGTATGGAGTAGGTACCTGAGGGTTGGAATTTTCTTGACCCGATTAGTGAGGGTCAGGTACTTTTTTTAACTCATGGACTAGGTACCCCTACTGTACGAGTGTATGATTTGAGGAATTTACAATTATCTTTTTACACCAAATGTTTTTATTTTTTGTGATGGTGGAATAAAATATGCTTGTCAATTAATTGGGTTCTAAACTTGTTTTTTCGAGTCTAAATTTATACGCAAATCTAATTGCCTGAATTCTATCCAAATTTGTTTAATTATTATAGTAAATAAATTAGATATGGGTATTCGATTAGGACCCGAATCTAATTATATATATAAAAGCTATTCTATATATTGCATAAATTGTCAATATATTTTATATTCTAATCTAAAAGACATGCATAAATATTAACACGAGCTATTTTTTATTTTTTTTACAATTACAAAAAATTATGAAAATTTGAAGTTTTGTAATATAAATTTTAAACTTATAAAATAATATCAAAATTTTGATTCAGATATAGATATCTTTTATGTGGACTTGTCAAGTATTGAGATTGAATACTTAGATGTAGTATAAAATTAAAAAAATTGTGCTACAGTAGACTAAAACATGGTGACCAAATTAAGAATTCTAAAAATTCTATCCTTTCCTCCATTGATGAAAATAAAAAAACTACCATGTCTACTAACCAACCACTCCCACATTCCAAACATTAGAAATTAGATTTCCATCTCAAATTTTCAAATCCAACTCCAAGCAATTAGTTTTAATTACTTTTTCTAATCAATAAATCTCCCTCCTCCTATTAGTGTATGTCCTAAAACTAATTTATTTTAGGGATAAATTACAATTTTACATTTATATATATATTGTGATATGACATTTTTTGAATAATATATATATGTGTGTGTGTTTGTGTGTGAAATCATAAATAGTTATGATGTAATTATATTTTATTTGTGAATATCCCTAATCGTTGTGTTTGATACTGATAGATTAGCGCATAAGTATATGTGGATGCTTATTAAAAATAAGTGCATATGTGAATTGACTCGCTATGAGTATTCCACACAGATTATTAATCAAATGCTGGTAAATTAATCTATTTTTGGTAGTAGCGTAATGATCTTTTGACTTTAGGTCATGTGTTTATCTTGACTGTAGATTATTATACTTTGCCTATATTAGTAGTTACTCTTAATAAGTTGCACATACTGTAGACTTTGGGTATAGTATCAATCATGAAAAGATAAGATATGACCAATATAGGATTTGTCACTCCTTATAATGGGAGAGTATATTCCAGTATAGCCATTCTTAAAGTACAATTCGGAAATCTTTGTGCAAAGTGGAAATAGAATTAAGAGTGTCTTAAATTCTATTTCAAGTGAGTTGTATTTTGCAAAGAAGTAAATTGATTAATTCAATAAGAGTTGGTATTATATCTGTACTCTTGAATTAATCGAAATATAGGTTGGTGAAAGAAAAATAATTACATGGGAACTAAATCACAGATGGGTAATGTCGAACCATTTTAACATATCTATAACACTTGGGTGGTCATGATAATTTGCTAGAAGCCAATCCTGATCTATAAGTAAAAATTAATTAATTAGATAATTAATGATAAATTAAAGGTGTTTAATTTATCTAATCTTAATTAATTTATGATTATAATTTATACTTATTGCCAAAGTGATTGAGAACCTAAAGGGTCACACACTTAAGGATAATTAATTTAGAATTAAATTGATTTTGATAACAATGAGATACTTATGGGTTAATTTACGAGATAAATTAATTTTTGGGCTCAATTGTAATAAATTATAAATATTAGGAGCTAATGTGAAATATATGTTAGAGTCCTAATGGTTTTATACTTATTCACATGACTTTAACCCAAACTAATTAGAATTATTGTAATTCCCTAAACCAAATTAGATTGGGATACTAAAACTATTTTATATATGTGTTTGTGTGTCTGTGTGTGATATATGCATAAGTCAAGATATGTGATAAATTAATTTTTTGGGCTCAATTGTAATAAAAATTAAATTAATTTTTCGGGCTCAATTGTAATAAATTATAAAGTTTAGGAGCTAATGTGAAATATATGTTAGAGTCCTAATGGTTTTATAGTTATTTATATGACTTTAGCCCAAACTAATTAGAATTATTGTAATTCTCTAAATCTAATTAGATCGGGATACTAAAACTATTATATATATGTATATTTATATATATACTTAACTGGTAGTACTAGCACGGCATATCAAAAAGCAAAGCCGTTAACAAACTTTTGAAAACGTGAAAGTCACATTTGGGAAAAGGAAAAAATAATTGTGGAGTTAGCACTCTGTGGTTTGGGTCAATCAATCTTGTGAAGATTCCTGATTTAATTATCTGTGTGGATATCATTGGAGGTCGGGTATTTGTGTGACTTGTGGATCAACGTCCCAAACATATTGAAAATTTTACTACAATTTTAAGGTAAAATCTTTGTATGTTTCTTCTGTTACGCATAAATTAATCAAGGTAATCCGTGACAGAAAACCAGTAAAATTTTAAATTCCTTTGCGTTATTGGCTATTTATTTATTTATTTTGGTGGTATCAGAGCCACCTTTGATTAATTTATGATGTAAATGTATTTAGTTATCATGGATATTAAATTGTTCAAACTATATAATTTTTTTTTTTGAATTTTATTTATGAAAATATTAAAAAATTTAAATAAAAAAAGACCCGTGAATTTGATTCATAAATATGCAATTCTTGTTTGTCAATTTTAGTGACACTTGTGCTTTTCGTCGCAAAAAATAAGTTAAATTACTTTTAGCGACACTTATTATATATTTTCAAATTAAGGGTTTTTCTAAATTTTGGTTCTTGAAACCACTAATTAATTTTGACAATTGTTGTTTAAAATCAATTGTTAATATTTACAGATATTCTTTATTTTAATTTTATTAAAACTTAGTAAATGTGAAACTTTTGAAAATATTTATTTAATTCTAATGAGATTAGAGTTAGATAATTTGTTTAAATTTTAGAAATTTATTATGATGTTTCAATGATATTGGAATGTAATAAATGTTCAAAAAAATTTATCAATTGTTTCTAGTATAATTTTTAAATTGTATTATTTAAAGGTTTATTTTCTAATGAGATTGGAAAATAATAATTTTTTCCGTAAAATATTTTCATAAATAATTCAAAAATTGATAATTTCAATGAGATTGGAATTCTGATGTATAGTGATTCATGATTAGATACTAAACACGAATTTATGCTTTTATTTAATTATTGAATTATATAATAGCATGATGGATGATTATGGGTTTAAGACTAATGTGATTGTGTTTGATTTACATGTTTCAAATTCAGTGGTGGTAAAATTTTTAAATAATGTCTGCGTGTCTTGTCTTTTTCTATTACTCTTAATGTAATTCTTTTCTTATCTCAATCCCCTTGAATGGAACTCGAGGTTTCTTAATCAATCATGTATTGTATATAAAGATAGGCTAGAGATAGGATTGAATATCTAAATTGTTTAGATAGATTTACATTTTATAATGTACAAGATGATGGAGATGGCGCAAAGGTGCAGCCAAGGAGGAAATTTTCAAGAGTTGAAGATTATCCTTAAGGTTTGACCATCTACTTTTCTTTGTGACTGAAGGAAACTAGTTTAGAAAAAGTCCATAATCATCAGTGGTTTTGTGCATGTTTTGTTTATTATATGTTGATATGATATATTGCATACAATTTGATGAGACCTAATAAATAATTAAAAGGAAAATCCCTCAAATTATTATTAAATCAATAAATAAGTTACCTTTCATTATTATAGCAACAAACGAGATTTTTTCTTAGATTTAACTTGTTGGACTAATATAAGGTTACTCTACGTTGAATATGTTTGAGTTGTGAGATGAAATCTAAAAGTAATGGGCATGACTTAAAGGAGGTATATAATTTTTTGGGCACACTCAAGATTATATGTTTTTGAGGGAAATGTTAGGAGTCACATAAGATGTGCTACCAAAGAATCAGTATCCAACTATCTAAAAATTTAACACAGTGTTGTAATTGGTTAGTGTTACCTACATTTCAAAATTATTTTGATTTGTTGGGTACACCCAAGATCAAAATAATTAGATGGCATCCTAACCCACTAGGAGTTCTAAGAGAGCTCTCGAATCATTGTGTGAGGGTTATTGACTTGAATAAAATAGTGGGAGTAAAACTAAATTTAATTAAGTCCGCATTATATTTTGGTTTTGTTTATGCATAAATAAAAATTTCTTATAGTATCTTTATTTATATGTTGTAGAATATGAGTACCAACATCAATTTACGTCCCATTTTATTTGATAACAAACTCATTGGGCTAAATTTTTCGGACTTGCATCATAACTTGAGAATTATTTTCAAGCACAAGAAAATTGGCTATGTCCTTGATCAACCTATTCTTGATGTTTCAGTAGATGATACTAATAAAGCAATTTAGAATGCTTATCGTAAGCATATAGAGGACAATGATACTGCCACTTGTATCATATTGACCGCTATGAGTTCTTTGAATTACAGAAACTGCATGATAACGTGGATACTCATTCTATGATTCTTCATCTCAAAGAGTTGTTTGATGAAAATTCAAGGAATGAGAGGTATAAGATCTCTAAAGAGCCATTTAGTTGTAAAATGACAGAGGGTACTTCAGTAGCAGTTCATGTACTGAAAATGGTCGGACTAATTGAAAAATTAGAACGATTGGGATTTAAACAAAATTATGAATTAAATGTTGACTTGATTTTGCAATCTCTGCCTGATATCTTTTCACAGTTCGTTATGAACTATAATATGAATAAATTGTCCACAACTCTTTTTGAACTATTGACTATGTTAAAAATTGATGAGGCAACTATCAAAAAGGAAAGGAAACAAATGATGGTCATTGATTCTTCTAATAAGAAGAAAAAAAAATCCAAGGTTGGTTTTGTGAAAGTCAAACTTGGGCTGAAACCAACACTTATGATCAAGAAGGATAAGGCCAAGGGTACTTCTTACTATTGTGGAAAGAAAGGGCATTGGAAAAGAAACTGCAAGGCCTATATAGATACCCTGAAGCAGAAGAGGCTTAATGAAGATTCTACTTCAGGTATGCTTATGATTGAGATTAATATTTCTATTTCTAAATCATATTCCTGGGTATTAGATATCGGATCAGCATCTCAGATTTGTAAAAATATGCTGGGACTAAAGAGAAGTAGAATGTTGGTTAATGGAAAATGGAGCAAATGTTGCTGCAATAGCCGTTGGGATTTATTATCTTTCTTTGCCTTGTGATCTTCTTTTAGGACTTAAAAACTGTTATTATGTTCCATCTCTTATTAAAAATATTATTTCTATTCCGTATTTAGACACTGATGATTTTGTCATTATGCAAAAGAATAATGTTGTTCTCTTTCACGTAATGGTATTGTGTATGGAACTGCTATTTTGAATAATGGTCTTTACATTCTAAACTTGGAAAATCCAATTTTCAACATAAATCCAAAAAGGTCTAAAATTGATAATTTGAAACAATCTTATCCTTTGATATTGTAAACTTGGTCATATAAATGACAAACGCTTTACCAAATTGCATAACAATGGTTATTTGGGATCATTTAATTATGAATCATATGATATATGTGAATCTTGTTTACTTGGTAAAATGACCAAATCTCCTTTTACTAGAAAGGTGATAGATCTATTGAATTGTAATGCATACTGATGTTTTCGGTCCTATGTCAATTCATGCTAGAGGTGGTTTTTCACACTTCATTACTTTCACGGATGACCATTCTAGATATAGTTATGTATATTTAATGAAGTATAAACTCAAAACCTTTGAAAAATTCAAGAAATTCAAGAATGAAATTGAAAAATAACTTGGTAAAAGTATTAAAATATTTGATACGATCGAGGTAGGGAATACTTAAACCAAGAGTTTCAAAATTATCTTAAGGAGAATGGGATTCTACCTCAATGGACTTTTCCTTATACACTACAATCAAATGGTGTAATCGAAATCTATTAGATATGGTTCGTGATCAAATTGTCAATAATGAGTCTTGCTACCCTCTCAAAATCGTTTTGGTATTATGTTCTTAATAATTTCTCCCATTTACTAAACCATGCTCCATAATAAATTATTGATTCCACTCCGTATGATATATGGTTTGGAAAAAAATCTAAACTTTCATACATGAAGGTTTGGGGTTTCCCTACTTATGTGAAGAGGGTAGAATCTGACAAAATTGAAACTAAGTCAGATAAATGCCTATTTGTGAGGTATCCAAAGAAGACTTTTGGATACTATTTCTATAATCTCATTGAGCAAAAAGTGTTTGTCTTAAAACATATCGTCCTTCTAGAAAAAGAGTTTATCTTGAAAGGGCAAGTGGAAGCAGAATAAATCTTGAAGAAGTTCAAGAAATACAATATGGTATTGATGAACAAGTGGAACAATAGTTTCAATCACATGATGATGTAATAGAGGATGAAACTAATGATACACAAGCTCTTCGTAGGACTACTAGGATATGTCGTGTTCCAAAGAATAGATATGAGTTTCTTGTAAGTGGTCACAATGATGTATTAGTCATTATGAATGATGAAAATACATCTTACGAAAAAGTATTATATGATAAAGATTCTCAGAAGTGGCTACAAGCCATAAAATCTGAAATAGATTCCATGTATAATAATAAGGTTTGGACCTTAGTCTATCCAGGTGAAAGGATTAAACCCAAAGGGTGCAAGTTGGTCTTTGAGAGAAAGATTAACATGGATGGTAATGTGATTACCTATAAGGTGCAATTGGTGGCAAAGGGTTATACACAAAGACAAGGAGTTGACTTTGATAAAACTTTCTCACCAGTTGCAATGTTGAAATCTATTCGAATTTTACTTGCGATAGATGCATATTATGATTATGAGATTTGGCAAATGAATGTAAAAACTACGTTCTTTAATGGAAATTGCAGGAAGAGGTTTATGTGATACAACCTAAAGGATTTATATCCATACACCCTAATAAAGTATGCAAGCCATTTATGGAATAAGAGTGAACTTCTAGGAGTTGGAACATGCGTTTGATGAGACAATCAAAGAGTTTGATTTTACCAAAAATGAAAATGAACCTTGTGTATACAAGAAGGTTAATGGGAACACCATTATTTTCTTGACATTTTATGTACATGGCATATTATTGATAGGAAACAACATACATAAGTTTCAAAGTGTAAAGGTATGGTTGTTAAGGAAATTTTTTATAAAAGATTTGGGAGAAGCAATCTATATTCTAAGAATGTGGATCTATAGAGATAGATCTAAGAGGTTACTTGGTTTTACTCAATCAACGTACATAGACAATATACTAAAGAGGTTTAGCATGGATCAATCAAAGAAGGGTTACTTGCCAATGTCTTATGGTGTGTACCTTTCTAAAGATATATGTCCTGAGACAGACGTCGAAAGAGATAGTATGAAAATGATCCCATATGCTTCGGCTATAGGTTCTATAATATATGCTATGCTATGTACTACCCGATGTCTCTTGTGCTCTCATCAAGTGTTACGAGCAATAGGAGTGTCAATAGGTCAGTTTGTCAAGTTATCATATCGTGCCAAGTATGACCTATTTCTTATCGTGTTCGTATCATGTCATGTCATGTGGGACCCATTTCTTATCGTATCGTGTTCATGTCTGACCCATTCAGGTTCGTATCGTGTTCGTGTCTAACCCGTTTACTGTTGACAGAAAGTATCAACTTATTTGACAATTACATAACTTGCGATCCATTTGAACTAAAATTTTAAATTTTGATTATTTAATAACTCAAACAATTATTAATACTAATCTTATTATTATAGTAATTTAAAACATATAACTAAAATTATTAAATTTTTTTTAATAATATTTAAAATAATTATTATGTTTGATTAAATAATCTAATATTAAATCTATTATTCACAATCTTAAAATATACTATATTAAATTATAATAAAATAAAAATTTCAGCAAAATCTGTTTATACAGTAATTTAACGGGTTATCATGTCAACCCATGGGTACTTGACCCAACCCAACCTATTTAATTTTGTGTCATAAACGGGTTGATCCAATAATGACCCGATAAATTTTGGGTCATGTCAGAACCTATTAATTTCGTGTCGTGTCAGAAATTGCCAACCCTAACGAGCAAGTTTCAATCTAACTCAGGGAGTGGTCATTGAATAACAGTCAAGAATATTTTCAAGTACGTAAGAAGGACTAAAGATTTATTCTTGATTTATAGTAGTACAATCAGTTGGAAGAGTTCCACGTGAGACACTGTGGCTGATTCTACAATAGAAGCCAAATACATTGTTGTTTCAGAAGTAGAAAAGTTTGGATCAAGAAGTTCGTGGCTGAACTTGAAGTGTTTCCTTCCATTAGTGATCCTGTACTCTTGTACTGTGATAATAGTGGAGCTATTGCATAAGCAAAGGAACCCAAATCTCATCAACGATCCAAACATGTGTTTCGGTGCTATCATTTGATTAGAGATATCATTGATTGAAATGAAGTAAAGATAGAAACACTCAGATCCCCATGAATGATAACATTACTGATCCGTTCACTAAAGCCTTATCGTAGAAGAAACATGAGAGTCATGTTAATTCAATCGATCTTAAACACATGAATGATTGGCTTTAGTACAACTGGGAGTTTGTTAGTGTGTGCCCTAAAGTCAATTTATTTTAGAGATAAATAACACATTTATATTGATATATATTTTGTAATATGGCATTTTTCGAATAATATATATATGTGTGAAATCATAAATAATTATGATATAATTATATTTTATTCGTGAATATCCCTAATTGTGGTGTTTGACACTGATGGATTAACACATAAGTGTATGTGGATGCTAATTGAGACTACGTGCATAAGATTGACTCTGTAAGAATATTTCACACGGATTATAAATCAAATGCTAGTGGATTATAGTAGTGTAATGATCCTTTAATTTGAGATCACGAGTTTATCTTGACTATAGATTATTATATTTTGGCTCTATTAGTAGTTACTTTTAATGAGTCTGCACAAACTGTAGAGTTCGGGTATAGTATGAATCATGAAAAAATAAGATATGGTCAATACAGGATTCACCACTCTTTATAAATGGAGAGTATATCCTAGTATGGCCATTTTTTAAAATACAATTTCAGAAATCTTTGCGCCAAGTGGAAATAGAATTAAGAGTGTCTTAAATTTTATTTCAAGTGAGTTGTATTTTGGAAAGAAGTAAATTGATTAATTCAATAAGAGTTAGCATTATATCTGTACTCTTGAATTAATCGGGATATAGGTTGGTGAAAGAAAAATAATTACACGGGAACTAAATCACGATGGGTGATGTTGAACCACTTTGACATCTCAATACTTGGGTGGTCATAATACTTTGTTAGAAGCCAATCTTGATCTATAAGTGTAAATTAATTAATTGGCGAATTAATGAAAAATTAAAGGTGTTTAATTTCTCAAATCTCGATTAATTTAGAATTATAATTTATACTTATTGCCAACGTGATTAGGAACCTAAAGGACAATAATCACACACTTAAGAATAATTAATTCAGGATTAAATTGATTTTGATAAGTATGGGATATTTATCGGTTAATTTATGAGATAAATTAATTTTTTGAACTCAATTATAATAAGTTATAAAGTTTAGGAGTTAATATGCAATATATGTTAGAGTCCTAATGGTTTTATACTTATCCATATGACCTTAACTCAAATTAGTTAGAATTATTGTAATTCCCTAAATCTAATTAGATTGGGATACTAAAACTATTATATATATATATGATATATGCATAAGTCAAGACATATATATATATATATATATATATATATATATATATATATGTATGTATGTATGTATGTATGTAAGACTAGTACTAAGTGGTAGTACTAGTACTGCTAATCAAAAAGCAAAGCCGTGAACAAACTTTTCAAAACGTGAAAGTCACGTTTGAGAAAAGGTAAAGTTAAATATGGAGTTAGTATTTCGTGATTTGGGTCAATCAATCTTGTGAAGATTCCTAAGGTTTAATTACCTATGTGGATACCATTAGAGGCCGGGCACTTGTGCCCGACTTGTGGATCGATGTCCCAAACATATTAGAGATTTTATTGCAATTCTAAGGTATAATCTTTATACTTTTCTTATCCTACGCATAAAATAATCAAGGTGATCCATAATAAGAAAGTAAAATTTTAAATTTCGATGCATTATTAGTTATTTACTTTCTTACGCCTCCAAGCCTCAACTGTCAAATGCTTTGATTTCTAATTTTACATGCCACGATTGAAAAAGGTTCCACCAGGCTAAATTCACATTCCATGACTGAAAAAGTTTCCACCAGGCAAGATTCACCAGGAGGTAAGCTACTCGATCACGCTTGAAGGACCTCATTCATGCTCCAGTTGGTTGCGAAGAATAACAGAGAAAGTTAGGTTTTTATGCAGTGAGTTAACTCAGTAGACTCAGCTAATTCCTCCCTAGTTTTTGACTTAGTGTCAAATCAGTAGAAATCAGCCGAGTCTTCACGAGAGCTTGATGCCCATTATGGTGAGTCCGGTATGTAACGGTTCTGGATCAGTGTGGTAAGCATTGTTTCAGTTACGATTCTACCGAGTTAACTTGGACTCGACCTAGTCTTTGAACCCTAATATGCGGCCACAACTATATATAGACCTATCGGCCTCTGAAATCAACACAAAAAGCCTACATGAGCTTTGCACATTCAGTGACTATTCCGAACCATCAATGGAATTCATGGCTGCAATTCCTCCAACCAGAAGTCCATGTAAGTTGGTTTGAAAACAAGGAAATTGAGATTTATAATTGGATGACTAAAGAGCCAATTGTAGATATTTTCACCAAGCAGGTTTCCTTGAAATTGAAAAAAAAAAATTGTTGGGTATTGTTAGTACTCAAATTTGGTAAGGGTATGTCCGAATGCAATCGAGTTCAAAGTTAGGGTTAGGTACTGCTTGTATTACTTGAAAATAAAGATGGAACTTTGTCTCCGGGATAAGTTTTAACACTCAAATCACTAATAGTCTAGACCAGAAGAATAATTCAATACGAGTTCAGAACTTATAAAATAAGGAATTAGTTAATGAATTTGACCTATCATTTTGATATTTATACCTGTAGTCACTGAATAGGATCAATTCGTTGGTTCAACATTTATATTTGATCCATTATTTAGACTACGAGAGTAAAATTACTAAATTACTCTCAAGTAGACACGATCATAAAACTATGTGTAATATTTTTCGTTGAATTTATAATTTTGACATCAATTGATATGTTCACATAATTTAAAGAAACCTACCTCGAAACAAAATAAACCGCCATTACTATGTAGTATTAGTTAAGTTAGTAGATAGTGTTGATATGTCTTGTGTTTATTGATGGTTTTTCATAGGTTGCAAGGCTATATTAAAGTTTTGATAATGGGCTAGAGTGTTCATCTTGACCATTTGACCCGAAAAATCTACTGAACCGATCCAATCTGAATCGAAAAAAGAAGGTTCCTAAACTGCATTATGAAAGTAGGTCGGGATGCTAGTATAGGGTCAGGTCACTCAGGTTGAGAGGTGGCATCCCGTCTTAGTTTTAAGTAGGCGGAACCATGCTGAATTGAGTTCGGTGCCTCGCCCTTGTCTCCTTCGCTGGAGACTAAAAATGATGGAAATCCTATCGACAAAGAAGAGGCATAAGCATCGCCTCTCGATCCAATCCGTCTTCCCTGGCCTCCCCAACACACTCTTGATACGAAAGAAACCACCCGCTATAGAGAGGAGATCTAAAGTTTGGGTCCCATCGAATCCCGATTACATTACCGTAGGCCAAAATTGGATTTGAAAGAGCAAGCCAGAGAAAAGAAGATCACCTAGCAGGCCTTTCATTTGATTTTGTAGGTAACATCACCAAAGCGTGAGCCGAATGACGTAGATGCACAAGAGTACTTCGCACCACAACCATCTCTAGTGAGAGGGATTACTTACGAACGGTTTTATCCCTCATGGCATATCGTATAAGTCCGGGAGTTGGGTCACATTTTTGTGACCCGATCGGGTACTTGACCCGGTCTATTTCAAGGGTAATTTTGTAAATTTGATTAATAAGGTTTCCTTAGAAGTAAACGCTTATTAGGGTTATTGATAGCCTTTCAACTCTTCTTTTTCAGTTCCTTGTTTTCCCTTCCTCTTCCTCCTCAATCATCTTTTTCCTTCCTCTTCCTCACATCCTCATTCTTCATACTCGCGTCTGTTGAGATGTATTTTGTGATTTAATTATTGTTGTTATTGGCCTGTTGCTACTTGTTAGTTTATTTCTATTGGGATGTAGTATTGGGATGTATTTTGTAACTTAAATTTAATTGTTGTTGATTTAATTATGAAATTAACTTGCTTAATTGTCATTATTTAAATTTTTATATTTTGTTACTAGTGAGGGTAGGGTATCCGTTAATTCGACCCTCTTTTGCGGGTACCCGGTAGGCCGGGTACCTGCTTTGTATGGATTAGGTAGAGGATCAGAATTTTCTTGACTCGGTTAGTGAGGGTCGGATACTTTTTCTCTAAAACTCATAGATCGGGTACTTGATTCATGAACACTCCTAATAACGGGCTTATTTCCGATTCTAGTCAAATAGATTGAAGTCTTTGTTCTATTTCTTTTATGGACTAACAATTGCACAAGAGCATACTTTAGGTTGCAGGTCTAAATTTATTTCCAGACACATCTATCGCTAAGGGGAAATACTAGTGGCTGCTTATGCTTTTAGAGTAAGAACATGTGACATTGTGCAATAATCCATATTCTCCGGCGAATGCTCGATGCTCGATAGATTAGTATAGCGGCATGGAAAATATTTAAATACTTGCAAAATTTGTGATAAAGATCAAATTCTATAATATTGTGTTTGGAGGGAGGGATTTGGGTGGATTTGATTTGAAATCTTAATCAATAATAAGTTATCTAAACAAATTAATTGATTTAATTGTAAATTTGAAATTCACCAACAAATAAAAGTATGATTTTAATGATTAAATGAATAGATAAAAAATTCATCGAAATTTCATCATGTCATTTCAAATCCTCTTAATTTAAATTCATTCATTTCAAATTATTCCTTAATTCAAATCCACCCATCCAAACACAATCTATTTTTTACTTAAATTAATTGGTGTTATTTATTACATAAGATTTAAAAGTTAATCTTTCATACACTGTTAATGTAAAAAAAAATTTACGCTATCAAGTATGAAAGCATGTCACATATACAAAATAATATTAAAATTTAAATTACACACGTAATATGTACTCACTCCCAATAATGTAAATTTTTTTTTTTAACACCATCGATATATATTAATCCAAGGCTTAAATCCATAATACATAAATGGGGCCAAAGAGTTGGTATACCTAATTTTCCACTAGCAACATTGGGCATTATGAGACTACGCCATTTTTTCTTTCTTTATTGTTGTTTTTTCCTTGTAGTCGCAGTCGTCCAAGTTTCAACAGACGAGAAAATTTTCCTTTGCCCTTTCCAACAAATTTTGTTATTACTTGTCTTAATTTCCTCATTATGAGGAATTGGGCGCATAAAAAATGGATCATGCAATTCCAAATCAACAAAAGCATTTTGTTCTGGTACATGGTGCTTGCCATGGAGCTTGGTGTTGGTATAAGCTCAAGCCACTTCTTGAATCCGCCGGCCATCGGGTCACAGCCATAGATCTATCGGCCTCTGGCATCAACACAAAAGGCCTACATGAACTTCGAACATTCAGTGACTATTCCGAACCATTAATGGAACTCATGGCTGCAATTCCTCCAGATCAGAAGGTCATACTCGTAGGCCACAGCTATGGTGGCTTGAGCATAGCTCTTGCCATGGATCACTACCCAGAGAAGATCTCAATAGCCGTTTTTGTAGCAGCCTTCATACCTGATGTCATTCATGCACCATCTTATCCTGTGGATAGGGTAAGTTACCATCCAACGGATTAATCTTTATTTTCCAAGCAATCATTCACCACTTACTTTCTCGTAGATGATCATACGTTCTTTTGAGCTGTTCTCCTTTATTTTTCGAGATATGATTCTGTTTTTAGCTCTAGTATATTTTTGCTAGGCTAGTTCTAATATACTTTATGAAAATTCTACAATCATTCTAAGAATTGGATTGTAAAGTTTATATAATACAATATTTTATTTTAAAAATTTATACGGTATAAATATTAAAGTATAATTGATTATCTTTCTAGAAGAATCATAAAACATAGTTATCAGATTCACGGTATTTTTTGGTGCGCGATACGAATATGGATACGGATACGGATGCACGGTACATCACTTGCTAAAAAAGTGGTACACTCGAAGCAAATTTAGTTGGTACACTTTTTTGGTACGTGGTACACTTAATTAATTTAGTTAGTACACTCCAATATAACACTTTTAAAAAATTAGAACTATATACAAATTTACATAAGCTTATTGAGATTTGTTAAAATATTATTATAATTAATATCAACAAAAGTATTAGTTAATTAATTACCTCCATGTCAAATTGAATTACGATGAAAATAATTTGTAATTAATATGATTGAATTATAGACCTTGATTTTTGTTAATTTATGAGAAGGATAGTTGGCATGTGACAATTAGAATAATGTTGGAAGAAAAAACAAAAATGGGTAATTTATATATGTAAGTAAAAGTTAAGCCGCAAAACACTTGATTTTTAAAGTAAAAGCCAATCAAACGATAGTATTTAAATAAAAGAAACGAATTAATATTAGAACTTTCAAAACTACAAAAAGTTTAAATTTAATTAGTTAAGCGGTTCACTAAATTTGATGAATCGATACGTGTACTATAGTGTTTCAAATTGTAAAGTACTGCGAATTAGAATACGTGAACTAGTACGTGTTACGTAAGGTTATCTAGTAAATCTTGTAACTATGTCATAGAATTTCTCTAGCTAATACTGTAAAAAGATTATTTTAAGAAAAATCACCTTTTTAAAAAAAAAAATTTAGCCCCCATGTTTTCCTAAAGATTGTTTTTGACTTCTCAAATCTCTTAAAAAAAAATGCTAAAAATTCTTTAAGGATGATTTTGATTACTTTTTTTTTATACTTCTCAATTTTTTGCATAAGCATCTCCAAATCAAATCTGCGATTTACCCTTTACGGGAATTGCTGAGTCTCGAAATAAGCTGCATTTCCAATAATGTATTTTTTTCTTTTTGTGAACAGATTTTCACTTCTACTATTTGCTGAAGTTTCAAAAAATTAGAGTGGTCGCTTTCTGATAAACAGTCAGTTACCTTTCATAAATGGCTTTTCACTTTTACCAAACATGAAGATCAAGGTACATCCTAAATGCATAATGAAAAGCACTTGGTAACGTAAAAAAATTGAAGCAATCAGGTTTTAAGACTCAACTTGTTTTGCCGCGCTAAATGTAAAAAAGACTGATTTCTTCTTAGAATTGTTCCAATGACCAATATCTGAATGTTTTTATTTTATCCTTGGTAAGCATGTTCAAATTCAATCAATTTTAGTCTTCAATTTTCCATTGTCAGTTAAGATCTATTCAATGTCATTTTCTTTATTTATCTTTTTTTTTTTTTCTTTGTATAGACACTGCTCAATTCATGATTTTATCATTTTATTGATTTCCTTCCTGGAGAAGTTTTTTGAACGTGGACCTGCAGATGTAATGATGGACACAGAGTTTTCAACATATGGTAGGCCAGAAGAGCCCATAACCCTGATGCTGTTTGGGCCTCAGTTATTGTCCTTCAAACTGTACGGACTTTGCTCCGTTGAGGTAGGCCATATTGTCGGCTAATTTCTCACCTTATGACATTTTTTTTTTTGGGGGGAAAAGATGATGCAGGTTCTGGTTTTTTAATTCCGGCACTAGGCTGCTCGCATTTGGAAGAATGAAATATGCTAGGCAAACACTTAAATAGATTCGATTTTTGAACCCACTTGTAAAACCTGTAGTGTGGATTAAATTTTAAAAAATTTATGACATCAACTGATGTAAGTAAGATTCTTTAACATTTAATCATGACTAAAGGATTTACAGACGAGACTAAAAATCGGATCTACCCAAATATTTTTCATTATTTTATAGTTCACCTTTGGAAAACGGGTGAAATCTTGAAGATACATTGGCAGTAAATTCGCCTTATAGAATGCTAAACTCGAGTCATAACCCGTGATTATAATGTGGTTATAATTTGGCCTTGAAAAGGGCACACTATGTGATAGAATTTCGCTGTATGATTCATTGTTTCACTGGTCAAACTTGTTAGTACGGTTCATTTTCTAAAACATTTACTAATAGTCTTTGTCTCCAAACCTAGGTATGAGCTAATGTAACATGAACTTTCAAAGCACCCTTTAAGGAAAGTCCCATTCATAATCTCCAAATATACCATAGGGATCACATACCCTTAAATATGGCAGCTCTCTATGCGGTACATGGTAGAGACTAATAAATCGTCTATATACAACCATATAAATTGCAAAGTCCTGGAATATCAACTATGACATTCTAAACATTTTGTAATTGCTTTTCAATACACAGAAATAATTACCATACAGAAAACCTAATCAAATCATAGTATAGATATGTAGTCACAATAAAAGCACTAGAAGATGCTAAAGAGTGCAAAAAAGTTCAAAAGACACATTTCACCGATAACCTAAAAGAACTGCTAGTAATAAGATCACTCGGCCGAAATTATCGAAGGACAAGAATGTGCTACTTTCCCAAAATCTAAAACAAAATATGTAAGATAAATGAGTCACAAATATTAATAAAATGCATAACACATACAAAAGAAAATAATGATCACAAATTCTTAAGCCTATATGAAGTAGCGGTAATGCCCAGCTAATCTTATGCCTTATATAGCCTCCAATATAGATATTTCTATATAGCCTCCAAATCCAATATAGATATTTCTAGCACCAATCTACCCCAAGAATATTTACCTAATTATCCGGCACTCTCAATGGCGGTGATAAATGAATCCTATAGCCACTTGTATTGTATATTAAGGAACACGAAGCATATTCAGTTTATATACCCTATCATATTATATGTAAATCTTCTTTGGAAGACAATCACGAAGAGGTTGTCTCGATAAAGTTTGGAGAGGATATAAACAAGAGAACATGCACTCTACTCGATGGGGTAATGTAAAACCGAACACTTCATGAAATAAAGCGATCAAAGTGTGATGCTCTATAGGCTCAATGTGACAGGTGGACTGTCCATATGTAGGTAAAAAAACCTACAAATAACGTCATGTTATTGTGTTGTCCCTAACGAGTAGTGTGTGAATCTCCTACAGCCATCCCTCAAAAAGAGATGTGATAAATGCATTGGTACCCTGTAGTCACTTGTTTTAGAGATTAAGAAAATACCGAGCATAATCAGATATATCGAAGCACATTGTATGTAGATCTCTTGAAGACCATCACAAAGAGGTGTCTCAAGAATAGGATAGAAACATATGAACGTGTACACTACCTGACGGAGATGATATAAATATGACCACGTCAAGAAATAGAGAAACCAAAGACTGATGCTTCGAGCTCCATAGGCTCGGAGATGATAGGTGGACTGTCTATATGAAGGTAAAAACTACCTTGGCACATCTTGGCATTTACAATGAGTGATGTGTGGATTTCCAACCGCCATCGTTCAAGCAGTGAAGTGATCATCAAGGCATACGGTCACACAGTATAGACCTTGATAATACAGGTTACCAAAACCAGCCATGGAAATGTAGTGATAAACCTTTTCATATATGTGGGATCACTAAATGTCTGCCTCGTATCACCAGGCCTTAGTGACTCAATCAATGGCAGACCCCTCTAAGTATCTAAGATGGCCTATGTAAATCATGTAGATATGCACATCATGAACCACACTGGCCATGGGTATTGGTCTGGAGGAGGACCGTAATGACCTATATCAAATAAACCTATGCTACTAGACCAATTTTACATGATCAACGATGGAGATTCTAAACCCTAACCCCAAACCTAAACAATAATTTAACCCATTTCCTTAAATTACTAACCTTTAACACTAAATTACGTACCATAAAGAGGAAAACTCTAGACCCTAAACCTTAAATTACATTAACTATTAAATAATTTTAAAATTAGTTTAATATAATTATTAAAATGAAATATTTTATGACAACTACGAATTGTCATTAATAAAGTAATTTGAAAGCATAATATTGAAGAAAAATTATGATAATTCTTTTTCTTCTTACTAAAACCTTTACTAATTTCATTAGACATGACATTCTACGTGTCTGTTTAGATTTATTTAGTTAAATATTATGGGTTTAAATTCACTTGATTAAACATTTAGTCACTATTAGTATTCTATAAAATAAGACAAATGTCTCGTGCAAATAAAACTAATGTCTTAAAATGCGATAAGATCGTCATTAATTACACCCTACATTTAATAAATAGTAATTAAGGTACTTGTTTCCATAAGAAAATTTACAACTAATATTCCTACATGTTAATTTGTGTCAATTGCACTATTTTTAGTACTTGTGAAACTATATAAGAGGGTGAAGTCATAAAATAAAAAGTATTCCCTCTAAGCGAAAATTAGACAAATCTACAGCTAATTTTTTTCAAAATTACACTCACGTCACTTCCACTAAATATTAGTTATTGAAATTAATTACATGGGATAATTCATAAAATAAAAACGTCTAGGGCCATCATACATAAATCTATAACAAGTTGTGGTTACTCATAAATTATTCAAACCTAAAAATAATCAGTTTTAAATATTACACTCTTGTCATCTGCATTATTTTTTAATATTAAATCATAAACACAAAGGTTAGTTCATAAAATGGAATTACCTTAACGTGTATATACAACAATCTAAAACATTTAGGTCTTACCCATAAATTAGAATATTTATAAATCCTATTACACTTGTGGTTACCCATAACTATTAAGGATCATAAATAAATATATAGAGCTCAATTGATTATTCCCTTATGAATTCCAACAATTGCTTGTAATGATTCCTACATAGAGTGCTCGATTGATATATAATATTATTTGAGGTCAATATATTCCTTCTGTCTCAATATAATTGTCACATTACACATTTGCAGTATACAAATTTTTAAGTAATTATAAATTTTTATCAAATGTCCACAAATACCTTATTAAGTTGAATTGACTTGACTTCATTAAATGACAAATATTTGTAAGTGTAGAGATTTGATTGAGAAAAGAGATAGGAGAGAGAAGATAGAAAAGAAGGATGTGAATTGATTATTGAAGTCCATTGGTTAATGGAGTTAGGAATACTTTGAATATTTGAAAGGATAAATTTGAAATTTCAACAAAACAAATAATCTATTTTAGGTAATGTAACATTTTTATTGAGTACCAAAATAAGAAATATGACAATATAAATAAGACAGAGGGAGTATAAAGATATAAAATAAATGAGATCTGATAAGACCAATCTATAATTACTGGATCTATGCATACATAATAATTAACACAGACAAAAGAAAAAAAAAACCAATTCCAAAAGCACATGTAGCACAAACAACGCATCAATATCTATGTCCACCAAACGTTTTTGCAAATCATCAATATATATGACGCAATATCTTGCTAAATACACAAATAATTACACTAGTCGACAAGTAATACAGTAATTTCTAAATAAGAGTATCATCCTCAGAAAAATGAGATAAAGTAACACTGAATCAGACTACTCAAAAAAAAATTAGTTCATGCTACATATGTTATCTAAGAGATGGGAAATTAATTGATTGCTTCTCGACTAAATCTACCCTAAATCCATAAAATTAAATCAATGCTTTAAAATCAGCTAATAAACTAAACGAAAGCACTTAGAAAATATAAACTAAAGATCACAACTCAATAAATAAAGGAAACTTGTAACAACTAGATTGAAATTCAATAAAAAGCAATGCAAGGAAAATGAGTTTACCCAATTTACATATCCATGAATTGTCTAATCATATAAAATCAATCGCATCCAATAGACACGCAAATTAACTACTCTTCCAAATAAATCAATTAAACTACACGACCACTCGTGAACATTTTCTCGAATTAACACTAATGTTCATGGCATACATTATAGTGTCTGAATAAACATCATACATCAATCCCATAGATAATTAAATCAATGAATTATAATTTCTTTCTAGGAAAATTCTAGAATAAATCTCGAATTTGGATTATATTTCAGTATAGGCATCGGAAATAAACGAGGAGAAGAGAAGAAAATGATGTTCTATTGCCGAGAGTGAACCTCGTTTATATCAGCTAGTAAATTGCCATTCCGAAGTGCAAATTTAGAATGTATCTAATTCACCCTTCTTAAGGTCGATCTTTATGTTTTCTAAAATATTTATGATAATTCACCCTGGAAAAGGGTGAATTTGTTCTTTTAAGATGATAATTCGCCCTTCACAAGGGCAAATTTGGATGTTTAACTTGCACTTTCAAAAGGCGAATTATTTGTTGTTAGAAAAAGAGTATTTCGCACTTAGAAAGGGAAATTAAGTTGTATACCGCATTTTGGAAAATGCAAACATCCTACGATCATAATTAAAGAAGAAGAATCTCATTTGTGCATTTAATTGTTTCTAAAAGCACATAGAGTGAGAAATTAGGCCACTTTCTCCTTACAAGTAGTTAATAAGCATAATTGAGAACATGAGACATTCAAAAAAATTTTTGGATAAAATATATGGAACTTACGTGGTTTGGCTAATCTACAAGTTACACCTTTGTGATTTCAAAATATACATTTAAACTCTTATGGTTTGTACTAGTTTGTAAAATAACGGATGTAGGCTACTGCAACAACATTATGTTGAAAGTCATTACTGCCCCTATGTAAAAATGGTCCACTTTTCACTGGAGGCAGCATTTTACTGAAAATTTTCAAACCTTCAAGACAAATTCAAGATTATAAAAAAGTATTGGGGCCAAATGAAATTGTATTTTCTTGGTCTTCTTCCCAAACATCATTCTTTGAATTTAATTCTCCTTCTTTCCCCACTAATCCCTCATTCTGTGACATCTGCACCGCCCCCCATTCAGCCATCAATGGAAGATGCTTTCAGCCCCGCCACCATTCCCCTCCCATATCCATCCATTTCTCTCTCCCCTTCCTTTCCGCGCCACCCCTTTCCTTCTCTTGTCTTGGCTTTATCCCTCTCCAGTTTATATCCTCCCCTCTCCATCTTCTTTCCCCATCCTACCACTATGTTATTGCCGCACCCTTCCATCCCCTCATTTCTCCCCATTGCTGCCACCCTCCCCCAACCAATATCTCATCGTCTCCCTCCCCATGCCCCATCATTTTCTCCTCAGACCACCCATTCTTCCAGCCCCCCATCCTTATCTCTCATCGGGAAGAAGACGTAGACTATTTTAGCCAACACATTGAATTGTGATTTTAGGTTGTTTTTGGTAACTTTTGGGTTGTTTGGAGTTCAAATTTGAGATCTACTTGAAAAGTCAAATCTGAGGTTTTTTTTTTTTTTTTTCTGATAAACCGTCAATGAATGTGATGGTAGAGGGCAGCTCCGTCCTCCCCTGTGGCCATGGATACTGTTGCATATTCTATTTTTTGAAAGTTTAAAGCAATGTTAAGAATCAGATTTGTTGAAAACTGGACATGGCATTCAACCGGTGGCCGTTCGTAGTTTAATCGATCCGACCAGTTCACTAATTTAAGTTTTTTTTTTTTTACCAAAGTGTAATATAATTTAAAATGACTATATATTTATATAAAATCTAAAATAGAAGTGTAACACTATTTTTGGATAATGATAGTCCTACTATCCAAAAATACTAATTAAATTTCTAATAAGAAAACTGAAATTTATATAAAAATAAGTATAAAAAAGATAAAAAATAATAATAACTTAATAGTTTAGGCTTTGATGTGTTCAATGTTTTGCCATTTTGGAATTTATTTTAAGATTTTTTAATTTTTCTTTTTATTTAAATTATTTTTTATTTTGAAATTTAAAAAATAAATTTTTTACCGATTCTGTCTGATTTTTTGGACAGACCAGATATATAGTTGGACCAGACCGGTGGTTCTTTCGGCTCGCAGTCCGACCGGTCGAACCGACCGGTCCAGTCCGATTTTCAAAACATTGGTTTAAAGGAGAAAACCGGTTGTAAAAAATTTATAATTGAAGGATATATATGTAATTTTAGACAATTTATGCCTTAATCTCGCTACACCAATTGCATATAATTAGCGCATGGCACACAGCGCAACAGCAGTTTCCTCCCGTTTGTTTTACAAGTTAGTACGAAGTACAAGGGATTAAATGTATATTTTCAAATTATAGGAAAATTATAGGTTGGCAAAACTACAAGAGGGTTTTGTGTAAACCCAAATTTTTATAACCTTGTCAATTTGGTTCCTTAATGTGTTTTAATAAATATTACTTTAGTCCCTTATAGAGAAAACAAACACTAATTTGATCCCAAAAATTTTCAGAATAAATAATTTAAAATGTTTCGATTCATTAATCAATTAAGTAAAAAACATTTGACAAAATTTTCAATCAATCATTAATTTTTTGACAAATTTCATCAACTAGTCGATGTTATAAAAACTTGTACTATTGGCACACTATGTGTGTGCACAATTGTAGGAAAGTAATACATAAAAATTTAATTTAATTTGAATAGAGGGTTATGAGAAGTTATTGAAGAAGGAAGGAGTTGTGGAATTTATGGGCATGAGAGCTTTTTTAAGAAAATTACACCAAAAATACATATCACACCAAAAAAGGCTCTTCCATTATATAAAGTAGTAATAAGAGACTAAATCTTTTCGCAACAAACACGAGGGATAAACTTGTCCAACACCAATTGATTGGGGACATCATGGATAATTATCCCTTTTACTTATTATATAACTTCTTATAAACTAATCTTATCATTGAATTATAAATTTTTTAAAAATTAAAACTGTTTTTTAACACCTTATATTACATTCATACTATAGACAACTCTCTGTTCTTTTTTTTTTTTTTTTTTTTGTTTTCACTAATTACATGTTCTGGTACTGGGATAATTTGCCTATGACTTTTTCACTGTTTATGATTGCATATAATATTTTAATCTAATAAATTCAAATCGTGCAATAAAAAGACCTAGTCGTAGGCTCGATCTAGATGAATGTAGCAGGTCACATTCATAGTTGGAAAGGGAAATTAGTGGATTTTATTAGTTATAATGCCCATCTCTTTGCTCTTTCTATGACAAAGCTTACTTACCCTAGCATCTTCCTATCTTTAAAAATATGTGAAGTAAGGGTTTTAGTCCTCAATCATATGTTGTGATGTATAGGTCTGATAACCCCTTATGGGAGTGGTACTTAGGATATTGTGGAGAGATCAAAGAGATTTTTTTCCTTTTCTTTTTCTTTTAATGACAAACTGCAAAATACTCTATATGCTTATTACTTATAACTATCAAAGTATTTAAAGTTCAATTTTGTTTCTTGTGTTAAGGATTAACTTGTTGGATGACGAAGGTAACAATTTTATCATGGCAACAAAACATAATGTCTAATAACCATACAAAGTGGACTACAAGAATGTAACTATATATTAAAAAAAAACGTAAGCTTTGTGTCCTTTAAAATTTTAGAAATTTAATAAGATCATTTAGTTCCTATATTAGGTATTATATCATAAAAGTGAAAATTTTTGGCATTATGAAGGAAGATTGAGTTTTGAATCAGGCAAATTCTGACATGGACTCTATGTGCAGTCCTATCCTCAAATCATGTGGTCTAAATAGAATCAAATTGGGGTAATGATGCTTGTTGGAGAAAAATATAATAATATTATAAGAGATATCATATAGCTATTGTTTGAATCACAAAGTGTAGAGGGAAGATAGATCAATGCAATATGATTGTTAATTTATCTTGGTAGGATATCTTCCTTGATTTTTTTTCAATTTTCTCTTATATGGTAGCTATTTTGTACATTCTTCTTCAAGATTGAGGCATTCATCACTATTGAAAATACTCATAAGATGAATGTCCAAACGATTTTAAAACTATCCCACGAAACAATGGAACTTTAGACCTCTAAAGTCAAAAAGTTCATCATTACTAAACACTTGTTCAATGAATGTGCAGCACATTTTTTCTAACCATCCAGCAAGATGCCTCAATATTTGATCAAGATTTGATATCAATTGTTGACAAGGTAGTCTTGCATGCCTACCCAACAATATTAAAAATAATCCAAAATGTCATGTAATTTGGCAATATGCATAGGATATAGCCATTTTGAAAATATTAGCACTTCATACTCATACCTACAAAATAAAAATCATCATAATAGAAGGTAATCTACATATTTCATCGTCTTTTTTTTTTTTTTTTTTGTCAGGATCTTCAATTATATTAACTATTGATTCGGCCATCACCTTTGTTTCTTGATGATACGTCGAAGGCAAAATCATTTTCTAAAGAAAGATTTGGTTCAGTTAATCGAGCTTATGTTGTTTGTAACGAAGATCAATGTTTAACATTTGAGTTTCAGCATTGGTTAATTGAAAATTCCGGGACAACAGAAGTGAAAGAGATCAAGGATGCAGATCACATGCCTATGTTATCGAAGCCTAGAGAACTTTGTCAAATTCTACTAGAAATAACTGATAAATATATCTAGAATAGATATCCTAGTAGGCATATAACTTTTACTTCTTATTTAATTTTGGCCAAAGAAAAGAAAAAATGGGTTGCTTATATGAAATAATTGTTTACTTGTAAAGATTGTGAGTTTTCTTTGGACAAACAATGATTAAGTGTTACAATTCTTGAGCATATAATCTAAAATTTAGGAGATGATATATTTGATCAAATAAATGCTTACCATTGAATCAACACTTAGATGGTGTATGTTAATTATGTTGGAATTAGCGAATAAAAAATTGATCTCGATGACTTTTGAATGGTAATTTGTTCATCAATTTAGTCCTTAGATAATTAGCTACTTTCCTGTATATGAATAAGACGTTGATTTAAAGTGATAAACATGAATGATAATATTCTATTCAATGAATTATTTTGTATTCATAAACTATGTATAACATTAATTGGATGATCATTCATCCACGTATAATTAATATTGTATACATCCATAAATTGTGGACTTATTAATGATGAGTTCATTAATACTTTTATGAATGTTATGTGGATCTATATCTATAGATAATTAATGATGTGTTCAATAATTATGAAGATTCATTCATGTGTCATTAATATTTGTTCATGAATTATGAGTATTTTTGAATTATGAATGTTCATTTTTGTATTAACATTGTGCCTATTCATTGGTTCCAAAAATCCTATAAATAGAAGTAGTGTAATGGAGTTGAGACACACATTCAAGTTCAAGAGTCTTCTTTTCATTCTTCCAGCTTTCTTGATCTTTTACTCCTACTCTAAAAGTTTAACAATCGTGTTTTGTAAAGAGAAAGATGAGTAATATTCTACAAGTTTATAGACCTTGTTAAATAATGCAACTTACACGGGTAAAGTTGTTGAAATCCTGAGAGGCAATTGGATAGAATCTGTTTGCGTCAATTACACCTTAAGGACAATGAGTTGAATCCTTGGCAACAACTATATCAATTGGTTCATGTTGATCAAATCCATCTTCGTCAAGTAAGTATTTATATGTTTATGCTTTGTTAACACTTCTAGCATATAATTATATTTAAACAAATATTATAAATAATAATAATATTATTATTATTATTCCAATAATCTTAAGGCGTAATTATTTTATTATTTATTTTCTTTATTAATTATTTGCATACTATTAACCAGTATAATTGGTGATTGCTCTTATATCTATTTTCGATCAAAATTTACTCAAAACCAATATTTGTTTGTTATATATTAGTATGATAACTATTGAAAATGCTACAACATCAACGTCTTTTGAAGTGAGGATTCTACCAATACTCTAAGTGGTGTTTAGTGAGAAACCTAAGAAGTTCAATGAGTTGAACTTGAAGAAGTGGCAACCAAAGTTAATGGTCTATTTGACTTTGTTGGACTTGGCTATATTATTGATAATACAACACCTAAACTCTTAGGTGAGAAATCTGATCCCTTTGTTGTCACTGCTTTGTATACATGGAATCTTAGTGATTTCGTGTGCAAGAACCATATTTTGAATATTTTGAACAATTTGACTTTATGATTTGTCCATAACTAATGCTAAGGTACTATGTAAAGTTTTGGATCGAAAGTTCAAGGCTGGAGTTGTCAGTTTGAAGAAATTCATAGTTGGCAAATTCTGTGACTTTGAGTTGGTTGATTCAGAAGGTATAGTAAATCATGTTGAAAAAGTTCTACTTGCACATGATATTCATGTAGATGGAAAGGTTCTAAGTGATTTTTTTCAAGTGGTTGCAGTTGTCTTTGAGGATAACTTGGTCAACAATCCTAAAATTTGGTGGGTTGATACCGGTGCCACAAAATATGTCTATATTGAGAAGAAAATATTTTCCACCCATAAAGAGGTGGATAGTAAAAAATTATATATGGGTCATACATATATCTCCAGGTACTTGGCATTGGAAAGGTCATTCTAAAAATAACTTCTGGAAAGCTTCTTGCCCTCAACAATGTGTTTCATATAGCAAACATTAGAAAAATTTAGTATACAGTTCATTGTTGAGTAAAAATATTTCAAAGTATTGTCTTTAAAAATGAAAATTTTGTACTTACCAAAAATGGTATGTTTGTAAGAAAGGGGTATCTTTGTGATGGCTTCTTTAAGTTAAATGTAATGACCATTGTAACCAAAGATGAGAATAATGAAAATGCATCTTCTTCTTACTTGCTTGAGTCTTGTAATATATGGTACGGCAAATTTGGACATGTGAATTGCAATTCCACAAAAAAGTTAATAATCAAGATTTATTACCAAATATGGTTCTTGATAAAAACAATAAGTATGAAATTTGTGTAGAATCTAAATTCATAAAGACTTCTTTTCATTCAATTGAAAGTAGTGAATCTCTACATTTAATTCATTTAATATTGATTATTTAAAATTTGTGCAAACTAGAGGTGACAAATAGTATTATAGTACTTTTGTAGATGATTGTACGAGGTATTGTTATACCTATTTGCTTAAAAGTAAAGATGAAGATCTTGAAATATTTAAACATTTCAAAACTTAGTAAAAAGATAATTAGGTGACTACAAGTGAAAGAGGTGGAGATAATGAGGTACCATTTGGTAAATTTTGTTTCCCAACATGGTATTATTCACCAAACTACTACTTCTTATTTACTTGGACAAATTGGCATTGTTAAGCGTAAGAACCGAAATATAAAAAAATGATGAATGCCGTATTAATAACTTTGGGAGCATCTCAGAATTTGTGAAGGGACGCAATTCTAATTGCCAACCATATATTGAATAAAGTCTATCACAATAAGTTAGAAAAGACACCACACAAATAGTGGACAAGAAGGAGACCGTTCTTTAAATATTTCAAAGTGTTGAGGTTTCTTGAAAAGGTGGAAATCCCTGATCCTAAAATGGTCAAGATAGGACCTAGAATTGTGGATTGTGTGTTCAATGGATTTGCACATAATAGTCGTGCATATTGCTTTCTTGTGTATAAATTTGGTACTGAGGATATTCATCCTATATTATGGAATCAAAGAATGCTACACTTTTTGAGAATGTACTTTTGTTTTAAAAAGGCACAAGAAGTTCGTTCATTCAAAAGAACGAATGAGGCAAGTTCAAGTGGAAATTAGCAATTAGAAGTTGATGAATTTGAACCAAGAAGAAGCAACAGGCTAAAATAATGAAATCATTTGGTCATGATTTTCTAACTTGTTAAAAAATGAATCTCGAACTTTCACCGAGGCTATGTATTGCCCTGAAGCTTCTTATTGGAAGGAAGCAGCCAATAGTGAAATTGTGTTCATCATGCAAAATCAAAAATGGAAACTAAAGGATCTTCCTCCTAGAAGTAAATCATAAGATTGTAAATGAATCCATAAAAGGAAGATAAAAATTGATGGAACTATTGAAAAATATAAAGCAAGGCTTGTTGTTAAAGGCGGGAAGCACCAAGAAGGTATGTATTATTTTTATACATACTCACCTGCATCAAGAATAACATCCATACGAACATTCATAACAATTGCAGCTATTAATAAGTTTGACATACATCAAATAGAAGATAAAGACAACTTTTCTAAATGGTAACCTTGATGAAGAGGTTTATATGTAGCAACCTGAGGGGTTCGTTATCAATAGGAAAGAAAAGAAAGTGTATAAACTTGTTAAGTCATTATATGGCTTGAAACAAGTTCCTAAATAGTGGCATGAGAAATTTTATAAGGTTATGTTGTCAAATGAATTCAAAATCAACGAGGTTGATAAAGGTGTCCATGTAAAGAACCTTACAAGGGTTATACCATTGTATGTCTATACGTAGATGATTTGCTGAGTTTCGGCAACAATGAGTATAGGATCAAATCTACTAAAACCATGTTAACTAAAACGCTTGACATGAAAGACTTGGGTGTTGCGGATGTCATACTGGGAATTAAAATTTCTAGGACATCTGAAGGATTGTTATTGCCCTAATCTCATTATGTTGAAAAAATGCTTAACAAATTTTCTAACGGTGACAATAATATTGTCAAAACACCAATGATTTGAATGTAAATCTATCCAAAATAAAAGTCAAATAAAAGAGAATGGGATACACCAATTAGAATATTATTGCATCATTAGTAGCTTAATGTATGTTATGAATTGCACTAGATTAGATATAGCATACTTTGTTAGTAAGCTAAGTAGGATTACAAATAATTCTGATGAGGATCATTGATAAGCTTCCAAAATGGTACTTGTATTTGAGGTACTTCGTAGACTATGGCCTTCTCTATACTGGATACCCAGAAGTATTAAAGGGTTATAGTGACGCAAATTGGACATCCGCCACTAAAGACTCGAAATCTACAAGTGGATATGTCTTTCCGCTGGGTAGAGCAGCCGTATCTTGGAAATACTTCAAGCAAACATGTATCGTGAGATCCACAATGGAATCAGAGTTTATTACTCTTGATAAAGCAAGAGAAGAAGTTGAATGGTTTTGGAATTTCTTATAAGATATTCAATATTAGCCAAAGCCAGTACTAGCTATTTGTGTCCATAGATATAGTTAGTTAGCAATTAGAAGGGCACATAGGGACATAATTGTAAGTTTAGACATATACGTCATAGACATAATACTATTAAACACCTGCTCTTGAATAGAATTATTTCTATGTAAAGTCAAAAGAAAATAGTGCAGAACTGCTAACCAAAGGTTTGACGAGGGAGTTTGTATATAAGTCATCAAGAAGAATGGGTTTAAACCCCTTAAAAAAACAAAAAGAAGGTTATGATGGTAACCGTACCTAGTTTACTGGAGATCCCAAGATCTAGGTTCAAAGGGATAATTAAGTTATATTGTACTCTTAGTAACACTCAAGAAAATTTTTTTCCTACCTTTTTCCATAATGATGGAAGTGCTGGCTCTAGCAAGAAAAGAGTGAGCCGAGCTCTTAATGATTCTCATAGCTTGGTTTCCAAGTGGGGTATATGTAGCATATTCTTAATGAGAGAACACTTATATGAATAAAAAATGCGTTGATTTTTTGAGAATTTCAAAAGACTTAATTCTCTAAATCATTCATGAGACTAAGAGTTATTCATACAACCCAAGATGAACACAACCATGAGAACTATCAAAATATCGTGGAAGAGAACTATCTAAGTATTATTGTCTTGGTTTACACTAAAGTGTTGGCCTAAAGCAACCTAAAGGGGGGGGGGGTGAATTAGATTGTTTAAAAACAATTTGCAAATGAAGCACAAATAAAATTTTTCACACTCACAAGTAATTTGATAGCAATATAATCAATTAAAAAAAAAATGAGCAGAATAAATAAATAGAGAGAAAGAGAGAGAGAGAGAGAGAGATTATTCAAACAACACTCCCAAGTTAGCAAGTTTGGAGTAGTAGTCCACCAAGGTGCTTATTCAAATTAGGTGAGTCAACAATTCAAGTTGTACACAAAGTAGGATAATCCTTACTCAAACTACTTTTCTTTAGTTGAGCCAAGGATTTTGCACTCATTTTCACTTCTGTACAAGGATTATCACTCCAATCAATGCTTTTGAATAGCACTCTCAAATGCACAATTTTTTCCATTAATACAACACTTCTAAAGAGCTAATTTTCACTCAATTTGATTTTTACTTGCTTGTATTCAATGTGGAAATTGATGTTCATAAATTTAGGTTGGTTGGTATTTATAAATATGGTAAATGAGCTTCCAACCACCTTCCAACGGCTAAGTAATTAATGTTGAAAAACTAGGCGTTATAGATTTCGAATGTCCGATAACTCGATATTGTGTTCGACATAACGTCTGAATATCTAAAACGCAATAATTGAGATCTTCATTCAAATGGCTGAGGTTGTGTCTGTTCTTTCACCGAAGCTGATTGTTTTTCAAGTTGGATCCTCAGACAGTGCAGTGCATCCAAAAGGACTGATGCCTTACAATGATTGATCGTCCTTCGGACGAACAAGTGTGTCCGATAAAGTTTCTTTCGGACGGTGTTGATCGTCCGTTGTTAACTGCCTCATATTTCTTGTACTCTGTCTAACCATTCGAACTGTGTTTTGTGTCCGAGATAATTTTTTCGGACGCATTCCTGCATATGAGAGAATGGAGGTCTCATTTGGAGACTCTTCTGAGTCCAAAGCTCCTCTATTTCGAACGACACACAGTATCCGAAAACCCTGTTAAGTGAAATTATGCAAAACTCCTACACAACTTAATTGCAAACTGTTAGATTGGATTTGTATCATCAAAACCAAGATTATAGGTCAATCTCTCTCTTTTTGATGATGACAAATCACAGTACAATACAAGCAACATGGCTCAATCAAACAACCACATTTCTTCCCTTTTTGGCATCATCAAGACAAAATAGGAGAAAAGTCCCCCTGAGATGAAGTTCCCCCTTAATCAAAAAACCAAGAAACAATTGCACCTAATAAAGTCTGTAAATCAAGTTGAACATCAATATTAAAGCAACTTTAATGAAGTAAAATAACAAATTGTCAAAGCAATTGTCAAAACAGCAAAATAATAAATGTCAAATCAATACAAAGTAGTCAATCTAAGAACTAGAATCTACGTCGTTCTTCTTTTTTGATCATTGCTTACATTTTTGCTAATTTTTGGTCGGCAAATCTTCAGCTGTGGCTTTGCTATCTTGTTCCTTGGCTTCTTGAGCATCATGGCGCTATGTGATATAGTTGAATGTATCATCAACATCTTCATCATCATCAGCTTCGGCGTTTTGGGAAGCAGTGTCTTAAGGATTTGACATACTAGCTGGATCTTCTTGTGCTTCTTGCTTAGTGTGTGAATGCTTTGCATCTTCATTTTCTTCATCATCGCTATTAGAGGTGGATTCAAAAGTGTACTATGATTGAACGTTGGTGAAATGCACTTGGGTGGAAGTAGACATACCCAAGCTCAATGCCTCTTGAAGGATTGTTTGTTTGGTTTCCAACTTCTTTAATTTCCTAAAAGTTTGGGATTAAAATTTGGCCATTTGGTTGTCGAGATTGGTGAAAATGTTGCACAATTGTGAAAGAGATGGTTCGAAAGTGGATGCTTGTGGAGGATAGGTTAGTTAAGGAGTGGATGAAGAGGGTTGGGTAGGAATAGGTATACAGATGAGGAAGTGCATGTCTAGAACATGAGGCATGATCTTTTGAATTTTCTACTTCATATTTGGCTTTGGTGAGCCACTTTTGATTAAAAAACCGCAAATCTATTCCTTTAATATAAGCTTTATTAAAATATGAGGGATATTATTTTTTCCAATAATTGGAATATCAAAAAAATCAAAATTTTTAATTAAGAACTTTCCAAATAGGATGTTTCGCCTAGTTTCAGTCAAGAACAACTCCCATAATGAGCAAAACAAGTACCCAAAATCAAGTTTTATGCCTTTAGAAATGCAATAAGACAGATAAAGTTGTATTTTTCTTAACACGGTACGATGTCTATCGGTAGTTAAAAGCAAGTTTGTAACCAACGTATACAAATTGTAGAGCTTAGGATTCAGTAATATTGTTTTGGCTTTCGAGGCATGTTTAAAATTAATATGAAAATTTTATTTGACTTCCTCGATATAAAATCGAGTGTCAATAGCAGGTCATTTATCTAGGGGAAAAGAACAATATAAAAATTCATCAGGGTTATCAACATCACAATCAAAATCGAGTTAATGATGTTGGAATTAAACTAAATATTAATTTGGTTCACTTGTGAAACTTTCTTAAGTTCTAACGGTTGAACTTTACAAAAATTCACTGTGAATTATAAAACCATATCATGATAAACAAGTAAATCAATGTGAACGAAATGACCCCATTTTTGTTTATCAAAACACTACTTAATAGAAGATAAATTTAGCTCATCAAACATGCCTTGAGAAATAGGTCGTTGCACTATAATAGATTTACTTAAAAGAGATGTATACTTTACAGATGCTTTTGCATCAATGAATTTCGGAAGAGTTGGGCTCAAGAGTACTTGTTGATGCTTGACCTTGTGCTGGAGTTGTTCCTTTTAATTTCTTCCTACATGTGCCCATTTAAGATCCTGCATGAGATCAAACCATCTTGAATGCTAAGGAGGGATGAGAAAGTTTGGGATGAAAGGTAAATGATCTCAAAAATTATGATTATCGGTGAAATGGGTGTGATAATATCAGAAAAAGAGTTAATCACAGCTGTAGAAGGGATGACAAGAAGATTTGTTGGATGAATTTTGAGTAAAATGAGAGAATCTGAGGGAATTGAAGATTTTCCCTTTTTTCGCTAGAGCTAGGGTTCGGGTGTGAAGAGTTGTCCGACAAGAGGAAAATGAAAGATTTTAACAGTGTAAAATAGTCTTTTGTGATGTTTTCCAAACCTTATTTTGATGATGACATAAACACTTAATTATGTAAAACAAGCTTTTGCAGGAACAGATCTTTTCGGACGCACAGGACCGTCCGAACCAGGACAAAATTTCTCGGACGCAGTGCATCGTCCGAACAAAGTGACAGAAAGAATGGGATCCTACTGCCTTTCTTTTATAAGCTCAGATGTCGAAAGCTCTGTCGGACGAAGGACCGGTCTCATGCTCGGACGTCCGAACGTCTGTCTCAATGCACTTATTATACTGAGGATTAGTCTCTTATACACATCTAGATGTGTATAAGACGTCCGAGTTTCTAACGGCTATTTTTTGTGCATTTATTACTTAGCCGTTAGGAAGTGGTTGAAACCACTATTTATTGCTTTTATAAATAGGGGCTTTAATAACCTGAAAAAATCATCTAATACATTGAATACAAGCCTTAGAAAAGAGGAATTTGAGTGCAAATTGACTTTAGAGCTTTGTTGTATTAGTGTGAAGTTGTGAGTGCAATTCAACATTGAGTGGAGTGATAATCTTGTATAAAAAGTGTGGTTGTAAGTGAGATTCTTGGCTCAACTAAAAGAGTTTTAGTGTGAGCAATAACTTCCCAGCTTTTTTAAAGATTATTGGCTCACCAAGTGTGTGAAGCATTCAAGAAATTTGATACTTCAAGCTTGCTAGCTTGGAAGTAGTTATTGTTCAAATTTATTCTCTCTTTAATTTACTGTTCTATTGATTTTGTTATAACTGATTTTGTTATAACTGATTTTACTTTGAAAATCTCAATATTTCTTAAATTGTACAACTCATTTTTAAGAAGCCTAATTCACCCCCCCTCTTAGGTTGTTTTGGGACCAACAATTGGTATCAGAGCTTGGTCTCATTATATTGCTTAAACTGCTATTGAGAAAAGAACTATGGCAACCAACAATGCTCTGTTTTTTGAAGGCCAATCAGTTACTAGGCCTCCCATGTTTAATGGGGCAAATTTTATTAGTTGGAGAGATAGAATGAAAATATTTCTGCAATCTATTGACATTGAGTTGTGGTATGTTGTCAATGAAGGTCCATTTGAAGCTTCTATCATTGATGATCACACAAATAGAAGAAGAGAAAAGACAAGGAATGAGCTCACTCCACAAGACAAGGCAAACTTGACGTTGAATACAAAAGCCATGAATGTGCTATATAATGCCTTGGATGCAAATGAATCAACTCGCGTGAAGGGTTGCAATTCTGCTAAAGAAATATGGAATAAGTTGAAGGAAATCCATGAAGGGAGCGATGATGTTCGTGAGCAAAAGAAATCTCTACTTGTTGCCAAGTATGAGTCCTTCAAGATGGAACCACATGAGAACATAGACAAAATGTACTGCAGGTTCAATGACATTATAAAAGATCTTGAAGCCTTGAGTAAGGAGTACTCTTTGGGTGAGAAAAACAGAAAAATCCTGAATGCTCTATCCAAAGAATGGGATGCCAAAACAATTGTCATAGAGGAAGCTAAGAATTTAAATTTATTGCCTATTGAATCACTAATCAATTCTCTTACATCTTATGAACTCAAGCTAAAGGCAAAGGTTGTGGATGATGAAGAAGCAAGGCCAAGAAGGGGCATTGCTCTAAAGACCTCTCAAGAGGAAGATGAAAACAACTCCATCAATCTAGAAGATGAAGATCTTGATGAAGGAGATCTTGCACTCATCACCAAAGGATTTCTTAAACATTACATCAACAAACGAAGAATGAGAAGAGGCGGAGCTGCAAACACAAATAATTTCAAAGGGAAGTCAAGACTTGAAATAAAGAAGCAAAATCATGATAAATGCTTTGAATGCGGTCAACTCGGGCATTTTGCAAATGAGTGTCCTTCCAAGAAAAAGAAGGAAGGAAGAAAACCAAGATTCAACAACTTTCAAATCACATGGGACGCATTCTTTTCTTCAACTCACGATGTTGAAGAAGAAATGGAGTCGGCACAAATGGCCTTTATGGCTATTGGAGATGATGAGGTAAAATCTAACTATGACTCTAATGATGAAAATGATGAAGATGATCTTGAAGCTTTCATTTTAAAATTGCATGATAGCTTAAAAGAATCATATGCTAGAAATAAAGAGTTAGTAAAAAAGTCAAATGCTTTATTGAATGCTAACTCTAAACTTGTGAATGAAAACAATAGGATATCACAAGAAAATCGTGAGTTGAAGAAAAGAATGCATGTGAGATCAAAAGTCAAGGAAGAACAAGCCTCCTTGAAGAAAAGAATGGATGATTTGAATGCTCTCTTAGCTAGAAAGAAAGAAAATATTGTTGATATGAAAAAGAAATAGAAATGTAGCAATCAACAAAAATTTTGTCATATTTAGAAGGGATGACTTATGCATTGTAAAACCAAAATCTTCTTTATATGGTAATAAAAGCATTATGTGTAATTATTGCCAACAACATGGACATACTAAGAATTTGTGTTATGTCAAGAAGAATGAAAAACTTGGAATGAAAGTTGCATGGATAATAAGCAATTGCACTAACGCAAATGGACCCAACAAGAAATGGGTACCAAAAGTTATCAATTGATTTATTGTGTAGGTACTTAAAACCACCAACAATGCTAAGTGGTTCATAGATAGTGGATGTTCAAGGCACATGACGGGTGATGCCTCTCTCTTCACAAACCTTACATCCAAAAACAGTGGAAAAGTCACTTTTGGAGACAACAACAAAGCAAAATCAATCGGCATTGGTGATGTAGGTAAAAATGGTGAAACCTTGATTAAGAATGTGCTTCTTGTTGACAATTTGAACTATAATCTTTTAAGTGTTAGTCAACTTTGTGATAAAAATTTATATGTTTTCTTAACCAAGCATGAATGTCTTATCCTTGATAAAAATCATGTTGTTTTGTTCAAAGGCACTAGGCATAATGATGTTTATGTGATTCATCTTGATAAAATTAGCAATGGCAATGTAAAATGTCTTACCGCTTCCATAGATGATCCTTGGCTTTGGCATAGAAGACTTTGTCATTTTAATATGGATTTAATTGAAAAATTAGCCAAGAAAGATTTGGTAAGAGGCTTGCCAAAACTGAAATTTCTGAAAAATAAAATTTGTGATGCTTGTCAATTTGGTAAACAAGTCAAAGTTTCTTTTAAACCTAAGAATTTTGTGTCTACTCATAAACCTTTAGAATTGTTGCATTTAGACTTATTTGGACCTACTCAATATGCTAGTCTAGGTGGTTGCAAATATGCATTTGTTATCGTAGATGACTATTCTAGGTTTACTTGGGTATTATTTCTTGTTCACAAAAATGAAGCATAATTGAAAGGAAAAATAGGACTCTTCAAGAAACGGCTAGAACTATGATTAGTGAGTGTGACCTACCACAATATTTTTGGGCCGAAGCGGTTAACACGGCTTGTTATGTCATGAATCGAGTTTTATTAAGATCTTCTTTAAATAAAACTCCTTATGAACTCATTTTTTGTAGAAAACCCGTTGTGAGCTATTTCAAAGTTTTTGGTTGCAAATGCTTTATTTTAAAAATCAAAGAGAACCTTGGAAAATTTGACAAAAAAATGAGGAAGAATGCTTTTAATTGAAGAAGTTGTGCATGTTACATTTGATGAATCTAATGATGTTATCTCAAAGAATTTATGTGAAGATGAAGATACAGGTATTTTAAAGGAGCTCGAAAAGCTCGTTATTCATAAGGATCATCAAGAGGTTACATCAAGCATTGATATCAATAACCATCAAATTGATGATGAAAAGAATGAGGATGCTCAAAACGATCTTCCGAAAGCTTGGAGATTCGTCTCTAATCATCCTCAAGATTTAATCATAGGTGATCTTTCCGATGGGGTAACTACTCGTTCTCATAAACCTTTGAATAATAATTGTGCATTACTTTCTCACATTGAACCCAAACATATAGATATTGCCTTGAGTGATGAATTTTGGGTTAATGCTATGCAAGATGAACTTAGTCAATTTGAGAAAAATAATGTATGGACCTTAGTTAAAAGACCTTCTTCTCATCCCGTTATTGGTACTAAATGGGTGTTTAGAAACAAATTAAATGACAAAGGTTCTTGCGCATGAGATCATAAGAAACAAAGCTAGACTTGTTGCAAAAGGTTATGTTCAAGAAGAAGGTATTGACTTTGATGAAACCTTTGCACCCGTGGCTAGATTAGAATCCATCCGCATGTTCCTTGCATTTGCATGTTTCAATAATTTGAAATTATTTCAAATGGATGTCAAAAGTGCTTTTTTTCTGGTTTTATCGATCAAGAAGTTTTTATCGAACAACCCCCGGGCTTTGAAAATAAGAATCTTCCAAATTATGTTTTCAAACTTTCCAAAGCTTTATATGGTTTGAAACAAGCTCCAAGAGCTTGGTATGAAAGATTAAGTGGCTTCTTGATAGAAAATGGTTTCGAAAGAGGTATAGTTGATACCACACTTTTCACAAAAACTGATTTGAAAGGATTGTTAATTGTTCAAATTTATGTTGATGATATTATTTTTGAGACAACTAATGAAAGTTTGTGCAAGGATTTTTCACAACTAATGCAAGAAGAGTTTGAGATGAGTATGATGATTGCTAGGCAAGTTGCAATTTTTTCTCGGACTACAAATTCATCAAACTAAGGAAGGAACATTTATTACACAAATCAAGTACACAAAGGAGCTACTCAAACGATTCGGTATGGAAGATTGCAAACAAGTTGGTACACCACTGTGTACTTCAACCAAATTTGATAAAGACGAAGAAGGTAATAGTGTTGATGAAAAACACTATAGAGGTATGATCGGAAGTCTCCTTTACTTAACTGCCAGTAGACCAGATATCATGTTTGCTGTTTGTTTATGTGCTAGATTTCAATCTTGTCCTAAAGAATCACATTTGATGGCAGTCAAAAGAATTTTTAGATATCTAAAAGGAACAACGGATTTTGGTCTGTGGTATCCAAAGTCTTCTACTTTTGATCTAATTAGCTATTCTGATGCTGACTTTGCTGGGTGTAAAATTGATAGAAAAAGTGTCTATGGAATGTGTTATTTTCTGGGAAATTGTCTTGTGTCTTGGTTTAGTAAAAAACAAAATTTACTTGCTATTTCTCTTTCTACGGCTGAAGCCGAATACATTGCTGCCGGAAATTGTTGTGTTCAACTTCTTTGGATGAAACATACTTTGAAAGATTTTGGTGTCATTTTTTATTGTGTTCCTATATTGTGTGACAATACTAGTGCAATTAATCTCACAAAAAATCCTGTTTTGCACTCTAGAACCAAACACATTGATGTTAAGCATCATTTCATTAGAGACCTTGTTTGTAAAAAGGAAATTCGTGTTGATTATGTACCTACTTCAGATCAATTGGCTGATATTTTTACAAAACCCTTAGCTCTAGATCGATTTGAATCACTCAGAAAATGTTTAGGGATTTTACAGAAAAATTTGGCATTGGTTCATAGTTCGGATGCACTCCTTCGTCCGAACAACTGATCTTTCGAACGCTCTAGATCATCCGAAAGGATCTGTTGGTCTCGGACGCTCATATTCGTCCGAACAATGTTCTGTTTTTTCTAAAACTCTCTGGAAATCTTCCGGACGCAATGAATCGTCCGAGAAAGCTTCGGACGCACTGGCTCCACTTTCGGCCGTCCGTTCTTCAGCTTTCGGACGCTTTGTCGGACGCACACCAAACGTTCGGCCGTCCGAACGGTACCCCTGTTTCATTAAAACCGTCCAAATCCCCCCCTTTCGGACTTACCTTTACCCCCGAAACCCTTAGGCGATTTTTCCCCTCTCCACTACCCCCTACAAATTCACACTCTCACTTCCAAAATTGATTGAAGAATCATCCTACCCATAACCCTTGGCACCTAAATCACATCTCATTTCCCCCTTTTCACCATCTCATTTCCCCAAAATCTCACAAATCTTCAAATTTTTTCAATTTTCTCTTCTTCCATAACAATGGTGAAATCACGTGGCGGTTCCTCTACAGCGAGTCGGGGTAGAAAAACTAAAGGGAAGGCTCCTGTACGAGGAGAATCATCGGCAAATCCTCAAGCTTCCACCACTCCGACTCTATCCAAATTTATCGATGCCAAGGCATCCGAACGGTACCGGTACTTCTCTTCTCAGTAAATCCATTATCGTTCAGCGTCTTTATGAAATAACGAGATTTTCAGAGTAAAATCAGCCAATCATCAAATCCTGTTTTGCAAAACAAAATTGGGGTCATTTAGTGCATCTTGATTTACCCGTTTATCATGACATGATGCTTCAATTCACGGCCAATCTTCGGAAAGGTCCTACTATTCGCACCCTCATTTCTCGGGTTAACAACACTGATCTTGAGATTTCATCGAACATAATCAACACCATTTTTGAATGTGAAATCTCAAACCCCTATGATTTTTCTTACTTCTTTTCATTTGATAAATGGCCCGCTGAGGACACTCAGTTTGATATAGATGAAGTTCGAGCCATTTTCAACATCCATTTTAAACAGGCTTCGGAAGCCAAGACTACTCTGCTCACCCCTGAACTTAATATATTGTATACCCTTGTCACAAATCTTTTGTTGCCAACTGACGGGCATCGTACTGAGCCCAGAAAAATGCAACTGTACTTATTTTTCTGTGTCTTCAAGGGTATTCCTCTTGACTTTGGGTATCTTTTTTGTTCCCTATGGGAACTCTTTCTAACTGATACTCGAAGAAATTTTCATTTTGGAAAATTTCTCACAAAAATTTTTGATTTCCTCAACGTTCCCTTTACAGGAAACAAGCAATATCCTCCATATTTTAATAAATCCTACATTGAACGGAAAGGACTCCGATTTTTTAATGATCAATGGCTAACTAAGGCAGCCTTTGATATTGCCCAGTCCCAATCCCATGCCTCCACATCTGATTTTGCTATCCCTCATTCTCCTACTCCTCAACCACATCCACTCACATCTGCACCATCTACATCTGCACCATCTTCCTCTGAACCATCTCTTTCACATATCTGTGAACTCCTCACTTCACTGAGCACTCAAGTCAGCTCCTTTCAACGTCGTACAAATCGTAAGCTAAAACGACTTGAAACTCGTCAAATCATTCTCCAAGAGGCACTCAGTCTTGGCATGTCTGCTTCTACAGCTCAAGTCCAATTTGCTGATCTTCAGGTCCAACGTCCACTTGAGTCATCTTCTGACAGTGATGAACCTGAATATGAACACACACGTGAAGCCAATGCAGAAGCTGCTCAAGGAGCTGCCGATGACGATGACGATGACGATGACGATGACGATGACGATGACGATGCCAATGACGATGACGATGATGATGAAGGTATTGACGACACATTTGAGTATATCATGCAACGTCGTACCGGGGAGGAGCATGACAGTGAAGCCACCGACGAAGATGTTACATCCAAACGTCAAAAGACAGAAAATGCTCAAAAAAGAAAAATGACTCCCATTAGTTTCTTTCTGTTTTGTTGTTTTCAGCAGTGAACTTTTTAGCATTGGATATGTATTCACTTATACCCTTCAGTTGAATGTACTAAACTTCTTTCAATTCTATAAAAACTGCCTGCATATTCTAAGGGGGAGTCTTTTATACACATTGATGTCATAAGAGACAAAGTTATTGTGCTATGATATGATTGTGCTGTGATCCTATACTATGTTTTGATATAATTTGTTATATTATTATGTTTTGATATAATTTGTTGATAATTGATATCCAATATTGCAAATGGATTAGTCATATCCAATTGAGGTTTGTCATCATCAAAAAGGGGGAGATTGATGTTTTCCAAACCTTATTTTGATGATGACATAAACACTTAACTATGTAAAACAAGCTTTTGCAGGAACAGATCTTTTCAATAAATATTCATCAAAATCCTAATCTTATACACATCTAGATGTGTATAAGAGAATTTCTTATATTGATCATCTGAGCCAAAGTAATCATCATCGTCCGAACAAAGTGACAGAAAGAATGGGATCCTACTGCCTTTCTTTCGGACGCTCAGGACCGTCCGAAAGCTCTGTCGGACGAAGGACCGGACGCATGCTCGAACGTCCGAACGTAGCCTCTCAACAACACTGCAAGACGATCGGACGCTTCCTCGGACGCATTCAATCCCTCTCGGACGTCCGAAACCCCAACGGCTATTTTTTGTGCATTTATTACTTAGCCGTTAGGAAGTGGTTGAAACCACCCTATTTATTGCTCTTATAAATAGGGGCTTTAATAACCTGAAAAAATCATCTAATACATTGAATACAAGCCTTAGAAAAGAGTAATTTGAGTGCAAATTGACTTTAGAGCTTTGTTGTATTAGTGTGAAGTTGTGAGTGCAATTCAACATTGAGTGGAGTGATAATCTTGTATTAAAGTGTGGTTGTAAGTGAGATTCTTGGCTCAACTAAAAGAGTTTTAGTGTGAGCAACAACTTCTTGGCTCAGTGTCTGTCTCTTATACACACCTAGATGTGTATAAGATTCAAGAAATTTGATACCAATCATGCGAACGTCCAAAATGTTGGTCCCAAATTTATTCTCTCTTTAATTTACTGTTCTATTGATTTTGTTATAACCGATTTTGTTATAACTGATTTTACTTTGAAAATCTCAATATTTCTTAAAGTATTTTTAAGAAGCCTAATTCACCCCCCCTCTTAGGTTGCTTTGGGACCAACATTTTGGACGTTCGGATGATTGGTAAGACTACATCTGAAAACATGTCCAATCTCAGATAAATGGATGTCTGAAATTGTGGCCCAAACGTCCAAGTGGCCATTGAACGGTTGTGATCTTGCAGTAAATTTTCTAGAGAGATAAGAGCTTAAGCTAGACAGTTCGGACGAGAGGGATCATCTGATCTAGCAAGTCCAAAAATTAAGACAGTTTGGATGGATATGATTGTCCGAGACCAAATAAAACTTAGGACACATATATGCATCCAAAAACATAATATTCACATAATTTTAAAATTAGTAATTCCCAAATAAGTTCTAAGTTATTCAAAATGATATAAAAGTAAGGATTTAGTTAAAATGTCAGCTAGTTGATTAGTGCACACAAGTTCAACACAAATTTCCTTTTTGCATACAAGATATCTTATAAAATAGCTAGAATGTTGAAGTGAATTTTTTGTGAGATTGATTGCAGTAGTATTATCTCATCTAATGGGTATACAATCAAAAGTAACACCAAAATCTTTTAAAATATTGTTTAATCTAACAAAATTGAGCACAACAATTACCTATGACAATATACTTGGCTTCCACTGTGGACAAGGATATAGAAATTTGTTTCTTACAAAACCAAGACAACAAGCAATTATCCAAAAAATGAGACATACCACTAGTACGTTTTCTATCAATTTTACACCCGAAAAAGTCGGCATCCAAGTAATTAATTAAATCAAAACTAGTGGTTTTAGAGTACCATATACCATAGTTCAAAGTCCCATTTAAGTATCTAAAAATTCTCTTAACTGCAATTAGGTGTGATTCCTTAGGACATGATTGGAATCTAGCACATAAACACATGGCAAACATAATATCTGGTCTACTAGCGGTTAAATATAATACGCTTTTGATCATACCTCTATAGTGTTTATCATCAACACTACTACTTTTTTCATCCTTGTCAAGCTTGGTTGAGAGGCACATTGGCGTTCCAACGTGTTTGCCATACTCTATTCCAAAGCGCTTGAGTAACTCTATTCCAACTATGAAAGAGAAAGCAATATCAAAATCTAATTTGTGTGATAAAAGTTCCCTTCTTTGTTTGGTGAATTTGAAATCCAAGGAAGAATTGTAACTCTCCTATCATACTCGTTTCAATTCCTTTTGCATCAAACAGGAGAATTGCTTGCACAAACTTTCATTAGTGGCTCCAAAAATGATATCATTAATATAAATTTGAACAACTAACTAATCATTATTACTATTTTTGGTAAAAAGAGTAGTATCAATAATTCCTCTTTTAAAACTATTTTCAATCAAAAAATCACTTAATCTTCCATACCAAGCTCAAGGAGCTCGTTTCAAACCGTACAAAGCCTTTGATAATTTAAAAACATGATTTGGAAAATTTTTATTTTCAAAACTTGGAGGTTTTCAACAAAAAATTCTTGATCAGTAAAATCATTTAAGAAATAACTTTTCACATCTATTTGAAATAATTTGAAATTATTGAAGCATGCATGTGCAAAAAACATACGAATGGATTCTAATCTAGCAACGGGTGTGAAAGTCTCGTTATCATATTCAATTCCTTCTTTTTGTGCATAATCTTTCGAAACTAATCTATCTTTATTTCTAATTATTTCACCTTTATCATTTAGTTTATTTCTAAAATATTTTTGTTCCTAGTACCGGATGATTTGAAGGTCTATCAACTAAAGTCCACACATTGTTTTTATCAAATTGACTAAGTTCTTCTTTCATGGAAAGAATCCAAGATTCATCTTTTAAATCATCATCCACACGCATAGATTCAATATGGGAAAATAAAACACAATTACTATTCAAAGGTCTATGAGAGCGAGATTTTACCCCATCGGATGGATCACTTATGATTAATTCTTGAGACTGACTCAAGACAAACCTCCAAGCTTATGGAAGATCTTTTGACGATTCTTCTTTCCTTTGTCCTTCTTCATTCAAATGACGAGTATTGTCCTCATTTCTTTCCTTGGTCTCTTGATGTTTCTCTTGAATAGTGAGCTTTTCAAATTTTTTTGCCATACCTACATCTTCATCTTCAGCTTCACAAACATCTCCTGAAATAACATCATTAGTTTCATCAAATGTAACATGTACAACTTCTTCAATCACGAAAGTTCTTCTATTGTATACTCTGTAGGCTTTCTTGTCAATAATTCCCTTCATTCGATTTCTTGTCAAATTTTCAAAGATGCTCTTTAATTTTCAAAATAAAACATTTACAACCAAAAAATTTGAAATAACTCAAAATGAATTTTTTACAAAACAAGAGTTCATAAGAATTTTTGCTTAAAATATATCTTAAAAGAACTCGATCCATAACACAACAAGTCGTGTTAACGGTTTTGAGCCAAAAATATTTTGGTAAATCACACTCATTTATCATGGTTCCAGGGGCTTCTTGAAGTATTTTATTTTTCCTTTTAACAACAACATTTTGTTGAGGCACTAACAACCGAAAATTCATGCAAAATACCAGTGTGATCATAAAATTCAAAAAATCTGTCGAATTTGAATTCGGCTCTGTATCACTTATTATACGAACAATTCTTTATATTCAACAAATTTTTTATTTTGGAAAACAATTTTATGAAATTTTCAAAGGCTTTATTTTTGTGAACAAAAAATAGCACCCAAGTATACTTAGAACAGTCACCAATAATTACAAATGCATATTTACTACCACCGAGACTAGCATGTTGAGTTGGACCAAACAAATGCATATGCAATAATTCCAAAGATTTAGAAGAAGACACACAATTCTTTGGTTTAAAAGAAACTTTAACTTGTTTACCAAATTGGCATGCATCAAAAATTTTGTTTTTCTCAAACTTTAATGTTGGCAAACCTCTTACCAATTCTTTCTTAGCAAGGTTATCAATCAAATCTATGTTAAAATGACAAAGCCTTCTATGCCAAAGCCAAGGATCATCTTTAGAAGCGGTTAAATACTTTATATTACTACTATCAATATTATCAAGATAAACCACATAAACATCATTATGCCTTTACCTTTGAACAAAACAACAAAATTCTTTTCAAGAATTAAAAGACATTTATCTTTAGTAAAGAACACATACAAATTTCTATCACATAATTGACTAACATTTAAAATATATTATTAAGATTGTCAACTAAAAGCACGTTTTTAATCAAATTCTCACCATTTTTACCTACATCGTCAATGCCGATTGATTTTGCTTTCGTATTGTCTCCAAATGTCACATTTTTAGTATTTTTGGACTTGAGATTTGTGAAAAGAGATGCATCACTCGTCATGTGTCTTAAACATCCACTATCAATGAATTACTTAGCATTCTTGGTAGTGTTCTCTACCTACACAAAGAATTAAGCGATAACTTTTGGTACCCACAATTTCTTGGGTCCGTAAGAATTAGTAAATTGACTTAATATCTGCATAGATTCCATTCTCAATTTTTTCATTTTTTTTGACATAACAATTATTTTTCACACGTCCAAGTTGTTGGCAATAATTGTAAATAATATTCTTATTTCCATACAAAGAAGATTTTGATTTTATAAAACATAAACCAGTTCTTTCTAAAAGTGATAAAATTCTTGTTGATCAATATATTTCTATTCCTTTTCATATCAACCACTTTTTCCTTCTTTTGTTTTTTATGCAAGAGTACATATAGATCATCCAATCTTTTCTTCAAGGAGGCTTGTACTTCCTTGATCTTTATTTTCACATGCAATTTTTTCTTCAAATTACCATTTTCTAGTGATAACCTATTATTTTCATTCACAAGTTTGGAGTTAGCATTCAACAAGGCATTATTTTTTCTAACTAACTCCTTATTTTTAGCATATGATTCCATTAAGCTATCATGCATTTTTATGATAAATGTCTCAAGATCATCGTTATCATAAATTTCATCACTTGAACCATCAAAATAAGTAGTCGTTACCTCATCATCACCAATTGCCATAAAGGCCATTTGTGCCGATTCTATTTCTTCCTCAACTTCTCCTTTAGAGTTACATTCATCCCATGTGATTTGAAAATTGTTGAAATGGGATTTTCTTGCTTACTTAATCTTTTTCTTGGATGGACACTCATTTGCATAGTATCTGGGTTGACCACATTCGAAATATTTATCATTTTGTTTCTTGTTCTCAACTTCGGTCTTCCCTTTGAAGTTATTAGAGTTGACTGCCCCTCATTTTCTCATTCTCCTCTTGTTGATGTAATGTTTGAGGAATCCTTTGGTGATGAGTGCAAGATCACCTTCATCAAGATCTTCGTCTTCTATATTGATGGAGCCACTTTCATCTTGGAAGTCTTCAAGGCAATGCTTCTTTTCAGTCTTGCTTCTTCATCATCCACAACTTTAGCCTTGAGTTTCAATTCATAAGATGTAAGAAAATTAATCAAAGATTCAATGGGCATAGAATTCAAATTCTTTTCCTCCTCTATAGCAATAAATTTGGCTTCCCATTCTTTGGATAGAGCATTCAAAATTTTTCTGTTCTTGTCACCCAAAGAATATTCCTTGCCTAATGCTTCAAGATCCTTGATGATATCATCGAATCTACAATACATCTTATCAATATTCTCATGAGGTTCCATCTTGAAGGACTCATACTTAGTAACAAGCAAAGATTTCTTTTGTTCTCTCACATCATCACTACTTTCATGAATCTCTTTCAATTTATTCCATATTTCTTTACTCAAAACACAACCTTTTACATGAGTAGATTCATTGGCATCCAAAGCATTATACAAAATATTCATGACTTTTGCATTCAAAGTCAAATTGGCTTTATCTTGTAGGGTTAGTTCAACTCTTATTTTTTCTCTTCTTCTATTAGTGTGATCATCAATAATTGTGTCTTCAAAAGGATCTTCATTAACAATATACCATAAATAAATATCAATAGACTGTAAAAAAAAATTTATTCTTTCTTTACAACTAATAAAATTCAACCCATTAAACATAGGTGGTCAAGTGATAGATTGACCTTCAAGAAACAAAACATTATTAGTTGCCTTAGTGATCGATCTTTACTCAAATGCAATTAAAACAAAAGAAAGAGCCCACTAAGCTCTGATACCAATTGTTAGCCCAAAGAAACCTAATAGGGGGTGAATTAGGTTGTTTAAAAACAATTTTCAAATGAAGCACAAATAAAGTGTTTCACACTCACAAGTAATTTGATAGCAATATAATCAATTAAGCATAAAATGAGTAGAATAAATAAATAGAGAGAGATATTCAAACAACACTTCCAAACTAGCAACTTTGGAGTAGTAGTCCACTAAGTTGCTTCTTCAAATTTGGTGAGTAAATAATCCAAATTGTACACAAAGTAGGATAATCATTGCTCACACTACTTCTCTTTAGTTGAGTAAAAGATTTTACAGTGAACCTCACTTTTGTACAATGATTATCACTCCATTCATTGTTTTTGAATAGCACTCTCAATTATACACTTTTTTCAAATAATACAACACTTCTAAAGACTAAGTTTTACTCAATTTGCTTTTTACTTGCTTGCACTCAATGTGGAAGTTGATGTTTATAAGTTAAGGTTGGTTGGTATTTGCCTATAGATGTGGTAAATGAGTTTCCAACCACCTTCCAGCGACTAAGTAATTATTGCTAAAAAACTAGTCATTATAGGTTTCAGACGATAAATCTTCATTGCGTCCGCGCAGTGTCCAAACATCTAAAACACAACAGTTGAGATCTTTGTTTAGACGGTCGAGGTTGCTTCTGTTCCTTCGTCTGAAGATGATTGTTTGTTAAGTTAGATCCTTGGATGGTGAAATGCGTCCAGAAGGACTGATGTCAATGATTCATTTTCCATCGGATGAATAGATTTTTCCGATAAAGTTTCTTTCGGACGATGTTGAGCGTCCGTTGTCATCTGCTTTAGATTCCTTGTTCTCTGTCTAACCATTCGAATGGTGCTCTGCGTCTGAGATATTTTGTTCAAACAAATTCCTGCATATGAGAGGATATATCTCGTTCAGACACTCTTTTGTGTCCGAATTTCCTCTATTGCAGGCAATACATAGCATCCAAAAGCCCTATTAAGTGAAATTCTGCAAAGACTCCTGCGTCGCTTAATCGTAAACTGTTAGATTGGCTTTGTTATCATCAAAACCAAGATTGTAGGGCAACATAATATTTGAATAGATCAAGACATCATGTTCACTAATTAGTAGAGTAAATCCGATAGTATTTCATTAGGAAAGGTTCAAAGCCAAAAGTTACCTATCCTAATGTAGTGATCTTCAATTCAATTCAATTCTCTCTACGAATTCTTTGAGTCTTCGTATTGGTCAAACAATTTCCATTCATGTGAGGGATTTTTGGAATTAGTGAATGAGAATTAATCCCAATGATCCTTGAATGGTAATTTATATACCAATTTAATTCACGTCTGATCAGCTACTTTCATGTGCATGAATAAGACATTAATTCAAAGTGATAAACATGAATGGCATTAATCTATTCAATGAATTATTTTGTATTCATAAACTATGTACTCACTCCGTCCCATTTTATTTGACATTGTCAAACTTGCACATAGTTTAAGAAAATTTAATGTTACGTGACCCACTAATAAGATACTGTTTTCATAATTGTCCTTCAATTAAGAAACAAAATTTGTTAGTTGATTTTGGTACTTTAAATTTTGAACTGGTTTGTGAGATCAATTAATGTAGAGACATGAATTTAATGCTATTTTCTTGGGACTTTATGAAGGGTAAAATAGGTAAAATGGGTAAAATGAGCTTTAAAAATTTGCCATTTTAAGAAGTGACAAGTAATTTGGGACAAACTAAAATAGAAAATGTGGCATATAAAGTGGAACAGAGGGAGAATAACATTAATTGGATGATCATTTATCCATATGTAATTAATATTGTATACATTCATGAATTGCGGACTCATTAATTATATGTTCATTAATTCATTCATGAATTATGAATTTACACCTGTAGATAATTAATGATGTTTTCAGTAATTATGAAGAATCATTCATATGTTATTAATGTTGTGTTCATGAATTATGTGTATTCTTGAACTATGAACATTCAATGATGTACTAATAATTGTGCCTATTCATTGATTCCAAAAATCTTATAAATAAGAGTGCTGTAAAGGAATTGAAACACATGTTTAAGTTCAAGAGTCTTCTTTTCATTCTTTTTTCTTTGTTGATCTTCTACTCCTAGTCTAGAGTTTTAAGAATCGTATTTTGTAGAAAGAAAGTTGAGTAATATTCCACAAGTTCGTAGACTTGGTTAAATAGAGAAACTTACAAGAGTCAAGTTATTAAAATACTGGGAGAGAATTGCATAAAATTTGTTTGTACAAAGTGATGGGCAGTTATGCCTTAGAATAAAGGATTGAATTTTTGGTAACAACTATATCAATTGATTCATGTTGATCGAATTAATCTTTATCAAGTAAGTATTTATATGTTTATGCTTTGTTTTCTAGCATATAATTATATTTCAACAAAAATTAGAAATAATAATAATATCATTGTTTTTCCAACAAATTATTTATTCTATACTACATGTGATAATTCTTTTGTCCTCTAAGTTTATGCACAGGTAGGACTTTAAACGCTGTTAGACAAAAAAAAAAAAAAAAAAAAAAATGACATGAGTACAAGTACCATATATGTGTTGGAATTTTAGGAACACAACATAACAGAATTTTGAATAAAGCTTGTTGTGTACATCTAGCCAAGCTATGTACTCCATTCAGAAACAGTCCAAGGTCGAATCTAGATTAAACTTTCCGGCAGTCAAGTATCAAATCTTATGCATAATAGAGAAAGGCAGAGGAGGCAATAAAGTTGTATAACCGTTTTTTTGCTAGGAAGAAGTTGAATAACCTTTGTTTTTCTTTGGCATAGATAAGCTCTAGAGCTCTTACACACACACACACACACCAAATTTCCTCTAAACCTCTCATTTTAGGTATTTACTCATAATATTTACTTTGTCAAAATCAAGGTTCAAAGACTCAGCCGAGTCAAAACTGGAACAAGAGTGACCACTCCGAGACCGCTCTGAGATGTACAGAAGTTGCCGAAACCGGCATCGACTGGCCAAGGGAATCGTCCGATTCAGGGCGATTCAGCGCAACGATTCAAGGATTCGGTAAGAATCGTGCGATTACACCGAGTCAACTCGCGATTCATTCAATTTGAATAAAAACTAACCTTTTCATCTTTGAGATTCCAGTCAGAATAGTATAAATTCGGCCGACATATTCCCCAATTTTTTATCTTTCTGATTGGAGAGATGATTAACTCAACTAACCCACAAAAAGGAAGCAATTTTTGGAGTGGTTTAGAAGATTAGAAGTAGGATTTTCAACTTATTTTTTTCTTTCATTTTCCAGTGAAGTAGGAATAGATTTGTTAAGGAGTTTTGGAGATTTAGAAGGGTGTGTGGTGATTTTTGGAGGAAGGGATTTGGAAGTTTCATCGGTGGCGGTAGACTGAAGGATTAGCTTGGTGATGTTGATCGATGGGAAGAAGATTAGAAGTTGTGAAATTTTGACTTTGAGCCAGCCCCGATAATTTTTAAGTTTTCTTATTTTCATCCCTCTATTATTTTTTGACCCCTGAAGGATTTAAAAGTGAATAGGAGTATTATTTATCTTCAATTAGTTTTTAATCAAATTTAATTATGTTTGATGGACATCAAATCTGGTTGAATCTTGAATTGTGATTCACAAAAATAATGATTTCATTGTTTAGATAATAAGAAAGAAAATTTAATGAACAATTGTAACATCTATAAAGAAAACTTTTGATTGGCCTAATAACAACGAGTGAAATAACAATTATGTATTTCATGTTGCTTGACAGTTGTGATCACTAAATTTAATATAATTGTTCATTGATTTTATATAATTGTTGTGCTTATCATTGTTGTTTATATTTTTAATTTTTTTTTCATATTTTTAAATATATTTTTGATCTCTAAATTAACATATCCCCCGATACGCGACCGATACTCCGAGACTGATGTGGAACGATACTTTCCGCGACCGTTAACGTGACCGCGACTTTGAACCATGGTCACAGTTGATCCATCAAAGGACATATTTTCTCAAAAGAACATAGTTCCTAAAATTTAACAAATATGTAGTAATATACTCTTTTTTTAGCTATCAAAACAGGAAAAGGCTAATACTAAGGGGAAATTTTTTTCTTGGTTAATAGAAGATGCATTCATCAAATCGTAGATGTTTGTAGAGACATAGTAGACATGCTTGATCTGAATTAAGGATAACGTAAGGGAAGGTCTTGGATTATGGGGATCCATACTAGAATACAACACTTGGAGTGTATCCACAGATAATTCTAATTGACGAAAACCTTGATCCCAAGCTATTTGAAGTCCATTGCTATAGCCCATAGTTCGGCTACCTGGACAGTAGTAAATCCGATACAGCGGCTAAATCCTACCTTGTGTATCTTGAAAAACACCTGCTGCTCCTGCTATATTGCTTATGGCTGATATGCTTCCATCATAGTGCAAGGAAATAAATAGTTGTTGCTTAACTTTGGAGGTAAGTATGCTTGGAGAGCACTAAGGAATTCAAGATAGATTATCAATGGAGGTTGTTCTCTTACAAGGCATATGAGCTAAGATGACATTAAAATGGGCAACATCTAAAATTTTGTGTTAAGAATGTGCTTTCATTTATTAAGTTGAACTATGTTCTCTTGAATCTTACTCATCTATGTGATTGAATTTTTTTAGAATGTTAGGGAATATGTATCCCCAATTGTTTGTCTATAATAAGTCACTACTTGCAAAAGAAAGGGGGAGCATTCAAAATTGTTTTTTTGCAAAAAAATTGCATCACACAAGCTTCATTGTTTTGATGATGCTTTTTGGTGAGGAATGAGAGAAAATTGTTTTGATCCTAATTCTTTGCATGAATTCCCTCATATCTACTCGAATACATATTCTTGAAGGGAAGAAACGTTTTGCATAACTTGACCTATTCTCCATGTACTCATATTGAATTATATTCACCTTTTAAGGGGGAGAACAAACTAAGGAGGAGCTTAAATTGCATTATCTTTCTTATGTTTTGATGATGTCAAAAGGGGGACTTCTTAACTTATGTTTCATATTATAAAATTTTATGGTTATTTTTAGAATTGTCAAATTGATTTGTCATCATCAAAAAGGGGGAGATTGTTGAACCCCAGTTATGTTAATCATGTTTCGATGATGACCAAATCGCACTAATGGTTTGAAAAGAAGTATGCAAAAAAAAACAGGGAGGTTCATATGCAAATGATCATCCGAACAAAATAACTAGAAGACTCCACAGACGCAAATGACTGTCTAAAAGATAGAGTTTCAGACGATGGTAATCATCCGACACAAAGAACCTGAAGCAGTCTTGGTCGAAGAACAACGTCTGATCCTATTTTTAGAGGACATTGCTTTGATCGGACGCGGGTTCGGACGTATCCTCAGACGTCCGAATGAATACCCTCAGAGAACGGACGCAGCGTCGGACACAGAGGTTAGCAGTTGCCGTCCGAAAGGTCCAACAGCTAGTTGGTTCGAACGCACACCCACTGCATCGGCCGTCTGAAAGGTCCAACGGCTAGTTTTCCAGTAAATAGAAAATAGCCGTTGGAGACGGCCGATGGCCCAAGTTGTTGGAAGCAGATTTAGGGTAATTATAAATACCCCCAAGTCTGTAAATGCAAATAATAGAGAGTAGAACTACTGCATTCAATACAAACACTTGTAAGAGCTATTTTGGAAGAAATAGGCTAAAATATTGTGGGTGTATTGGTTTGAGTAGTGTAGTTCTCTTGGCTCAACTAGAGGGAATTAATGTGAGCAAGAGTAGACTAGTGAGTGATCTTCAAGTGTAAGAGTGGAGGGATAACAGTGTACTAAAGTGAGGTTGTTGTGTAAAACCCTTTGGCTCAACTAGAGGGACTTAGTTAGTGCAAGGGTGAGCCTACTTTGTGTACAAGAAGGTTATTGCCTCACGTTCTTTGAAGAGGCACTACTAGTGAAAATACTCCGAACTTGAGAAGTTTGGGAGTTTGGTTTGATACTCTCTATCTCTATCTTTATATTTGTTCTTTAAACTTTAATTGTTAAATATTTATTATATTCATTTGTGATTAAGTGTTTATTTGTTGCATTTCCATTAAGCACATTAAAAAGGTTTATTTTTGAAACAACCTAATTCACCCCCCTCGTTGCTTTTGGGGCCAACAATGTTGATCATCTACCCCTGGCTTAAGGGTGTTAGTGTGAATTTTAGAAAATTTGACCCATGAATATTACACATTCTTTGCTGCAAAAGTTATCTATGTTCTTCACTTTGGGACTAGGAAAAGACTTTGAAAGGACTAGCCAAGAGGCAACCACTGATGAAGGAGAAAGAAACGCGTTAAGTTGAAGATAATTCTTAATCCTTCCTGTTGTTACTTGAATTTGAACTATTTTAAGGTTAATGGTTAGGAATATTAGGGTCTTTATGTATGGTAGTTGTTACGGGGTGAAAAATAATGAAAGATCGTTAATTTGGTGAACTAAAGTTGAATTTATGTGTTTATGCCTATCACTATAATCTTGATGTTTAAATGTTTATACATGATTAAGAAGTGTTATTTGATCATAAATTAGGTTAAACAATGAAAATGTTAGATGTGTTTAGAAATCTAGAAATTCAATTTCTGGATGTTTTTGAAGTATTCGATAGGGATTCGGTCGAAAATTAGTGGTAGAAGTAGAACTTACTATTGTTATTGTGCATAGTTAACCAAATCTATCAAAATCAAATCGGATTGACTTTCGTTCAAGCGAACTTATGACTGAACTTGCGTTTTTACATTTTGGCTAGGTTTGGGATTTGTTTGGTTAATGTTTAGGGAGATTTAATGTCCACATGGGAGAGGATTGGTCTAACTCATTTTATTATTTGACTTGCATCCAAACTAAGCGGTTCTTATTCCTTTCCGTAGCTTTCCTAAAAATGCTTTATGACTATCACATGTTCCAAGGCAAATATTTAGGTAGACCCGGTCTTTGGCCCCATCTGTAGACCTTGTGGTCAATATTAAATCTTAAAAAATCTTACTTACATCAGCTGATGTCATAGATTCTCTAAGGCTTAATCCATACCACAGGGTTTACAAGTGGGGCCCAAAAACCAGGTCTACCTACGTATTTGCCAATGTTCCAAACTTGTATCTTCCTTGTGAAGATAGACTGATCATGTGTACTTTATAATTTCTGTGTATGAAATAGTAAGTGTCAGCCGTAAATTCAATTAATGTGTGAATTGCATGGTGAATCGTGAATGTAATGTGCAGCTATTGTCAACATTGGTTGGTTGGTTAAGAAAAAGTTCTCATGGCTCTTATTCCTTCCTTCCCATTTATTTAGTATAGTCAAACGTATACATAGTTTAAAAAAAAAGTTAATATTTGATCAACTAGTAAATTACATTTTCCATAATAGTCTCTCAATTCAAATTCAAAATTTGTTAGTTGATTGTGGAATTTCAAATTTTGAAATGGTTTATGAGAGTAATTAATGTTAAAACATGAAGTAATTAATGTTAAAACATGAAGTTAATGCTGTTTTTTAAGGACTTGCATGAAAGGTAAAATAGGTAAAATAATCTTAATGTATTTGCCATATTAAGGAGTGACAAATAAATTGAGATAAGCAAAAATAAAAAGAATGACATAGAAGGAAAATACTTTACAAAGCCAATTTTTAAAGCCAGTTTCTAAAGTCAGTCTACATGGCAACATCTTATCAAACCACGACTTCTCCCTGCTTTTAGATTTTTGGCCGGATTTTTTTCCTTCTTTCCCGGATCTAATGACACATCCTAACTTTTTTTTGTCACTTTGTATAAATACACTGAATATATAAAATGGGATGGAGGGAGTACTTTATACCCTTAGCTCAATGGGAAAATGCTTACCTGTCACCGACCTTGCTAACTTTCCTAAAAGTTAGGTATGAATCTAATATGCCAATAGACTTTGCGTACCATTGAAGTTAATGAATGTATTAATTTAAAAAACATACAGACTATTCAGTCAATAAATTATACTTTGATTATTGAATTATTCACCAAACTATTTTGGTAGCTAAAAAAAATCGCTCAATTTATAAAAATACGCCCATAGGATCATTCATTTTATTTCTAGAGCCATTATGTGATTCGTTAACCTAGTTTCGTGCATGTCACGTGATTTTAATGGAGGAAAATTGTCCAATCACTTTTTATTACACTTACCTTCAATAATTGTCAAAACGACATATCATTTTCAACAAGTCTTAAAAAAAAAGACATTAAGGGTGGAGGTCAAATTAGTGTGGGCCGAGGGAGGGGGTGGCGGAGGAAAGCATTGGCAGGTTGGGAAAAAATGGAAGGAGGAAGGCGGGTTAGATTTGAGAGGGAAAGGAGGATTAAAGGACCAGATCGGGATGAAGATAAGGGATGGGGTGGTAGGGGCAAGGTTGGGGAATTAGTTGAGGAGAATAGAGGGATGGGGAGAGGGCTGGGTTTAGATTGGGAAGGGAGAGGGAGGATCAAATTCGCTGGTAGGAAATGAGAGAAAGGGTCAAATTTGTTAGGGCGGGAAAAGGTTTGTTTGAGGGTTGGCGTGAGTAGGGTAGGAGAAGGGCAATGGTAGGTTAGTTGGAAGAAAGTAGGGGAATGCATGGGGGATTGGCTAAGAGAGGGGTGGTAGAAGGGGAAAAAAATAGGTGGTAGGTTGGCTAGGAGAGGGAGGTGGCGAAAGAAGGATATAAAGGGTTATGGTAGATTGGCTGGGGGAGGGGGAATGAGGTGATGGTTGGCTGTGGAAAGGGAATGGCAAAAGAAGGGATCTGGAGGAGGGTGGTGGTGGGCTAGTTAGCGAAGAGGGTGGTTAGGGATTTCAAATTTAATTTCTGATCCCAGGTTTTTTTATAATTTTTAGTATGACACTTCTTATAATTAATTAATTTTTTATCATTTAATTTTAACCCCCGAATTTTTTTTTAATATGTTAATTCACTATAGTTGGACAATTTTAACCCCAAAAAAATAATTTTCATCAACATTAACAAATAAAATAAACTAACCCAATAGATGCAATTGTTGAAGTTGAGGGACCTTTTAGGCCACAATTAATTCTATGATTATTTTTATAGTTGAAACATAATAGAGTGAATATTTAGACTCTAAATTAGTTTGATCGAATTTAAATGTGAATGTTCTACTGATTGTTTTGCCTCGAGAATATGTCACTTACACTACTTCTGTGTGCTACCATAATTTTCTTTATAGTATTAGTGTATGTATTCCTTGTGATCATGTGAATACGTATGTAGGGCTGTAACTAAATCTCAACAAGTTGGATAAGGGTGTGTTCAAACTTGACTCGTTAAATAGAGAGCATTGTCTGTATTCAACTTGTGATCAAGAAAATCTCTAAGAGTGATGATCAAGATTGGCTTGTTTGATAATTTGTTTGAGAAAAGTTTGGCTTACTCATAACTTTCAAGTCAAGTTCAAACACATCCGAGTAGTTCGTTTGTTGTAACTTTTACCCTAATTTGCTATTTTCTTTCCCTACATTTTGCTCTATAAGAATCTGAAGATCAATGATGATGGTTAAAGAATATGATTTGGATATCTATTATGGTTATTTAGGGATGTGATTTGAAACTTTTGATTCAAAATATATACAAAAGACTAAAAATAAGGAATGAGAAATTTAATAAGAGAAATAACTAATAAATAGAAAAAAATGGAAGATACTTTGTGCAATTAAATTGCTTACTTTTAATATTTTATTTTATATTCACAAACTTATCAAATTGGGCAACAAAAGGATTGTCTTGGCTCCCTAAAAAAGTCGAGCATCAAATATTATAGAAATTTGGATTGATAACTAAATGAATAGGTTTGAACAACTTTGTCTCAAGTCGAGCTCAAGCCGAGTACCAAACTATTTGACTTTATTTACAGCCCTATACATACGATTGTTCAAACTATGAAGCATGCTTTGGAAACACTTACTTTTTTGTAGTTAAGAAAGTATGGAAATATAAAATTTCAAAAAATTCTAGAATGAGAAAAAGGAAATAATTAAGAAAATTAGAGAAGATTAAAACCCAAAAATTCTAGAAAATCATAACTAGTGTGAATTAACTAAACAAGGCAAGTAATTTATAGTGCTTCCTAATTCAAACGACTAGGCAGTAATTAAGGTTAGAATAACTAAAATAATATAGAAATTTAGATGAACAAAAATTGAAAACTTTGGATCTATAGATATAAGGTTTATAAGGCTAGAAAATGTTGTGATTGTTTCTGGAAATATTTCTAGAAAAAGAACTAGATAAGGATTGGGAATTTGAGAGAGAGAGAGACAGAGAGAGAAAGAGAGCAGCAAATAGAAAGGGAAAGTTTATTGATTTCAGGAAAGAATCAAGAACAATCAATTACAAGTTGGTTGGCTTCCATCAGACAATTCCTTTTTATTGCTACACAGTGTAACTACTCCATCCTAACTAACTGCCAACTCAGTACTTAACCAACTTTTTCCCTAAGTAACTAAGACTGGCTTTTAACTTCTCCTTTCACACGAGTTACAGCAAGTACAGAAAAACTCTACTAGCTTAGTCATTACAATACTTTCCCCTCCAATTAATCCTAGTCTCTAGGATTAAAATCTTGAAACTGAGTGGCAATGACTGTATGGTCAAGTTCCCATGTGGCATCCTCCATGTCCAAATTGTCTTATTGAATCAAAACCTGTACCTGCTGCTGATCCCTCAGTATAGTCCTTCTGTCCTGCACAGCTAAAGGGGCCATCCTGATTTCTCCTTCTTATGTCAGCTGTGGAAGAGTAGTATGTGCCTTAGCTCTGTTGGTAGAAGGTTTCAACAAGGACACGTGAAATACAGGGTGTGGCTTCAGTTGGCAGCTCCAATTTGTAGGCCACTTGCACAATGGCTTCAGTTGGTGACACCTTGTGAGGACCAAAATACTTGGACGAAAGCTTCAGGTTCCTCCTTAAGGCTACTGTAGTCTGCCTGTAATGAAGTAATTTAAGGTAGACCAACCCCCCAACCTCAAAACTTCTCTCAATCCTATTCTTGTCAGCAGTGTGCTTCATCTTATTTGGCGTTTGCTGTAAATTTTCTCTCAATAGCATATTCCAATTCACCTTGGTAAGCAACTAATCATCCACTGCTGCTACTATTATGTAAGACTCAGATTGCAAACACAACTGTATGGAAGCATAGCCATGCAATACACGAAAGAGAGATATTTTTAGGGTTGTGTGGTAATTGGTGTTGTACCACTACTTGCCTATTGCCAAATATTTCTTTTGTGAGGCTGTTGAAAGCATAAGCACCTAACATAAGTCTCCTTACATCTATTCACCCTCTCTATTTGCTCATCAGATTGTGGGTGATTAGCAATTGAAAAGCATAGCTAAGTTCCTAATTTGGCAAATAGCTCTTACAAAAATATATTGGAGAAGCTACAATCCCTATATTTGAGCATTCCTTGACTGTACGAATAACCTGGTGATGTAGAAGGGTTAGTTTAAAGGGCTGCCAGCAACTCCTTGTCCTAAGAATCCTCCTTGTAACTGCCTACTACCTCAGATAACCAGTTAGGTTTGATTGCTGATATGGCATTTATCTGTTCAGGTACCCTCTCCTCTCCATATCACCTTCTCTTCTGGACAATGTGTCGACTACACGACATTGTGTTTGCCCTTCTTGTATGGTATTTCATAGTCTAGCCCCATCAATCTAGTAGGACATTTTTTTTGAGTGGTGTAGTAATTTTCTGATCCAATAGAAATTTGAGGCTTCTGTAATCTGTCATGATGATGAAATGACTCCCCAAGAGATAATGTTTCCATTTTGTGATAGTAGAGATTAGGGATAGAAGCTCCTTCTCATAGATTGACAGTGATTGATTCTTGATTCCTAATGCTTGGCTCATATAAGCCAGTGGTTGGCTCTGCTGTATAAGCACTGTCCACTTGCCTTTTGACTTGCATTAGTTTCTAAGACAAATGGCTTGTTGAAATCAGGCAGTGTAAGCACAGGTATACTGCTCATAGCTTTTTGAGTTTCTAGAATGCTTCCTCAGCTTCCGGATTCCATTCAAGCCCTTATTTTTTCAACAGCTCAGTCAAGGTCTTATCAATCTATCCATATCCTTTAACAAATCTTTTGTAATAATCTATTAATCCTTCAGAATCCTCTCATGGCTTTTACATTTGTAGGAGTGGGCAAGGTGAACATACCATCAATCGTGGCAGGATCAGTCAATACATATGCTCTTGTAACCACATGTCCAAGATATTTTACTTGGCACAAATAAGCATTTGGAGAGTTTCGCAAAAAAAGAGTCTGAATTCTAAGTTTTTCCAGTACAGGATGTAGGTAAGTCAAATGAGTTTCACAATTAGGACTGTAAATCAGGATGACATCAAAGAAAACAAGGACAAATTTTCTGATATAAGGTTCAAAAACACTTCATCAAGGCTTGGAAGGTGGCTGGAGCATTTGTTTGGCCAAATGGCAAAACAAGGAATTCAAAAAGGCCCTGGTGTGTTTTAAAAGCAGTTTTGTGGACATCTTGGGAATTTATCCTAATCTAGTGATAACCAAATCTCAAGTCCACCTTAGAAAACACCTTAGCACCATGCAATTCATCCAATAGGTCATCTATTATGGGAATGGGAAATTTATCGTTTGATAATGAGGTGATTTAGCTGGCTGTAATCAATGCAAAACCTCCAACTACTATCTTCCTTTTTGACTAACAACAGGAGAGGCAAAAAAATTGTGACTGTATTGGATTAAACCAGCTTCCAACATGTTCTTGACTTGTTTTTCTATTTCATTTTTTTGTGAGAGGATATCTGTATGGGGAGATTTTAAATGGTTTGGCATCTGGTTTGAGGGGAATTTGATGGTCAAGGGATTTGGAGGGGGTAGATGTTTTGGCTCTCTAAACACATCATATATTCAGCGAGCAGTTTATATAGAGTGTTAGGAATTGTGGTTACTTGAAAGAGGCTGTTTTCTCTCCTGCTAGGATAAGGTGTCTAACTCCCATTCCTCTATCTTCCATGCCTCTACCTTGCTTCTTCTGTCCTCATTACTACTGCTGCAGAGTCCTGGTCTCCATGCAAGGTTACTTGTTGTCTATCACTGTCAAAGGCAATGTTTAGCTCCTTGAAATCAAAGGATATGTGTAATTGGGCTATAAGTTTTCATCCAATCTACTCCAACGATCAGATCATAGGGTTCTAGGTCCAGAATATATACAACAAGAGTGAATGTGTACCCTTGAATGTTCCAACTCAGCTTAGGGATCCAAGATGAATAAGTCAACTCTTTCCCATCTGCAACCTTACCTTGAAGGGCCTGTGAGAGCACCACAAATGAGGAAATTTATTGGCTGTGGCAGTTTTCATGAAACAGCGAGTACTTCCTCCATCCAACAACACATCTAACTCCAGTACCTCCAATTGTCCCTTTATCTTGACTGTACTAGAAATCATGTGCTCTGTTAGTGAATGTATTGACAGTTCAATATCCTTGCCTTTCCGCTTCCCATTGTACCCAATGATCTCTCTCCTTCCATTTCCTCATTTGAAGTCAACTTAGTTTCATCTACCAGGAGCATGTGAATGCCCTTTTGTTTACATACATGTGCTAGACCAAATTTATCCGCACATTAGAAGTATTCTGAATCATACAAATGACCCAAGAAGCTATGATGGGTACTATGTAATCATACGATTCACATTATCCATGGCAGCAGCGTTCTTATGTACTTGGGCTTAATTTTTTGTATCCGTAATCTGACTAGTTGAAATAATATTTGCACATCTATATATAAAAAAAGAATGTCTACAATGACCACAAAGATATGAACGTTAAGTTATTTTAAAACGGGGTTCCACCCATGGGAATAAGATAAAAATAGATTCCCAATAGATTGGGAGGGTAGTGTTCTAGCACTCTTTCTTAATACTTTTAATAGCTAGCCGGATAGTTAAAGGGCGAAAGCCAGTGCATCGTGAATTATTTACAGATGAAGAGATGTCAAAGGTGGATTGATCCAGTAGACATGGCTAAACTAGGGGGAAAAAAAGAAGAAGAAGAAAGGAGTCCTGTTACATAGATTTACTGTTGTACATCATATGAAATGAAGTGTGTCTATATATATATATCATACATTTGGGAATAAGATAAAAATAGATTATAATTCTATTTGACATTCCCAATAGATTGGGAGGGTAGTGTTCTAGCACTCTTTCTTAATACTTTTAATAGCTAGCCGGATAGTTAAAGGGCGAAAGCCAGTGCATCGTGAATTATTTACAGATGAAGAGATGTCAAAGGTGGATTGATCCAGTAGACATGGCTAAACTAGGGGGAAAAAAAGAAGAAGAAGAAAGGAGTCCTGTTACATAGATTTACTGTTGTACATCATATGAAATGAAGTGTGTCTATATATATATATCATACATTTGGGAATAAGATAAAAATAGATTCCCAATAGATTGGGAGGGTAGTGTTCTAGCACTCTTTCTTAATACTTTTAATAGCTAGCCGGATAGTTAAAGGGCGAAATGCATCGTGAATTATTTACGAGATGAAGAAAATTGCTGCCTTTTGTTAAGAATTCCTATAAACTACCCTCCCAACACAGAAAAGATTTTTATCTTATTCCAAATGAAAGTTACATAGATTTACTGTTGTACATCATATGAAATGAAGTGTGTCTATATATATACTATATCATACATTTGGGAATAAGATAAAAATAGATTCCCAATAGATTGGGAGGGTAGTGTTCTAGCACTCTTTCTTAATACTTTTAATAGCTAGCCGGATAGTTAAAGGGCGTAGCCGCATCGTGAGAGTTCTAATAGGACTGATCTCGTACTTAAATTGCTAAAATACATCATATGAAATGAAGTGTGTCTATATATATATATCCCAATCATTTGGGAATCTATGTAAAATAGATTCCCAATGTATCAAGATTACTGTTCTAAGATCATACACATCTAGATGTGTTTAATAGACAGCAGTAACAATTGTTTTGCCTCTCCTGTTGTTATCACACCATGAGGGTCTGTCAGAAACCACCATAGATAGTTATTTATACCTGACAGTTAGCCACTGATAAATTTCTCAATACACAGTCTGTTACATAGATTTCTTGTACATCATATGAAATGAAGTGTGTCTATATATATATATCATACATTTGGGAATAAGATAAAAATAGATTCCCAATAGATTGGGAGGGTAGTGTTCTAGCACTCTTTCTTAATACTTTTAATAGCTAGCCGGATAGTTAAAGGGCGAAAGCCAGTGCATCGTGAATTATTTACAGATGAAGAGATGTCAAAGGTGGATTGATCCAGTAGACATGGCTAAACTAGGGAGAAAAAAAGAAGATGAAGAAGAAAGGAGTCCTGTTACATAGATTTACTGTTGTACATCATATGAAATGAAGTGTGTCTATATATATATATCATACATTTGGATAATAAATTGTAAGATATGTCATGCAAGACTTGTTTTATATGTGACACACATAATAATTGGTAATTTTACCTAATTGATTGATACCCCAATTTTGGTATGATTGAATAATAACTTCAATCAATTAGTAAGAAAAATTATGTATTTGGAAATATATTATTTTGTTATATTCTAATTATGTAATTATGGTAATATACTTGATGGAAGGAAACTCTAGAGATTTCTTATTCTTCAAGTAAGGTTCCTAGTCTAACTTATAAATAAGCGTGTGCTACTCTATCTATTTTACGGATTTTCAATTAGACATATGCTAGAAGACTTTTACCTTAATATATTTTATATTATTGTTCAATTGCAAAGTGAAAGACATACGTTCGTGAGGTGAATAATAGTTTATACAATTATAATTGGAGGTTTAGCCAATTTTGATTTATGTTTCCGCTGATTGATGCATGATCATATGCGTAATAGATTTAATAGCTACGGACTTGTGTTTTAAAGATGTTTCCTTCTTGATTTGTAGCGTTTGATGATTCAATAATTCTCTGGTGCTTGGCACATTATTTTGCTTGGTTAGTAGAGATGTTGTTTGGTGTTATTGACGTCTAAATGTAAACAAGACATTTTTTGTTTTCTAATATATGTGCATGCTTGTATCCTATTTTCTGTATGCATTTTGTTCATATTGGATAGATTGGATTTTATAAGGCCAAAAAACTCACGGGACCACTAAACTATTCCGATAGTAAAATTTTGACTATTAAACTTTTTTGATTTTTAAATTGGCCACTCAACTTCAAAAAGTGATGCACTTGTGGCCATTGCATCTAATTTTGGTGTTAAATCAAATGGAATGAGTGACGCGCACGGTGCATGTAATAAATAATCGGGTAATGATATTGCCACAACAAAAATCATATTGCCATGGACAGCATATTTTCATTAAATAACATAAATACCCACATAACTATTCACACCCAATCACAAGTCCTCCTTTCCCTTTTCTTCCTTCGGATTCTTCTCTCTCTCCCGCAGAGCAGGCCTACCGTCCCTCTTTCTCTCCCATTCAGTTTCGTACTCTTTGTTCTTTTCTGCCCATATCATCAACCCAAATAATTTGCCCAAGCCAAGAAAATCCTTTTTAGCAATTTAAGTACGAGATCAGTCCTATTAGAAAAAAAAAAAAAAAAAAAACTAACGAATGTAATAACTATCTATGGTGGTTTCTGGTGCAGACCCTCCTGTCCTCGATAAGGGTTGTTTGAAAATTTTCAAAACCAAAATTCAGGGGAAACAGAAGAAATGGCAGACGAGTAGGTAGTGGTTTTAAGGAATTAGTGGGAGGCTGGCCTTCTTTCTTCCCAACGAGACCTCTTTCACTCACTTAATGAACGACCCCGAGGACTTTCATAAAGCCCTTCTTTTGCTTCATCCCGATCCCTGTATCCCGAAAAGAGGGTGAAGTAACAGCGCCCTACGAGGTTGAAGGTGAATAGTAGAGTGGATGAATAAGGATTTTGGATATGGGGTGAAGATTATTGGACCTATTTTTTCAAGGGTTTTTCCTTCTCTTCTCGCACTTTATGGAGGTGGGTTTTTGTAGAGGATGAGAAGGGGGTTGAATATTGTGGGACTTGACTAGAGAAATTTTCATTCACCTTAAAAAATACTCTATTTGTTTACCTTTCTTTGTCATTGGTTTGGATCTTTTCTGTGTTTTGAATTTTATAGGAATTCTTAACAAAAGGCAGCAATTTTGGCATGGTTGTCATCATAGAGTGAATGAAAAAGAGTGGAAAACGGAGAGAGAAAGAAGGCGTTGGAAAATTTGGGAGAAAAAAAGAAAGTGGGAATTATAAAAGGAAAGTGGGAATTATAAAAGGAAGGGTAATTATGTTATTTTTTTAAAATATGTTGTGGCATTACGATGTTTGTTGTTACAATATCAAGGCACATAATTACTTCATCACCCACATCCTGTTCTATTTCTTATCACACCAACTGTCAAAATAAAATGTTATGATCTTAGAAAAGTAATCTTGACCATTCATTAGGTGGTGTGACAGAAAGTATATATTTCTTATCACACCACTTATTGAACTGTCAAGATTAATTGGTATGATTTTAGAAAAGTAATTTTGATCGTTCATTAGGTGGTGTGATAGAAAATGGCACAGAATGTGAGATAGAGGATCCTTAGCACAATATCATTACCCTAAATAATATAAGCAAACTCATCTAGATAGATATAAAAGGCATAGCTTGTTGCGGGGACGGCTATGCCGCTATGCACTGACGCCGGTCACCACTGACAGGTGGTAGTTTTCGACAATAAAGTCATTTTCAGACCTCTTTTCACGTAGGTTGAGATTCCGACCTCGTATTTGGATGAAAATGAGCGGAGGGGTAGTGAAACCGGTAGATATCCGAAGCGGTTTCTCCCTCTTTACACCATGTTTCAAGTTGTTTTAGTGTGTTAGATTGCAATTTGAATTGTGATCTACTCATTGAAATGAACATTTAGTATAAATTTTCCAAGATTTGGTGTTAATTTGAGTAGTGAACAATGCTGTGCCTCGTCGAAGTTCACCGGCAATAATAGCATTGGTCTACTGATGAGATTGGGAAAGAAATAAAATCCAGAATTGCAACATTATCCTCAACTTTCTCTTGCTCTGTTTTCTGACCCCCTCAACCTTTAGTAGTTTTCAAATTAAAGCCTCTAAGATTGGAAAAGTAAAAATTTAATTGAATTACTTTTAATCATTTTTATTATGGACTAAAATACTCTCAATATTTGGTCTACCAATCTTGTTTAACCCAAAAATCAAACAGATTAAAGCCTTTAAGGCTGGAAAAGTAAAAATTTATTTAATTACTTTAAATCATTTTTGTTATGGACTAAAACACCCTCAATTTTTGGTCTACCAATCTTGTTTATACCTAAAATCAAACAGAATGGCCACAAGTATATTACTTAAAATTTTAAAGTTCAATAGGTAATTTGAAATTGTAAAAAGTTTAAGTCTCTAAATCATACTATATGAATAGTTTAGTGACCAACAGGGTTTTTTGCCCTAATGATTACTATGAAATCAATGACTTGAACTTGAGAGTTCTTAGTCACAGACCATTAATTGCACTTTGCATGTTATCAAAATCTTGCCATTTTATATTTGATGGCATAGATAATTTTGTAACTTGAAAATAATTGTCTAAACATTGATGGACTTCCAGTGCATGTATTCAAATTGCGGACCACTTACTTTGAGTATATGATTTCCATTCAAGAGAACAAGTGTCCAGTTATGTATCTGATGATGCCAAAATATTATACCGAATGACAATATTACACGTGGCTCTGAACCCGGGTCTACTAAGGGTATTTTAGTAATTTTTATCCATGTGGTTCAAATGGGCTTGACTGGGTCAAGTATTATATATTCAACCCACGGATTGATCCAACCCATCAATTTCAGGTATAAATATCACCAAGGTAGTGACAGGTTAGATTCAGGAAATTACTTTCCTAATTATTTTTTCTATTGACTCAAGCTCTGAATTATTATTGAATTTTACTCTCTGGTCTATGTACTGACTTGAGCGTCAGAGCTTACCCTGGGGGACAAAGCCCAGCCTTTTTTATTTTCAAGTGGACGTGGGTACTATGCGTGGTCCCAACTTTTACTTTGGACGATACTGCACACGGGCGAACCCTAGCCCAAAATTTTTGTATCAACATTTGGCGCCATCTGTGGAAAACTGAACTAAAAGTCATTACTAAGACATGGCACCTAACATGCATAACACTCACAGGAGTAACGCTGGCAAGGGAAAAGAAATTTCGACTCAACATTACTCCGGTCGATCCAATAGGGAGATGAATCGGTAGAGGAAACACGAAGGGGATTCTGGTCCCCGGGTTGTGACAATGATAAAGAGATTCACAAGTTGAGGCAGAAAAATGCTCAGTTGAAGGAAATGCTCATTAGGCAGCAATTGGAGCAACACCTGACAGTAGGATTTCAATCTCAAGGCGAACAACACCCTCACTATTCGGGTAACAATTCCCGGATTGTCCACCCCCAACTTCATGCTGGAGAGGAAGAAAAGGGAACTCAATGAGAGAGGAACAGAAAGGAACAGAGGACCAGGGAACTAACTCCTGTGGGGTCTGCCCGGCAGGAGCACCATCGTCAGTCTGCCGGCAAGAGCGAACTGGCTAAACTGCCAGGCTAGAATCTAGAAGAGTGGCCTCATCAAGGTCGAGTGGTACCAGGGAAAGGAGTCCAGGTGAAGCAATATCTGTAGCTCATGAGATAAGACGACACCAAGAGAGGGACCGTACTATGTTGGTAGTTCTCGAAAGGGAAGAGGACCTAAGGAAGAGGCTGGAAGAGTTGCAGGCCAGGGTGGACAGAATGGGCGATAGAGAAGGAAGGAGTACTAGATACAAGTATTCCCTTCCCTTCACTGACGACATCATGCAAGAACCTCTTCCTAGAAGATGGCAGACTCTCCACTGACTCTTATGATGGAGAGTACTAATCCATGGGAGCACCTAGATGCCTACCGCTCCAAAATGTGCCTCCAAGGAGTGTCTGATGCTATTCTCTACCAAGCGTTTCCCGGAACCCTCAAGGGCATTGCCTTAGACTGGTTTAGAGGGTATAAGAAGGGCGACATCAAAAATTTTGATCAACTGGTAGATTTGTTTTTAAATAAGTTTGGGAATCAAAAGAGGAACCCAAAGACGAGAACACACCTGCTTATTCTTTAGCAGAAGTTAGATGATCACTCATGGATTATGTGAAAAGGTTCAAGACGGAGACGATTGGAATCCAAGGAGTTACGGAGGAAATACAGATCATGGCCTTCCAGACCGGGGTGAGGCCGGGAAAATTTTTTCCTTTAATCTCAACTTCAAACCACCAACCACTCTCGCTGCTCTCTTCCTTCAAGTAGAAAAATTTGCTCAAGCTGATGAGGGAGAAGGGAAGAAGAGAAAGGCTAATGAAGAAATTAGTAAAGTAGAACCTGCTAAGAAGATCAATGTTAGGGACCGACTATCTGTAACTGTCCCTATAGGAGGAGTCCTGACCTTCGTAAAGTTTATAATTTACTCAATTCTACCCCGGCTCATATTTTAGCTGTGGTTGAGAAAGAGTCTTTTATGAAATGGCAAACTCCAATGAGGAGCAACCCAGAGCATAGAGACGAAAAGAAGTGGTGTTGCTTCCACAAGGACCATGGGCAAGATACCAATGATTGTTTTTCTTTGAAAAATGTAATTGAAGAGCTTATCGGAAGAGGTTACTTGAAATAGTTTATCCGAGACTAAGAACGAAGTAGGTAGTTTCCAACTGAAAACCTAGGGAAGGTGTTACCAGCTAAGCCCTAAAGAGTAGTACACCTAATATCTTGTATAACTTTTCATGTACTTTCTTAGGCCATGCTACACCTTGTTTGAGGTGAAATTTGCTTGAACACCTTGTAAACATCTTATTTTCAATAAATGAAAGTTTTCAAGTCTTTTTATCCTCCTTTGACAATATTGTAATTAATTCTCTATAATAAATAGTTCAAAACAAAAGAGGTTGAGCAAGAAGGATCCCACATACTCAGGTTTTTCAAAGGCATTTGTTCTTCAGGACTCAAGCACCTTCTAGGGTCACATCACATCTCTGGAAGCACAAGCTAAGTCTCACTCCAAGAGTGAGATCACCCTTCCGAGGGTCAAATATCTCATCCTCTGGGATCTCCTCACCCTGCCAGGGGCAAGTCTAAATCTTCCCAATAGAAAACTCCTACAAGCTAAGTCTCACCCCAAGAGTGAGACTCACCCTTCCAGGGGTCAAATATCTCATCCTCCAGGATCACCTTACTCCTCTGAGGGCAATTCCATGGACTTCCAAAGTGAACTACCTATGTCATACTTACTCTCCAAAGTAGGACTTACCCCCTCCGAGGGTAATTTCATGGACTTCTAAAGTAAAGTACCTATGTCAAACCTACTTTTCGGAGTAGGATTCACTACTCCAGGGGCAATTCTATGATGACTTCCAAAGTGAAGTACCAATGTCAAACCTACTCTCCGGAGTAGGATTTACCCCTCTGGGTGCAATTTCATAGACTTCCAAAGTGAAGTACATATGTCATACCTACTCTCCGGAGCAGGATTTACCCTTTCGGGGCCAATTCAATGTCTTCTAAAAGTGAAATACCAATGTCACACCTACTACAACGAGGAGGACTTACTCTTTCGAGTGTCATTAATGCAACTTTTCGAGGAACCGGAAGTTTGGAGTAAATATCATTAGGGTCCTTGGCTCGCCCCGAATCCTTTGTAATTTTTCCGTAGTAAGGTAAAGAAGCATCACCCTTACTTGACTCACCCTGCACTATTTTGCTCTCAACTACTGTGTTGGAATTACGGTGTGAATGTTTCCTATTTCGGCTAGGGTATGGTGGCAAATGAGGCATGCCTACACACGAGGTGGTAGTTTCAAACAAGTTCACTCAAGGTCTATGCGATGAAAAACTACACCCCTTGGATGTATTACGGGAGAAAATCACGTCTCCTGTGTCTATATGGTAGAAGACCTCATACATCACTGAGCATGGGTTGCTGAGTTTTGTCTGACCCAGGGCCCTGTATCAACTATGTCTTTCTCGCTATCCCAACCGGTTTTGTCGTTGTAATAAAAAAAAAATTCTAAAGTATCGATAGTTTTTGGTGCAAGATTATTGTTAATGTCTCGATCATCATCAAAGTTTTAGTCGTCATCAATTTTCATATGATCATCCCAGGCGTCGTTATCGGGGTCAAGGTTGATTGGGAAAGCTACAACATCTGTGTTTGTAGAAGAATCATGCTCAGCTGAGAAAGAGGGCATATCATTACCACAAGGAAAGTTGTGACTTATTTTGGATGTTGTGGAGTTGGGGTCTGTTATCGTAAAATTTTTGATGGTATTGTTCTAAGCCTAAGGATTAAATTTGTGGAGTGAAATTTTATTCGACCACGGACTAATCATTTGAAGCTTAGTTCCTCGAGTGTGTTTAGGTCCTAGCAGACAAGCTACAAAGGCACGACTGGGGTTTACAGTCCAAGTTACGTGGGATCTTTGCTACAAAAAAAAATGCATGTCTTATTAAACAAAAAAAATTATTTATTACTTGAAATGTTGTGGATAAATTGGAGTGGTACAAATAGTACTGTAGTATTTTGACACAATCATTGTGATACTAGAGTACCCTGGAGGTGGAGTTGTAGTAGTACTGAAGCAATCCAAAATTCTAAAATCATGGGATACTCAAGTAAGGAGTTCCCTAGCACTACTCCACAGCAGTAAGGAACTCCACAGCAGTAGGGAGTTCCACAGCAGTAAGGAACTCCACAGCAGTAGGGAGTTTCACAGCAGTAAGGAACTCCACAGCAGTAGGGTGTTCCACAGCAGTATGGCACTCCACAGCAGTAGGGAGTTCCACAGAAGTAAGGAACTCCATAATAGTAGGGTGTTCCACAGCAGTAAGGAACTCCACAGCAGTAGGGAGTTTCACAGCAGTAAGGAACTCCACAGCAGTAGGGTGTTCCACAACAATAGAGGAACTCCTGGAGTTCCACAGCAGTAAGGAACTCCACAGCAGTAGGATGTTCCATAGTAGTAAGGAACTTCACAGCAGTAGGGAGTTCCATAGCAGTAGGGAGTTCCACAGCAGTAGGGAGTTCCACAGCAGTAGGGAGTTCCACAGCAGTAGGGTGTTCCACAGCAGTAAGGAACTCCACAGCAGTAGGGAGTTCCACAGCAGTAGGGAGTTCCACAGCTTACAGAGAACCACAGGAATTCCACAGCAGTACTCCGTAGCAATAAGGAGTTCCACAGCAGTACTCCGTAGCAATAAGGAGTTCCACAGCAGTACTCCGTAGCAATAAGGAGTTCCACAGCATTAACTCCACAGCAATAGGGAATTCCACAGCGCAACTTTATAGTAATATTAGTACCAGTAACAGAGAAATTGCAAAGTTATTTTACTCCAAGAAAAAGTCTATGCTACAATTTAAGCTTTGGTTCAGGTACACTCAGGTGAAATAAAATTTTTTGTTTTTCTACTCTGGTAGATAAAAATTTTTGAATAATTTGCTTAAATAAATTTTCTTCTTTGAAAATATATATATATATTTCTCCAAAAAAATAATTTTTTAAGTCTTAAAATTGGCTCCGCCCAATACTACGACTCTGGCCAAGGTATGAATACGGGATTAATTACTTGGCACTCTTAACCCGAAAAATTTGACTTGAGACTGGGGGGCAAATGATGATGCCAAAATATTATACCCAATAACAATATTACACGTGGCTCCGAACCCGGGTCTACTAAGGGTATTTTAGTAATTTTACCCATGTGGTTCAAATGTGCCTAACTGGGTCAAGTATTATATATTCGACCCACGAATTGATCCAACCCATCGATTTCAGGTATAAATATCATAGTGACAGGTCAGATTCAGGGAATTACTTTTCTAATTATTTTTTCTATTGATTCAAGCTCTAAATTATTATTGAATTTTACTCTCTGGTCTAAGTACTGACTTCAGCGTCGGAGCTTACCCCGAGGAACAAAGCCCCGCCCTTTTTATTTTCAGGTAGACGTGGGTACTGAAACGGTGGTCCTGATGCCTTCTTTAACACATCTAGTTATAATTCAATGAATACCTAAATCCTACTACTAACTAGATGGCATCACGCAAGTATACGGTTGTCAACTAGTAGCAAAGGGAAGTAGGGATCATTCTCATAAGGATTGTCATTGCAATTACCAAGGTTTAAGGGTATTTGTGTAGTTAAGCTAACTCAATTGGTAGATGATAGAACTATTCTAATTGAAGCTATAATTTGAATTCTAACCTAATTTAATCTAATTAAAACTAAAATTAGAACAAGAGAATCAATCAACTAAAAAGACTAAAGAAGAAAGAAAAATTTAATACCAAAAGCATTCATTTCTAAAGTAAAAATTAGATAAAGGTAAACTAGAGAATTAAATATTTTTGGATTTTTCGATCAGAATTAAGGAAACCCACTAAAAATTAACAAAAAATTAAAGCTAGAAATTGAAAATTCTTAAATAGAAAGCAAGAAATTGAAAAGAACCCTAATTTTCCTATTTAAGACAAACCTTAATTTGAAAGTAAAGAGATTTTCACTAAATGGATAAGAAAGCAAATAAAAATTATTTCTACTTGAAACTTGCGCAGAACCCACTACGATTATCTAATAAAAATTTAAACTTGACAAGAGTTTTAAAAAAGATCTAAGATGAAAGTTAAGAGAAATATCTATTAGAAAAAGTAACTTGTTGTTTAAGCTATCCTATTCTATCTAGAACTATCTAAAGCTCTCTACTCTAAACTATCTAACACTCTCTATTCTAAAACTAATTCTACTTTAGCTTAAATAGTGCAGCATTACACAAGGCAAAATCAAGGTTTTTGGGCTGGAAGTTTACAAAATTGCCCTTAAAACTTAGCATTTAGCGAGTCGAGATCACGGTCTGGAACATTTGAGACCGCGATCTCGACTCTAAAATAGTAAAGCTAATTTCTGAGTCGAGATGGCGGTCTGGAACAGTCGAGACCGCGATCTCGACTCTCCTTCCAGCAATCTTCATTTCATCTAGACATTTGCAATTTGGTCCCTTGAGTTTTGTTCCTTCCAACTTCGAACCTTTAATTTTTAACCTGCATAATATTAACATCATTAAGCACTTAATTAAACTAAAAATTTAACACAAAATTATCATAATTAATTCAAAAACAAAAATACCAATACATATGAAAGAAATTAACTAAAATCTTCAATTACTTATCTAATTTCGAAATTTAAACTATCAAAATGCTACAATTTAGAGGAGAATAACTCTAGTTTACTAGAGTTATCAGGTCCCAACTTTTACTTTGGACAATACTGCACACGGGCTAACCCGAGCCCAAAATTTTTGTATCAACAGTATCCATTCCAATCTTTGTACTATTTGTGTATTTAGTCTTTAAGGATAATTTCACAAGATTCAAGATAATATCATTTGGCACTCTTCAATTTTCAGAAATTTCACTTACCTTCTTTTTCTGTTAGTGGGGCCCAAATTAGAATTAAATGACAACTGTACCCTTTGTTCTTTAGTGAATGTTAGTAATGAAAAGAAAGCTTCAAAAACCTCCCCTAAGGTTTTTAAAAATTTAATTAGCACTCTTTAGTTTTTAACAAATTTTTGTCAATTTATTTGTGAAAATATATGATGGTTAATTAATGTGCTTATTTGTATATGCTTGAATTTTTTTGAGTACGTATAAACACACAATATTTTATAAAAATTTTTATTTTGTATGGTTAATCACAAGCTCTTAAAATAAAAAAATTAAAATATAATTATTTGATAAAGAATTTTTTGTCAACTTACTTAAAAAAATTTAAGAGAATGTTATAAATATATTCTATGTGTTAGTTTCAATAAAAGAAAATAGAATGCTTCAAAAAAACCATATATTATAATAAAAAATATGGTTTGTATTTTGTTTAGGAAATCACATACTCATAAAGCGAAAACAATTAAAATGCATTTTCTTATTTAAATTTTTTGTCAACTTATTATGAAAATATGTGCGCGTTAATGTTTTTATATTTATCTAACTGAATAAAAAATTTAAAACATATAGAAACACACTATGTATTATAATAAAGAAATGTAATTGGTTTTTTTTGAAAAATCATACGCTCATAAACTAAAAAAGACATATTTTTTGTGGTATTAACAGGGATAGAAAATAAAAGATTGCACCCTAATGTTCTTTGCTAACAATCTCATTTAAATCCCCCAAATTTCTTTTTCTTTTTTCAACTGTTATAACAAAGTGATTTTTCTTACTAGGTGTAAAGATGGAATCAAAATTGCTTCACTCTCTTCTAAAATGATATTTTATTTGAAATTGTTACAAAATATATAAAATTAGGGAAAGTTTGTGAAATTTTTGAAAATTTAAGAATACTATTGTGAGATTTTGAAAGTTTAAAAATACTAAGTGTTATTAGAATAAACCTCATGGAAGGTTTATGAGATTATCCCTAGTGTTTATACTACTTGAACACGCATGGTAATATAGACAGTAATTTCGTTAACATTATGACTAGTTGGCCATTTAAAAACTTTAATATTAGATGTTATTATTTGAATCTTTACATCATGTATTTAAGAGTGCCCACAACATTTTAGGCATATGATATTTAGTTTGTTTAATCACATATTTATTAATGGTTAAATAAAATAATATTTAAATTAAGAAAAATAAATGTTAATTAAGATTATCATCTAGCCTTACAGGGAAGTGGCTATTTTAATAAGATTAATTGCAATAAGATAATAAATTAGCTTTTTAGTGAGGGATTTGCCTAGGACCACAAGTACAAAGAATTTTCTTGTCTCTAAAGGTTCAAATTACCAGTCTTATTATAATAAAAGTAAATTCTATGCATGATTGGCAACCTCTATCTAATTTCGAATTTGCCGTTTGAGTTAACATTTTTTAATTTAATATTTATTTTTTAAATTTAATAGTATTTATGTATGTTATCCTTGATTATTGTAGTTTTTTCCTACCATTGTTATTTTTAATGATTCATCTCGTATTCCAATGATATCTAGTGAAGTACACTGAATGTGGAAGGACAAAATCATTTTGACTTTGGGTTGCATGAATCTAAATTAGCACTTTGCGAGGATGAATTACCCATCCTTACGGATTCAAGTGTGCCAAATGCAAAAGGGGCTTATAAGCAGTGAGAGTGATCTAATTGCCTAAATTTGTTGTTCATCAAGTCCCATATTGGTCAAAGGATTAGGGGTTCTATCCCTAATTGTGAAGTTCAAATCTTACATGAAAGCCAATAAAGAACAATTTGTAAGTTCTGACAAAGCTTTAGCTAGCACTCTCATGAAGAAATTTTCAAGCATGACACTTAACAAAAGTAGGAGTATGCGTGAGCACATTATGGAAATGAGGGACATTGTTGCTGAATTAAAGTCCCTTAAGGTTGAAATTTCTAAGTCGTTCCATATGCATTTCATTCTCAATTCTCTCTCTCTTGGGAGTATATTCCATTTAAGATTTTCTATAACAAATAAAGAGGAACGATCAATCATGAGATACGTAAAAGCGTTCATAAGAGACAGTTTGTGACTCATGATAAAGGAAAATCAAAGAAAGGCAATGGTGTTCCTGTGATGCGAGATGGCTATAAAGCCAAATGTATTCCAGTAAGAAAAATGGGCATGGAAGAAAGATTGCCTCAAATTCAAGAATTTCTTGAAAAGAAAGGTAATCTCATTTGTCTGTGTTATGAATCTAATTTCACTAGAATTTCTGATAATCCTTGGTGGATTGATTGTAGTTCTATGATTCATATTGCCAAAACCATGCAAGGCTTTTTGAACATAAGGAAGCCGTTGGGAAGTAAACAAAGTATCTATTTTGAAAACAAGATGCATTCATGTATTGAATGAGTAGGGATTTATAGGCTCATTTAAAAAGCAGTAAATTAATTAGATCTTGAAACCACTTTTATTTTTCATCACTTTCTAGAAATTTAATTTCTGTTTCAAGAATATCTAGTATTGGATATAATTCCAATACTCATCTTTCAACTATGAATCTTTTGAAAAAATAATAAAGTTGTTGGTTATAAATAATTGCTTATTTAGATAGATTACTCTTTAAACTTGAACTAGACCCCACATTTGAATATAGTCTTTTGACTGTGCATGGTAATCAGGTAAGCACTGAACATAGTATTTTGATGAGAATTCTTCAAAACTTTGGCATAGGAGATTGCGACATATTCCATAGATAGAATTAAAACATTAGTAAATGATGGAGTTTTAGAGACTTTGAATTTTACTAATCTGGGTACTTGTATGGAATACATAAAGGGAAAGTAGACTAACAAGACCAAAAAATGGTGCCAAAAAGAGTTCTCAATTGCATGAGATCATACATACTGAATTGGTGGACCTTTTTCCTTCCCATTGCGTCAATGGTTAGAGATATTTTATATCATTTATAGATGATTATTTGAGATTTATGTATCTCTATCTCTTGTTTGATAAATCCGAAGCACTTGAAGCTTTTAAAGTATTCAAACTACAGGTAGATAAACAAAAGGAAAAGAAAATTAAAATTGTCAGATCTGATAAGAAGTAGAGAATACTATTGAAGGTACATAGATAAGGAACATGGGTCCATTTGCTAAGTTCCTTGAAGAAGAGGGTATTATTGCCCAATACACAATGCCTGGCATACCACAACAAAATGGTGTAGTTGAAAGAAAGAATTAAACCCTTATGGACATGATAAGAAATACAACGAGTAGGTCTAATTTGTCGTTATCCTTATGGAGTAAAGCCTTAAAAATCGCAGTGCATATCTTAAATAAGGTACCATTCAAGGTTGCCCCCAAGACACTTTTTGAACTATGGAATGTATGGAAATCACGTTTAAAATATTTACACATATGGTGTTGTCCAGCTAAAGTGATAGTATATAACCCACACACTAAGAAGTTGAACGAACGAATAGTTGTTGGTTTTTTCATAGGCTATGGAGTTAACTCTAAAGGATTTTGGTTTTATTTTTTCTCACATACTCCAAAAGTTGTTGAGGCTAGAAATACTAAATTTATTGAGGTCATGAATTGAGTGGGAGTGATTTTAATTCAAAAGGTGGAATTTGAAGAAGTAAGGGATGCACTGATATCACTTTTACATGTAGATAATTCGATGCTCAAAATGTTATTCCAAACCATATGGAGGAGCAACCAGTTGAACAGCTTCCGCCTGAGGAATCACATCTAGAATAGTCCACAACTATTGAATCCACTAATCAAGTTCTCCGTACAACAATGGAGTTAGGAAATCCTCGAGAATAAGAAAACCTGCAATTTCTAGTGATTGTTAAGTATACCTCCAAGATTCTGACAATGATGTTGGACTCAAAGATGATCCTAATTCATTTTCACAAGCCATAAGTGGTGAAAATTCTACACTTTGGTATGATGCCATGAATGAGGAAATAGAATCTTTGACTAAAAATAAAGTATGAGATGTGATTGAATTACTTAAATGGGTTTCTATTAAGGGAAATAAATGGGTCTTAAAAACCCAAAAAGACTTAATGGGTAATATTGAATGACATAATGCTGAAGATTTGTTGCTAAAGGTTTCACTCAAAAGGAAGAGATTGATTACCATAAAACCTTCCCTCCTGTTTCAAAGAATGACTCGTTAAGATTGATCATGATAATAGTGGCTCATTTTGATTTGGAGCTACATCAAATAGATGTGAAAACAACTTTTGTAAATGGAGATCTAGAAGAAGAGGTAAATATGTGTCAGCCTGAAGGTTTTGTCCATCAAGAAAGTAGTCAAGTTGTTTGCAAGTTAAAGAAGTCTATAGATGAGCAAAAACAGGTCTCCCGCCAATGGTATACTAAACTCCACGATGTCGTCTCTTCATTTCAATTTGTTCTGAACATTGTTGATCAATGTATGTACATTAAGGTAAGTGGGAATAAATACATCTTTTTAGTCTTATAAGTAGATGATATGTTGCTTGCAAGCAGTGACACGAGTTTTTTGCATGAGACTAAGCAGTTCCTTAAACAGAACTTTAAAATGAAGAATTTGGGTAAAGCCTCTTATGTCATAGATGGCATAGTGATTCACAAAGATAGAGCTGGAAATTCCCTTGGACCATCTCAAATGGCCTACTCTGAAAAGGTTCTGGAAAGATTCAAAATGAATAACTGCTCTTCCATTGCAGTTCCAATTGTCAAAGAAGAGAAATTCGGTCTAAATCAATGCCCTAAAAATGTATTGGAACAAAGAAGAGATGAATGGTATTTTTTATTGCTTGGCTTGTTGGAAGCCTTATGTATGCATGTTGACTCTCTAAAAAATAATTATTTATATGCATTTTAGTTTGGGTTTTATTGGTTTTCGAAGGTTTGCGTTTCATAAGTAGCAGTATTTTTGTCATTTTATGGTTTTAGTCCAAAATATTTAGTTTATGTATTTTTAATTTTTTTATTACACTTATTTACGTGTTTTAATGTATTATTATAGGTTTACGATTTATCGGAGGTCAAACAGAGCAAAATGGTTCAAAATAGAGTAAGATCAGGCACTCCTAGTGAAAGCTGGGCACTAGACGTGCCTAGCTGTGAGGCTTGGCCGGGGTGCCCAGGGAGCTGGAAGGGGTACCCATGCTACGACAGCAATGTGCTGTTTAGCGATTTTGAGAGTTTTTAGGGTTTAGGGTGTCAAATTTGGGGCCATAATAGTGCGTTGCGAAATTTATTCAGAGTCCTACACTTTGTAACTCTTAAAACATATAAATAGGGTTGTAAACGAGTTGAGTCGAGCACAAATAGTGCCCTATTCAAATTCGAGCTTGAAATTTTTTGTGAATCTCAAGCTCAAGCTCGAACAAGCTTTAAAAATAGAGTCGGGCTCAAGCTCAAAAATTTGGTTGAAACTTAAGCTCAATTCGAGTTCGCTCAAAAATAAGTAAAACGAGGTCGAACTTGAGTAGTTCGACTTTTTCGTAAGTAAAAGATTTAATTTTTCTAAAGAGTATAGGAATTTTAGTAATTTTATAATATATTTAAAAAAAATTAAAATTATATGTGTTCGAAAAGCTTGACAAGCAATCGAGTAGAATATATACCTGTTATACTCGAGATCAGCTCGTTAAGGGATTCAAGTTCGAGCAAGCTCTCAAATTGCTCAGGAGCAATCTGGTTCGTTTATTCCCTGGTCTATAAATAACATCTTTAGGACTTGAAAATATGTTCTATTTTCATTCTCTCTATTGGGAGTTGCAAATTAAATTAGGGTTTTATTTGTTTTTCAAGAAGAATTGAAGAGGAGGCTCAAGACTGACAAACTTGGACAAAGATCTTTCCATTCTTCATTAGAGAAGAATTCCTAAACCTTCATAGAATTTTCTTACGTTATTTAATTCTATGTTTATTGTTTCTTTTTCGTTTATCATGTTCTCTTATTAGGGTTTTGTGATGTAGCCCTTTATGATTGCATGAACTCATGTTAAATGTAATCTATGGTAGATTTCCATTAAAAACTGATGTTTTTGTTACATTCTTAAAGCTTTCAAGACTTTAGCCAATTCTTGAATTATTATGTGAATATGATATGAGGCGAACCTAGTAATTAGTGTATATTTATGATTAAGTAGCAAAAACCATGAATTGAGCGAATGATGGACCTAGGATTACCGCGATTTGTGTGGTTACTTTAGGAATTTCTTATTTTTAATCAAAGTCCTTTTACTTCTAAATATTTGTATTTGTGCCAGACCAAAGACAAATAAATTAGTAAAAAAAAGACTTATTATTGCATGACCATTGGGTAATAACAACAATAGGAGATTTGGCCAGCAATTTTGGAAATCAATTTAGAATAACTTGAATTGAGTTTATGTTAGAAAATTTGGTGAAATCAAAATGCCCTAACACTGATTACCTTGAATTTGTTTTAGTTAATTATTTTTCCCTAGTTATTAGTTAGTCTTTTAGATTAGTTAATTTAAATCTTCCAATAATTGATTTTTTTTTAATAGTAGTGAAACTATCAGTTTTGGTGCTTATTCATAGTCTTTGTAGGAACGATACTCTACTCACTTCTATATAATTTAATCCAACCTCGTGCACTTGCAAGAAGCATGTGAAAAATTACCCATCAATGCACTAGTTTGTACTAGATCCGATATTGCATTTGCAGGTTAAATGCTTAGTAAATATCAAAGTAATCCTTGCATGGATCATTGGAAAGTTGCATAAAGGATTTTTGAGATATCCACAAGGAACCAAGGATCACAAGCTTACGTATAGACAGTCAGACTATTTGGAAGTAGCTGGATATTCTGATTCGGATTTTGTAGGATGCTTAGATTCAAGTAAGTCTATTTTAGGATATATTTTCCTTTTTTCCGAAGGAGCTACATCTTGGAGAAGCATAAAGCTAACAATTTTTGCATCATCCGATAGAAGTACAGTTCATTGCATTCTATGAAGCTACGTCACAGGCTTTATGGTTGAAGAACTTAATATCTGGTTAGAGGATTATCGATTCCATAAGTAGTCCATTGAAGATCTTCTATAATAATTCCGTTGTTGTGTTATTTCTAAGAACAATAAGAGTGCGAGTCGAAACAAACATATTGACATTATCGAAAGTTTTTAATGGTCAGAGATCAATATTAAGAAGCAAGAGGTGATCATTAAGCATTTTAATACTTAATTGATGGTTGCTGATCCAATGACTAAAGGTTTACCCACTAAATTATTTCAAGATCAAGCCACTCGTATGGGATTGAATAGCTCACTTTAGATTATTGCTATTTTCACTTGACTATTTTTGTCTCGACATTTATGATTGATTATACATGATTGCGCATATTAATTTCATATATATATATGAAGTAGTGATCTATTTGGATTTATAAAGTTTGACCTTGAGTGTCTTACAATAAAGCATTCATAAATTATTTGTAATACTTGATTAGAAATTATGGTGCATTATAATACACGGAAAGAATGGTTCATTTTAAGAACATAACTGCCATGTTTATTGTACAAATATTTTGAAGGAGTCCCCTTAAGTGATATAATGGGAAATATTATAACTTTACTGTATTCCCCATATCTGACGTTTGATAGTGATAGGATTTGGTGGGGATTTGCGACTTTCAACCTACATGATGGGTAAAGATGTTAACACAAGATTTTTTTTCATCCACTTAAAAATAAATTTTTTGTTTTATTTTTCATACCAGTCGGAAAGATTTGATATACATAAATTCACGATTGGGAGAATTTTTTTGTAATCGATTTTTTAACTGGTTGTAGTGTCTTTTTTGCAAGTATTATCGTATATATTGGGTCAATTATAAATTAATTGCAAGTTTCAAATAAGTTTAAGGATTACTAGTGCTTGTAAAAAAATATTTTTATAGATAGAATTGCAATATTGTGAAATGAATATGCTAAACTCTACTAATCAAAGAAATAGATTAGTTATTCACTATTGTGACAAAAAAAAATGAAAGCTTCGCATCTTAATGTTTTTCTTTATGAACTTTTTGTGTAGGATTATATGTTATTTTTCCAAAAGAACTGATTTGCAATAGATTTTAACATAAATTATAATATTTTGTGTTCATAAAGAAATTGGCAATAAATGGCTAACAACTTTAACATTAGAGAAGAAACAATAAAACCAAATACTAGTTTAAAAAAATAGCATAAATTATTGATTGGGAGACAAAATTTTTTCGTCTACTTAAAAAATGAAAGGTTTGTTTCATTTGGCGCACCAATCTGGACGATTTGATATACATAAATTCACGATCGAAAGAAACATTTTGTGGTCAGTTTTTCACTGGTAGTAGTGTCCCCTTTGCAAGTATTACTGTACTTAGTGGGTCAATTACAAATTAGCTACAAGTTTTAATTAAGATTAAGGGTTCAAAGTGCTTGTAAAATTATTTTTATGAATGAAATTGCAATATCGTGAAATTAATCTACCGATCGGTAAAGAAAAAGAAGTTATTACAATGTCGTGACAAAAAAAAATGAAACCTTCTTGTTTTAATGTTTTTCTTTATGGAATTTTTGTATAGGATTACATGTTATTTTTCCATAGGTATTGATTTGCAAAGGATTTTAACATAAATTGTAAGTTTTGGTATTAGAATAAAGAAATTATGCACAAATGACTAACAACTATAACATTGGAGAGCAAACTATAAACCAAATTCTCGTTCAGAAAGATAACATAAATTCACTATCCAAAACAAAAATATTTCATCCACTTAAAAAATAAAAGTTTTGTTTCATTTTGCATACCAGTCGTGATGATTTGATGTATATAAATTCACAATCTGGAGAAATTTTTTGTGGTCAACTTTTTAGCTGGTAGTAGTGTCCCTTTTGCAAGTATTACTACACTTAGTAAGTCAATTCTAAATTTGCTGCATGTTTCAATTAAGCTTAAGGGTTCGTAGTACTTGTAAAAAATATTTTTATGATGAAATTGCAATATTGTGAAATTAATAAATCAAACTCTACCGACAATTAAAGAAATAGATAAATTGTTCACTATCATGACAAAAAAATGAAATCGTCTTGTTTATTGTTTTTCTTTATGGAATTTTTGTGTAGGATTACAACTTATTTTTCTATAGGTATTGATTTGCAAAGGTTAAGATTTTAACATAAATTTTTAGTTTTGGTGTTCATAAAGAAATTGGGAACAAATGACTAACAACTATAAAATTACAGAAGAAACAATAAACCAAATTCTCGTCCAGAAAGATAATCATAAATTCATAATATTTGAACATAAAATTTTTTCATCCACTTAAAATGTGAAAGCTTTGTTTCATTTTGCGTATCAGTCGGGACGATTTGATTTACATAAGTTCGCGATCGGGAGAAAATTTTTGTGGTCGATTTTTTAAATGGTAGTAGTGTCCCCTTTGCAAGTATTACTTTAATTAGTAGGTCAATTACAAATAGTAAAATGATATGGTAAAAGATAGGTATGAGAATTAATAAAATTAATTTTGATTTTCTGTAAAGGCTCACATGAGCTCCAAAAAAATGATCATAAATTAATTTAAAAAATTAAACTAATAAAACTAAAATATTCCTAATTTAAGGTTAAATGATCTAATTAAAGTCTTATAAATGACTAATTATGCCTTAAATGAAGATCAATTAAACTCATCTTAACATTTTAACATGGGAACCTAATTGAAAACTTTTTAAATAAATTATATAGGTCAAACAAGAAGACAACTATAATTTAGGGAAGGGCCAAGATAAAAATAAATAAATGAAATTAAGGGACTAAAATTGTGAATAAGTCAGCCGGTAGCCTTACCTAAATTTTGCTTGTTGTTTCTGTTGAACCCCAATTTTGTTAATCATGTTTTGATGATGACCAAATCACACTAATAGTTTGAAAATAAGTGTGCAGAAAAATAGGTAGGTTCGGACGCAAATGATCGTCCGAACAAAATAACCAGAAGACTCCACGGACGTAAATGACTGTCCGAAAGACACTCGTCCGACACAAAGAATATTGAAGCAGTCTCAGACGAAGAACAGCGTCCGATCATATTTCCAGAAGACTTTGCTTCTATCAGATGCAGTTTCGGAACGAATACCCTCAGAGAACGGACGCAACGTCGGACGCAGGTTTAGCAGCGGCCGTCCGTAACGGTCCAACGGCTAGTTCGTTCGGACGCATACTTGCTGCATCGGCCGTCCGAAAGGTCCAACGGCTAGTTTTCCAGTAAGCAGAAAATAGCCGTTGGAAAGTTGTTAGAAGCAGATTTTGGACAACTATAAATATCCCTTAGCCTGAATTAAACATTAAGAGACTTCTACATTGATTACAAGTAATACTTGAGCTATTTGGGAGAAATAGTGGGTACAAGTGTTGTAATAGTGTAGGTAGTTTTGTGAAAAGAGTTTAGAAGTGTAAGAGTTCTTCAAGTGTAAGATTGGAGAGATAACAACTGTAACAAAGAGAGGTTGTGAGTGTAAAACTCTTGGCTCAACTAAAGAAAATTAGTGTGAGCAAGAGTGATCCTCATTTCTGTACAAGGGGTTATTGTCTCACCTACTTTGAAGAGACTTTTAGTGGCTAAACCTCAAATTGAGAACTTGGTAGTTGCCTTGTAAGGAGCTCTTTGTAGTTGTAAGCTCCAAGCTCTGAGAAGCTTGGAGTTTGGTTTGATTCTCTTAATCTCAATATTTTTATTTGTTCTTTAAGCTTAAATTGTTGAATATCTATTGTATTCATTTGTGCTTAAGTTTTTATTTGGTGCATAAAGTTTGAATTTCTATTAAGCACATAAAAATGTTTATTTTAGATACAACCTAATTCACCCCCCCTCTTAGGTTGCTTTTTGGCCCAACAGTTGCTTTCATCATCCATGTGGTTGGGTTAGCAAAACTTCATTGCATTGCATGCTATGGTGCAACTAATGTTCAGTTGCACTCTATTTTTCATAGGTACTAATTTGCAAAAAATTTTAACATAAATTGTAAGTTTTAGTGTTCATAAAGAAATCAGGAATAAATGACTAATAACTATAATATTAAAGAAGAAACTATAAATCAAATTCTTGTTCGGAAAGATAAGATAAATTCACGATTCAAAAACAAAAATATTTCATCCACTTAAACAATGAAAGCTTTGTTTCATTTTTCATACAACTAGTGGGGACGATCTGATGTATGTAAATTCATGATCGAGAGAAAATTTTTTTGGTCGATTTTTTAGCTGGTAGTAGTGTCTCCTTTGCAAGTATTACTTTACTTATTGGGTCAATTACAAATTAGCTATATGTTTCAATTCAGTTTAAGGGTTCCTAGAGCTTATAAAAGTCAATAAAGAATAGATCAATTATTCAATGTTGTGACAAAAAAAAAAAAAAAAACATGACGGCCTTTTGTTTTAATGTTATTTTCTGAATTTTTTTGTGTAGGATTACAAATTATTTTTCCATATAGATACTGATTTGCAATGAATTTTAACATAAATTCTAAATTTTCGTGTTCGTAAGAAATTGGGATCAAATAGCTAACAACTATAACATTATAAAAGAAAACGTAAACCAAATTCTTACTCAGAAAGAATATAAATTCATGATCGAGAAACAAAAAATTTTCATCCACCTAAAAAATAAAACTTTTGTTTCATTTAGTGTACCGGTCAGGATGGTTTGATTATGTATATAAGTTCACAATTGGGAGAAATTTTTTGTTGTCCATTTTTTAATTGGTAGTAGTAACCCCCTTTATAATGTTGAATATAATATAATTTAACATGTTCATACATTTTTGCTCCCTAAAGTCAAAGATATTAATTTGTTATTATATTTTGTTTTTGCTAATTCTATTATAATTATTGAACATCAAAATTAGATATATGAAAAATCAAAATAGAATACTATGCACATTCAGCTAAACATATTCTGATGTATAAAATTGGTTCTAAAAAATTATAGCACATATTTGCAATGCCTTTTTTTCAAAAAAAAAAAGAAAAAAAGAAAATGATCAACTGGCAAATGATCACCATTCACCGACTCAACAAGAATATTTCCACCTGCTTCGTAAATTGTATCACACGTGTTCTCATTTTATTCGCAAAACAGTGACGCACACCAACTTTTCGCAAAAAATGGCCACTTTTTAGACCTCTTTCATGTTCTTTCACCGTCTTTGGAGTATAGCAAATAACATGAAAGTAGAAAGCACTATAGATGTTGTGTAGTATTTAATTTTTTTTCATTTACCAACTAAGTAATGTTTACCTAATTATTGAATTAGTAAAGTGACAATAAATACTTATGGTCATTTCTGTTACTCATGATATTGTCTGACTAATCATGTTGGTCAAATGGGAGAAGGCAAAACTTGCAATGCAAGATTTACTTTATATGTGACCCATATAATAATTGATAATTTTACCTAATTGATTGATATCCTATTTTGGATATGATCGAATAATATTTTCAATCAATTACTCAGAATAATTATGTATTTTGAAATATATTTTTTTATAATATTCTCGATTATGTAATTATGGTAATTTACTCAATGGAAAGAAGCCTTAAGAATTTCTTATTTTTTCAAGTAAGGGTCCCTAACCTAACTTATAAATAAATATGTGGTACTTCATCTATTTTATGGATTTTCGATCAGACATAGGTTAAAAGACTTTTATCCTAGTATATTTTTATTTGACTGTTCTACTGCAAAGTGAGGGACACACATTTGTGAAGCAAGCATATGTAAATAATAGTCTATATGATTATGGTTATAAGTAATTCTAATTTATATTTCTGCTGTTTAAAGAATGATTATGTGCATAAAAGATTTACATAAGTAACCATTAAGAATTGATAAAGAATTGATTAGACGCCAAAATCACGTTACCATGAGTATATTCAAGTCTACAATGAATAATTTTTGGGTTGAAAAGATTTTGGTTATCAATAAATTCTATTTTCTTGAAATCTATGTCTACATGCACATGATTAGAATTCTAGTTAGTTAGGGTTAATTAAATCTACATCCTACGAATTTTGTCGAATCTACCAAAATACTCCGACATTTAAAAATAACAAGTCCAATCCCTGCAAGTAACACCCTGTAAAGTCTGCAAAGAGTTGTATCCCCGCATGAAAAACTATTGTCCCCAATCCTAAAAAAGACACCGACCAAAGAAGAAAAAAGAAAAAGAATATTGCGGGGCCCAAATTAACTTGTTTGAATCTATTTCCATATTACATATAAAGCATGGGTTAAATTTGGTGTAATTATTTATTTTGTCAAATTTACCTTATTTTTATAATTAGTTTTAATTAATACTTTTATGTATAATTACCAACTACCCACCAACTACTCAATAATTCTCTTACATATCTCCTTTCTAATTTCCACAACTTATATTTTCGTTCTTTTATTTTATTTTTTATATATAAAAGTTATGAATTACATGGCTATAGAATGTGACTTTTCCACAAGTTTAAGTAGAAAAAGATTGGGGAACAATTGCATAAAAAATTAGTCTTCCATTACCGAACACCTTTCTCCACCTTTCTGCTAGCCCTTATTTCTCTAACAAATTGATCCAACTTTGTCTAAACTGTTTGAAATGATGGGAATTTTAGTTTAGACTTGTAAATCGAAAATCACATATTTAGGGCATACCTTACATCGATGAACATATATTGAGTACACACCTTGAAGACAATCCAGGAAAGTCTTCTCTAAATGATAAAGCAAAATGATGAAGCAATAATCCACAGACATATTTTGATCTTTTCGTACTAACTATCTATATGACTGTGTTTAGTGATAAGTGATACTACACACTTTATTATAATAGTAAGAGGGACCAAGAGATATATATACTCCTTCCCATCATGGGAGTCCAACCAATGGAAGAGTCTTTTTATTAGATTAAACATATCAGTAATAAATTTAATCGTAAGACTCGTTTATCCAAACGATATAAACTTAATTATATGAGATGAAACTGCTACTTCTTTCTAGATTAATATGTCATAAATTTTATCCATTATTTACATAGTAATTTGTTCTACAATTAAAGAGATAAATAATAATGTTAAAATATTATATGGTCAAGAAGTCCACTTAAATTAATATTCTAACATTCTCCTATTTGGATAAGTGACCACACAAATAGTAAAATGGATTCAATGAAGTGGCCACAAACATTAATCTATGTCTATCCTACTTCAAGTCATTGAAATGAATGATGGCGGTTGTATATCAATTTGATCAACATACTTCCTTCTATGTATCACAATTTCAATAACTTAATGTAGATCAACTTAATGAGGAAGTAATAGACAGTGATAGTTATGTTCATTAATAGTTCGAAATATTAATCCTCTATGATCTTCCATATCAATGTGCACAAGTACATAGAAAATAATATTTCACGAATAATGTGTTTAAAGATCAAACTGTAAAAGTAAAACGCCATGGAACTATGACGTTCGCATAATCTTTTTGGCGCTAATGCATTCATTAATGGGTATGCAGAATTGGACACCTTCTGTATTAGATTTCTTTATAGAGCAAAATGATAATTTGATTCAATGTGCTTAGAATTACAAAGCACTTACTGCTCTATAAAAGAAAATAGCCGCAGAAAGTCCCAACATAACATCATGGGTCCAAATATCCACAAGTAGTTAGAAATAATAACAAATTTAGATAAGTTAATAAGTCTCTTGTATGAGTTATATGATCCAATACAACATAGCCGGCATTCTTAAGTTGTAACATCATAAATCATAACTCAAATTTTAAATACTTATTAGCTATTATTACTCATCGAATGTTATTTCCAATTGTTGAAACTTTATGTCGAATTGTTTATCTTAACTAACACTTTTCTTTACATTCTCAATGAAAAGTATTGAAATTAAGATAAGAATTTTAAATAGTTAATAAATTCAAATCGACAAATTCTAGACCAAACAATAAATGTATGGAATGTAGAATCTATAAATTGATATAACTCCAATGCATAATGTGAAAAAATAATTTCACAAAAATAAGTAACATGTCATCCTTTTACTTTCAGAAACTTCTTTAGTGAAAGTTTTATTAGATATTTCAAGTACTATTTATATCCTATCTCCATAACACCAATTGCACAAGTGGTATTATTTCAAGTGGTATTATTTATATTATTCATCATTTAATAGTTCTTTATAAGAATTGTTTATTACCAATATAGCATTTGCAAAAAAAAAACAATTATATATAAATTGACCAAATTTACGATACTTTCACTAATCATGATGTAAATCAGTTGACCAACTTTCTTTTTAAACAAAAATAAAGAATAATGTTATGAAAAATATATATTGTTAATGGGAATATCAATTCGGTCTAAACAAAAAAAATTCTTCAACTTGCTACAAAAATTAAGTTTTATTTCCAAATAATTATTAGATTGATATATGTATACTTTATTTTTTACAGTTATTTTCACATTTACTTAATATAGCTCTTAACCAAAATGAGCTATTGAAACCATGACTCTTAGCAATAAAATATTTTAAACATAATATAAAGATTTTATGTTAATTAGTACCTTTCTTTTGAGTTGAACTATTCACCAAAATCTTATCTCTATATCATTTAATATTACTGTATGAGTCTCTCATTTTCTTTTATGATTATATGAATCGTACAATAAAGACTATTTTAGGTAATAATAATGAGATTTTAGGTTTAATTTTATCTATTAACTCAATATATTCTTTTATGGTATAATATTAAAATATAAAGTTTCTTCCACTCATGACTCGTGAAAATATAATAAGGTCATCTTTATGTCTAAAAATATAATTAGACTTATGTAAGTATTGCATTATTTTTCTTTGAAAATTTTCGAATTTCCACTATTCTCTTAACAACTTAGTTTAGTGGGTTTAATCATAATAAAGAGTTTCTTTATGTGATCTCTCAATGGTGTTATATCGAGATAATTATCAAAATGTCATGTTTATTTTTGATAAATATTATATTTCAATAAGTAAAGATAGCTTAAGTGGTTGTCTTTATCTTTCAACTCCATAATTTGAGTCAAATCACTTACTCTATAGTCTTAAAAGAAAAACTTATATTTTTAGTATCAACAAATTTTGGAATGTGATAAAGACAATAAAAGTTTAATCCATTTGAGTTAATAATTTTGAAAAATAAGCTTATTACATTTGATTCAACTTCCTTAGATATAATGCATGGCTAATATACCCTCACATTAGTTGAATCCTACATGTAAAAATTTTGAATATGATGTTTGTCCATTCTATAGTAGAATTTTGAACAATTATGAATGAAATTATGTTCAAAAAATGCACAATGTGTTTTCCAAACTTCACTCTTTAAGGATAAATTTAAATTGTATGTCATAATTAGATATGTCCTTAATTTTTCGTTGTTATAACTAGTCCACTTAAAGCTTAGTATGCATGATTATCAAAGCTTTTTAATCAAAGGACCACATGTTAAGGATATTTGAATCATCCCATTCTGTTTTATTTTATTCTTTACTTCTTCCACTTTCATATATCTCTATCTCTTGTACGGAAATTTTCAAAACATAAAGTGTTTCCACTTTATTAACCAAGAAATAAAGATAAAACATTTTTATATGGTTGTCGAGAAATAAATATCTCTTAAGTATGTGTGGAAGACAAAGAATAATGTACAGAATTTTATGTTATAAGTAAACAAAATCTCCTTTTGGCATCAATTTATATTCTTATTTAGTCAATTTTCTTACATGTAGTCTATACAAGAATTACATAATTGGGCTCTTTAAAATTACCAACACTATATTTCTCTATTTATTTTATATATATATATATATATATATATATATATACACACACACACGTACATACATAATACCAACATATTTTTACAAGGCAAGAGCAGAATTTACTTAACCTTTCAATAAGTAATAGCTCATCCCTTGTCTATTTGTGAATGCATCACTTTTCCTTGCTAGATGTTTTCTTTATCATTAATATATTTCCTTCATATTTGAAATTTATACATATATTGGATATGAATTATTTGGCAAGAATCAATTCATCTATCATTATAAAAATCATAACATGCGTAAAAGAGACTTTTTGACTTTTCAGTTATTTCTTAATAAAGGTTTTCTTTAATTTGAACGACACTTGTACTTATGGCCGTATTACTTTATGAAAAGATAAATACTCTTGTTTGTTGCTTCATTTTTACATTTATAAATCACGGTATGAACTTATGAGTTTAGTCTATCTATTTTAATCTCTTCACCCCTTTTCAATACACATGGTTAATATTTAATTATTAATCCTAACTAATAAATTCTTTTTAACGTGTATTGTAAAAGTTTGAATGGTTAAAACTTTCAAGAGAGACTTAATAATGAAATGCACAAGAAATTACTCAAGATCTCGATTTCATGGGATTTCAAACGATATCAACAATTTATCATTTATTTTAATAAATAAGATCATACACACACTTAAAAGGTATCAATAATTTCTCAATTACTTTCATGAGAATTTTGATTTTAACCATAACAAGGCATAAGCATTAATGAGAATACAAGACTTAACGAGCATTATTTAAAAATGTAAAATGCTCCTACTAATCATAAGTATTCATCCAATATATTAGCACAAATGTTTACATTTAATGAAAAGGTAAAAACATTCTCAAAATTACTAGTTTAAATTTTTTTAGCCAAATCATTAAAAGAGCTTACATATTTGGTTAACATAAAATAATCATAAATCATTAGAATATACAAGGCATATGACCAATAGTACTTGTATAATAATGATTAAGACATCTGATGCTAATCATATCATAAAACTTGAATTAATATATTTATGAATTTAAATATTAAAATTCAAACTAGTAAATTAAAACAACAAATCAAAGAAATAATCCTCACCTTTAGGCACAGGAAAATCTCCCAAATAATTGTCTTATTTATCAAGTCAGTTCAAGTATTTTTTTTATTACTAATATAGTATCAACAAATGAGTAATCTATTTCATCATTGTATCCTACCTTTGGGTTAACTACCGATATGCCAGTCATTCACTCTATAAGTAATTCTTCAAAATTATATCATTAGTTAAGTAATCTATTGCATCATCGTATTCTATTTTTGGGTTGAATAACAACATACTAGTGATTCACTCTACAAATGAGAAGTAATTATTCACTTAAAATTATAAATTCAGTGGAGAACTATGTTCGTTAGGACAATTCTACAACTGAGTAGCAATAATTCACTTATATAAATTTTACCTTTGAACAAATATAACAACTCATCTATAATTATAAAATATATAATACCTTTAATCAAATTATAATTCTATAATCATAATTTCTCATGAATGTAAATAACCATTTGGTAATTTCATAATAATACGTCACTTTAGTAACAACTAATTAATTATCACTTTGATTTATGTTTATAACAGTTATTTACTCATAAACTACCCAAATCACATTTATATTGTTGCATGTGCAATTATTTGAACCTTTAATAAATCAATATTTAATATTTTGAAGATACAATCATTTCGAAATTATTGATAATTAAATTATTGAAGAAACACATAATGGCATGTCTAAACAAAGATAACACAGAGGAACTATTTCTTGAAGTTCATAATGGTCCAACATAAGTTTTATAGACCCTTGAAATTGTTTTAAGTAAAAGTTTGATATTGGATATTTCATTGACACTAATAACAAATCAATAATTTAAATATCGATATTTTAGCCTTTAATCCAAGACAACTAATTTCATGATTCTTATAGTTAATTAGAGAGCATCTAGACTTGGTCATCAGTGAATCAAACAATAATTTTGATTCAAATTGATTGTCTAAATTTCACCTTGGGAATCAATGACGTGAATTTATTACTAGCAAATGATTTCATCTGGTGAACTTATACAAGTTATATTACAAGTCTATTGTATAGGCCCGAATTATGTAGATGCAAAAGCTTCAAAGAGCATAATTGGTCCAACTTGAAGAAACAGTAACTTATAATGATGATACAGTAACTTGAAGAAACAGTAACTTGCTGCAAAACTGCAAATACATTTCTGCCTAAAGGGGCCCTTTTTTTTAAATTTAATTAAGGCACATGTATATACTGTAAACGGGCCACATGATAGCCTTTGTCAAACAATAAAGCATACTAATATCTAAAGGAAAATATTTAGGTACGACTGATTCAGTTTTTGATCTCACCTGTAGACTATATAGTTAAAATTAAACATTAAAGAATCTTGCTTACATAAGCTGATGTCATAGATTTTCTAAAATTTAATCCACACCACAGATTCTACAACGGTGCCAAAAATCGGATCTACTTAAGTATTTGCCTCATCTAAATATGTCCTTGCGGGGAGATTGACCATGCAGTAATTTTTTTTTAAAAAAAAATTTCTAGGCAGCAGTATGCCAAACCAAAATAGAAAAGGCAAATATTTAGGTAGAGCCGGTCTTTGGTCCCACTTGTAGACCTTGTGGTATGGATTAAACTTTAGAAAATCTATAACATCAGCGGATGTAAGCAAGATTCTTTAAGGTTTAATCCTGACCACAGGGTCTACAGGTGGAGTCAAAAATAGAGTCTACTTAAGTATTTTCCAATAGAAAATGTGGTGAATGTCCATGTGAAGACCCTTTTTTTTAAAAAAGAAAAAGAAAAAGAAAAGAAGTAAATAAATAAATAAAAAGAATATATTTATTAGATAATTATGGGTTGGGATAGGGATCCTAGTAGATAGAGTTTTACTCCTCCTTGGAACTCTACATGTGATAAGACCTAAGTTTACTATTCCTATCCGAAGTGTTGGAATTTAGGCCTATCAGAAATTTGTACTACTCCTATAAATACCCGCTTAGCACATCAAAATTCACTTTACGCTTTGAGAGAAGAGTGACAGATTTTTCAAGGATTTTAGGCATCCAAATAAAGTAAGTGTTCTATTTTTTTATATTCAATAAATTATTTTTGAATTTATTAATTTATTATCTCTCTGCATTTACGATTTGATATTTCAAAAAAAAAAAAAAAATTAAAGTTGACGTATCAGAGAAGACTTTGTCTTCCCCGTCAAAAATAAATTATGACAGGAGCTTTAAGCTCCTGTCAGTAGGTGGTACAAGCCAGTTATGGTTTGGCAGTGGTGGGCCGGACAAGACCAGACCAGAGGATAATGATATTTTTTTGTGTGTTTTTACAAAACGAGTCTATATGGTTTGTTGTTAAATTAGTATTTAACCCAAAAGTTTTAAATAGGGTACTAATTAAGTCCAAATATATTTTAAAGTTTTGAATTTGCCCATACGGTTCTGTGAGGAACGAAGTCAGTCCATAATGCTTTAAAATTAAGCAAAATATTTTATGCTTATGGATGCTTAGTGTTAGACTATTATAGCTTGGGATAAAGCTTAGGGTATGTTTCTAAGACTAAAAATGAATGGATTATGGGAGAATATGTTGGATATATTTCATAGGATAAAATGTATTAATTTAGAGTAAGGAATTTTAACTTATAGGATTTTGTGAATTGTTAATAGGAGCATACGAAGAGATACAGTTGAAGGATAATTGACTTCTTGACATACGAGGTAGGTAGTTCTTACCTTCTGGTTTTCGAAATTTGTTTTGTAAAAGTCTGTTCACTTGTTTTTGTAACACTCAAATTTTTGTTAAATGTTTTTCAAAGTTTATTTCAAAATTTACATTATGTTATGAAGATATGGGCCATGTTGAGTAATTTGTGATTTTTATGTTATGCAAAAATATAAATGACATTTCTTGGTTGCATGTGTATGTGAAAATTATGAGGTATCTCTATATATTAACAGTGCAATAGTCAGTGGTTAGATGACGGTCTAATTGTGTCGAGTGGGTTTGGTTGACCCCTTGGCATCCTGCCTGGTAAAGGTCTGCACTAGGCTGAGTACTCAAAATTGACAAAAAAATATAGTTGATATATATGAGTCAATGTGTTAATTCTTATGTGGGTTGGTCACACGCAATCAACCGTGTCGGGTACTAAGACTTATGTGAATTGTCAAATCCGACTATAACATGAATGTCACTATATGTATGTATGTGCTTGTGGAATATGAAGAGTTCTTTTGAAAACTAAAAATGATTTATGTTGTGATTGATAAAAACGAAGTATACGTACTATAACTGAATGATCCAACAGAAGCTATTTGCTACCTGCAGGGCGATTTATCGCTCATTCTCCTATTATATCCATTAATGTTATTTACGCAGATAGAGAATTGGAGTATATTATAGTCGAGGATGGTGATTCGGCGGATAAGAACAAGGAAGAGATTAAGGTGGAGCCTAGAGATGAATAGATAATGCACTTAGTTGAATTTTCCAATAAGTGAACCTGTGTGTTCCAAAAGGATATGACTCGTTGGAAAGGCTTGAGGAAATTTTCGTTACTTGTTTTAATTTGTCACAGCACAATTGATAGTATTTATAAGCAACGTTTCCGCATTATTAGTCTTACTTTTTTTTATTATTTATTATGTGGTTGTGCCTTTTGTGTGAGCCTTGTATTCTTGGATAAGAGTACGGCGAATAGCATGTGCCTAGCATGTGCGGGTTAGGGGCGTGACTTTTTTAGTGGTATCAGAGCCTAGGTTAATACACACTTAGATAAAGGATTTATAGTAATACGAGTCACATTATGAAACCCTATATATATATTAAATTTTACTGGGTTGATGTAGGAAATGGAAGCCCATAGAGACTTCAAGAAAGCTTTGGAGGCAAGGGTGGAGAAATTAAATAATAAAAAGACTACTTTGGACGAGGTGAATAACAAACTCCTAGTTAAAGTCTTGGACGAAAGGCAACAAACTCACGAATGTAGGATCAACTTGAACATCGAATGTAGTACGCAAGAATGTAAGATTAAAGAACGAGACATGGAGATAAAAGAACTCAAAAGGAAGTTGATGGAAGCTGAGGAGCGCGTGTCGGGGTAGGCTGAGCTAAGCAAGAAGATCAAGTTAAGTCTCAAGGAGTTACAAGATAATGTGGTTCTAAAGATTACTGAGTCAGAGGTGAATATGGAGTTGTGCTTATGAATATAGAGTTAAGAATCCAAGAGTTGAATGACCACCTCAATCCACCTGCACCTGTTCCTGCAAATGACGATGAAGTAGAGGAAGACCCCGAAGAGGTTCTAGAAGGAGAAGAGCAAGTTATCGTGGAGGATAATTAAAGTTTTAGGACTTATCTATTAGAGAGTAGATATTTAGGATATTTCTTTTCAATAATAAAGTATTACTCTACCATGTTTAGTATTATTAATTCTTAGTTTGGTGTGTAGTTTCTCTTAGTTTGGTCCTCCAAATATTTGTAGTCAACTTCCCAAATTTGGCTTTTATCAAGAAAGAATTTATTATGTATCATATGATTTCCCTTATTGTTATTTTCTTCCTTAAACAAAATTTTAAGCTTGGACTGTCAACTTGGATTTTTTTTTGGTTTAGGAAAATGGCACCACAAACTAGATCCCAACAACACTAAAGGAAATAATCAACAATCAAATGAAAATGTTGAAGGGACCCCAGCAGGAAGTGGAAGTGGGAGTGCAAGTCAAGCTCTTAACGGAGGAATAGGGACTGGGACGAATACCACACATAGGGATGTTACTGCAAAGTTTATTGCTGCAATGACTGGAATGGCACAAGCAGTTCAAGGAAACTACATGCACAAGCACAAGCAAATGCGCAAAGACAAGCTGAGATACATGTTTTCTATGAAAGAATGAAGAAAGTGCATGTTCCTAACTTCGATGGACAACCTGACCTAGAAAAAGCGGAGAAGTGGATGGGTGAGGTGGAGAACAATTTTAACTAATTGCAAGTACCCATGGAAATGAGAGTTGATATCATTAAACCGTTTACCAAGAAAGTGATAAGTGGTGGACAGCTATTCTCCCTACCTTGGCACCCCCGGTCACTTGGGAAAACTTTAAGGAGGCATTTTGGAATTATTTTTTTCCACCTGCTATTCGCATTCAAAAGATTGAGGAGTTTGAGGTTTTGAAGCAAACGCCTAGAATGTTTGTGGTGGAATATGCAAACAAGTTCACTACCCTTGGACGATTTCTACCCGAGACAATGGCTAACGAACAATTGAAAATGATCAAATTTACTACGGTTTTATCCAGCTGTATGTAAACAAGGATTTTGAGCTCTAATGTCACTACTTACAAAGATTTGTTCAATGCTAGTTTGAGGGCGGAGGTAGATATATTCCATTAAAAAAGGTTGGAGGAAAAAAACAAGGGCGAGAGACCACGCCCCAATGATGGAACTATGAGATTAGGAGACCATAGTACTGGGTGCATGGTAAAGGTGATAAAGAAAAGTAGGGGACTACCACCCCCACCTAGGGCAAGTGGAGGGTTAATGAAACCTAAGTGTGGGTTTTGCCACAGGAGGCATTTTGGCGAGTGCCGTTATAAGACCAATGGATGTTTCAAATATGGACATACTAGCCATAAGATAAGAGACTGCCCAATGGATGTGAAACCTAGGGTGAATACAAGGGTTCACGCAATGATGGAATATGAGGCCGAGGGGCTATACGACGTGGTCACAGGTACGCTCCTAGTAAACTCCATACCTACTTTTGTGTTATTTGATTGTGATGCAAGCCACTCCTTTGTGGCTAGAAAGTTTGTACGTGCTCTATGTGCTCAACCTAAATGGTTAGAATCACCGTATAGGGTGCTAGCTCCGAGGGAAAGGATTTTAGTGCTCGCAAGTAAAGATTAGAGATATAACGACGGTAATGTAGAAGTAAGGGGTAGAGAGACTGAGGCTAACTTCGTTCAACTTAATATTAGTGGGTTTGATATTATTTTGGGAATGGATTGGCTGGCTAGTAACCATGCTCAATTTGACTTTAGAAAGAAGAGAGTATTATTGTCTAACTCCCATAAAGAATATGTCATATTCCAAGGAAACCAGGAAGGACAAAAGAGATATAAGAAATATATTATATTAGCTATGCGAGCATTCAAGGATTTAAGAAAAGGATGTGAGGGATATTTGGACAATGTCATAGATGTTAAGAAGAATCAAAGACATTGAAAAATATACCTATAGTCAAGAATTATCCTGATGTGTTTCCTGATGAACAAACTGGGATACCCCCTGATAGGGAAACAAAATTTGAGATAAAATTGATACCCGGAGTGGAACCCGTATCAAAGGCAACTTATAGGATGGCTCCTGCAGAATTAAAGGAGTTAAAGGAACAACTCCAAGAATTATTCGATAATTCTAAGAAATTTATAAGACGAAGTGTTTCACCGTGAGGCGCACCAGTTCTCTTTGTCAAAAAGAAAGACGAAAGTTTAAGATTGTGTTAGACTATTATAGCTTGGGATAAAACTTAGGGTATGTTTCTAAGACTAAGAATGAATGGATTATGGGAGAATAGGTTGGATATATTTCATAGGATAAAATGTGTTTATTTAGTGTAAAGAATTTTAACTTACAGGATTTTGTGAATTGTTAATAGGAGCATACGAAGAGATACGGCTGAAGGATAATTGACTTCTTGACATACGAGATAGTTGGTTCTTACTTTCTGGTTTTCAAAATTTGTTTTGTAAATGTCTATTCACTTGTTTTTGTAACACTCTAATTTTTGTTAAATGTATTTGAAAGTTTATTTCAAAATTTACATTATGTTATGAATATGGGCCATGTTGAGTAATTTGTGATTTTTATGTTATGCAAAAATATAAATGACATTTCTTGGTTGCATGTGTATGTGTAAAGCTATATTAGGTATCTCTATATATTAACAGTGCAGTCGTCAGTGGTTAGACGACGGTCTAATTGTGTCAAGTGGGTTAGGCTGACCCCCTTGGCATCCTGCCTGGTGGAGGTCTTTACTAGGTTGAGAACTCACAACTGACGAAGAAATATAGTTGATATATATGAGTCAATGTGTTATGTGTTATGTGTTATGTGGGTTGGTCACACGCAATTAACCGCGTCAGGTACTAAGACTTATGTGAATTGTCAAATCCGACTATAACAAGAATGTCACTATATGTATGTATGTGCTTGTGGAATATGAAGAGTTCATATGAAAACTAAAAATGATTTATGATGTGATTGATGAAAAAGAAGTATACGTACTATAACTAAATGGTCCAAGAGAAGATATTAGCTACCTGCTGGGCGATTTATCCCTCATTCTCTTATTATTAATGTTTTTTACGCAGATAGAGATGTGGAGTATATTATAGTGGAGGATGGTGATTCGGCGGATAAGAACAAGGAAAGAGATTAAGGTGGAGCCTAGAGATGAATAGATAATGCACTTAGTTGAATTTTCCAATAAGTGAGCATGTGTGTTCCAAAAGGATATGACTCGCTGGAAAGGCTTGAGGAAATTTTCGTTACTCGTTTTAATTTGTCATAGCACAATTGATAGTATTTATAAGTAATGTTTCCGCATTATTAGTCTTACTTTTTTTTATTTATTTATTATGTGGTTGTGGTTGCTATGTGAGCCTTGTATTCTTGGATAAGAGTACGGCGAATAACATAACATGTGCCCAGCATGTACGGATTAGGGGCGTGACAGTCCATCCATTCAAAACAAGACAAAATGGATATCAGTACTTAGGAATAATTAGCTGCTATTCCATCAATATTCAACCAATGAACGTGAACCAGTTCATCAATTCATGGCCCCTTTTTTATGTTATTGTCAGTATTATAATTAGCAAAAATTATACATGATGTTTACTTTAACAATAACAATTTCGTATCAAACTAGGCAACTTTAATCAATCATCCACGAAAACAAAATTGTACATGGATTTACTCCGGATAGAACACTTAATGTCCAGAGTGCAATTATTTTATTAAATTCTTGATTTCTTATAATGTTTCCCTAATCTTAATAGACAAACAAATCAAGATAAAAGAAAATAACACTATCGATTTACAAGTTATAAACTTCAATCTAATGCTCTGATATCACACGCTAAATATGATAGGATCTTTCGTTTAGATTTTTAAATAAAAAATTACATAGTGAGGACATACCTTATATCTATGGGCATATATTGAATACACACCTTGAAGACAATTCAAAGTCTTCTCTGAATGATAAAACGAAATGATGAAGCAATAATCCGTAGCATATCTTGATCTTCTCTTACTAACTATCTACATGTCTGTGTTAGTGATGAGTGATACTGCACATTAAGTTACCGTAGCAAGAGGAACCAAGAGTTATTAGATGAACGTATTAGTAAGATTCATTTTATCCAAACAATGTATGAACTTAATTATATCTTAAGGTCCTACTTCTTTTTAGATTAACATATCATAAATTTTATATTTATCCATTATTTACATAATATAATAACATTAAAATATTATGTGTCCACGAAATCCACTTAAATTAATATTCTAACAAAATCTCATTTCGTCTATTACAAAATGAAATACTAGCACAAAAGGGGATTAAAAAAAGTCAATCATCAAGAACTTCTCATCACCACCCTCTTGTGGTCGAATTCCTCTCTCGCTCTCTGTCAACCTCTCACGCCACAGTCCGCCACGTTACTCTCTCCTTCATCTCCTTCCTGATTGATATCTCTCTCTCTAATATATATCTCTCTAATCATATGTGGCGATAATTGGAATTATGGAAGTATATAGTGGTTGCAATGGTATTGCTCTTTCCTTAAAGTTTTAGCCAGATATTGTTATGTGTATCTAAAACCCCCAAGTCAAAGATGAGTTCGGTGTAAAACTCATGCAATTTCTACTTCAAAATCTTGTATATGATGCTTTCTTTTTAAATTTTGATTTGTGGATATGCTGCAATTTTTAGCTGATAGATTATGTATTAAAATTTCTAAGGCAAGTAGGATAGTGTTAGTACCATTATTGTTGGCTTTGGTTTTTGATTTAGTTGGGATACCAGTGGAGAAGCCATATATCAGTTTTCTTGTATTTTTCGTCCATTTCAGGATATCTGATGAGATCAACTAAAAAATCGACTAGAAATATCGGGCAGGATCGGCTGAAATTAATGGATCACGTTTGGATCACTTTGGTTATGGTGGTGGTAGTATTGGCTAGAGGTGGATGATGGTCGGAAAACGGGCAGAAATCTTATTAGGGTTTGTTGATAGATATATTACTACTTTATTATTTCGAGTATTTTTTATGTAATTTTTAACTTCCTACCCCTACTAAATATATTCCTTCAATTCTTCTCAAAATTGCACAAACATCTCTAATTTAATTTATATTTTAGTTTTCAGCCTTTTTTTAAAACACCGAAATTTTGATACAATTTTCTACACACATCAGGTGTGCCAATAGGAATAGTACATATAACTCAAGAGCATTTGGTGAAATGGTGTAATTTTTTTTTAAAAAATAACTATCCTATATTATTTTAAGGAAATTCTATAGTTCCTTTTATGAAACCATTTCCTTGTGCTTCAAATGTTTGTATAGTATAACATTATGTACTTTAAAAGCATCTACTGTACAAATTTTTAAAGTCAATGGTACCGTTCCCTAAAAGGAACGGCAGAATTCTCTATTTTATTCTCCTCGTGAATTACTATCTAATTATCTAAATCAAAAAATAATAACATTTGTAACTTCTATTTTTTGACTAAATTTATTTAAACGTATAACTAAGAATAATGATATATATATATATATATATATTCATGCGCACACACAAACGTATATACAATAAAATAATATGCCTATACTTATCTGTCATCTCTTTTTGACTCAAAAAAATAAATGAGCGTGTTATTTTCAATGTGTTTTAGTAGTGCATCACATCCTCTCTCTTCTATTTTTCTCTCCCTTTATCTCAAATTCACGTTTCCCTACCTCTGCTCTTTGCTAAATCTCATTTCCTACCATCTTCTATATCTTTTAATTTAAAAAATTTCCAAGTTATAAATATAATCCCATTGCAATTTCATAAAATTCAAATTTATCAAGATCCCTCCCCTTTCTTCTCAGATTCGATAATGTCACTAATGAATGGTGATATGTTCAGAGGGTAAAAAGTGCAAACTTTAGAGAGAGAGTGAAAGTGCTTATATTTAATCTGCATGAATTTTACTAATGGAAATTAGTTATATGTCTTCGGATGCGTGTCCCGATTTTTAGACGAGGGTCAAGGGTTCATGCTTTTCTCTTAAGTCTGATTACCTTTTTACTCTTAATGAGTTCTTGTATAATAAGTAACCTATCCATGAATTATCAGTTGCATCTTCGACTGGTCCTTCAAGTATAGCCAATGGAGGAGCCAAACTAAAGTGCGCCTTAATAAATAGATGCCAGATTTGTCAACCCAGTTGACACGCTAAAGTCAATTGCCGACCCTTTAGAAGGCTGATGACAGGTCATCATCCATCAATCCCAGCAAGTAATCAGCCGAGCCCCAATCAAGTGCGTTCCCACCATTTCACTTGCATTCACCTATTAGCCATTTAAATTTCAAAATTTTTGAATTTTGAGATTAATGCCACCATTTATGTTGCTAGCCATATGTCACTACCAGATTACACCACTACTTTTCGTCATTTTTGCTATTCATATTTATTTTTTTGCAATCACTGCCATTCAATCTTATTTTTCTTAAATAAAACTTCTGCAAATCCCCAAAGTTTATCAAAAACTTACTTCAATCTCTATTTGTACTCTCAAATTGTCCAAAAAATCACAACCATGGCATCTCAAAGCAACTCCGGCAACATTTATGATGCCTCCAACAAGCTAGCACATAAGTTTTCCTCTATTCAATCCGCTGAACCCTCTTTTGACCCGCAGTTCATATTCCCGGTCAAGATGCGTAGAGGTCTTTCTAGAATATTCCAGTCGATATCCCCAAAATTCATAGGACTTATAATATTCCTAATTCTGTTACTATAGCATGTCCGAGCATTATAGTCGAGCACATCAAACCCCAGAAGGTTTCTTTTCTGTATATACGAAGAGTAGTTCATAACTAGCCTTCGACTTATTTTTTCCCCTCTTTTCACAAATTTGGCTAATTGTTGGGATTTTGGCCATCCCAATTTAGTCTAAACACCATTCGATTAATAGTAGGATACTCAATTTTATGCAAATATTTTGATATTCATCCGACTCATCAAGGCTTCCAAGCCATCTGCAAATTAGTCATCAGCTGAGAAGCCGGTTATTACTTCTTCTTGACTCGAACCGATCGTCGAGGTCTAGTAGAAGACTACCTGGCCTCCGTTCATAAATGGGAAAGGACTTTCCTCTTTGTTAAATAATCTGAGATGGCCATGATTCAACCTATATGGAATTTTGAACTCAAAACCCCTAATGAATCCACTCTATCTTTTTCTTGTCGGATACAATCTTAGTCGAAGTCAAAACCCTGGCACTTCTGACCTCGTTGTAAATTTCTTCAAGAAGAAGTTCTTTTTTGAAGAGAATTTTCTTACTTTGTCTCAGCTTGCGATGTCCTCAGATCCACCCGAAGGCTATCACCCACGTAAAACTCTAACACTTAACCATTCTTCCTTTTTTCTTTAATTGATTGATTTTACATTCTCATATATCCTTTTTCATTGTAGGTCAAACTCTCAGCCAACTAGTTCGGCCGTAGAAAATAAATTGTCCAAGAAGAAGTCCACTAAAAGTTCTACCCCATCCAACACAGCTTCATCAGCAGAAGACCCAACATCAACCAACCAACAATTATCGAAAGGGTGGCCATCTCCACACCTGCAGCTCAAGTGGCCACTCTATTTTCTAGAGTTGTCGGCTCAGAAGCCACTGGTTTGGTTCCTCAAGAGCCCATCCAGGTCTCTAATGAAGATGTGGTGCCGGTGCAGACTTTCTGTTGGCCACCATCAGCTTAACCGAGCCCCTCTACTAGACCTCTCAAATGAAATACTACCTCTCCTACTTTGGCTAGGAAGCACACCAAAACAACTCCCAGCCGGATCTGCCAAGAGATTGTGACCGGTACTTTTGAAGCAGGAAGACCTCCCCTGATCACTGCTACCAGTAAGAAGACTTGCCAACATCCTTTAACAATTAGTTCATCATTTCTCTCTCTGATCCAATCTCCTTCTACCATCTTGACAGCTCTTGGTAGGTTTTTTTTCCCTTGATCTTACAAACCAAGAGCATTTTGTGTTTTAGAAAACAACCAAATTGTTGAATGATGTGTAGCTCCAGGAGCACAGCCACAGACTCCTAAAGAGGAAGCAGCTGCTAGTGGATGCCAAAACCTTTCATGGACTAGAAAGTCCACAGTCAAATGGAACCCTAAAAGGTAAGCCAAGTTCGTTCCAAGATGAACTTTTGATAATAATGTTCGGGGGCAGTTCCCTCGAGTAGCTTACCAAATGATTGATGGAACTTTTGGCTTCCCTTCTTGGGACATTGCCTATGCCAAGAGTTGCTCACTAGAAGAGAGCATGGATGAATCTACTCAAGTGTTCATTACAGTAAGCACATCAATTTTCCTTACCTTGATTTCCATTTACTTTGATTCTAATACTCTCTGTCATATGTTCAGCTTGGCCCCTATCTACACAACATTAAACGTCTATCCTTGGAGTTAACCCATAAAAGTGCTCAGCTTGAGGCCAAGGTTCTTCATTTTGAGAAGAATAAGACTGAAGCTCTTGCCAAGTTGGGAAATGAGCTTGAAATGAAGAAGAATGAAGTTTTGGCTGAGTTACAAACCAAACTTGAGAATGAAGCTCAAAACTTGGCCAACCTAGAGAGCCACATTCAACCCAGGTAAATGATCTAAACACGACGCTCAACGAACAAACCAATGAGTTGACCACCTACAAGGGTGAACTAGCTTCAGCTCATATAGAGATCGAAAGGCTGGAGACCGAATCTTTTTCTAATCAATCAACTGCTAGTAGGCATCAAATTTTTTTGAACTACAAAGGGTGCTAGCAAGACTTGAACACATTCAGTAGTATTTCCATGAAGACGGGTTATACCATCGCCATGGACAATGTCATAGAGGAGTTTTCTAAGGTCGACCTTGACATTTCTGAATTTCTATATTACAATAAGGTGGCCACAGCAATGCTCATCAGCGAGATCATTCAACTTTTCGTACCTCCAAGTCTGCTCTTACCATTTTAGAATTGAGCAGTGTCTTAGGTTTAGACAAATTTCAAGCCATTGTAGCTATGCCTGAAGTAACTGCTAAAGATGAGACTGAATCAACTCAAGTCAATCAAATTCAATCAGGCCGAGCAAGAAGAACCTATTACCAATACTTGGAACATTTTCAAGTGTAGTTAGTATAGGTAGTATAGGTTCGTAATGAATTTGATTAACTTCATCTGATCATATTTTGTACTTTGCCGAATATCATCAATGAAATGACTTTTTCCTCTTATCATCTTATATGTCTGATTATCTTCTTTATACTTGTATAAATTTTATAAATGAAATTTAGATTCATTCAATCGTCCATTCTCATGATGACTGGCCGATATCTCATGATCACCCAACATCTCAATCATTCATTTTTTTGTACTTTTGTACTTATTAATTCGAAACACTTGAGCGCCTCGAAGGGTTGCGGATCCCTTCGGGCAACTTAACGCATTGGTAAGGTAATCTGCCTCTGATCATTACTTTCTCCTCAATGTAATTTTTTAATTGTAATTTTTTCCTTTTTTTCATACTTCTGTACTTATTGGTCCAAATGAGTTAAGCATCTCGACAGATTACGGATCCCTTTGAGCAACTGAACGCATTGCGTAAGGTTCTCTGCCTCAAATGATGATCACTTTCTATATTTGTAAAAAAACATATACATATCAACATGATGTCAAATCTTACATTTTATTCATATTATCCTAATAATATTTTCTAAGTTTTACAACATTCCACATTCGTAATGTATCATTATACCTTGACGGTCGGCTAATTTCTAGTATCCTAATCGATGAGCTTTTGTAACTATATATGGCCTTTCCTAGTTCAAACCTAACTAGTTTAATCCTTCTGTTCGGCTAACTTCATTCTTCCTTAAGACCAAATCTCCCGATCTGAAGTATCATTGTCGAACTCTTGCATTGTAATGCTTGTCTATTTGTTGCTTATACTTCACTTCTCTGATTTAAGCTATTAACCTCTGCTCTTCCAACAAGTCTAAATTGGTCATAAGTTATTAACCTACAAATAATATTCTTCCAAAAGAACTTTTGTACTAATCCCCAGTCATGGATGGAACGATTCGGCCTCCACCCACTTAGAAAAATAGTCAATTGCTACCACTAAGTACTTCAACTTTTCCAGTGCTGGGGAAAAAGGTCCAACCAAGTCTATTCCCCATTGCTTGAGTGACCATAGGCTTATAATGGTGGTCAAAATTTTTTGATGGTTTTCTTATGATGAGAGCATGCACTTGAAAATTTATGACATTGACGTATCAATGTGTTGGCACCTGTGTGCATGGTCGGCCAATAGTACCCCATGATTATAGCCATTCGAGCTACACTCCGAGGTCCATTGTGACTTCCACTAATTCTCTCATGTATTTATCTTAACACATATTTAGCTTTATCTAGACCTACACATTGGAAAAAAGGGCAAAAGCATGATTTTCTATATCAAGTGTCGTCTACAAGTTCATACTTTTTTACCCTATTCATTACTCTTCGAGCTTTTCTTTAATCAATCAGAAGGATGCCCAAAGATAAGAATTCAATGATCGGCTTCATCCATCCTAGACCATCATCAATTTCTACCGTTTCATCCATAGTTCGTCCTTCCTAAACCCTACCAAAATCTTCTTGGTGAGATGTGACTAAATAGTCGAAACCAACTTAGCGAGTGCATCAGCATGTACATTTTTGGCCCGAGAGATCTTTACAAACTCTAGCTCTTTAAAACTTTGCTACTATTGCTTCACTTTTGAACGCTCTATTTTTGCATAATGACTCATTTGGCTTCAAAGTTTCCAAGGATTTGGCTGATTACCAACAAAGAATCACTATTAATTTTAAGAGCTTGGGCTCCCATCATCTTAGCAACCTTATTCCTGTTAATAATGCTTCATATTGGGCTTCATTATTTTTATTTTTAAAGTTGACATGAAGAGCATATGTAAAGTGGCTTCCTTTGGGAGTTTTGATGATGATACTAGCTCCTGATCTCGATTCATGAAGCCCCATCAACATGAAGTTCCTATACTTTATAATCTACCTTAGAGCCATCTTTGTTCTCTATAATCATGATTCTGCTGGTCATGGGAAGTTCGGCTGTTCCTTCAGTAAGAAAGTCCACTAAAGCTTGTGCCTTAATTTTATTTTGTGATCGAAATTCAATATCAAACTCCAATAGTTTGACTAACCATTTAAGCATTCGACCTGACATATCGGGTTCTGCAAGAAATATTTTTAAAAGGGAGTCAATATCAACAATGACTTCTTGTGCCTTTGGAAGTTGGGTCTTCACTTTCTGGCTACCACAATCAATGAGAACACAACATTTTCAATAGGAAGATAGTTGCGTCCCGAGCCTTGCAAAACCTTGCTTGTGAAATAGATCAGCCTCTGAACCCCTTCGTTTAGCCATCAATATCGACCTATCCGTTTCTTCTAATGATGAAAGATAAAGGTATACTTCTTCCTCTTCTTTTAGTGTAGTTAATCAAGAAAGAGTTCCCAAGTATTCTTTGAGTTGTTCAAATGCTCGTTAACACTGTTCTGTCCAAAATTCTTTCCCTTTCTTAACTATTCAAAGAAGGGAAGACTCTATTCAGCTGACTTCGAGAGGAATCCATTCATAGCAACCATAAAATTGGTTAATTTTTAAGCATCCTTGACTGATGAAGGAGGCTCCACGTTTATAATAGTTTGTACTTTTCAGGGTTGGCATCAATCCCACTTTGATAAATAATGAAGTCTAAGAATTTTCTCGATAGAACCCTAAAGGCGTCCACTTTAATGGATCTAATCTCATTTGAATGCTTTGAAGTACCTCAAAGGTTTCTTGAAGATCATCTATGACCTTAGTCTCTGTTCAGCTCTTAACAACCATGTCATCTGCATAGACCTCCATGTTTTGATCATTTTGATTTTTGAAAACTTTGTTAACTTGGCTCTGATAAGTAGCCCCAGGATCCTTTAATCCAAATGGCATAGTTTAATAGCAGTATGTACCCTTCGGTGTTATGAACACAATTTTCTCATCATCTTCTTCACTCAAAATATTTGATGATAGCCTTTGTATGCATCTAAGAAATTGCTGAATATAAAAGCCACTAAAGAATCAATAAAAATATCAATTCGAGACAAAAGGTAACTGTCCTTAGTACAGGCTTTATTAAGATTTGTAAAATCTACAAACATCTGCCAGTTCTTTTCTAGCTTCTTGGATACATCAAGTTTTTTACTAATGCAGGATTACTAAGCCATGTAGGATACAAAACGTCTCCAGGGATAATCTAAGCAACTAACAATTGATCTACTTCTGTCTCGATTATTGCACTATGCTCGAATCGAACAGTCATTTTCTTTGCTTCATAAGCTTGTAACTCGAAACAATACTCAATCTATGCTATGCTATTTCTCTTGGAATCCCTAGCATATTAGCTATTGACCAAACAAAGATATCATTGTATTCGAACAATAGTCGGATCAAGTCAGCTTTCAGCTCAACTAGCAAAAGAACAAAGATGAGGAGTTTTGACTAGGATACCTAGGATCAAAGGATATTTCTTCAACAGCCATACTCAAGGCAGGCTCAATTTTTCCCTTATTCTGATCATCTAATAGTTCAGGAGATTTGCTCATAGAGACTGCCTTGTTTTCTTCAAGAAGTTCTTCAATTTTTATAGTTTGGCTTTTACATTCAATGTCATTAGATAGCAATCCCTAGCTTCTTGCTGATTTCTCCAGACCATTCCTTCTGATCCATCCCTCAAGGAAAACTTAATTCCCAAGTGAAAAGCCCTGTTATGTCAAAAAAGGAAGAATGATAAAAGCATATTAGTAAGGCTGACCCAAAATCATATTATAAGAGCTGGACTATTTGACAATAATAAAATTAATCAACTCTTTTTGACTTTGAGGTGGCTCCCCAAGGGTTGACGGGAGCAAGATGGTATCCTCAGGCATAATAGAATTACCACTAAAGCCGATCAAAGGAGTTCAGGCAGGCAAAATGTGATCATTACTTATTCCCATTCATTCCTAAGCATGCCAAAAGATCACATTCACCGTACTGCCGAACTATCATTATCTAAAAAAATTTTATGCACTCTTTTAGCCCCTACCTTGAGATGTATAATGACTAGATCGGGATGAGAATAGCGATCGAGTAGGGAATCATCATCCAAAATAGTGATATGCAAATTGAGTTTAGGTTTCTTCGAGAAGTTTCCTCTCTCAGGCTAATACCTAGCATATCTCTTCTGAACCTGATTGGAATCTCCACCATTTGGACTTCCAATTATGACATTGATCCCCCTCCAGCCACATCATTATTATTGGCTGGTGGTCCCTTCTGATTATTGTTGCTATTATTAGCCCTTCAGTATGTATATTGATAATTATTGGCCGAGGAGGACGGTGATTTGGGTTTCTCATATTATCAGCAATCCAAAGAATATAATCTTGTAAATATCTTTCTTGAGTTTTCCTTTCAATGTCGATCTTCAATTCCAATCTTTAGTGTCATGCCTGCGATGATGAGCACAATAGAGAGATCTATTCCACTTGTGTTGTTTAGTTCTCATTGATATTGGTGGTTCCAAGATCCCAGTATTTTTATCTCAAAAAGAATGTTGCATCTTTGTATGTTCAAAGATGTAAAGTCTTTGTCAGGCAGGACTCTGGTTCGGGTAGGTTAAAAGTTGTTAGATCCGGGATTCACTACCTGACCTTGTAGCAATTTAGGATTTCTGAACTATCTATTCGATGATTCAGTTCATCTAGAACTATTGTGTTCAAAATCCTTATTTTTCTTTTCCTTTTCAAAGCTCCTTTAGGCTTCTCTTCAATCGGCCTTTTTCCTTTCTGTTTATAATCAAAGAGCTCACTCTTAGACCTATTTGACTCTTTTCCTCTTATATGGCTTTCACGTCATTTCATTAGTTCAGAAAAGGATTTTATAACTTTATAGGCCAACTCATGATTAAACAGTCCTGGTTTTAGACCATTGCAAAACACTACAATCATCAACCTTTCATCAATGTCTCGGACTTGTATAGCTTTATTGTTGAAGAGTCCGACATATTAGGTCAAAGTTTCTTCACTTTTCTGTCTTATGTTCATTAGGTGTAAAACCTTTTTCTCTGGCAAGTCATTATAAGAGGACATCAATCCCAAAAGGTGTTCCTTAAACCATTTCTGAGCTGACCCTTTCAGAGTAGTAGCAAAAAGTTTGCATTTAATAGCGTCTGAGTATCCATATAGCTAAGCTATAGTAGATACACGAGCAATGTGATTGGCTGGATCAATGACTCCTTGATATTGATCAAGGTTCGGATGCTTGTTTGAAATTAGGTGGAATCTGTTCGACCTAATAAGTAGGATAAAAGGATCACGATCAATGTCCTACATAATCTGTTGACCAATATTATTTTCAGATAATAGTTGCATAATACAAAGTTCAGTTTTGCCACAGTTTTAGCATTGAGTGTGTGACGTGGTAGTGGTAGAATTTCTTCATGATGTTTGACGTTCGGCTTGGGTTTTGGATAAAATTGATCATGAATAGATCTAGATGAACAAATCAATCTGATACTAACATTTAAAAAATATTGTATTTGAAACAAAAAACTAAACCGAAGAGAACAGTTCAGCTTTTTATTCGATTCCCATAGACAGTGCCAATTGATAAACGGTGATATGTTCGGTAGGTAGAAAGTGTAAAATTTAGAGAGAGAAAGTGAAAGTGGTTGTATTTAATGTGCCTGAATTTTATTAATGGAAATTAGTTACATGTCTTGGGAAGCATGTCCTTATTTATAGATGAGGGTCAGGGGTTAATGCCCCTTACTCCCAGGTCTAATTATATTTTTGCCCTTAATGAGCTTTCTTGTATATCAAATAACCTATTGTTGGGTAGAATATTGATTAGGTTTTTTGAGAACAATGAACAAGTAATTAAAAAACCTTAATTATCCTAATCAACTCTCACACACTCGCAAGTATACGAGGCGAGTTTGTATATAGGATAAGTAAGGATCGTTCACACGAGAACTATTACAACAATTACTAGGTTCACAAGTTTATTTACTAGTTAGACGAATTAATCAAGAGTTTTTAATTAAACTTAAACTAAATTTAATAGCAAGAAATTAAAATAAAGACAAGAATATAAAATTCTAACCCTACTAAAAGTAATTGAATATAATTAACTAAAAACCTAATTTAAACCTACCCTACTTGCGAGAATTTAATCAACAACGAAAATTTAAATTAATCTACTCTGTAAAAGTAATCAAAAGCAATTAAATAAAATCCTAACTACACTACAACAGAAGCAATTAAGAATTTATAAGGCAATAAAATAAGAACGATAATTAAAGAAGAAGAAAGAAACGAAAACAAAAATTAAATTCTATAAAAATAAATATAATCAAACTCAATAATTGCAGCAAAAAAAAATGTTGATGATCTTCGAGTCTTGAATTCTTGACAAAAGAATGAAATTCTAACTCGAACAATTGAGAAAATCTACCCAACGGTTAAATTATCGCTTTAACTACTGGAAACTAAGAAACTAATGATAGATGATGGTGAATGATTTCCTCCCCTTCTCTTGGTATAATTATAGCTATTTTTAGGATTTTGGGGTTCCGAGATGATGAGTACACGATTTTCCACATAACCGGGCTCACGGAAGGACTTTTCTTGCAAAATAAGCAACCTTGCACAACCTATCCGTTGACCAGTGCCTACGCCTTGCAATTTTTTCACACCTGGGTGCCAGGGACAGAACCAAAACATGGAGTTTCTGGATCTGGCGCATATGCGCTACATTCTGTCACGCCTGGGCGCTTAGGTACAAAAACAGTTTCAATTTCCTCATCGATTTTGACTATGATGCAATCCGAATTTGTGAAAACTCAAAATATAAAAGTTATAACTCTATGTCTTAGCTTTACAAAATATCTTGAATAACCCCGTTAAAGCTCAAATAATAATGTTATGCTTAATCTACCGAACTGTGTCAAAATCGCTCTTCGTTGCTGCACGTAAATTTCAATTTTGCAATTTTCATCCAATTTATGATCTTTTTCGACTCCTTCTTCATTGAAATCTAAAAAACTCAAAATAAACCTTTTAGTTCATAATTAATCAATTTTTGCTCATTCATCACAAAAAATGAGGTAAATGATACACAAATATACGACATTTACGAGCATATCAACTACCCCACTCTTAGTTTTTGATCGTTCTCGAGCAAAACATAGAAATAAATCACAAAAATACTTAACACATCTCTTCAATCATCCACATAAATAACCAAGAACCAAATCATCATAAGAAAAATAGTCAAATGATACAATAAACCCCTATACATAAATTCTAGTGTAGGTGTGTACATAGCCATACAAAAATAACTTTTAAGACACTTAGATCAAATCATGAAAACCCTTTGAATTTTTCTAAACACTCTATAGCTTACTCTTCTTATGTTTCTCCACTAATATAGACAATTGACTCGACTTAAATTAGGTAGGACTTTTAGCTTGAAACGTAAGGTTAGGGTCTTGACTAACAAAGAAAGGGAAAAAGATAAATAAATAAGAAAAATAGCTTTAAATTAATGTGTGCCTAATTAATATAAAACTTCTTTTTAAACATTAAATCCGTCCTTCAAAGAAGTAATCCCACACTTAATTGACCAAACACCCATAAAAATTTTGTGCAACAAGCAAATAAAATCCTATTTTTTTGCAATTTCAATCCTTCTCACTAACATCTTGTAAAAGTATTTGTCCCTTTTTTTCTTTTTCTTCTTTTTTCTTTTTCTCCAAAGTGGGCACTAGTGGTAAGAACTACTCTCAAGATTAAAAAAAAAATATACATATGCAGGTAACAGTGATAGGTACTACCTACTAACATTCCAATGCAGGTGCCAGTAATGGGCACCACCTGCAATGGTCAACAAAAAAAAAAAATTTAATACCCCTACACCATTGTACACCATTCATTCAAAAACTCTCATACAACTACCTTGCACACTTATATCCGCTTAACAATTAATGTGGCATTAAAACACTTAAGAGACATTTAAAATAACTCAAAAATGTAGACAAAAATGAGTTAGAGAAAAAAAATGAATGGTGCTTCTGTCCATTCAAAACAAATTAAGGCTCAAATAGGGTTCTAAGGATAAATTTTACATCAATGGTTGGCTTGAAAGGCTCAAATGTCCAAAGAAATGCCCACCCTCATCTTTAAATCAAATCAAATCATCTAAAATATTGACTCAAAAATGCAATAAAGTAAGTGTTTGTAGTGCAACATAAGTGAATCTACACAATTATCTCTTAGTGCCAAAAAGCTATAGCATTGTAGGTAGGGCTTTTGAGCATATTAGTGCTCAAAAATTAGAAATCATGCTAGGAAAATATTAATACAAACTACCCTCCACATAAAAACTTAAAAAATTATCAAATAGAAAATCAAAGAAACATGCTAACAAATTTGTGAACAAAATTTTCAAAAATTTGAAAAGCTCTCAAAGCAAAAGCTAAGCTACAAATATAAAAGAAAATATTGAGAAAATGAACAAACAGAACACCAAACAAATAAAAATTAAGAAAACTCCCTACCCCACACTTAGAGTATAGCATTGTCCCCATGCGAAAATAAAGAGTAAAAAGGGAAAAAGAGAAGCATCTCTGTCAATAAATAACGTTTGGTGTTGTTTGTGTTGAACTAAATACACAGGAGACGAGATGGAAAATATCAATCACTAAAACCAAAAATAAAACTCAAAAACACTTAAGACACTTAAAAAAAAAATAAAACCAAGAAACAAAACAAAAACATAAGAAACAAAATTAAGGAAAAACATAGGTTGCCTCCTATGTAGCCTTGCCCTTGTTTATAGTCCTAGGCTCGACTTCGGCACTTGAGATTAATTCAAGTACGTCACACTGGTCGGCCATCCTTTTCTTTTCCACGGGAAAAGTTTAACAGCATTTTTCATCTATTGATTCTTGATTTCCAACATGAACTTAAACTTGCCCTCGTTTCCAAGCATTTACCAGAGATAGTGCACAAATGATAGTCTCAAGTCGCTCTTTGCATTGATTTTCTTCTTCTTGCTCATGGTCCTTTGACCTAAACCCTCACCTTTCCATGCTTGTGAAACTGATCTATGAATCCTTCCCATCTCACTTTTATCATCCGGCGGTTTGTTTTCCAAGTCAATTTCAAAGTCTACATTTATTTCAACATCCTTGACCCACTTGGGTACCTCATCTTGAAACCTATCAATGAATGAACCAAGGGAATAATTAGCCCATTTTTTCTCAAATATTGGAACATTATCATCATAATTAAAAACATCAATTTCAACAGATTCATTATCAACTCCCAAAATCAACTTTCCATTATTTACATCTATTAAAAGATGTGTGGTTGATAAAAATGGCCTCCCTAGAATCAACAGAATTTCATTATTCTCGCCGATCTCCAACACCAAGAAATCAACGGGGAACACCAACTTCTTTACTTACACAAGCACATCCTCCAATAAGCCATATAGTTTTATCTCGGTCAAATCTGTCAATTGAAGTATAATGTTGGTTGGTTTTGTATTGGTGATCCCTATGTTGTCATAGATAGCCTTTGGCATAATATTGACGCTCGTCTCCAAATCATAAAGTGAACAATGCAGTGTGTGTCCTCCAATGTTCATCGGTATAGAGAAACTACAGGGATCCTTGAGCTTGGAGGGTAACCTTGTTGAACAATGGCACTGCACTTGGCATCAAGACAAGCTATCTCATCATCATCCCATCGCTACTTCTTAGCCAATAGATCCTTGATAAACTGTACATAATTGGGTATCTCGTTGAGAGCATCAACCAAAGGATTGGTTTACATTCACCTTTTTTAGCATCTCGAGGAACTTGTGGAATTGTTTCTCTTTTTCCTCCTTCTTTGGATCAATGAGTCGTTGTGGTACTTTTGTTGTAGGATCTAATATAAAAGAATCATTCACTTTCTTCTTTCTCGACTCCTTCATTGCATTCTCCTTGGTCATCTTCTCATTGTTATCTTCAATTTCAAGTTTTTCTTCAATTGTCGTGGATTTTGGCTTCGCAGCTTTACTATCAACCCTTATCTTGCCATTTTGTATGACCAATTCCTTCCCACTACTCAGTGAAATAGCATTGCATTGCTCCTTTGCATTTGGATTTGGATTTGTGTCACTTCGCAATGCTTCCATAGGTCGTTCATTATTTAGCCAGCTAACTATCCCAATTGAAGTTTCATATTCCTTGTAGGAACTCGCAAATTCTCATACCTCCTCCTCAAAGCTTCAAAGTCCTTTCTCAAATTATCCTCAGTGGATTAATCATGGTTTACATATGGAGGATCTAACTGGGATTTTGAGGTAAGTTCTTAGTGGTGGAGATTGGTATAAGTTATTTTGTTGAGACAGAAAGTTTTGAAAATTTCTCTAGTGTGGTGGTTGACAAGCTCAAAAAGATGAAGCTTGATTGGAAAAATTAGATTGTGACTGTGATGGTTGGAAGGATGGATTTGGAACATTATTTTGATTTGTCCAGGAAAAATTGGGATGGTTCTGCCGAGACAGGTTATATGTGTTTTCATAATTGGTGGGTTGATTTCTTGCAATGGGATTTTGATTGGAAATGAATTGAATCTGCTCATCTTGCATCATTGAAGTATCACAGAAGCCATTTTGGCGATTTCCTCCACAGAAATAACATATCAAGATCCCTTGGTTTGTCGAACCAATGGTGTTCACTGAACTTTTTTCCATATTCTCTACGGCTTTGGTCAAGTTTACAATAGCACTCATCAACATTTTCTGCTGAGATATGAAAGTTTCATAGCTAGGCATACCTCTGCTTGTTGGACAAAGTTGGCTTCATGCACTTGTGGTTGTTTTTGCCCAACTGCGGGAGTTATTGCTCCATGATAATAATGAGTAGATGTAATTCTTTCCAACAATTCTTGCGCTTTCTCTGGAGTCTTGTAAAGGAAAGAACCTCCCGCACTTGCATCAAATATCAGTCTCATCTCCGGAAATATCCATTATAGAAGGTCTGGACTTGTAGCCAAAGAGGTATAGCATGGTGCTGACACTTCCTCAACAACTCCTTGAAGCGGTCCCACGCTTCACCTAAGCTCTCTCCAATGATTTGTCTGAATGATGTGATCTCGTTTTGGAGCTTAGAGATCCTAGCAGATGGAAAGTACTTGGCCAGGAATTCTTGAGCGAGTTGGTCCCAAGTTGAGAAAGTACCTTGTCTATATGACTGCAACCAAGACCCTGCCATAGCACATAAAGAAAAAAGGAATGCTCTCATCTGGATATAATCGGAGTGAACTCCATTGTACTAGAATATATCAATGACCTCCTCGTATCAAACCTGATTAAGTGATCATAGGGATCTTCATTGGGTCCTTCTCCAAACATCGCATGTGTTTGGAGCATTTGTATCAATGCAAGCTTGATTTCAAAGTTATTCACTTGCGCAAGCACCCAAGTAATGCTAGAACTCGCCTACTCGAAATTAGGTATGGCATAATCTCTAAGATGTCGGGGTTAGCATTAGCATTAACCTAGTTGCCATTGTTACTTGCAACCCCCTCTTGTTCATTCATGGCGCGGTATGGATTCTCCATTAGATGGTCGCCTTGGTTTGAGTCTTATTCTCTGCGGTTTCTACTTATCGTTTGTTCAATTTTCAAATCAATCAGTGGATTAGATGAATGAGTATCAACCATAAACTACAAGAAAGGAAAACCAAAAATCAAATATCGAAGACCAAATCCAAACAAACCCGAGAGAACAAGAAATAATTGTAAATAATTAACAAAATAAATAAAAAGTCTAGTCCAGTAAGACTCACTACACCTAATATTGGAGACTTACCAAACAAAAATAGTCCCTGGTAACGGCGCCAAAAACTTGTTCAATAGAATATTGATTAGGTTTTTTCGCGAACAATGAACAAGTAATAAAAAAACCATAATTATCATAATCAACTCCCACACACTCACAAGTATATGAGGTGGGTTTGTATATAGGATGAATAAGGATCATTTCCACGAGAACTATTGGAAGAATTACTAGGTTTACAAGCCTATTTACTACTTAGATGAATTAATCAGGAGTTTTTAACTAAACTTAAACTAAATTCAATCGCAAAAAATTAAAATAAAGATAAGAATATAAAATTCTAACCATACCGAAAGCAATTGAATATAATTAACTAAAATCCTAATTTAAATCTATCCTACTTGCGAGAATTTAATCAAGAACGAAATTGAAATTAATCTACTCTATAAAAGCAATCAAAACCAATTAAATAAAACCTTAACTACTCAACTACAGAAGCAATTAAGAATTTAAAGGCAATAAAACAAGAACGTTATATTAAAGAAGAAGAAGGCAATGAAAATAAAAATTAAATTTCATAGAAAAGAAATATATATCAAACTCAGTAATTGTAGCAAAAACAAATGTTGATGATCATCGAGTCTTGAATTCTTGACAAGAGAATAAAATTCTAGCTCTAACAATTGAGAAAATCTATCATATGGCTAAATTATCGCTCTAACTATTGGAAACTAAGAAACTAATGATGGCTTATGGTGAATGATTTCCTCCCCTTCTCTTGGTGTATATGTAGGTGTTTTTAGGGTTTGGGGCTCCGGGATGATAAGTATACGATTTTCCACGTAACCAAGCCCACGGGAGGACTTTTCTTGCAAAATAATCAACCTTGCAAGACCTATCCGTCAATCGGCACCAAGGCGCTGCAGTTTTCTCATGCCTAGGAGCCAAGGCAGAACCAAAACATAGAGTTTCTGGAGCTGGCGCCTAGGAACTGTAATTCTTTAGCATTTGGGAGCCAGGGACAGAAACAGTTTCAATATGAATCTCCTCGATTTTGACCATGATGCATTCCGACCTTGGCAAAAATCAAAGCATAAGAGTTGTAGCTCTATGTCTTATCTTTCGAAAACATCTTGAATCACCCCAATTGAAGTTGGGACAAGAAAGTTATGCTCAATTTACCAAACTGTATCAGAAACGCTCCTCGCCGGTGAACATAAATTCCAATTTTGCAATTATCATCCAATTTATGATCTTTTTTGACTCCTTCTTGTCTCAAACCCTTAAAAACTCAAAATAAACTATTTTAATTCATAATTAATCAATTATTTCTCATTCATCACCAAAAATAAGGTAAACAATACATAAAATATGCAACATTTTCGAGCTTATCACCTATCTATGTATTATTAGCCACTATTTATTTTTTTCACATTTATCTCCTTCTAGTTATTATCCATCTTTGTTTCTTCCTCAAAATCGTAGGGCTATCCTGGCTCTGATCCTGTCCTTCAAACAATTTTATCCAGGTAATCTTAGGGTTGTCCCAGACACATTAGAAGTAATCTTAAGAGAGTCAATAGGTCAAGTTGTTAGGTTATCATTTCGTGTTAAGTTGCAACCCATTTCTTATCATGTCATGCTCATGTCGCATCATGTGGGGCCCATTTTTTAACATGTCATGTTTATGTCTAACCCATTTACTATTGACAGAGAGTATCAACCTATTTGATAAAGTATATAACTTACGATCTATTTGAGTTAAAATCTCAAATTTTGATTATTTAATAGTTTAAACAATTATTAGTACTAACCTTGTTATCATAGTAATTTAAAACACGTGATTAAAATTATTTAAATTTTTTGGATAATATACAAAATAATTATTATGTTCGATTTAATAATTTAATATCAAATCTATTATTCACAATCTTAAAGTATACTATATTAAATTATAATATAACAAAAACTTAGCAAAATCTGTTCGTACAGTAACTTAACGAGTTATCGTGTCAAGCTATAGGTTGACCCAATCAAACCCGTTCAATTTTGTGTCATAAAAGCGAGTTGACACAATAATAACCCGATAAATTTCGGGTCGTGTCATAACTTGTTGATTTCGTATCGTGTTCATGTCCTATTATAAGGTCATGTCAGAAATTGCCAACCCTAGGTAACCTCTTAACTTTGAAATTTCTATCTATCAATTATGTTCTCCAATAAATTTAAAAAAGAAATTTTCCCTTATCATCTATAATTTGAAATGATCTGTATCTATATATCATGTTGATGACGGTCACGGCTAGCATATCCTTTCTCCCCATTTCTCATCTTATCTATACAAGTGAATACTGTTCTGGATTCTATTTTAAATTTGTTTGGATATTGAAGTTGTAGAGAGAAGAGAACACCCCAAAACAGGTTACAATATAGTCCCTGGATATTTTAGTTGGGGTAAATTTCTAAACATTAGGGCACTTGAATGTATATTTTAAAAAAAAATTGGTAATAGGTTTTTATTTTGATTTTCTTTACTCAAATTGTATTTCAAATTCCATTTACTTTTTCCTTTTTTTCTCTCTCATTTTTCTACCAAAAACAATTAAAAAGTTGACAACCGATATGCCTCTTTAGGATCATTGCCACTTTGCAAATGCCACACGACCCTTATTCCAATAAAATGTCATGGTCATTGGCTGCCAAATGCTTAAAAAATCACTAGTCAAAGGCAACTATGTCCTTTTTATAGCATTTTTTATATTTTTCCAATTTCTATTAAAGTACTTTAAATTTTGGAAAATTGAATATATATTCTTGGTCATTTACTCATGGGCTATCTCCAGTTAAATTTTTTAATTTTCTGACTTTGCACTGAATTTTTAAAATAGTCAAATGTTATTGCTTTTACTTATACAATAGTTTATCTTCTTTTTTTTTTGCGATTTATCGCAAAAGACTCAAAATTATGGAAAAAACAAAAGATAGGGACTTGTTCGTCTGCTATAAAATTTTCACAATTTTTTGAATTACGAATTTTAAAAATATCAACAAAATTTATTATTTTTATTCAATTTTGAGAATTGTAGTTGTGTTGCTAGAATTTTTAAGATTTGGAAGTCAAATTAGTTTATTTAAGTTGTATAATTATGCTAGAATGTCCAGATTATTATGGGTTATCTAGATTACTATTCTGCTTGGACTTAAATAGGAAATAAAAAGAGATTTTAATCAAAAAATATTGTATTTAATATTTGGTATATCTTTAGAAATAAATTGTAGCTATTAGAAAATCATTTAGGATCTCCAAGGGCTAATATTGAGTAATTTGAAAGTTTTCATGATTACTTATACGGGATTAGGGCACTGGGATTTAGTGATTAAGTACATCTTAGCTATTTATAGATGAGAGGATTTTTTGGAACTAGAATATTTGAACTAATTTAGTTGTGGTGACATACTTGTGAGGTAAGAGCTTTATACTTTTTTTAATTCTTTTGCCAAATATTTTAGGAATTTTCTCTTATTTTTTAAAAATATGTTAATGTGTGAAAAAAAGTTGACCATGTGATATATGGACCTTTTTCAATATTTATACACATGTATTGTGTGAATGTAATCTAAATGTGATGTATGTGACTATGAAAGCATTTTATATATTCTATCTCATTTTGAGCCCAAATAATTTGGTAAGAACATGTTCTTATTTATGTCCAGTTTTGTTCTATCAGTCAAAATAGCTGTTATGTATGGTCCTGTCAAGTGGTTACAATAGTTAGACTCGGATCTTGTTAGCTGATATGCCTCATAAACTATTAAGCTATTTATTCTATTATATGACATGGGAAACATATGATATGATATGTACGAGTTATAATATAATTCTGTCACATGTGAAGTATGTATGCTTGTCAGTTATAATATCACTTACTCATTCTAATAAAAAGAAATATGAATTACTTGTTAAACAATTTTTTTGCTCAACCTTACTTTAGCGATATTCAAAAGCCCAATGTTGTTTATGATTCGAGTGAAATGGATGGGTAGAGCTATTAGTCAAGGATTGGTTATCATCCTTAGTTCAATGATAAACATAACCAGTTTACTCAATTCTTTTGTTAGTTGTACTTAATTATGTTGCTTATGTGCCATCAGAATTTTTCATGGTTCTTACCTTGGTTGAATCACTCCTCAGACGATCTGACTATTTATAGGTAACTAGTGGGTAAGGTACACACAATGTGTGTGGTAATTAAAAGAAATATATATATAAAAAAAAAGTTATTGAAAGTTATAATGGCTTATTAGTTTTTTAGTAGAATAGCTTATCTTGAAGGGTATAATAGGAAAAACATGAAATGACATCACACTAAATAGGGACGCTTGCTTTGTAAATAGTATAGATGTTCATTTGTGATTCTTAATATTCTTTGTGATCCAAGCCTTGCATGCTTGGGGTGTATTCTTAGGTACAACGTTTTATGGTCCTAGTTTCAGGGAATGATAATCATAATGGTTTGTTATAGTAATTTAATTGAGAAACGGAGAGATAGGGAATGGAATGGGAGTTAGTATGGTTAATTACTCAAAATCATTATGATCTGCAAGGACTCTAGAGTCAGAAATTGCAATTTCTCTCTAGGTTTACTGGTATCTGAGTTTTGCTTAGAGACAATATACGATCGCAGTTGAATTTGCCACCCTAATGATTCATGATAACCCAACGCATTCAATTTCTAAGTTAGCCTTTGAGTTTAGGTTAAAATGTGTGTATTTTTACACATTTTACTTTTATGTGTGTTTAACTATTTCAACATATTTTATGTCTTAATTAAGTGTTTATTAAGTAGTAATTATGGCCCCCTTAATCTTTTTTTGTAGGGTTGGAGAAAGTTCAAGAAAGGAAAGATAAGTTTTTTTCCAAAAATGGTTTAGCAGTAGGGCACAAGCATGGTCTGAATCTTCTGAGTTGAAACCGACTACAAAAGATATTCTTTATGTTTAAATTCTTCGATCGTGGCAGACGTGAGCCATCAAAATGAAATAAATAATAGCAAAAAAATGATAGTATCTCTTGTGGCCCGTGCTTTATAAACACTCAGTGCTCAAAAATGAGCTTTCTAAGTTCATATATATATACACACACACACATAAAGAAATGGGGTTTTTAAAACAGTAGAAAAGGAAGTCTATTTAGGCTTAATAATTTCAAAAAAAAATACAAAGTCTGATGCCCTTTCTTTTAGCCTATAAATAAAAAGAGATGTGAGTTTTGTGGCAAATAGGAGTAGAATCGATAATAGTTTGGATTAGATGTGTTTCCTTTTCTTTCTTCTACGTCTTCTCTTTTGTCTCTTTTTGCTCTCTACTTGGGGAAGAACTCCGTTAGCTTAGTTTTAGTTTTTATTGTCCTTTTGTAGTTGTAACTAGTTTAATTTATATTTTAGAATTAAAGATTATACCTTTACTTTGTTAAACTCTTAAATTTTTTGTTAATTCTTCATCTTTATTATCAATCTTATGTTTATTTTATTTTCATTCTTTATTCTCTTTCATTATTTTATGCCAAGTTAGTTTTATACTTTATTAATTTATTCATACAGTAAATTTAATGTTTTATTTAAATACCTTTTTTTGTTAACTTTAGCTATGCATTCGGCCTAATTATCCTTAATTTGCTATGGCTTCAATTAATTTGATTAATGCTTGGTTTATATTAGACTAATTAGGCAATTGATGTGGGCTTATAGGAGAATTATAGAATTTGATAATTTCTTGATTACTTGGTTAATTAAAGGAAGAATCGAAGTTGAACCTTAATTAGGGACCAAATTAGAAATTGGGTTAGAGTTTTGGATAAGCTTTTGTTAAATAACACTAATTCATTGCCTATAATCTCATGAGTTTGTTAATCTACTTCGAACATTGATAACCCTAGAAAATAAGGGCTATTCATATTCTTTCATATGGTTTTTGCACTAGTTTCGAAGATTTTAGGGTTTATGTATTTATTTTTATGCATTTATATTTTTATGTGTTAGTTTATGTTTTGTTCAGTGTTTTAGTGTTTACTTAGTGTTATTTGTCATATATTAATGTTTCGTATGGTTTGTGTAGGGTGTTGGACGGCTAATACTTGGAAGCACCGGAATAAGATTCGAGTGAAAAATAGATCAATAATTGAAACATCTGAAGAAAATGCAGCGGTACTATACTAATGCTATTTGCAGTGTCATGGCATTCATGTGGAAATTACCAAGAATCCGAGGTTTCAGCGCCACGGTGCTGCGAACAAGGCAAAATCATTGTATTGCGGCATTAGGGCGACGAGTGTTTGAGCAGACGGCAAAATGGAATGAAAACTAGAAAATTTGTGCAAGCTGCTCTACTCTAGCCTAGAGTCACTCAACCCAGGAGTTTTTGAGAGCTAGAGTTTGTCAACCCAAAACCAGAGCTAGTTGCCTATAGGGGCTTGACGGCATTGCAAGTTTATCGATTTTTAGGATTTCGATACCCGTTTTGGACCCAGTTTGGTCTGTTTTGAAGCCCATTTAATCCTCAACCCTATTCCTATTATAAATATGTGTTTTAGGGATGATTAGAAAACATAATTATTACCTATACATTCTCCTTGTTTTATACTCATTCTCAGTTGGTAAGGAATTTCTGGTTTTAGTTTTTTCGAAGTCTTTCATGATGAATTCAGATTTTAATGTTAAGATTGTTTCTTTGAATTCGTAAGTGCTTCTTTGATGCTTTTTTCTTTTTTACTTTCTTGAATGTTTAATTACATGTTTTATAAGGTTTACTGTATTCTTCCTTACCTTCAATTAAACGCTTTCTTTAATTACTTTTTGTAGATTAATGAGTAGAGGAGTTTACTTGCTTTTATTAATTTATCTTGCATTTATGACCTCAATCATGTTCTAATCCACTGCTCTCATTTGTTTCAATATTAGTTTAATTTTAGTTAATTATCTCTCATTGTAATTTATTCAAATAGTATTTGAGTCAAAAAGACCAGTACTTGTAAACCAATCCTTATGGGTTCAACCCCTACTTCTACTATATACTATTTGATACCACATACATGTGATGCATTATCTAGTTAGTAGTTAGATTAGGAGATTGTTATTTTATAATTAGATATTTTACCTTTCAAGTTTTTAACGCCGTTCTGGGGATTGGGTCTTTGCCAATAATGATATAATTTGGCAAGAATACTATTTTGAAGTGTAAATTGTATTTTATTTGTCTTAGTTTCATTGTTTATTCTCAAATTTTTGAAAAAGCAAAAAGATTTCCCCTTTTGTAGTTGTGTTCTTATTTTGAAAAAAAAAACATTCAAAATGATTTTCACTTTGGCAGATTGGTTAGACGAGTTAGTAATCTAAACTTTCCTACTTTTCTTTTTTGTGTTGTTATAAGTGTCTAGTTTTTAAGAACATGCAAGGAATACTCATGCCAAGAATGTTATTATCCTTATAATTATGTAGGAATGACCAATGAGTATATTTCTTGTAGTTATTCTGCCTATCCATTGAACTATCAAATGGGATGGTATACCAATCCAAATCCATCTTCGAGCTATCAAGAAAATCCCTATTCTTTTTCTACACCTCAAGATCCTATATATGCACAATTGAAGCTGGCTGCAAACATAAGGAAATTATCATGGATATTTTAATAGGTGCTATGATTGTGACTACACTCAACCAACACCAATTAAAGAAGAGGAGCATGTAAGTTTGGAGGTAACGATGACCCTCATGGAGTAACGAATAGCCATCTACAAAGCATTCAAAATTAACTTGATGAATTAGCACAAAAAGTGGTGGTTACATTAGTTGAGTTGGTCGATAGTGAAGATCCTCAATACAACAATGAAGAACACATTGGAGCAAGTTTCATATCAACTGGGTCACAATACATAATGTCACTAACCTAGGAAGACCAAGAAGAGCATGAGAAAAGATTAGAGAGAATAATGATGAACTTTATGGAGAATCAAACCAATTTCATGAAAAGGTTACAAGACCAATTTGTCAAACTCACATGAACGATGAGTGGGAAAGACCAAGGGACTCTAACATTCTCAACAAATGTAGCGGATTATGGGCACTTAAAGGATAAATATGAAAGGGTTGAGTTACATGTGAGCATGTGCAACAAGGAGGAACCACAAGCATGTTCAAATTTCACGACCAACATACCTACAGAAGTGCCATATAAAGTAATTGTCGAAAAAAAATGGTTTAAGGAAAACAAAAAAAAAGATCACATTTCAGAAGAAACCTATGGTAAAGGACCTCTTGTGCTTGAATTTTCAATAACTGGGTCACTCAACACTTGTTTGGAAGCATCACCAGCCTATTTTGGGCTTGAGTGTGAAATGACCACAGTATTCATCAAAGAGGTGATATTTGGTGTGTTCGTGAAGAAAGAGTCGGTTCGTGAGGCAAGAGATACGGGGTATCTACTAGAAAGAGTTATGGAGATGATGAATACATATGTCGGAGTAGGGGTGGCCACGATTCCAATTCTAGAACCGGAATTGGACAACCAAAAATCTACTGTTCCAGAACCGAACCGAAACTGAAACCATTGTTGATGGTTCCCAGAACCAGATTTGGAACCGGGGACAAGGATCTGGTTCTAGTTCCGGTTTCGGTTCTACCTTTTTCGGAATCGAAACCGGGAACCAGCGGTTCCGGAACTGGAACCGGAACCAAGTAAAAAAAAAAGAATATATATATAGGCCAATGTGTTTAATTTTTCTTTAGATTATCTTTTAGTATGGATTATGTAAAATGTATCTTTACTTTAATTTTTAATGGTTTGATAAATGATGTAATAGTGTACTTTTTTTCCAAGAACAAAGTCTATGATTGAAATATAAATAAAATGTAATTTTTTGTTTCTCGTCTTAGTTTTTATTAATTTTTTAATATATATATATACACACACACATAGGCCAATGTAATTGATGCATTTAATTTTTCTTTAGATTATCTTTTAGCATGGATTATCTAAAATGTATCTTTACTTTAGTTATTAATGGTTCAATAAAGGATGTAATAGTGTACATTTTTCCAAAAACAAGGCATAATCAAAAGTAGTTCAAAACATAAAACACATAAATGTAACCAAAAGTAGTTCAATTGAACTTTGGTTGTTACTATAATTAGGTTATGAAATTTCTAATTTTTGATACATCATATTTTCTATATTTGAATAGTTTGATGAGAATATTATATGAATACTTGTTATAGATTTGGATTAGTTTTGAATGTTGATTACTTTTTAAGGATATTTTTTTGCAAAACTAAGTTCGAGAGGGTGAATTGCGCACATAAATGACCATTGTATTGTTTTAAAACATGTTACCTCTTTTTTTGTTCTATTTTTCATTTGTTTGAACCCCATGAAACCCAATGATCCCTACATAGTATAGCCATGTTAGTGGGAAAAGAAAAATTGATATTAAAGACTCATGTTCTTAAGTGGACCTTGCATTTGTGTGATTCATCTAAACTTGCTCATTTGCTTAGTAATGTTAGGAGTGTATTGTTGATGAATTCCATGACTAGAAGGGAAACCAGGTTTTAAAGTTGAAATTTATTTATTGATTGGCATTCGCATTCACTTGTATGAAATTTATTCCTCATGTATTAGAGTTTTTTGGTTAATTCAAGTTCAGGTATAGTTAGAAGTGGTTCATTAGGGTTTTTTAAAACAAAATAAATAAAAAATTAGAAATTTTTATACAACATTCAAAAAGATTTTATGTTTTCTGTGTCCTTTTTATTTTATCAATCTTGAGGATCTGACTGTTTAAAATACTCCCTAGGTAACCTTCATGATTTCTATACTCTCTTTGCTTAAAGTATTGTAGAGGATTAAAAAAATTAGTTAGGTTTTCATTAGTTTGCATAGTATGTGTTTTGGATATATCAAGCACAATATTTCATTAAAATCGGGGGTATTTGTTTGGTGGTGTCATTGTGTTTTGTTTGGTGGCATCATTCTATTTTGAAAAAGAAATAGATTTTTTTTAAAAAAAAAAAATCCAAAAACAAGATTTTCAAATGTTCCCTGTAGTTTTGGTATGCATTAAATTTCTATGTATCAATAGTTTAAAAATATTTTAAGGGGACTATATGTTATAAATTTTTAATTGAAAGTGCATATGATTTTCAAGCCCTTTAAAAGGAATTGTGGAAGTATTATCACTATAAAAAACATATATGATCTCTCTTGTGTGATGTGAGAAGTGTGGGAGTTTTGATATTTTTCAATGGTTAATAATCATGATTATGCCTTGCAATTTTGTTTAACTTATGACATTGGTTAAAATTGTGTGAGTTTTCTACTTGCGAAGTACAAGTGATGCTTGAACCATGGAAATGATTTAAGCAGTTTCTTTGAACTATTTGAGCCAAGTTGCATACCTTTTTGAAACTTTATCCATAGTTACCTTTTTTGAGCTTAATAAGGCTTATTTTCTTTTGATAGACATGTTATTTAGCCAAAATTTACCTTTTTGTTTTACCATTGTTTCTACCCATCACCGTAGTTAGTATTTCTAGCTCACAACCTCAATGCAATAGTTATGATGTTTATGGTGGTTAGAAGGAAGGAAGTGTGTTTTGTTAGAGAAAACTCAACTACATGACTTTTTGTGTTATTAATCCCCTTTATTATGTTGTTTAGTTGATAATTTGGGGAAAAAAATAAAAAAAATAAAAAAATATATATTTGTTGAAAAATAAAATATATATGTGTATGTGTGTGTGTTAAGTTCTGTGAATAAGGAGGAAAGCTCCTTCTAGTTTAATAAAGAAGATACATTTTTTCCTTCATTGGTGTTTGATTAAATATTTTAGTGTTTTTGGAGATGTTCTAGTGGATTGGAGTCCAAAATTATTTATTAATGTATCTAACGTGATATGAACTACTTTATCTAAATTTGTCCGACCTTTTGTCTCTTAACCTACATTATTAGATTTAAAAGACCTACTTGATTCTTGGTTTGAATTAATTTATATTAGTGATTATTTTGTGTATATTGTTTCTAACTTGTGTGTCACTTGTTAAACTTTTGGTCAATATATTTTTCACGATTGGCAAGATGAGTGATATCTACTCTTTATTTCTCTGTGTAGAAAGATTGGTACTTTCATGATGATTTGGAACTGATTATCAAAGTTCTCTTATAACAAGTTTGATTCAAGTCATTTCTTTGTTTGTATAGTTTTCCTTGTTACAATTGTTGATATATTGAATGAAGTTAAGTATTTTGTGTGTTTCTTGTTTTGTCTCGTTTTGCTTGGGACTGGCAAAACTTTAAGTTGGAGAAGTTGATAACCCTGGACAATGAGGGTTGTTCACGTTCTTTTTCGTATGGTTCTCCCATTAGTTTTGACAATTTTAATATTTATGTAATTGTTTTCTTGCATTTATATTTTTATGAGTTAGTTTATGTTTTGTTTTGTGTTTTAATTTTTATTTAGTGTTATTTGTTATATATTAATGTTCGTATAGGGTTTTGGATGAATTGGAAGTAAAGGAATAAGATTTGGGCGAACAATGGAAGGAAAGTTCTAAAGAAAACGCCTTGGCGTTATAATAATGCTATTTGGAGTACACTAGTGTTCGTGTGAAAATTATCGAGAATCCAAGATTTCAACACCGTGGCATGGCGAACAAGGCAAAATCATAGTGCCGAGATGTTAATTGTAAACTAGCGAAGAGTGTGCTAAGTAGACAGTTAAATAGAGTGAAAACTAGAGAATTTGTGCAGGCCACTCGACAGTGGCCCAAAGTCGCTTGACCCCAGAACTTTTGGGAGTCAATGTCATTCGATCTAGAGCTAGAGCGGTCGACTCTGGGGCTTGACAGCATTGCGAGTTTAGTTATTTTTGAGGTTTTAGTGTTCGTTTTGGGCCCAATTTGGTCCGTTTGGAAACCCATTTCGTCTCCAATCCTACATCTATTATAAATTCATGTTTTAGGGCTAATTAGTTGGCATAATTATTACCTAGCCTTTTTCCTTCTTTTTTATTCCCCACTTAGGGAGGAATTTCTAATTCTATTTTGTTTTCAAAATCTTTATTTAGTGAATTAGGATTTTAATGTTAAGATTGTTTCTTTGTATTAGTAAGAGCTTCTTTGATGCTTTCTATACTTGTTTGGTGGTTAATTACATGTTTTTTAGGGTTTACAAGTATTCTTCCATGTTTTCAATTCCAATTACTTTCATAGATTAATTAGTAGAGTAGTTTACTTGCTTTTATTAATTTTTCTTGCAATTATACCTTGAATCATGTTCCGGTCAGCCCGTTTCAGTAGTCTTAATCTTAGTTTAATTTTAGTTAAATCTCTTCTATTATCATTTTTCAAATGGCATTTGAGTCAAAGAATCGATACTTGTTAACCCAATGCTTATGGGTCTGACTGCTACTTTTAATATATAATATTTGATCTCGTACACCTGCGGTGCATTATCTAGTTAATAATTAGATTAGGAGATTATAAATTTTATAACAAGATATTTTACGTATTGAACTTTTTGTATGATTGGAGGGATCTACACATGGAATTTATTGATTTGGTAGAGTTTCGCCTTTCACGAGGGATCGGCGTAAATTTTAATTGGAGATTGGTGTTAATTAGTACAATTTGACCGAGTGACTGCAGTGAATTATCCTAACCCTATAAGTTAAGCATTTTAGTTTCAAACATGCCTTTTATTCAGACAATAAAAGCTTACTACTTAGGTTTAGTGGTACTACAGTTGAAAAATACTTTTATTTTAGTCATAGTCAAACCACATAGTTCTGTACTTTCCAACCAATCCTTATTGAGAATGATACTCTCTTACTTCCTGAATTACTTGATGACCTTTGTGCTTGCAATGTAAACCATGTTAGTGAACCCTCGAAGTCCTCTTTCTTTGAATTGCTTTATTAGTATTAACAGATTTCTGTTTGTGCTTTGTTTAGATTGTGATAAAGACTAATTTCATTTTACACTCTCAACTTATATTCGATTTCTACTTTACACACTAAATTTTAGTTTTAAATACTTTGCACTCTAACTTTCAAATTCGTTCAACTTCAGTCCTTTTCTTGAACGCCATCGAAGAAATTAACAAAATTTTTCAAGTGTACAACAAATTCAGCAAAATATACAATAATATTGGATACTATTTTGGGTACAAAAATAAAATTCCTTTAAGTTGTGTGACAGCATTAAAAAGGTGAATTAAAGTAGGACGAATTTGAAAGTTAGAGGTGTAAAGTATTCAAAATTAAAATTTAGAGTACAAGTGAGAATCGTGTATAAATTGAGGGGTATAAATTGAAATTAATTCTTATAATAAATATTTTCATTTAAAAAAAAATAGGAAAGTAGGAAAGTGAAAGACTAGTTAATGCTTATCTAACCGCTTCTATTAGATAAATTCTTTCCAATCTTCTTCATTCTCACTCTCTCTCCTCTTAAAAAATTAGGTATCATGATCCCTATTTTCTAGATACTCCCTAAACTAAAAAATCATTTGTAAAATATTACAACTAATGTTTTATTAACTTATGTGAATTTCTAAATCATATGCTACCATTATTTTTAAAAAATGGTGATTAAGAAATTTATGTTTTTAAATCTTTTTGTAACATCGTCTTATTTGCCTTTTTTTTTCTTTTTTTTTTACAAATTACACGCATGATATCAATACAATTGTAAGTCTTGGAATAAAATATGACATGGTAATAATTTTTGCGTGTTCTTAAAGTTTTGTCTTTAATGCTTACCGTGGAGTATATTGACAAAGAAAGTTGATGTAGATTTAAGCACCAACCATTGAGCCTGTCTTGAATAGAGCTCTATTAGGCATTTAGTGGTTGTAGATACGAGGATAGTTTTTCTTTCAATTGCAATGTTATATTTGTTTCCATCAGAAGCAGAACCCTGCTATACTGCATTGGAATGACAAGCATTACTGTTGCGCAGGATTCGACAATTCATTTTTTTTTTTTTTTTTTTTTTTGGGTTTCTTACAGTGAGAACAAATAGGAAAAGGATGCTTTTGGGAGAGTTGGAAGTAGGCCTGTAAACGGGTCGGATTCGGGTCAGATCTAGCATATCTAGACCCGGATTCGATTAATATAACCGGATTCGGATCTCCAACGGGTCTTCAAAAGTAGATCCATACCCGGACCCGACAGGTCTTGTCGGATCCGGATCCGGACCCGGATCTTAATAATTTTTTTAAACTTTTAAAATTATGACTTATATAAAACTATTACTACTTCTCGAATTTTCTCTTTTTTTTTTTTAATTATACAAAAGTATTGAGTTCATAATTAATATTTATGCATGTATTCTACATTAAATATAAATTACATGGGCAATTTACACAAGACATAAAATAACACTAATATACAATATATATTAAATATTTTAATCGGATCCCAATCTTAATCGGGTCGAAACATCAATATCTAGATCCGATCCATTTATTATAATAGCTAAATGGGTCCGGATCAGATTCGAGTAATCGAAATTTGCTATAAATCCAGAGTCGGATAAACGGATCCGGATTGGGTCGAGTCTGGGTCTAGACCCGACCCATTGACAAGCCTAATTGGAAGGGTAATAGGTAAGGGTGTATGAGATGAGTACTTGTAGTAACGGTAAATGACTTCAATAGTCCTTGAATTTTTTCTAATTATTCTATTTGGTCCTTCAATTTTTAAAAATATCTATCAAATCTTTAAATTTTTAAATTTAGTTCTAAATGTGTAACATAGGTCCCTCAATGTCAAATTTAAATATAATAATTCTTGTTTTGCTCCCTCGAAGGTTTGGTGATGGCAGAAACAAATGATGGAATCGAGAAAATCACATCATTAGTCCTTCAACTATTTCATTAAAGGCATAATGGTCTCTCAACTTTAATTTTAGCCAGAATGGTGGGGCAACAGTAATGAATAGGGGCATTATTGAAAGGATGGGATTGAAAGGGGTAAGAATTGGTATTGGTTCTGGCGGAGGGGTAGGGATAGCAAGAAAGGAAAGATGGGAAATGGAGAAGGATGAGATGGTCATAGTAGACAGAAAGTAGTAGGAATGCTTCATTGGTGGAAGATAGAGGGACACAGTTGGTGGTGCATTAGTATAGGGAGAAAGATAAGGACAATTTTAGGGTTTAGGTTTAAATAAAATAAAATTAATAGAAAAAAATGAATATGGCATGGCAATATATTTCGATCGCACATTAGCAACGAAACAAAATTTCAAACACTTAACCTCTATTTATGTATGACCACCATTAATACATGTAATATGTTTGTCTTTTTATTATAAAGTCTAAAACTATTTTTAAAAATAAAAATCATAGGATCAGATGATTTGACAATTATGCCCCAATTCCCTATTCAACACTAGTCAAAATTCAAAAATTTATGTTTTGACTGGAGTTGCCATTTAGGATCAAATTGGATACAAATTTTAGTTTAGGAACTAATCCAGTTAAAATTAAAGTTGAAGGACCATTTTGGTTTTAATAAAAAGTTGGAGGACTAATGAGGTGATTTTTAAAAAATAAAAATCATAATACTAGATGATTTGACAGAAATGCCCTCAGTCAACACGGGTTAAAATTAAAATATATATATATATATTGGGTGGAGCCGCCATTTTGGGATTAAATTGGATATAAATATTTAATTCAGGAACTAATTTGACTAAAATTAAAGTTAAGAGACTATTTTGATTTTAATTAAATAGTTAAAGGACTAATGAAGTAATTTTTCCCCGATGGAATCTCTACTATGTTGTATAGCACAATCGAAAATTGGGAAAAAAATGCTGCAAAGGCCTAAAAAATAAATAGGATTTTGTCGCAAAATTTTCTGCTTTTTTTTTCTGGGAGTACTAACTTTCTCCCCTCGAAGGCCTATTTACAAAAATTTTATTGAATAGATCCTCAGTGCATTGTTTCTTTGGATGACAACAAGTGTGTAAAAGAAATATAGAAACTACAAAAAATATGAGTCCAAGATTGAACTTGTGTGTTGGTTGTGGAGACAACGAGGAGTACAAGATAACTTGGAGTGCACATATTTTACCGCTATTCACACCCTGGGCTGATGGGAAACAAGGGTAGAAATATTAAGTGATCCAATAATTGATTGTTATGATTGATTTTTTGCTTGATGGCGAATATAAACGATATAGTTTTTGCTTTTACCCTTATCGTTAATCTTTTGATTCATGGTTATAGTTTAGGGTTAATGACACTTTACCCCCAAAATTAGTTGGGTAATTACACATTGGTGATCTCCCCTAAACTAAAAAATTAAACTTTATCCCTATTCACATTATTCATCCTTTTAAAATTTTAAAACATCAAAAAAAATATAGTTAAATGACTGAAATACCCTTAGCACTAAATTTTGATTTTTTATATATTTAAATTTTATTAGTGATGTTATAATTATTTAAAATGAGGAAAAAACCATCTAATATTTCAATATATTTCTTGGTCATTTTTTTTAAAATTTTTAGATTTTATTTGATATTATTTCGAATTTGATGTTTAACTATATTGGTAAAATAATTCCCAAATTAGCATATTTTCTGTTGAGTTTAAAAGACAAGGGAATTGTGTGACAATATATTTTCTATAGAACTTTTGTGATTTTTATGACATCTCTTAGTATTTTACACTTTTAATATTTGGCTTAACATGTGCAAATTACAATGTCAGATATAATTTAATTTAATATTTTCTTACATTTTCACTTCTTAGAGTCAAAGATATTAATTGTTATTTTAGTTTTTTTAACTTAATTATTTTATAACTATTAAAAATCAAAATTAAATACATGAAAGATCAAAATACAATATTAAGGATTTTTTAGTCATTTAACTAGATTTTCTTGATATTTTAAATTTTTTAAAGGATTAATAATGTGAATGAGAGGTAAAATATGATTTTTTTAGCTCAAGGGACAAAGTATAATTACCCACCTAGTTCAAGGAGACAATTTGTTATTAACCCTTTAGTTTATGTGCTTACTAAGAAATACATCTGCCATCTCAAACTATCCTCATGCTAAGAACACGCACAAAATTATGTAATGAATTACCGATAAGGTGGATTATGCTAGTTCACCCCCACGTCGAAGAGGTGCAGTTGTAATTTTTAAAATGTGAGGGGTGTATTAGTAGTTTAGACAAAACTAAGGGGTTACAGATGTACTTAACCCTTTTGGTTAAGTAAGCTCAGAGAAGAATTCTTTACTATTCACTCTACAATACGAGTTTTTCATATAATTGAATAATTAAAGAAAATAATAAAACTGTTAGAAAACTAAGTCAAAATTATTAAGTTTGACACAAAACTAACTGAAGTAGGAAATTTATAATGTAGACAAGGGAAAAGTAGACAGAGAAATAGTAGAAAATTCTCCAATACTCTATATTATTAAATTTCATAAGCCTTTTCAAAAGACTTTCAAATGAAGTACCAAAACCCTCTATTTATAGGGTTACAAGATAGGGGATTCATGAATAACTATTAATATGATACATGAATCATGGGGACGAATAAGTTTTCACATAATTCAAGGGCATGAATGTCACATAACCGATGTGCTTGGGAAGATAAATGGACATCCATTTTTAGAAAATTCATAACACTCCCCTTGGATGTCCATGTGTCAAAGAATATGTGAAGAATTACTGTCTCGTTCAAACCTTTACGAGGAAAAACTTAGTGGAAAAAAACTACGGTAGTGGAAAAAAGAGTATCGTGCGTATTTAATGTTTATAGTACACTTTTGTATGCTATCTTTTTATTAAAAACATTTTCTGGAAAACCCATTGAAACAAAACCATGGCCAAAGGAAAAAGAGTACAGCGTGTACTTTTACTCCCCCTCATAAAAATACATTTGATATCCTTGAGATAACATATCCCAATTTTGCAAACTAAATTCTCAAATGTAGTTGTTAGCAGCACCTTTGAATAAATCTGCTAGATCATCTCATAAGCGAATTTGTTGGATATCAATTTTATCATTCTTCTGAAGATCATGAGGGAAGAAAAGTTTTGGAGAAATATATTTTATGTTGTATCCTTTAATATAGTCTCCCTATAACTGAGCAACATATTCATCATTGTCTTCATATAATATCATTAGAAATTTTAATTCTAATATTAAACCACGTATCTTCTGGATATGTTGGGTTAATGACCTTAACTGGACATATTCACTACATACTTCATGTATTGCGATGATTGCAAGAAGTAATGACTAAATGATATATCAATTTCTCCATATATAAATACCTCATTCGAGATAACAAACATTATGTTGGATCAAATAAATATCCAACATCTGCATTGCCAACTGACTTTGATATGAATTCATTAACAAATTTACAGTATATGTTAACAATGAGATATGGTACTTCAGCACCAATAAGTTCTTCACCATTCCCATGAGGACAAAAAATTATTATTCTTCACGTCAAGCAATTTTACAACCATTGAGATACTCAATGGATGTATTTTATCCATGTAGAATCGTTCTAATGTCTTTTTGGCATAAGTTCATTAGTGAATAAAAATTTTGTTTGATAAGTACTCGAACTATAGACCTTTTTTAAGATCTTTTACATAAATTCATTATCTTTTGAATCTTTTCAAGAGTTCTAATAAAGCTCTTCGGGAGTTCAAAATATAAGTAGTTATCACAAATTCTGATCTTGTGCCTTTTGTGAAATCACATAGGCAAATTAGGTCATCTTTATAACTCTTATTCAAAATATATTCATTGAGGTGATTATATCACATTCGCCTAAACTGGTTTTAATCTAATTCATACAAGGATTTCATATTCTCATTGAACAATGTTCTCGGGAAACTTTAAATGCTTCAGGCATATTAAATCTTTTAGGAATTTTCATATAGATATCAATATCAAATGAATAATACGAAACATTAGACGCATTTTAATATTTCATGAACTGCCATACAAATTAAATATCTAAATATGATTGTATCCACCACTAAATAATATATCTCTTCATAATTAATGTCAAATCTTTATTGAAACTTTGCTCAATAAAGTGTACTTTATACATCATAGTATTTTTTTTCTCATTTCGTTTTCGCACAAATATATATTTGTACCCAACCAACTCTAACCTTTAGAAATTTAGACTACAGGTCCAAAATCTTCAAATTTTGAAAGTGAATTTTCTTGTATTGCGTCTTTCAATAATTTGTATATAAATATTTTTTGATAAATTTATATTTAAAATTCTAATATGATCTATTGAGAAATAAAATATGATATGATAATATATTGCTCGACAACAATATTTTTTTGGTTCCACCTTTTTCAGTAGTGACATAACTTATCGAGATCTCTTCATATTCATTAAATTTAGGTACCTGATCCACTTTTGGGGTTTTACGATTAGTTATGTCTAGACTATCTTCAGGAGCACCCGCCTTCATTCTATGACCATTTCTAATATTGTTCGTTTCTTCTAACGAGAATTCTTGTCATTTGGTCAACCACACTTTATGCTAACTATCATTTATATTGCTGGGTTGTCCTGTTGGGACACCAATTTGAATTGGATTATTCAACTTGTATATTTCACTCATTTTATATCAGTAATGAATCTAGCACTTGATTCAATATTTTACAAATGAATTATCTTTTGAACTTTTAGTTCACGAGAATCAAAATGTGATAATTTATTTCATTCAATTTTTTATCCAACTGATTATCTTCTCCCCCTGATGTTGGAAAAATATTTTTATGACAATCGGTAAATAGTGTCATACTGAAGTCCCCTTTAATATTTCAAAAAAATATATTTTAATCATATAGGGAGACTCCAATCTAACAAATATTCTCAACTTTCTTTTATGACCCATCTTCGTGTGTTGTGGTGGAACAACTACAATATATACTGCACAATCAAAACTTCTCAGATAAGAAAATTAGACTCCTGATCAAAAGCAATTATAATGGGGAGAACTTAAAATATTTTGTTGGCCTGATACGTATAAATGTTGCTGCATGCTGCATAACATGTTCTTATACATAAGAGGACAATCTATTCTCATAAATAATGGTGTAACTATTGATTGGAGGCATTTGATTAACAATTATTCAAGACCATTTAGAGTATAAACATATACTTCAAGATGTTTAATAGATATCATCAGATGCCTGAATTCACTAATTTTATTAAGAAAAATTTTCTTGATTGTATAATCTGAAAATTGTGCTCATAATCAATCTAATTATTTGAGCGAGAAATCTTACAAACTCCAGGTTGTGAGTCGATAACAAGTACATATGTGACCATAAAGACTATCAGATGCATCTATCAAAATCATAAACTATTTAAATGGTACACGTGAAGAATAAGTGGACTCATATATTTCACCCTTATTTCATTCTAGAAATGGAGGGGATTCAATCCCTATTCTAACTGGTAATCATTTTAATAATTAATTTTCTTTGAGAACAAGCAACATAAGATAATTCATTAGATTGAGCAATTTTCTGGTTCTCCAATACATGTCCATGTGAATTTTCAATAATTTCACGCATTATAATTGACCTAGGATGGTCTAACCGCTCATTTTCAAACAATAAAAGTATTTGAATCAATAAACTTCAGATTTACTATGACATGTACTTCAATTGTACTAAATAATACAGAACAAAAGGAAAAACGTACGTGCAACTTTTGTATAACATATTTCTTTCCTAATGATATCCTTTTCGGCGGATATCTTTAAACCTTAATAAATTTCTTTGAAATTTAGTAGACAACAGTGCAGTATTTATAACCAATTTTGTTCCTTCAGGGAGACACATATTTGCTCTATCAAAACCTTTAATTAATTTTGCATTACCACTAATGGTGTTAGAATTTGATTCTCCGAACTTCAGGTAGGACAAATATTTCTTACTTTTGAATATCAAACATAAATATTGTTGCACTGTCAGAAAACTATATTCTCATATCTCAAATACATTTGAATGTATATCCATACAAAATAAATATAATAATAAAGCAATATAAGATAACAAATTGATGCAAAAGAACAAGATATATAGATTTTGAAACTATAATGAAAACATGCTAAATATCACGATTAGATATTTTCACCGTCAATGAAATGGCCAGTACTTCCTTCAGGGAAGAAACCAATAGCATAATGACCATGGTCAAGATCATTATAGAGAAAACTTGTTTCTATGACTTTCTCTTTGCCTTCCAATAATTCTTGATAAAGTTCAACAAGGTACTTTGGCGTACGACAGGTACGCGACCAATAATCTTTCATGTTATAACGATAAAATTATTTTCATATGTGGTTATTATTCTATCGGTTGTTATCTTTTTCTTTTACCTTTTCACTATTCTACCATTTCTGGTGGTAAGATGTAGTACTACAATCAAAGTAGTATTTACTGATAACGATCATGAGTATGTTGGTTTCGACGATCACCACGTCCACAAGTACCATTTAAACTTTTGTCACATTCACTTCAGGGAATAGAATATAATTAATTGGACGAAATTCATTTGAATAATAATTCATTGTGTTATTCAATCATAAGAAGACAAGAGAATTGGAATATTTTCTAAAATTCTATGCAGGTATTGCTTCTTCAAGAGCATATTTGAGACAAGAAAAGTAGAGAATATTTTCTCTATTATGTACTCATCAATGATTCAGATAATTTTTTCATAGATCTGTTGGATTTTTTAAATAAAAAAATTTTAAATCCTTAGGGGATATAATGACAAATATCATAAATTTTGTTTAGTCTTGCATGGATATAGTATTTTGCCTTTTCTGATTATGTCTTCAAAACATGTGAGAACTCAAATGAATTTTAACATCTAAAATTCTAGATAAATAGTTCTTGCCCATTATACTAAGGGCAATAAATTCAAATTTGGTATAACTTCACATGATTCAAATTAATCAAAATAAACTCTAATAATATTAGGTTGATATAATTGAAAATATAAAAACAAAAGATAGAAATAAAGAATATCCAAAATTTTTAAATCGTATCTTGGCTGTGATAATTAAATTTCTACATATATTCGTCATGTTGAAAGTTGTATGTACCTTTATTGTGTTGATTTGAAATCTACATCAATTGGTTAGAATCTCATTCTGATAACGTATTATAAAACTAAGTCAAATTTATTAAAGTTGACTACAAAACTAACTAAAGTAGAAAATTTATAATATAGACAAGGAAAAGTAGACAGAGAAATAGTAAGAAATTCTCCAATACTCTATATTATTAACTTTTATTAGCCTTTTCAAAAGATTTTCAAATGAAGTACCAAAACCTTCTATTTATAGAGACATTACAAGATAGTGGATTCATGAATAAATATTAATATGATATATGAAATATGATGATCAATAAACTTTCACATAATTCAAGGATATAAATTTCAAATTAACCGATATGTTTAGAAAGATGAATAAATATCCACTTTTATAGAATTTATAATAAAAACTTATTTTTTTTTTCAATTATCTCAACTATTTTGTAACCGGTAATTAAGACTTATTCATATATCATATTACTATTATATGACAAATAGTTAGGTAGATCCGATTTTTTATCTCACTTATAAATCCTATAGTGTAGATTAAACTTTAGAGAATTTATGACATCAGCTAATGTAAATAAAAAATTTTAAAATTTAATCATAATCACAGAATCTACAAGTAAGGTCAAAAAACCGGATCTATTTAAATATTTTCCCTATTATATAATAGACTTCTGAGTATTTGTCCTCCTTGAAGAAACAAAAACAAGAAAATGGAAGTTGCCAGCGTCAGGCAACAAAAGCATTTTGTTCTGGGTTTCTTATTCACGGTGTCTGCCATGGAGCTTGGATTTGGTATAAGCTGAAACCACTGCTAGAGTCAGCCGGTGGGCATAGGGTCACGGCAGTTGATCTATCGGCTTCTGGCATAAATACAAAGAGTATCAGTGAGATCCACACACTTGAGGACTATGCTGAGCCATTAATGAAATTCATGGAAGCACTTCCCGCCGACGAGGTGGTCATACTGGTAGGCCACAGCTATGGTGGCTATAGCTTGGCTCTTGCCATGGAAACCTACCCAGAGAAGATCTCAGTTGCAGTTTTCGTAGCAGCCTTGATGCCTGATACTGTTCATTCCCCGGTTTATGTTGCAGAAAAGGTAACACTAAAGCTATCTGATAAAAATCTCCAATCCCCATTCAAAGTCGATATGGAAGTTTGTCAAACTCTATGATTTTTCTTCTGTGCGCATCTTGACCAAGTCCAAGTTATGAATCAAAAAGATAATTTTTAATTGCAAACATCACTCTCAAGCTCATTGATTATCACTTATCAACAAGTATAACTATTATTGTTACCCACAAAGGATTGGTCAGCATTTAATTTAATTGGAAGTTGAATTCGTTTCAATTTGAATTTGCTATCTAAGACACGACTTATTCAACATGAATGGTGTAGTTTGTGTGAACAAAAAAGTTTAACTATTATACTTTTTGAATTTGAATTATATAAAATGTTTTTATCTTAGAAAAAGATCGCACTTAACAATCAAAACACCATATAAATTTATAAGTTACAAACTAATCATAACAATCAAGACGCCATATTAATTGATCAATTACAACCTAATCATTTCCCAATTTTTTGACAATTCTTAATTTACTTGTTCGTTTATCTCATCTGTAGCCAATGACAATGTATAAAAATTTTACTAAAACATAAAAAAAAATTTAATAATAATAATAATTAAAAAAAAAAAAGCATCAAGTTTTAAGCAATGTTTTGAAAACTGGACCGGATCGGTTGGTTCGACCGGTCGGACTGCGAACCGGAAGAGCCACCAGTCTGCAGATCCATCTATATGTCCGATCTAGATAAAAAATAAGACAGAGCCAATAAAAAATTGTGAACCGTTAAAAAATCGGTTCAACCGATTTGTTGGTTTTTTAAATTTTAGAATAAAAAATTATTTAAATAAAGAGAAAAATTAAAAAATCGTAAAATAAACTTCAAAATGGCAAAACATTGAACATACCAAACTCTAAACTATTAAGTTATTATTATTTTGATCTATTTTATACTTATTTTTGTACAAATTTTATTTTTCTTATTAGAAATTTGATTAGTATTTTTGGGTATTAGGACTATAATTCTCTAAAAATAGTGTTTCTCTTCTATTTTAGATTTTACATAAGTATATTTTAGATCATTTTAAATTATAGTACACTTTAATAAAATAAAAAAACCTAAATTAGTGAACCGGCCGGTTCAACCAATCAGATCGGTTGAACTACTAACCGAACAGGCCACAGATTCAATGGCCGGTCCGGTTTTCAAAACGTTGGTTTTAAGTTAGTTTTAGAGGCCCAAAACCATTGAGCCGCGCACGTGCACTTGATATGCTACCATGTGATCTTATTCAGCTTCTAGGTCATATCTTACCAATTATTTCATACATTTATGTTAACTGTGTAAGTTGGAAGAGGAATTGAGAAAATGTATACATGCACTAATACAATGTCCATTTTTTTTTTTTTTTGGTATAATACAGCGTGCATTTCAGTGTTTTTTTAAACAATTAATCTCATAGATTTATTACACTTTAATCTATTAAATTTTAACATTACTAATATTTTATTCATAATAAAGTTCTTTGAGGAGTTAATCACTTCTATAATGCTAATTCAATATTTTGACCATTTTATCTAATCTTATTTTATTGATTGTCTCCTTCATTGTTTCTATTTCTCGCTAACCATACCACACTAAAATAATGCATTTTCATTTCATTATTCTTTAAAAATATTTCTTTTTATTTAACAATGAAATGCAATTTAGGTGATAAAATGCTTCCATTATGATTTATTTAGACGTGAATTCGAGTATTAAGAGTTAGAGGGAGAGGTAAATTTTTTTAAATATATTTCTTTTTCTTTTTTTTTTCTAATCAGCCCAAATTATTTCATAGTATTAATATTAATCCAAGTTTCTAGACTTATTGGTATATTTGTCTATCTGGCCACAACATTCAAGGTAAGTCATTCTAGACTAGAAACGTGACGTTATTGTAATTGACCGTCAATCTAGAAAATAATATCGATTAGATTTTATCATCTATTTTAACTATCATATCCAAAAAAGCCATAAAAAATACCGAACTCAACTTCTAGATATCTCTTCAAGTTAAGTTATATATGAATCAAATCTTTCATTCATGAGACTAAACTAAATCCAAAAATACAATATAATAAAATATGGGTAGATTGTCAAAATACTAAGCTAACATAAAAGGAAAAACGTTAGTGTTCAAAAGATGATATTAGGAAATAAAATATTAATAATGCTAAGTTTAAGAAGATAAAATGTAATTAATCTACCTCCCTGTAAAAAAATATCCTTACTGTGATTATTGTATTTTACTTTGCATTTATATAAAATGACAAAGTCACTAAGGTATTATGACATTCAAAACGTAAGAATAAAATTCGACTAAATATTTAAAATTAAATATTAGTGATCTTCCATGATTTTATCACATAAAATAATTTTAACAAATAATTTTGAATTTATGACATTATAAATCATTTTTTTAATTTTTATTCAAGCAATATTTTCTCATGTGTTGCCACAAATATAACTCTACAACTGAGCCATTCTTCAATTTCCTCCACAATGACCACAACATAATATCTATGTTTAGACTGAGGGGATGAGACACAGTACACAGTATTCGGCAATGCCCTTTCTTGTATGTGTTCAAAATTAAAATTTGAAAATATACAACAACAATGAAAACTCCAAGTCATAGAAACATCACCATCATTTACACTTCGTAAGAACATCAATGCTTATTTTTCTAAGAAAATCATATAAATAGTCCCTTCACATATTTAAAATATTTTTTAGTCATTCATATTTGAAATAGTAACTTTTAGTTCCTCGTACAATGGAAACGCACAATTTGGGTCTTTCCGTCATGTTTGTCATTAGTTTACATAGAAAAATGTACGAAACGCTTGCATGTCTAGTTTTTTTAAAGATAAAACTAAAAAAGTACACAATTCTCACCCCTCTCATCCCTGTCACTCCCCTAACTGTGTAGAACCACCGAATATACTATCCTTTCACCTTCAATTAGGACTCTCAATTAGCTCGGGTCTGCCCGGCCTAAAAAATAAAAGGCTGATCCTGTATTAAAGTGAGTTGGGTTGAGTTTAGATTTAAATATTAACTCCGATTAAATTATGAGTTGAGTTTGAACTTTATTAGGTTCGGTCCGATATATATATATATATATATATATATATAATATATAATATTAATTTCATCCTATATTAAATAATACTACTTAATTTTATGTGGATAATAGTCAATAATTCTGGTATTCTATATTAACTTTCCTAAACTCGAATAATTAAAAATAATAACTTAACATCATTAATCAAGTTCAATGATATAGTTAATAGTTGTTTATTAACCTAAGTAGTACATACTATTCCATATTATGTTGACCGGGTGCAAAAAATAAATTTTTAACAAAAAAACTAAAAAAAACATTATTGGATAATGTGAGTTTGGGCCAACCTGATTAAAACCCAAAACACGAATAATTTTGTGAGTCGAGTATGAGTTTCACTTTTGTGAGATTGGTTTCAGCCCGATTAATACCCGAAATTCAAATAAATTTATAAGCCGAGGTTGAACTTTACAAAATCCAACTCACAAGACCCAATTGACAATCCTACTTTCAATATCACTATTGCCACCACCCTCACTTTCCAAAATAAAAATCTTTTCGTTCTACTAAAAAATGATTCACACCTCTCTCACATATGCACCACCCCTTCCATCTCATCACCACTTTCGTTTTACCACCAAACCTTTTTTCACACCTTCATCACTACCATCAAAATTTTGCACTTCAAAATTTTTTCCACTTCCATCCAAAATCTCACATATTTTCACTATTCTTCTTCCCTCATTTGTCTAAAATAGTAGTTCGAACTCACCTATGCATGACTAAAAGTCATGGAATTCATCTAAAACTGCCCTTCAATTTTCAATTTTATAACTACACGAATAATAGAAATGTGAGGGGCCAAAAAATATTTTATTTTGTTTGTAAAGGAGAAAAAATTATTGTTTTGGATATGTGTGCAACCCAAAAATATTTTTGAATATGTAAATGACTAAAAAAAAACTAGACACGTGAGCAATTCGTAAAATTTTCCGTTCAAATTTAGGACAAACATAATATCAAGGATGTGTAAAATTGTGCATTTTCATTTTAGGCGTGGGTAAAAGTCATCATTTTAAATATGAAATACTAGATTGTAAATAATTTATAAATATGTGAGGGATTATTTGCATTGTATTCCCTATTTTCTAATATTGATATTGATACAATAATAGAATGAATTCTCCTAAGTTAACTAAGACACATCTCAAAATATAAAATCTGGTCTAATTCTAGTTTGCACCCCTTTAACTTATACTCAATTCTTAATTTTGCACTTCAAATTTTATTTTTCGATACTTTGTACAAAACTCTCAAAATTGTCCCATTTGATCAAACTAGTTTTTAGCATTGTCACCACAATAATGGATTTTTTTTATCTTGCACCAAAAATATGATAGCAACATGGTTGCATATTCGTTGAATCTTATGTCCAGGAAAAGATTTTGTTAATTTTGATGACGGTGTTAAAGAACATGATATTCTATCTCAAAACTGAGTGAAGTGGCCTATGATTCTTATTTTTTTGTTTGAGATCTATTGATAAACCGATATGGAATATTTATATGTTGATAGACGGTATTAAAATTTGAACTAAAGTGTGACCGATTTAAGAAATGGGAGTGCAACATGTTCAAAATTGAAGTTGGAGGCGCAAATTAAAAATTGGGTATAGATTTAAGTAGGGTGCATGACGGAATATTGGACTAAAATAAATGTTAGCCAGAAGCAATCAAATAAATCCAATATATAAGGAAAAACTGAAGTGTAAAAAAGCTCTAATGGTTGTGGATCTTGTGGTTATGTTTAGCAACTTAAACCAAGCAAGGTCTAGGAGTTATGAGTAACCACAATTTTGTAAAGTTAAAACTCGTGTCCCAACTGCTTATAATGTAGCTAACTGAATAATATCCAACCGGTAATAAAAATTGAATAGTTTATCCTCATTTTTCGGTTCACAATAAATCTGTTTTTGTTAGTTTTCGAGTATTCTAGTTTATTTTGCACATCCTCGTGCTAATCTAAAAGTTAGGAAAATACTTATCTGGACTCGATCCACAGGTCTTAATCCAGGTAAGTCCACATCTGTTCTTCCCTCCAAAAAAATCAATTTATTTTGGAGGGGAGAGTTAGGAAAGACATATGTGAATTTACCTGGACCAAGGGGTCCACGGCCCCACCTGTGGACCGGGTTTAGGTAAGTATCTCTCCTAAAAGTTCCACATCTTCAAACCCTTGTTAGATATTTTCCCGAGTAAGGCGGACGACGTTGGTCCAATATTTATTTATAATGACACTAGACGAAATTCCGAGCTGGCTAAGACTGGACTAGGGCTGATAATTGGGCCAGACTGGTTCGAGTACAGCCCATTTAACTCAAAAAATAGTGGATTGAATTTCAAGTAAAGTGAGCCCTGAGCTGAGTTTGGATTAATATTTTGGTTCGATTTTATTGTGAGTTGATTTAGAATTACATTAAACTCAGCTCACTTAAAATTCGATCCGAATAATATGCGGACATGTATATTTTTGGAAGAATATAACATAAAATATATAATATATATTGTAGATATTGAATATTTATTATGTAATGACTTTGTTGTATAATTTTTTTACATATTAGGTGGTATTGGTCAAAATAAAATTATATATATTTAAAATATATAAATTTTTTCAATTTTTTTATGAGAGATATTGTGAGTTTGAGTGTAAGTCGATTTCAACCCGAAGCTTGTTTAATTTTGTAAATTGAGCGCAAGTCTCATAAATGTGAACTTATGTAAATTGAGTTTGAATTGAAATTTACTATTTTAAAATGAATTGAGTTTAGGTACGTTAAAACCCCAGCTGACATGGCCAGGTTGACAACCGTGGACAATCACAAAATTCATTTTACTTACAGAACTTGTTTTTTCTCACGAGTCATACTGAAGTTCTTTCATTTATAAATTGCTTACATCCTTCTCTAAAAGTTGAACGAGTTATTCCCAGCAAGAGACACGTTAGACTCACAATACTCAACCTCTGGTAGTCCACAAGATCCAAGACGAATATTATCTATTGGGCCCAAGTATCTTTCGACCAGAGTCTACCAACAATGCTCCGCTGTGGTAGGTCCAATCAAGATACAAACGATCGTTATTTTTCAGCCCAACCCAATATAGTACAATTTGAAAAAATTAAGCATGTCCTCTTTCAGGATATTGAATAAGAGCAACAGTGGCAAAACTGTTGATTAGACCGAGCCCCATACTGGAAGGAGCTCTGTCAAAGGGGAAAAAGTTTTCAGCTCAACTATATGGTTCAGTAAAGCGAGGTTACATTGTCTGCGGTGAAGATAAAGGATTACCGGCGGATTTCCAAAGGTGGCTAACCAAAAACATTGGGGTGGAAGAAGTTAAAGAGATTAGAGACGCAGACCACATGCCTATGCTTTCGAAACCCCAAGAACTTTGTGAATATCTCTTGGAGATATCTGACAAATACATATAGGCTATGGATACACTTTATATATATTTGGTTGCTGGACTTGTATTCTCATTATGCAATGATCGAATGTTGATTCAGTTTAATCATCAAAGTTTCTTTGACATATCAAACAGGTCCTTTCAGCAAAAAATACAGTAGTAATTATAATTAACCCATGGCTTTCCCACAAATAAATATGATGTATAAAATTTAGAAAAATTGATGAGAAGAATAACATATTAGTACAAAATTATGTAAAAATTTATATAATATAATACTCTTATAGTTGTACAAACAATCAAAATACTGCGTGACATGACTCATTAAGGGCATTATTATAATTTACCACCTTAAGTAAGGTAATGTGGCAATTGGGACCCTTGCATGAAATCTATAAATAGGGGCCCTTGCATCGTTAATGTATTGACATTACTCACTACAAAATATTTTTTTCTCTACCTTTTCTCTCTAATTTTTGTTAGGAAGTAAAACATGCAAGGTATAGCGAGATTTAAAATTTTAATACCTCAACGAATTGTTAAAACTATGCTCTGACAAGGGTTGTCGATCCACAAGTCGCATAGATGTCCAGGCTCTAAAAATATCCACACAAATGATTGCTCTGGAATCCTCTCTGGATTAATTTACCTAACTTACAAAGTGCTATCTCCTCTAATTTTTTCCTTTTTTTTCTCATGTTATATTGCTTGGGTTAAGACCATATATATATGCACGAAACCCTAGGACCTTTATGATATTACATATTTAGGAGCTCCTAAGATTTGTGGATTATTATAATTGAGTCAAAAAGTTAATTTATCTCATAAATTAACCCATACGTATCTTATACTTATCAAAATCAATTTAATCCTGAATTACTGATCTTAAAGCACGTGTGACCCCCCTAAGGTTCTCACTCGCGTTGACAAAAGTATAAATTATAGTCCCAAATTAGTTAGGATTAGATATATTAAACAATTTTAATTTATCATCAATTCACAAATTAATTAATTCACACTTATAGATCTAGATTGACTTTTACAAAGTATCATGACCACCCAAGCGTTGAGACATGTTAAGTGGTTTCACTTCACCTATTAATGATTTAGTTACCGTGTAATTATTATATTTTCACCACACTATATCTTAATTAGTTTAATAATACAGATATAATGTCAACTCTTATTAAACTAATCAATTTAATTTTCCTGAAATACAACTCACTCGAAATTGAACTTGAGACACTCTCAATTCTATTTTCACTGTGTGCAAAGATTTTGCACTATTTCTGAATCATATTTCAGCAAGTGACCATACTGAGATATACTCTTCCATTATAAGGAGTGGTAAATCCTATATTAGTCATATCTTATCTTTTCATGATTCACACTACACCCGATCTTTATAGTATGTGCAACTCCTTAAGAGCAACAACTAATAGAGTCAAAGTATAGTAATCCATAATCAAGATAAACTCATGACCCCAAGTCCAAGGATCATTACACTAATATCACAAAGATATTAATCCACTAGCATTTGAATAATAATCCGTGTGGAATACTCTTAACGGATCAATCAATTGCATTTATTCTCAATAAGCATTCATGTATAACTATGTGCTAATCTATCCGTATAAAACAATTCCTTATTATTGTAAACATTGCAATTAAGAATATTTATGAATAAAACATAACTACATAGAGAATTTCGTTATCAAAAGTATTTGTGATTTCTCTCATGCAATTTCATTCGAATGACTTTATCATATTAAATAGATAAAAAAAATATACCACACCACAAAATATGCATAAATATAAAAGTATAATTTGTCTCTAAAACAAACTAGTTTTAGGGCATATACTAACAAACTCTCACTTGCACTAAAATTAATCATTCATGTACTAAAGACTGAATGAGTTAACATATTTTTCATATTTCTTCTGGGATAAGACTTTAGTGAACGTATCAACAATATTGTCATTAGTGGGGACTCTCTCTATCTTTACTTCTTTTCTATCAATGATAGCTTTGATCAAATGATAGTGCCGTAACACATGTTTGGATCACTAACGAGACCTGGGTTCCTTTATTTGTGCAATAACTCCATTGTTATCACAATACAAGAGTATAGGATCATTAATGAAAAGAACCACTCCTAATTCAATCACAAACTGTTTGATCCAAATGTTTATTTTGATGCTTTTGAAGATGCAATGCATTCATCTTCTGTTGTAAAATTAGCTGTGATATCTTGTTTGAAACTCTTCTAACTGACTGCATTACTATTGAGAGAGATAAAAAAGTATCCAGATTGCGATTTGCTATCATTCTTGTCAGATTGAAACGTAGCATCTGTATATCCGTGAATTCTCAAATCATGCCTACCATAAACCAACAACAAATCTTTAGTCCTTCTTAAATACTTAAGAATATTCTTGATTGGTATCCAGTGGCCGATCCTTGGGTTAGATTGAAACCTACTTGTAAGACTTAGAGTATAGGAGACATTGAGTGTAGTACATAACATAGAATATATTATAGAGCCTATAACTGAAGCATATGGGATCCTTTTCAATCTTTCTCTTTGAACATCTGTTTTAGAACACATGTCTTTAGAAAGGTACGCACCATAAGACATTGAAAAGTAACACTTCTTCGATTGATCCATGCTAAACCTCTTTAATATCTTGTCTATGTACATTGATTGATTAAGACCCAGCAATATTGTGGATCTATCTCTATACATTTTCATTTCTAGTATATAGGTTGTCTTTGCTAAATCTTTCATGAAAAAATTCTCCTAGACAACCATACGTTTACAATTTGAAGCATAGGTATGTTGCTTCTTATCAACAATATGTCATCCATATAAAGTATCAAGAAAATAATGGTGCTCCTACAAACTTTCTTGTAAGACAAGTTTTATCCTCATTTTTTATAAAATCAAGCTCTTTAATTATCTCATCAAAACAAATGTTCCAACTCCTAGAAGCTTACTTTAGTCCATAAATAGACTTTTGTAACTTGCATACTTTGTCAGGATCTGTGGATATAAACCCTTTAGGTTGCATCATATATACTTGTTCTTGGAGAACTCCATTAAGGAAAATGTAGTTTTTACATTCATTTGCCAAATTTCATAATCATAGCATGCAACTATAACAAGTAAAATCTGAATGGATTTTAGCATTGTAACTGGTAAGAAAGTTTTATCAAAATCAACTCCTTGTCTTTGCATATAACCCTTTGCTTCCAATTGCGCCTTATAAGTAATCACATTACTATCCACGTCAATCTTTCGCGGTTAAAGACCCATTTGCACCCTATGGGTTTAATCTCTTCAAGTGAATCGACTAAGGTCCAAACTTTATTATTATACACGAAATCCATCTCAAACTTCATGGTTTATAGCCATTTCTGAGAGTCTTTATCAGATAGTGTTTCTTCGTAAGATGTAGGTTCATCATTCGTAGTGATTAATACATCATTGTACTCACTTATAAGAAATTAATCTCTCTAGAGCACGACGTATCCTATTAGTCCTACAAAGAGCTTGTGTATCATTAATTTTATTTTCTATCGCATCATCTTGTGATTGACGCTCTTATTCCATTTGTTGATCAATGCCATATTGTATTTTTTGAACTTTTTCAAGATATATTTTGCTATCACTTGTCTTTCCAGGAATAAACTCTTTTTCAAAAAAGATGTTATGTGTTGAAATAAACACTTTTTTCTCAATGAGATTATCGAAATAGTATCCATATGTCTCCTCTGGATACCCCATAAATAGGCATTTGTCTAACATAGGACTCCAGTTTTATCAAATTCTACCCTCTTCTCATAAGCAGGGCGGCCCTAAACTTTCAAGTATGAAAGATTAGGTTTCTTTCCAAACCATATCTTATATGGAGTGGAATCAACAAATTTCAATGGAACACGGTTTAGTAAATGAGAAGCGGTATTAAGAGCATAGCCCCAAACGATTTAGGGAGGTTTACAAAATTCATCATCTATTGAACCATATTTGATAGAATTTAATTGCATCTCTCAGATACACCATTTAGTTGTGGTATATAAGGAAGAATCTATTGAGATAAAATCCTATTCTCCTTAAAATAATTTTGAAACTCTTAGTTTAAGTATTCCCTACCTCAATCAAATTGAAGTATTTTAATAGTTTTACTAAGTTTTTTTTCAACTTCATTCCTAAATTCCTTGAACTTTTCAAAGGTTTTCAGACTTATATTTCATCAATTATAAATAACCATATCTAGAATGGTCATTCATAAAGGAAATGAAGTATGAAAAACCTCTTTCCTCTAGTATGGATTAACATAGGACCACAAAAATCAATATATGTTAGCCCAAACAATTTACTAGATCTATCACATTTTCTCGTAAAAGTTGATTTGGTTATTTTATCAAGTAAAGAAGACTTACATTGATCATATGATTTATAATGAAATGATCCCAAATAACCATTATTTTGTAATTTGGTAATACATTTTTCATTTATATGACCAAGTCTACAATGCCAGAGGAAAGATTATTTCATATTATCAATTTTAGGCCTTTTAGTATTTATGTTGAGAATTGAATTTTCCATATCTAGAATATAAAGACCATTAATCATAGTTACAGTTTCATACAAAATGGCATGACGTGAGAAAGAACAATGCTTATTCTTTTGCATAAGGGCAAAACCATTAGTATCTAAATACAAAAAGGAAATAATATTTCTAATAAGAGATGGAACATAGTAATAGTTTTTAAGTTCAAAAACAAGGCCACTAGGCAAAGACAGATAATAAGTGTCTAGAGATTGTGTTAGTTAAGGCTGCAACACTTGCTCCATTTTTTACGCGTAAATCCACTTCTCCCTTAGACAATATTTTATTTCTCTTTAGACCCTGCATATTTTACAAATATGAGATGCAGATCCAGTATCTAATACCAAGAATCTAATTTAAAAGTTGAAATATTAATTTCAATCATAAAAGTACCTGAAGTAGAAGCATTAGCAAGCCTCTTCTACTTCAAGGCATCCATATAATCCTTGCAGTTCCTCTTCCAGTATCCATCTTATCCACAATGGAGGAAACAAGTGCCCTTAGACTTGACATTTTTTATCATAGGTGTTGGCTTAATCCTAGATTTGGCTTTCTTAAAGCCAATTTTGAATTTCTTTTTCGTCATATTTGAAGAATCAATAACCAATACTTGTTTCCTTTCCTTTTTAATGGTTGTCACAGTCTTAAACATATTCAACAGTTCAAAAAGGGTTATTTCAACTTATTCATGTTATAGGTCATCATGAACTATAAAAAACTTTTATTGATTGAACAGGCAGAGATTGCAAGATTAAGTCAACATTTAACTCATGATTTGCGCAAATCCTAATTGTTTCAATTCTTCAATCAATTCGATCATTTTCAGTACATGAACAGTTACTTAAGTACCCTATACTATTTTACAACAAAAGAGCTTCTTAGAGGTATCATACCTCTCATTCCTGGACTCGTCATCAAACAACTCTTTGAGATGAAGAATCATAGAAGGAGCATCCATCTTTTCATACTGTTTCTACAATTCTGAATCATAGCGGCCAACATGATACAAGCGGTAGTATCATTATCCTCCATGTTCTTATGATAAGCATCTCGAATTGCTTGATCAGCATCAACTACGGGCTCATTAGGAATAGACAGATCAAGGACATAACTAATTTTCTCATGCTTGAGAACAATTCTCAAGTTGCGCAGCCAGTTTAGATAATTTGGCCCAGTGAGTTTGTTATCATTTAAAATGGGCCACGGATTGATGTTGCTACTCATATTCTACAACATGAAATCGGTATAAAGATAGAATAAGAATTTGATATTTATGCATAAACAAAACCAATATATAACATGGACTTCATTTAATTTGGTTTTGCTCCCACTATTTTAATTCAAATCAATAACCCTCACATATTGATTTCGGAGTTTCACAGAACCCCTAGTGGGTTAGGATCTCGTTTAATTATTTTGATTGTGGGTGTACCAAACAAGGCAAAAAAATTTCAAAAGATAGGTAACTCTTACCAATTACAACACTTTGTAATTCATTAATCGTTAGATATCAACTCTTGATAGAACATCTTAAGTAACCCCTAACTTTTGCCTAAAAAACATACAACCTTGATGTACCTAACAAATTATATGCCTCCGTTAAATCATACCCATTATTCAGAGATCTTATCTCACAATTTAAATACGTTCAACATAGAATAACCTTGGATTTGCCCAACAAATTAACATATAAGAAGAACTCTCGTTTCTTAATATAAAATGGAAGATAACTTATTTATTGACTTAAGAATATTGATATGAGGGATTTTCTTTCAGTTATTTATTAAATCTCATCAAATTGCATGCAATATTATCATATCAACATATAACAAATAAAACATGCACAAACCCATAGATTATTACGGGCTTTTACTAAACTAGTTTCCTTGATTCACAAAAAAAAACCAGGTGGCCAAATCCTAAGGGTAGTTTTCAACTCTTGAAAAATTCCTCTGTGGTTGCAACTTTTCGCCATCTCTGTTGTCTTCGTACATTATAAATGTAATTATATTTAAATATTTTAGATATTGAATCCTATCTCCAATATAAGTTTATGTACATTACATGATTGACCAAGAAATCTCGAGTTACATTCGAAGAGATTGATATGAGAAAAGAATTAAATCTAGAATAGTAGAAAAAAGCATGACACACATGCCCTATTTAAAATTTACAACCATTGTATTTGAATAAAGTAAACTATACACAATCACATTAGTCTTAAGTCCATAATCATCCATCAAGCTATTATATATATTATTCAATAATTAAATAAAAGCATAAAATCCACATTTAGTATCTAATCATGAATTATTATGCATCATAATTCCAATCTCATTAAAATATCATTCTTGAATTATTTATGAAATATTTTGTGGAAAAATATTATTTCTAATCTCATTAGAAAATAAACATTCTAAATAATAGAATTTCAAAAATAATATTAGAAACAATTTCCAAATTTTTTTGAACATTTATTAAATTCCAACTCATTGAAAAATAATAAATTTCTAAAATTTAAACAAATTGCCTAATTCCAAACTCATTAGATTTAAACAAAATATTTTCAAAGATGTTATACTTTTTAAATTTTAATCAAATTAAAATAAAGAAAGTTTCTAAATATTAATAATTAATTTTCAACAACATTTGTCAAAATTTAATTGGTGGTTTTAAAAACCAAATTTAGAAAGAAATTCATTTCAAAATATAAAATTTAGTGTCAATAAAAAGTTTAACCTATAAACTTATTTTTAGCGAACAGAAACAAAATTGTCACTAAAAATGACCTGGTGGAGGATGACATTACGATGACGTCATTGATGGCATTAACGTCATCTACTTTGGGCAAAAACTGGATAGCCAAGAAGCAAATTTCTAGCAACCCAAAAAACGCACAAAACAACCACGAAAGCTAAAATCAAAACCGCCAAACGTCATATCCATTGTCCTGAATTTATTTGGCTCAATTTTCCTCCCCTCTAAAGACCGTTTCGACACCACCATAGTCGCCCTAAGTCAGCCAATTGTTGCACTTCATTTTTAGTTTTTCTGGCAGATTCAATCGTCAAAATGAAGCAAATCTTGGTCAACAACATGCCTGGAATATTTTCAAAGGTTTATTGACTCAATCTGGCCTTAAAGATATGAAGAAACGGTGGCGGTAGTGCGTGACAACAGCAGAGGCATTGGTGGTGTCGGCTCGTTCGATCTAACCCTAAATCTAACAGTCAGATTCAAATCTGATCAAATTTGACGGTTCGAATTAGTTTGCCAGCATCAATATTCCTTTCCAAACAATTTCAAAACCAAATTGATTTCTCCAATATTTTCAAGAACAACATCAAAAATTCACATAGCTTGAAAAAATTCAATATCCATGACAACTAAACACATCAATATCACAAATTAATCAAAGATAGCTCTGATACCACTGTTAGGAAGTAAAACATACGTGGCACACTGGAATTTAAAATTTTAACTTCCTTCCAAGGATCACTTTGATTAATTTATGCATAGTAAAAGAGGAGTAGAGAGATAATACCTCAACAAAGTGTTAAAACTTCAATCTAACAAGGGCTGTTGATCCACAAGCACATAGATGTCCGTTCTCTAGAAGCATCTACACAGATGATTTCTCCGAGATCTTCTCAAGATTGATTCACACAAACTACAGAATGGTAGCTACTCTAATTTTTTTCGTTTTCTTTTTCTCATGTTATATTCCTTAGGTTAAGGACATATATATATATATATACACACACACACACACACACACATCAAAACCCTAGGAACTTTATGATATTATATATTAGCTCTCAAGATTTATGAGTTATTATAATTGAGCCCCAAATGTTAATTTATCTCATAAATTAACCCATAAGTATCTTACATTTATCAAAAATCAATTTTTCTAAATTAATTATCTTAAAGTATGTGTGACCCTTTAGGTTCTTACTCACGTTGACAATAAGTATGAATCATAATCATAAATTAATTAAAATTAAATAATTAAAAACTTTAATTTATAGTTAATCACTAATTAAATAATTCACACTTACAGATCAAGATTAGCTTTTAGCTAAGCATCATGACCACCCAAGTATTGAGACATGTAAAGTAATTCTACATCACCAATTAGTGATTTAATTACGGTATAATGATTACCTTTTCACCACACTATTTCCCAAATAGTTCAAGAGTATAATTATAATGCCAACTCTTATTGAACTAATCAATTTACTTCGTTTCAAAATTCAACTCAATTGAAATAAAACTTGATTCTCGAGATACTCTCAATTCTATTTTTAGTTTGCACAAAGATTTTTGAATCGTATTTCAACAAGTGCCGACACTGGGATATACTCTCCTGGTATAAGGAGTGGTAAATCTCATATTAGTCATATCTTATCTTTTCATAATTCACGCTACACCTGATCTTTACAGTATGTGTGACTCCTTAAGAGTAACAATTAATAGAGGCAAAGTATAATAATCCATAATCAAGATAAACTCATTACCTCAAATCTGATGATCATTACACTACTATCACAATGACATTAATCCACCGAATATTGAATAATAATTTGTGTGGAATACTCCTAGTGGACCAATCCAATGCACTTATTCTCAATAAGCATCCACATATAATTACATGCTAATCTATCCATGTAAAACAATTCCTTATTATTGTAAACACTACTATTAGGGATATTTATGTGTAAAATATAACTACGTAGCAAATCTCATCATCATAACTATTTATGAATTTTTTCATACAGTTTCATTCTTCAAAGGAATTTATCATATTAAATAGATAAAAAAAAATGCCATATTTTAAATTATGCATAAATATAAAAGTATAATTTGTCTCTAAAACAAATTAGTTTTAGGTCATACACTAAAAACTTTTACACCTCATTAAGTAGAAATATCTGTAGGAATCAACAACAAATAGTCTTTTTTTTTTCTTTCTTTTCCTCTCATTCTTCAACGAAGGTTTATGATTTGGTACATGTGGAAGGATGCCACTGGATGGCTTAGAATGGTTATTACTCAACTTCTGTGATGGACAGTTCAGCTCAAAGGAAGGTTACTTTTTTATTCTTTATCCTAAACAAAGGCTATACCCTCGACGACTACAGTTCCTGAATAACTTGATAAGTCCTATTGCAAGTTGGTTGAGCAAAGGAACATGCATACTGGGATCCAGGTTTACCACTATGGTGATCAACACAACACCAATGGGTTTTGAGTTCGAGATAGGAATGATCTCGGGGACTCACGATAGTAGAAGATTACATCCAACCAGTATCTCCAAGCTGAGCTTCCATAGACTGGGCCTTGCAGGTGGTTTCAACAGGGTTGATATCAATCGATCCTAACAAAAAGTCAACAAGTCCACCTGAAAAATAGAATAGAAAAACTAAGTTTAAATAAAGAGAAAGGAAAAAGCATCAAATATGAAGTCAATTATGCTAGAAAGCAAGAAAGAAAACACAAATAGAGATAAGAGGTTGCACAAGGATTTGCAGGAATAAGGTCAAGGAAAAAGGACTCAAAGGACAAAAATTTTTGGGAGGATTTTTTCTGAAAAAAGCAGGACGGTCGTCTTTAACATGGTACCTTTGGCCTAAAAAATGTATAAAACTATGGTATTTTTCTAGGCCAAGTACTTCATATAGTAATATAGGGCTGAGATTTTATACTTCAAGTTACCCTTGCATAGATTCCAAAGGGCTCGAGGCATAGGAGAGTCAAGGCACCCAACAAAGACAATATTTTTCTTCCAGTCATGGATTGTAGTTGGTTTTCAATGATTAATTTAGTTCCTAAATCCTTAACATGGAGCCAAATATAATGGGCCAGTGTTAGGAATAAGTTTAAATAATGATCGGAATGCTTTGGAAGAAAATGAGTGCTTATAATGTTTACAGAGCATCATGAATCCTACTATGATTCGAATGGATTTATGGGTCCATTGGGAAACAATATTCCAGTGATCAACTAATTCAATAAAGAAAAGAAGTATGAGAATACGAAGGCCAATAATTAACCAATCCTTGAAAATGGTCATATACCCCAAGAAGGAGTATGAGCTCTGTCATCCTTTGAGGCATATTTCATACGCACCTAATGAGGAATATGGAAGGTCCATCTATGGAGTGTTGTATCTTCACTACTTAAGATGTTAGGAATGGTGTCATTAATAGGGGAAAAAACAACTTTGGAGGCAGTGCAAAATGAAGAGGCTTCTGGAGAGGTGCTGCCTAGAAAAACACGTGGGATAGAAGATAAGGATGAACTTATAAATGGATTCATAAAGAAAATCTATTGGTTATGTGGTAGGAATTTAGGTTTTTCATAAACTTCAAGGGTTTTGGGATGAGATTGGGATAGAACAGGCTAAGGAAGAGAAGACCTACTAGGTGCATTGAGGGAAACAATGGAGATATTTGAAGATGATTGGAAATGAAAATGTAAGTAAAAAATTTAACGCAAGTGTTGATGCGATTTGTAGGAGAAAAAGAAAGAAAGCAGGAGAGAAGAAAAGGATAAAGAACTTGTTTATGCTAAAGTAATTATAAATTGCACAATTGTAAATAATTATATCAAAGTGAAAACTAAGTAATGGGCCTTATTTAACAGGCGAGTAATCTACATTCGAATTGTTACTTGAGTGAGTAACTGTGAAACCCAGTATTTTAATAGCCTTGTTCTTTGATTTTAATTGGTTTAAAATGTTTTTTATATTATTTTTAGTCATAAAGTTCTTCATCCTTTTCGTTGTGTATTAGAGAAAGCCTCCCAGGCTGAGCGGCGGGTAAACGGGTCAAAAGTTGGATTAAGTGTAATTAGTGCATTGTGGTGTGTGAGTGTTGTAAGATGGCTGATTTATAATGTTAATTTAGTAGCAAAAAATTAGTTTTTGGGTTAAATAGTCAACTTGGAGACTATTTGGTCAATGGGTACTATTTGAGTCAACTTTGGAATTCTTTTTAAGTCTTCTTCTTGTTATTTCTTCTTCATTTCTTCCTAGCTGCTGGCCGAAAACTCTTCCTCCATTTTCCCCCAAAAATTTTCTTGGATTTCAAGTAGGAATCACTTGGAAGGTAAGATTTTATGTATTTTAGCATTTATAGCTTATGGGCTTTATGATTCAAGCTTTAATTTCAAGTTTTGTAGGATTCTTAGGGCTGAAAATAAACCCACTTTGCAGCCTTATATATGTTGATTTATGTATGTTATGGGTTGTTCTTAGTGTTTTGGAGGTTGGGAAGTGATTGGGGTTGATTTTTAACAACTTTCCATGGTTAGATTGTTTACTACAAATTTTAAGATTATGAGTTAGGGTTTTGTCTTCCATATGTGGCATAGAGTGTTATGCTATGAATGCTTATGTCTATGCACATAATGATGTTTTAGGAGTGTTTTAAGGTTAGTTTGGATAGGAATTGAGACTTGAAACCAAGTGGAATTGATTTCCCTTCATTTTGTAAGTAAGCGGAAGTTTGGCGCAACTAGGATAATTTGGATAATTGGTTATGTTTAAAGGGTCTTTAATGATCTTTTGATGGTTTTAAGTGTTTCCTTGGTAGTGGGATGGATAGGAAGCATGTTTGAATCATGCGTGTGGCTAATCGGTAAAAATTTTAGTTTGGTAGTAAAGAGGAATTCCAACCATAGGTTGTTGCTTTAATGTTGTAATAGAGTTAATTGTAGTGGTTATGGGGTATGGATTGTTGTGGAATACTATTGATATAGTCCCGGCTATTGCTCCGGTGAATCTTTCCGTTTATGGATTTTGTTGGTTGGTTGAATATGTTGATACAACATTTTGAGTTGGGTTGTAACCAAGGTCCCTTGAATACCTTGGAAATGGATTTTGTTGGTTGGTTGAATATGTTGTTTTGAGTTAGGTTGTAACCAAGGTCCCTTGAATACTAATAGAATTGGATTTAAAATGCGATTTGATTTGCCTAATTATAGTCTAGGGAGAGGCAAAGTTTTTCGGTTTTTCGGAAAACGAGCTTATAATACTCCTATGTGTATAAGATACAATTTGAGGGACTTAACTAAGTGTTTTGAGGCTGGGGTTTTAGCTTGTCGAAGATGGTCAGAAATTGTGAAAAGGTCATTTTTGACCAAAGAGCTGTTGGTGTCGTTTTCTATCGTTTCGCGTCGTTTTCGTTTCCCTAGTCATTCTTTAACTTCTACATCTCTTCTAAGAGTCCTTTTATATCTGTTTTAGGTACCAGCCACAGACCGGAGGCGAGCACGGTCAGTGATCATTGTGCAGTTTGCACTTTGATCACTGGGTAACATAGCCTGCTCTTCCACTTGTATTTTGTTTAATGACTTTCGAAATATGTTTGGATGGATTTTAAAATGTGTATGATGTTTGGAACTGCACTTTTACAATGTTTTGGAACTATTACATATGAAATCGGGACCAAGCTATTTTATGTTAATCAATTGATATGTTTGCAAACTCTTTTGATATGAAAGCATTTTATAACTGTTTTGGCTCATAGGTGACCTAGGTATATAATTTTGGATGTGTTTGGAACATGTTTGATTTGTCTATTAGAACCGGTTCTATAGTCATCCATGGGACGCCCTGGTGATCTTGTGAATGTTTTGAACTAATTGATGCGGGGTCTTGTGATGGGATAACTTGACCTCCGGTCGGACTAGTAGGTGTGGTAGATTACTAGATCGACTAGTCGTAGGTCATACCTTGAAGAGGTACAACAAAGATTACATAAGCAAGGACCTCTCAAAACCCCCCAAAACAAGTCAATCTTACTACAGGATCTAGAACCACGGTAACTGATACGCAATCAAAACCTATTTTGCTATGTTCAAACTTCCTATCAACAAAACCGTAACCTAAAAGCTCTGATACACATCCTAGCTATGTTTTGAAAAGAGTCAATCTTTTTGGCTATCATGAGGACATGCATGATCGTTTAAATGGCATGAGACATTTTAGAAACTGATTCATGACTAACAAATGTTATTATCTTTATGTTTTCGTTTTATCGAAATGCTTGGCCCCATTTGAAGAGCTTTTATGATAACCACTGAGCTAGTTATGCTCACCCCACGTGATTTATAATTTTGTAATTCGTATTTTTGTGTAAAAATGAACTTATTCGGTTTTATAGTTAAGAAATGGTTTGATGGTTCTATTACATTGCGGTTAAGTTTGTTGCTCTGTTCGTTTGTGCCTTGCGCTTTGGACCGGTGTGCCATTAGCGCGGCGTGTTATGGTCCCGTTTTTGGGGCGTGACATTTAGTGGTATCAGAGCATAGGTTTGAATCCTAAGTCCAGTAATAGGTATTTGATGAGTCTTTTGAGGTTTAAATCGATGTGCTCGGGCTTAGAATTATATAAGATTCTGTTTTGCTCAAAACATTTGCAAACATATCTGTGGAATTAACAGAAAATAGTTGGTGCTATTTCATATGTAATAGTTCCAAGTACAGTTCCTTGCTTATGTAATCTTTGTTGTACCTCTTTTGTTGATTCTTGAAGAGTTATTCTTGGCTTATGATTCTGCCTTTGACTCTTATCAGCTAGTATGCCGTCTAGGATGCGTTTTGGTTCTAAAGGTCACGGTAGAGGCTCGGCCTGACAGACCCTCGGCACGGGAGCGTGGCTGGTGGGGATCAGCTGCGAGAGATCCCGTAGTCGAGTCGGCCAGAGAGTGTTACTAGGCTGCGGTCTACCCTAGGGATGAGGCGGGGCCGTCGGCACCTCTCCTCCGGACCGCCGGTGGTTGATTATGGCGCCATTGCGGCGGTTGTGGCAGAGTTATTCGACAGGTTGGGCGAGCGACCTCCCGTTGCTCCACCACCTCCACACATCTGTCTCTGGAATGCATACACACTAACTTCCGCTTACTTACAAAATGAAGGGCTGTCTGGCGTGACGAGCAGCAGTGTATGTATCATTTTCGGAAGGGTCTTAGAGCTGAGCTTCGGATCTAGATGTGTATAGTGGGTCGGCCCGGAATCTAGCTGGATGGCTAGATTATACATCTCCTCATACGGAGCGGCGTGAGGAGAGATCGGGATACCTTTCGGAGGGTCGAGCTCTGCGCCCGGCCACCGGCCGACTAGCCGACCATTTCGGTCTCGGCCTCGGTCTCGGTCGCGCGGACGATGCTGCTCGGACAGGGACTTTAGCCCTCCAGCTGGGAGTAGGAGTCGTGGTTGACAGGGTGGTTTCTCTAGGAGGGGTCCGTCACAGGTTCTTCTGTTTCTTCTTCAGTTTGGAGCCAGCCTCAGAGATCTCAGTCGGTGATTGGCCGTCGCCGCCATGCCGGTCTTGTGGTCGACTACACTCGGGAGTGTTATTGGAGGACTGGAGCTTGCTTTAAGTGTGGCAGCGCGGCCATTTGATCGGAGATTGTCCTAAGGTCGCACCAAAGCGAGGCGGACTAGTGGAGTGCGAGTGGTGCTTTGAGGACAAGAGGAGGAGGACTCGGGCGAGGTGCATGCGTTGAGTCAGCGAGCCGATCGGACCGATTGATGGTTGCACGATCTTAGTGAACAAACATCATACACATTTTAAAATCCATCCAAACATATTTCGAATGGTCGTTAAATGGATACAAGTCAACCTGTAATTTATATGTTCGAGGAGTGTGTCTTATAGACTATTTCATTTTACACAAAAATACGAATTACAAAAATCTAATCATTCGGCGAGAAGCTACGGGAGCTTGAGAGCCTCATGAGATCGAAGTATCCAGACAGCTAAGCACCTAAGATGTGTATAAGAGACAGCTATTATACCACAAACTAATTTTTTGCTACTAAAGACACATTATAAATCAGCCATCATACAACACTACACACCACAATGCACTATTTAACACAAAATCCAACTTTTGACCCGTTTAACATTATAAATCAGCCATCTTACAACAGATTTCGGTTCTGGCGGGTAAACGGGTCAAAAGTTGGATTAAGTGTAATTAGTGCATTGTGGTGTGTGAGTGTTGTAAGATGGCTGATTTATAATGTTAATTTAGTAGCAAAAAATTAGTTTTTGGGTTAAATAGTCAACTTGGAGACTATTTGGTCAATGGGTACTATTTGAGTCAACTTTGGAATTCTTTTTAAGTCTTCTTCTTGTTATTTCTTCTTCATTTCTTCCTAGCTGCTGAAAGGTTAGATTACAAATTTTAAGATTATGAGTTAGGGTTTTGTCTTCCATATGTGGCCTAGAGTGTTATGCTATGAATGCTTATGTCTATGCACATAATGATGTTTTAGGAGTGTTTTAAGGTTAGTTTGGATAGGAATTGAGACTTGAAACCAAGTGGAATTGATTTCCCTTCATTTTGTAAGTAAGCGGAAGTTTGGCGCAACTAGGATAATTTGGATAATTGATTATGTTTAAAGGGTCTTTAATGATCTTTTGATGGTTTTAAGTGTTTCCTTGGTAGTGGGATGGATAGGAAGCATGTTTGAATCATGCGTGTGGCTAATCGGTAAAAATTTTAGTTTGGTTGTAAAGAGGAATTCCAACCATAGGTTGTTGCTTTAATGTTGTAATAGAGTTAATTGTAGTGGTTATGGGGTATGGATTGTTGTGGAATGCTATTGATATAGTCCCGGCTATTGCTCCGGTGAATCTTTCCGTTTATGGATTTTGTTGGTTGGTTGACCATAATAGCAGATATGTTGTTTTGAGTTGGGTTGTAACCAAGGTCCCTTGAATACCTTGGAAATGGATTTTGTTGGTTGGTTGAATATGTTGTTTTGAGTTGGGTTGTAACCAAGGTCCCTTGAATACCTTGGAATTGGATTTTATTGGCAGGTAGGATAGCCTAATTATAGTCTAGGGAGGCAAAATAGGGAAAAGTCTGGAGACGCAAAAATAGAAAACACACCAAACATTGTAAAATCTGAATTTGAGGGATTAACTAAGTGTTTTGACTGGGGTTTTAGCTTGTCGAAGTTGGTCAGAAATTGTGAAAAGGTCATTTTTGACCAAAGAGCTGTTGGTGTCGTTTTCTATCGTCTACCACACCTACTAGTCTGACCGGGAGGGCAACTTCTACATCTCTTCTAAGAGTCCTCTTATATCTGTTTTAGGTACCACGCCACCTACCGCCGGCGATCACGTTCAGTGATCATTGTGCAGTTTTTGCTTTGATAGGTGGGTAACATAGACCCTCAGTTCCACTTGTATTTTGTTTAACGACTTTCGAAATATGTTTGGATGGATTTTAAAATGTGTATGATGTTTGGAACTGCACTTTTACAATGTTTTGGAACTATTACATATGAAATCAAGACCAAGCTATTTTATGTTAATCAATTGATATGTTTGCAAACTCTTTTGATATGAAAGCATTTTATAACTGTTTTGGCTCATAGGTGACCTAGGTATATAATTTTGGATGTGTTTGGAAATGTTTGATTTGTGGAGAACCGGTTCTATAGTCATCCATGGGACGCCATGGTGACTGCTGTGAATGTTTTGAACTAATTGACTGCGGGGTCTTGTGATGGGATAACTTGACCTCCCGGTCAGACTAGTAGGTGTGGTAGATTACTAGTCTATATCTAGTACCTCCCGCATTGGATCTTTTTTTGGCTATGTTTTGGACAGTCACCTGACGTTTAAATGGCATGATACATTTTAGATATGTTTTGAAAAGAAACAGATCTTAACACTATGTTTTGGGCATCAGATGTTTAAATGGCATGAGACATTTTAGAAACCCTTCATCTAGTAATCTACCACACCTACTAGTCTGACCGGGAGGTCAAGTTATCCCATCACTTGGCCCCGCAGTCAAGGTTATCATAAAAGCTCCTGTAGTTATTATACACATCTTTATAATGTGTATAAGAGACAGATCGTATTTTTGTGTAAAAATGAACTTATTCGGTTTTATAGTTAAGAAATGGTTTGATGGTTCTATTACATTGCGGTTAAGTTTGTTGCTCTGTTCGTTTGTGCCTTGCGCTTTGGACCGGTGTGCCATTAGCGCGGCGTGTTACAGTCCCGTTTTTGGGGCGTGACAGTAACAGTCGGATTGTGGGTGAATCATGGCCTACTAAGTAACTGGGATGCATCATGGGAAGTATAAGGAACTGGCGCACTTGTGAAAGGATGTGAATCCCAATAAAAGCAATGATTCGGTTTGTCTTCTTGGAGGGAAAGATGAAAGGATAGAAAGATTGAAAAACAAGAGGACACATGGAATTTCTTGGGAAGATCAAATCATTGACTCTGGTAAAATGATCGACAAGATGCCTCAGAATGAGTTTTTGAGCTATTGCCTCGACTTGCCATGAGAACTGGAAACATGTACTTTGGTAGGGGACTTGAAGTGAAAGTGTCTGATCCTCATGGGTAGGACTATGAATAAAGTATGTCTCTTGCTTTAGGTTGACAGCTTAAGGACTTAATAAAAGCAGTTGCCTAGGGATGGATGTGTATAACTTTCGACTTAGGAAAAGATTGTGATGCCTTAGAGTGAAGAAAATGAATTGTGTGTCTCCAGTAAGGTGGTTGCAATAAAAAAATAAGTTGAGTGCCTTGGATGAGCCTCGGAAAAAGGTCCGTAAGCATTTCAAAGATAATAAGAGCCTCATATAGGGATTCACAATGCAAAAAGGGATAAAAGACTCGGATAAGGACTCTCTAATGAAAAGGCAAAGCAATGAGACCTCAGACGAAGATTCATCATTGAAAATAAGATCATGGATACTTGAGTAGGGACTCTAATGTGTTACCAGCTAGGTCCGGAGGCTAATCTTAGAACCAAATGTAAGGGACTATCAATGATTCATATGTAGACTATCTACGTGGCATAGCTCATTAAGGACATTATTGTAATTTGATATGAATATAAATTAGATATAAATAGTCTGTTGTCCAATGTTAAAATACTTTCGATGAGATTGAGCAAACACATTGAGTATGCCTCCATGATTAGATGATTAGAATTAAACAAAGTGTAGTTCACCATAACTAATTTGTTGGTAGATTATAAGGAACCCTTATTGTTTGCCTAATGTTTAGATTCCTCCTATAGGTTACCAATCTACATTCTGCTTCCTTATGACTTAGGGGTAAATCGAAATAGTCAAATTTCTCAACAGTTAAGTTAACAATCAAAGGCTAAAAAAAAATTTGACTTAAAAGGTTATTTGATCATTAAAAATCTTTCATTAGCATTCTTAATACAATTTTAACACAAATAACCCCTCAACTTCTTTTCTCTCCAACCCTTCCCATTTTTTCTTCCTACAACTACGCCTCTCTGCCCATCCATTCCTTATCCTACACCACTGGTCACTATTTCTTCCTCCTTTTCCATCCCCAAAGCCCCTTTCTCTTCTCCCAGGCATCACCTCTATCTCCTGCAACCTCCCACCCTCTCCTGTCCTACAATCCCAAGCCATCTCTACCAGCAACCCGTCAGTCCCTATGCCTTTCTATTCCCTAACTTGCTTTTACCAGTTACCACTTTTCCTTTCCTCTTCGTCTCTATCGACCCCTTCATCTCCTTCTTGCAACTCCCAACTTTCTTGCTTTCAACCCCTGCTTGCTGTTCACCTTTCCCATCCCCAGCCTTTCTCCACTAGTCAACACTTTTCCCTCCTAGCTTTACATCCATCATGCGTTCCTACTTCCCCTAATAACTCTAGGAAACTAGAACTATTTATACCTTAAATTTTAGTGTTTTGGCTTTAGTTTCGAACACATTTAGGGATTAAGTGTTGTTCTTACTTATTTTTGTTTTTGCAAGTTAAAATGTGTTAGTTTAATGTTTTTATTGTAATTAATGGAGTGTGTATAAATATAAGGTTTGGTCAGATAAAACATCACAACAATCAGACGATAAATAGACCAAATCAAGCAATAATTGGATGATGGAGCCAAACCAAACTTTTGGGAGAAAAATGGGACTAAGTATCATATCATAAGGACACTACTACAAATGAAACCACAGTCCCAAAAACTAGTGCATAATTCTAGGACTGCAATATGAAAACCTTATCCAGCTAAACAACCCTTATTTTGGACCGCAGTGTGGAATTTCAAAGCATGAAATACGACCACGATCCTAATGCATCCAAAAGTAGAAGTGTTCTAATCGTGGCTAAGGTTGTTGCTAGACTCATTTCCCATAACCCTAGCTATATAAAAAGACTCTTTAAGCCTCATTTGAGGCCTAGTAGGAAGTTAATAGCAGTATAGCCTAGGATTAGTTCTTCTTCTTCCTCTCCATTTGGGAGGGTTTTCTTAGTTTAGATGTTGTTTAGTTGTAGTTTCTCATCTCTTATTTGTAGATTGAAGACCATTAGTGTGAGATTTTTTAGTTTATAATTAATTCTTTTACTGTGTCAATTTAATGTATTTTAGTTTAATTGCTTTCCTTAAATAATTTTTTTAATTGCTTTCTTAGTGTAATAGTTAGCTAAGTTTATCTGCTTTCTTTCACATGCTTTCTTTTCAATTCTTATCTTTAATTGTGCACTAGTTTGTTTGGATTAAGGTTTGATGATGCCAATTTCCCATGGGTACTAATTGATTGGAGGGTTGGATAGTAAAATTGGTGGATAATTCGGTAATAGTAAATGCGATGGTAGCTTGGTGAGAGAATAGGACCTATCTTTCTTAAGACAGCTTAAATGGTTTTAGCATAATATATGAGCGTTGGGTGTTAGATCCTACACAGTTTGTTACTTGATTAGGAATGTTAGTAGTCGAGCCAAGATGCTAACTTTTCTAGTTGATTCCATGAATACCATATTGATAACTAGACTAGAATCATGAGTCAGGCTAATGGATTGATTCATAGTTGGGAGAGAAGCCCTAGTTAGACTCGTTGAACTACTTCACACAATCAATTGATTGAACTCTGAGAATTGGCTGATCGAACCTATCCTATTTTAAATCATTTTCTTAGTATCTTTAGTTGAAGTTTAATTAAATCTTTTCCTAAATCAAACTCTTCAGTTAGTAGTAATTTCTAACCAATCCTTGTGAATTCAATCCTTACTTCCACTTTCTACTATTTGACCCCATATACTTGAAATTTCCCATGAAGTTAGTTGTAGGATTTAGGTATTTTTATAAATGGTATAACTAGATGTGAGTAATCCATGCGCGTCAATCTGCTAGTTTTTGGCGCCATTGTCTAGGATTGGTTTTCAAAAATATCGATATAATTTGGTTGGAATACTAGATTAAAGTGCTTTGTTTTCTTGTATAGTTGTCTTGCCTATTTGAAAAACCAAAAAGAATTTCCATTATGTAGTTGTGTTCTTATTTTGAAAAATAAAAAAAGTTTTTTTTTTTGTTAGTCAAAGAATATGCAAGGACCTATTTGAAATGATTCATATTAAGGATATTATCATTCTTATGGTAATAGAGGTATGACCAATAAGCATGTTTCTTTTTATGATTATCCTCTCTTCCTCTTATACTATCAAATAGGATCATATAGCCATTCATATTCTTATGAAAACTACCAAGAAAATCCTTATTGATTCGCTCCACTACATGAGCCTTCATACCAACAAATGGGCCCCAATTTTTTCACCAACTGGCCTAAGAAATTGAAGAGGAAAGATTGATGAAGATGTTGATCATGATCCAAGATAAGCAAGCGGAATCACACGAAGAATCTTCCTAGCCAAACTCTTTGAGGAACAACTCAATTTTTTATAAGAACAAGCAAAATTCTTTGAGGACCAAGACAAATCAATCAATTGTTTATAAGACGAACTTGCCAAGTTCTAAAGTGTGATGGATAGTGAAGAACAACAGACTCCAACACTCCCACTAATTGAGGAAAAATCGTTCCAAGAGGACAAAAAGGAAAAATATATCTTGGAAGAGACCGGTTACCAAGAAACTCTTGAACATGCATTTCTAACATCCAGAAAAGTCAACATTTGTGTAGAAGCATCACCGACATAACTTTTGAATGACTTTGAGTTTGTCCCAGTGACTAGAAAACAGGTTCCACTAGTATTTGTGAAGAAAGAGACAACTCAAGGAATGGAAGAAGTGGGATACATTCTAGAGGGGATTGGAGAAGAACTAACCACCAAAGCTGAAGTTCAAATTCTTGGGGACTTCGTAGGAGTTAAGTAATGGTGCAAATTCACCAAAGACTATTGTATCATTAGAAAAGCCTCTTTGATGTTGTTGATGGGGTATTTCTTTCTATTTTCTTTATTTATGCTTTAATTTACTTTCTTTTGTTTAAGAAACCAGTGGGTAAAAAAACTTGTAGCCTTGTGAATAATTTAGTTGATATTTTGTAGTTGGTAAATGAATTTTGATATATTTGGACAATTTTGATTATTGATGACAATTTTCATGACAATATAGAACTGTGCGTGATTAATGATTGATATATGTTTTATGAAATGAATTTGGGCTTAGTTTTTACCTTTTACTTGTGAGATTTCTTGTAATTACACTTTATGTGCTAAGTGTTTGAGATCAATTTTGAGCAATCTATGTGAATGATTCATACGGATTGGGTGTAGTTTTGTTGCTGAATGTTTCTTTGGAACCAATTATGTGTAAAACTAAGTTTGAGGAGATGAGTTGGGTATTTAGATAATCTTTCTGCTGTGTTAAACCCCATTACTTATGTGTTTTTTTCTTTTTCTTTAAATCGCTTGAAGCCCCGTGTAGCTCCAAGAACCTTTTTCTTCCTGTAGCAATGATTGATTGAAGAAAGATAAAACAAATTATAAGACTCTTGTTTTTTAATGGAATTTTCATGTTGTGCTTGAAATTGCTCTTTTCTTAGTAGTATATTGTGTTGAGTTTAGTATTTATGAAGTCTATGATAGAATGTAGAGCTTGTGCTTCTAAGTTCAATTCATGTTTGATTGATTGCATTCGCATTCACTTGTTTATTATGTTGTTCATCATCTATATGGGCTTTTCGGTTGTCCATGTGTAGTTCAATGTCATTTCCTAGCATTATTCTTAGCTAGTTACGCTTTCATATGCTTTTAGTAAATTTTTTATTTATTGTAATATGGGTGAGTAGAGGGATGAGTGGTATTCATCATTGAATAACACGAAAAATATGATGGTGTGCTTTTGAATCTTATTATGTTTTTGGGAATGTTTTGTTTATGTGAATAAAAGTTGTGGTATTTGGATAGAGAAAGGGTCTTAGAGATTTTTGTGCTCAACAATTACATGGACCTAAGAGTAGCATATAACTTGTAGTATTAAATTGGCCATTTGGATTTTAGAGGTAAAATGAATAGTTCTTGTTGCAAGTATTTATTTCAAAAATAACTATTTTTAATTTCAAAAAGAGAGTAGTGTGCTAAATAATGTTTCAAACGGTTTATTGGATTATCATTTTCTCAATACTCAAAAGTGGTAATTATTGTCGAGTTATTCTTTTAGAAAAATGTTTAAATAGTTGGAGATGAGTTAGGCCATTTGTGTGTTTGCATTGTGGAAGTTTGATATTTATTTTAGGGGTATTTAGTTCTATATATGATTTTGAGTATGTTTTATTCCTCTTCTTTGGTTTAAATCGCGTTAACTTAGAAATTTCAAAAAAAAAATATTTTGCTCCAAGGAATAAGATGAATAGAGGAATCGGCATCACAAATGTCGTATCTTCAAAATATGTCATTAGAGTAGAAAATAAGGTTAGTAGAGGAATCGTTTGTAGCTACATCAGAAATGTCGTGCCTTCGAAATGGCCATTAGGATTCTTTTCACATGCTTTCTTTTTAACTATAGTTTTTAATTATACACTAGTTAGTTTGGGTTAAGGTTGCCAATGCTAATTTTCTAAGGGTATTAATTGATTGAAGGGTTGGATAGCAAAAGTGGTGAATAATTGGATAGTAGTAAATACTTTGGTAGATTGGTGAGAGAATAGGGCCTTTCTTAAGCCAACTTAGTAAGTTTTAGCACAACATACAAGTATTGAGTATTAATTTCTAAACTATTTTATTACTTGATCAGGAAAGTTAGAAGTCGGGTAAGGATGCTACCTTTTCTTGTTGATTCTTTGAATTCCATGTTGATAACTAGACTAGAAAGGGATTAATTCATAATTGAGATGAAATCCCTAGTTAGACCAGTTGAGCCACTTGACCCATTCAATTAATTAGACTCTAGAATTGGTTATTAGAACCTTAGCGCATTTTAAACTTTTTTTTTTTTGTTTCTTTAGTTTTAATTTTAATGACATCTTTTCCTAAATCAAACTTTTTAATTAGTAATTGCCAACCAAGCCTTACAGATTCGATCATTGCTTCTACTTGCTAGCTTATATACTTGCGGTGCATTATCCAATTAGTAATAGGATTTATGCATTTTATAAATCATATAATGAGATGTGGGTAATCCACATGCATCACCTCCATCCATCCCCTCTCTATAACACAACCCATATCCTATTCTAGCAACCCCCAACCGAATTTGCCTGCAATCTATCCCCTTTCTTCCACTTGCCATCTATCCCCTACCTCCCCCTCCATTCCACTGCCCCTTCTTTCTCCTTCTATTTCAAGTAGTGTAGAATTACTATATAATTTCACATTGTATTAGATTAAGCATTAATGAAATAATTAGACAAAATTTCTTAAAGCTAATATTGATTTATGGATGATAGGATATAACAGAAAATTGTCCATAGAACAGAGATACAAGTTTGTTAAAGCATCATCCAAGTATCATGAAGTAGCAGAAGTGCATCAATTTGCCTATATCTTTTGAAGGTTGTGATTTATTGGAATTTTCATAGGTTACTTGGGGTTTTTTTCAGGTACGTTCTTGTTGGTGCATTGCCTAGCATTATGAACAATTATTCAAGTAGGATGCGTTGGTTTGCAAGCAATATTTTGCTAATAATAAGTCCATATTTTTTTTAAAAAATCCAGACTCCCCTTATACTAGTTCGAACATATGACTAATAAATCATAGAAAAAGTATCTTATCATTTTCTCTTATGGCTAAATTGATCATTAAAGTCTTAAAATCATCCACCAAAGCCCCTTTTGTCTATTTGGGGCATTAAGTAAGCTTTTATCTCATGATTGTACCTCACATATGACTTTTGAAGGGGTAATAGTCACTTTTCTTTCCTTTCTTCTCATTACCTTTTCCTTTTTCTCTCATTCTATTCTTTTCGATTTCTATTTCTACAACTTCCCCAAAGCACCATCTCCTTGCAGACTTCTACTACCACTTCCCAGCAACCTCTGGTTTTCTTTTTTTTTTTTTCCTCTATTTCTCCTTTCTCCTTTATGTTACCTTTTCACTTCATTTTTGTTGCGATTCTGTTTGTCTTTTTCTCCTTTTCTTTTTGTACTTTTACCTTTACTATCATTTATGGTTGGCTTTAGCAGATTTAAACAAAATATTCAAGAAAATGTTGGAAACAAAGAACAAAGATTCAAGAAAATTTTGAGGAATCTTTTGGGATCTTATTTCTTGGAATCATAGGATCTCAAAAGTATTTTTTTTTTTGGATCTTTTTCAGTTTTTCAAAACAAGGATCTAGATTTAATTTTTTGGGAACAAAGATCGGGTTTTGTTACTTTCTTTTTCCCTGATTCTTAATTTCGATGTAAATGTCATCCTAAATTGAAAATAAAAAAATAAAAAGATTGAGCGGGTTATGTTTTTTCTAAAATATATGTTGATGCCTGAATACTAAAGAACTCTTGATGATGATGAATTGGCACCAAATCTCGTGATTTTTGTGATGACGGTGATGGTGAGATGACTAAGCACAAGATCTATTTTTTCCCAATTTTTTGTGACAATAATGTTAGTGGGTGAACTGAGGATACTTTTGTTCTATTTTTTGGAGAAAAAGAACATTGGGTTTAAGAGAATGAATGGTGGTGAGGGTTGGGATGGGGGTGGTGGTGGCAGTAGTGGTGCAAAGAGTGGTGGTAGAGGGACATTGTGGTGTATTGATAAGTTAAAAAAAAATTAATACAGGATAGCTAGGGTTTTGATGTCATATAAAATGAATAGTGGCTAGACAAATTTGCCCCTTTAAAATCACATAAATGGCATGTGTCATTGACTAACTTGTACTTAACGATCAAAATAAATGGGATGGGTACTGGACAACAAAATCAATAGTTGAACGATCATATTGCCCACAAAAAAAGTTGGATGAACAATTTCAGTAACTTATGAAAGTTAAGTGGATTGTATGGCCTTTTGCCCTTTTATTTATGTAAAACTTTAGACTTTTTTGCCAGTGGGATGGGGGAGGCAAAAGTATACTATTTCAAAGGTATTATTAAAGGAAAATTATTTACAAAAGAATAAATTCATGATTATTTGTAAAAATCACTCTGCATGGTAAAATTATAGCGAATTACCAATTTCTTGATTTTAAATGTTTGATCGGATCATTGCATTCCTTCTTTTCCTGATTTAGTGACCCATTAACGACTTTTATCACTTTATTACCTTGTATAGATGCATTGTTATTGAAATTTTAAAAATTTTCATGACAAAAAAATGCAAGTCTTAAATTACACGCTTTTCCGTCCACCATTAATCATATGAAAGCCCAAATTACTTATTCAAGATTGAATTATTTTGGCCAATTACCTCCTGTTTTCCATGTGTTCACATGAAGGTGAAGTAGAATAATTTTGCCCACAAGCAATAATTAATTTTTTTATAGATAATTTCATAAACTTCCCCTGAGATTTATGTTAACATCACTTAGTACCTTTGAACTTTTAAAATATCATTGTCTTTATCTCCCCTAATTACATTTTATTTTTTAATTTTTTTGACATTGTTAATCCAAATGTTTAAAAACTTCAATTTACGAGAGAGAAAGTATTTTTACTTTAGCTTTACCCCTAGTAACATTAAAATTCATTAAAATAGTTGGAAAAATAAAAACAAAATTGGAGTGTGTAAATAACATGTTTTAGTAAATAACATTAATATCCAAAATTATAGGTTATAATTTTCTATGTCCTTCACCAATTAATATATAAAAAAATATAATTTTAATTATTTTATAGTTTATGAGTTTATAATTTCCTAAACAGAAAAACTAATAGCTATCATTTTTCTATTATAATATATGGTGTGTATTTACGTGCTCTAAATTTTGTTTATATTGAAACATACTAGCACATCAATGTATGTATATTACTTTTGTAATTAAGTTGAAAAAAATATTTAAAAAGTACATAACTTTTAACTGTTATTGAGTTTGCGAATCCCCCCCCAAAAAAATGCCAATTACATTTTTAGTTCAAATCAATAATGGGATAAAGGAAGTATATCTTTTTCATTTCTAGTTATTGATTTCCGAAAGAAAATACCAATCGTATTATTTATGAAATTATATGCTGTGTACTATGTGATATAATTTTTATTCAGATCAATATACGCAACCACATTAACGTGCTCGCACATTTTCCTAAATTAGTTAACAAATTTTTTTAACAAAATATATTTTAATTTATTTTGGTTTACAAACTTGTGATTATCCAAACAAAATATGAATCATATTTATTTTACTTTAATATATGGCAAATTTCTAGATGTTCAGTTCTTGCTCATACGGACGTGACAAAATACAAAAATACACGTGCATATTTTCCTATATAAGTTGACAAAAGAATATGTCAAATAGCTAAAGGTACTAATTGAAATTATCAAATCTTGGGGAAAGTATTTGAAATTATCATTTTTGTTGTATGACAAATGTTCTAAGTGTATAAATGTCATTTTCACAAACTTTGGTACTACACTTAAAGTATGGGTGATGCTTTACACACCTAGTTATAAATTTATAAAATAGTTAAATCCTAGTACTGAGTAGTTGGCATCCCGCAAGCATACGGTTGTCAACTAGTAGTAAAGGGAAATAGGGATCGTACCCACAAGGATTGGTCGATAATTACCGGTTATTTGATTAGATTTCAAGTTGAAAAGATTGATTAAGTAAAGAGATTTAACTAAAACTAGAACTAATGGAACTAAAAAAGCAATTTGAAGTAAAGATTAATCACTAAGAAAGTAATTAAAAATGAAGTATCTTTAAAAAGCAAATAAAGGGAACAATTAAAAGGAAAAGCATGTTAAGCAAGTTATTAGTTAATCTAAACTATTTATTATCCTTAGGCAAGCACAATTAGAGAAAGCCCCTAATCTATTCTAAAAAAGCATGTAAAAAGAAAGTATCTTTAAAAAGCAATTAACTAACCTAAATTACAAATTAACACTAAGAAAGCACAATCAAGGAAAACCCATTAACTAATATACCAATGAATGGTTTATAAACTAAGTAAGCAAGTAAAGAAAGCAAATAAATGAAAAACCCATAAACTAATTTATCCTAATTAACCAATCTAAACTATGAATTACCACTAAGGAAGCATAATTGAAAGAAACCCATTAACTAATTTAATAATTACACTAAGAAATCATGCAAAGAGAGCAAATATATGAAAGTAATCAGACTAATTAAATTTAGGAAATGTAAATTAAAGTTTAACTAAAAGAGTTTTAACATAAATAAGGAACTTACCATTAAAAGCTTCAATCTTTAGCTATGAAATTGTGATTACAAGAAAGAGAAATCTACTCTAATCTAATATAAGAAAAACCCTCCCCAAATGGGGAGGAAAAAGGAAGAAAATTACTCTCTAACCTAGCCTACTTCTACTAGGTTTTTAATGGGTCTTCTATGCCTCAAATGATACTTAAAAGGGGTATAGATAGTACTAGGGTCGTGGTGTAATAGTGCAGCAAAAAATAGCCCCGAACAAAGTCATTTATTTGCTCCAACCGTCTCCAGATCACGATATGAACTGAAACTTTTGAAATGCTGCACTTCACAATTTTTGCTTCAAAAATCTTCATCCGACGTTCAATTGATACGCCGTTTTTTTCATGCGACCTTAACACATAGGAGAATATTATTATCTATAATAAGTACTTAAAATAACACCTAAAGATAAAAATAAAATTCTCACAAAATAGCCCAAAAATGAATGACAAACAAAGACGAACGAAAACTTAACTTCTAATGAAGTTAAGTCAAAAACACGACACAACTCTATACACAAGAACCAAATAAAGTATGCTAATTAAGACCTAAATAAGTACTAAAACATTTAATAAACACATATTACCACATTCTAACATGAATGCAAAATAGTCAAAAACACACAGAAAACATTAAAAATGCCCGAAACTAGTAACCAAACTTTCAAGTTTAAGGTACATATAACTCTAGTTTTCTAGATCTATCATTGGGTCCACTATGATATTTTAAAAGTTACATGGTGATACTAAGTAATATTTTACATATTCAGGAAGTTCATGAAATTATCCCTCTTTAATTATAAGTGTACAATTAAATTATCTAATTTACTCATCCATATATTCTTATGCGTGTAAGTTGAACTCAGATTTTCATTTTGCACAACTGCGATTGAATTCTTTATCTTAGAGGCAAGAACGTCAATCTTGTTTCCCACAGTTTCTTCTCCAAACTTTTCTCCCACTCCGCTACTTCTTCAAATATCAAGCAATACAAAAGTCTTTACGTGGAACATCGGTTTATAGTTTTCCGTTGCTGATCCCTTTTGACTAGACTTCCTTATCCACACCGACAACAATTCAGAAAGCAATTCTCACCTTATACGATCATACATCATCATCAGAAGTTTAAGAATGTAACAAAATTCCAAAGATCCTGAGGTTTTCAGTTTGAATTTTGCCATCATTGTTTGTCCTTCTAGCACAACTTATGAGTTGGAGAGGTGAATTTGCGTAAGTTGAAATAAGTGCATAAATTAGAAAAAGAAAAATTCTGGAACCAAATAGATCTTGAAGTACTGAAATATGGATAACTACATTTAGATTCGACCAAAACATGAATAATCTAATGCAAGTGGTCTAGGAAATCGGTATGCTTTTTTATCTGTGTGCAATTAATGTATACCTATTGTAGGTTCTAGTATAAAAATTTTGGTTGTATTTGAGTAATTATTACTTAAGATATTATTGGAATATTATTTATGCACCATTGTTGGTTCTTTAGAATAATGGAAAACTATTTGAATTGAAAATATGTAGGACTTAGGGTGTGTTCATTTAGATTGAAAATATTTTTAAAATTTTTTTGGTGCCAAACACCGTAAAATATTTTTCAGTGTAAAATATTTTCTAATTTTCCTTCCTCTGTCTCAAAATAACTTACGAAATTTTTGAGTATAAATTATTTTTGGGATAATTCAAAAGTGACATTAAACCTCAAATACTTACTTTTATAATTTCATTTGCTAAACTTATTTTTGTTTTCCATTCTTTTCCATTCGTTTTTCTCTTAATCATAGGTCTCACACTAATATAACTATCATTATGCATATTACTATTACATTGTACCATCATTTAATTTTGAACAAAATCAATCTTTTATTAATCACAATTACTTGTAGGGTATTTATTACCATTGCTATAAGTTTTTTTAACTTGTATTCATACAATTAAAAATAAAACCGTTAAAAAATTTTATTTCAAAATATTTTTATTTTCAACCGAACACCGGAAAATTGTATGAAAAATAGAATTTTTCATGTAAAATATTCATGGATTTCAGTCCAAATGAATACATTCTCATTTCACTTTGCACCATTTAACTCGTACATCATTCTCCCTTTACATCCTATACTTGTTTTTTAGATATATTGCACTATAAACTCTCAAATTTATCTAATTTCATTGTAATTTTTAATGTCGTTAGCAAAGTTAACAGAAGTTAAATCAGTGCATACCACACGCTTATTGAGGATAGCGTGTTGCATCAATGGAAGTAGTCATGAATAATTTCACTCCCACCCTCTAACTTATTATCAATTCTTACTTTACACTCTAAATTCCAAATTTTGGGTACATTGCACCCCAAAATTTAGATTTTTCCTACTTTGGTCTAATTTTAATAGTATTGAAAATTTTAACAAATGTTCCACTTTAGGTGCAAGATGTACAAGGTTGAAACATCTGTTAACTTTGGTAACGGTGTTAAGAATTTGACTGAGATCCTCGACTCTTAGACCGACTCGGGAAAGGACAAGAAAACAGGCATCATAAAATCCACCATTCATACCAACCCATATGCATTACAATCTATAGTATCTGGAGATATAAGAAAAATAGTATAGAGGTTTTCTAGAACTCAACATACGGGTTATTTCCCCTTTTAACGGCTTCAGTCGATGCCTTGACGGGTACTTTCGAGGCCCTAGTCTTAGTACCCAGAAAGGCAATACAAGAGCCGTTTTCATCCCAAATGCCCGTAATGAGAGTAAGTTCCATTCATCCAAAAATAGCCATGTGTATAAGATGACAGTGCTAGTCCTGTTCTTGTCTGAGTATGTCTTTTGATTTTACTTGTAGAATTTTTATGGGTTCGAGACCTTTTGGCCTCTCCCCCTGGTCTTTTTCTTCTTAAATTAAAAAGAAAACTTGCAAAGAAAGAGTGATAAAGAAAGCTTTGAACAGGAAGTCTGGAAGATTTTTAGAAAATGGAAAATTTGATTGATATTGAGAAATTGTTTACAAGAGGAGCTAGTTGAGAGCCTTGATAATTTCTTCGATATCTATACAAGTAAGGAAATGAGCCTATTTATAGAATGAATCCCGGATTTCAAAACCGGATGTTAATTAATCTAATAAGATAAAGTAAAAGATTCCTTACATTTTTTTTCTTATTCATAAAATTTGACTAGAATAGTACAATAATTGTTATCAATTGTCTACATAATTTTCAAATTTTTCTAAAGTGTGGTCTCCAAATTTTGGTATCCGATGTGTAACTACTACTATCAGTAGATGACAGATTAGTTTTCCAGATCACATGGATTTTGTTTTTCTTGGCTAGAGTTTGAGTGGAGTTTGTCTCAGTCTTCAAGTCTTTGTCTTTGTCTTCTAGTTCTTGTTCTTTTATCTGAGTCATTATTCCACTAAGTGGAATTTTAGGTAGATTCTTGAATTCTCCAAGAAGTTGCTCTAGAATTGTCTTTGTAATGTCTTCTTTCTTTTTCTTTTTATTTTTTCTTAATTTTATTCCTCTTTTTGTTTCTGAGGAAGAGGAAGAGTCAAGACAAAAGTTTTTGGCAAAGCCAGCCATCTAGAAAAAGATTACATTCTTAAGGAATTATTACTTCTGTCTCTTATGTCATCTAGATGTGTAGATAAGAGACAGGATACATCTACAGATATTAAAATTAACCAACTATTAACGGACTTGTCTTGACTTTAAAAAGTTTGAACCGGACTAGGTGTTCCTTTACCGGAAACACTGGCCTTGGTCAAATTTTTTGTATTTAGAGTATCTATTTTTCCAGTCTTCTTTTTCTAGAGTTAAAACTTGAACTCTCTGTTCTAATTCAAATAATTTTGTCTTGTTATCAGAAAATTCTTGTTCTAAGGTCCTATATTTTTCATTTATTATTCTAAAATTTTTTACAAGGGTCTCACAATATAGAAAATTTAGCAACAAAAAGTAATTTTTCATAATTGTATGAATACAATTATGAGAGAGTATCTTCACATAAACTATGTCCATTAAAATTTACAGGCCTTTTTCAGACCCAAGGAGCCTGTTTTAATATGCTGGGAAAATGAAATGGATTATCTAAACTTATAAATGTCTGATGGGTTTGCTGACTGGATTCAGCAGGTCTTGAAAATGAAGATGAAATAAAACTTGGTCTGGGGGCCCTAAGCTGGGCTCTTGGGTCTGATCCAGGCCTGTAAAAATTAACAAACATTATTAATTATTATAAATTTTTCTAGATAATTCATCTGCTAATTTATTGTCTTTTCCTTTTATATGTTCAAAATTAATATTATATTCAACTACTACTAATGAAAATTTTTGCCATCTCTTATGCCTACTTTTTTCTTTCATATTTTGGGAGTATTTGACTATTGCTTCACAGTCACTTCTAATTGTAAATTCTTTCTTTGAAATTATAAATAATTTAAAAGTAGCTAATCGAAGTACATATATTATGGCTAATATTTCACAATCTAAACTAGTTTTATATCCTTTTTCTCTATAAGTGCCACTAGCATATCTACATAATTTTTCTTGGTTTTTTGGAGGAAAAGAATGTGGTTTTGATTTGAGGATTCCTCCCCATCCTAAATCACAACCATCTGTCTCTATTACTAAATATTCTGTTAGTAAGGGTAATTGTAATGATAGATATCTATAATAGGGCTTTTATTATCTTACTACATTTAGATATGTAGGTATTAAAACAGGAATAATAGAATCTTCTTTATTGAAACATGTAATATTCATAATAAAAATATTAGTAGAAAAATGATAAAATAATAAATAAGTATATCAATTACCCTAATTCTTTTAAATTTTCTAATTTAATTTATACTCTAATACCTTCTTTGCTATAAGATCTTGTAATTTTATCTGACCATTTCCTATTTCTACTCCTAAGAATTTTATGTGTGTTTTAAATAATTCTACTTTCTTTTGCTTATTATTATGCCATGTTGATAAAAAATTCTAAAAACTGTGTTAAGGTGTCCTACATGTTCTTGTTCATTTTTTGAAAAAACGAATATGTCATCTATGTATACTAGTACAAATTGGGAATATTCTAAGAAAATATTATCCATTTTCTTTGTCTCTTATACACATCTAGATGTGTATAAGAGACAGCCTTATGTAATGCAGTATGGGTTGGACATGATTTATATTAAACATCCATTTTATCTTGTCTGGTGTATTTTGATTTGCCAAAATCGACTTACAATCAAATTTACTAAAAATCTTTTTACCTTGTATTCTATTTATCGAAATGTTTTGTCCGGAATATCATAACTATCATCTATAGTATTGTCATTTAATCTTTTATAATTTATTACCATCCTACTTTTTCCCTAATTATTTCAACTTGTGTTTTCTAACTATAAATGCTGCTGACCTGTGGAGATTCTGATGGTCTTATTACTTTTAAATTTAATAATTCTTTAATGTGCATCTATAAATTCTTCTATATCTTGCGGACTAGCTTCTATTTTTGCAGTCTTTATTATATAATTTGGATTTTTAACTTTTATTTCACAATAAATTTTATTTTTATCCCATAATTTTATAGGGTCTTCTCCTATAAATGGTAAAGTGTCTATATGTGATTCTATTTCTGTTTTTGTTTTTAAATGTAATAAATTTTTAGATTAATTCTATCTATTAAATATTCATTTAATTCATTGGCTTCTAAATAATCTTGTTCTAAAATAGTTATGTTATTACAACATCCTTCTTTTCCTTTTTGGCATTCTATACATTTTTCGTCTATTTTGTTCTAATGGATTTTTATTTTCTATTTGTTTTATCAAATCTGGATGATACACAAGTGATGTTGTATTACAAGGGCTTGTAGTTACATTTTTAAAAATCTGTACATATTCTTTTGTTAAAATTATTCCTCACATCTAGATCTAATAAGAATTTTAATCCTATAATTACACCTACCCCATGTTAATTTCTAAGATTTCTTTAACTAATACATATGGCATGAAATAATATTGACTATAATTATTGCAATTATTCAAAAAAGATATATTACAATTTTTTGCATAATAATTATATTCATTTATACTTCCATCCATTTGTGTGGCTTTTATAGGGTCTTTGAATTTTAATATTTTAGATGTATCTATCAATTTTGGGTCTACAATTATAGTTGTGCATCCTGTATCTATAATTGCACTGGTTCCTATTATTTTATTATGATGTTTAAAAGTAACTTCTAATTTTATAGAATTTAATTTTTTGTCTAAGTTGCAAAATAGATTTATTGTTCCAAATTGGCTAAATTTATACCATGGGAACATAAGAGACAGTATCTTTGTTTTTATAAAAAATTTCTTTTTCTATGTTAGCGACTCTTTGTTCTAGTCTAGTTATTCTATCAAAAGCATTTTCATTTATCTGAAAATTTTTTATATTTTGTACTTCCTGAAATTTAAAATCTGTATATTTTTCTTGGACACAACTTATACATACTTCATTAAAACATAAATTACATTGTGACCATAATTGGCAAAAGAATCAAGGGTCAGATTCAAAAAGTTGTTTAGAATATGATTTTGATTCTTTTGCCAATTATGGTCACAATCTATTTCTGGTATTTTAGTTTTTGCTTTGAACATAAAATTTATTCCTTTCAATTCATGTATAAATTCTTCTAAATCTGTTCTTTTGGTTCTAAAAATTGGTCTATTACTTCATTTTTCTCTTCTAAATTTTGTTCTTCTAATAATTCTTCAAAACTTACAATAGAATAAATAGTTTCTGTGTCGCTAAGAGTTTCATCTACATCTAGATAATCTTGATCTGTATTATTTACTAATATAGCCTTTTTATTTGCCATATTAATTCTTTTAGGACAGGTTGAACTTAAATGATCTGGACTACTACATGTATAACAATAAAGCTTTTTCTTATATGTCCTATTAGGGTCATATTTTCTAACATGTCTGTCCTTATTTAAATGTAAGGTTTTCTAGCTTGTGATCTTTTTGTGTAATAATTTTTTCTTTTTTGTGTTTGTCTTTGATATTTCTTATTTTTATATCTAGGTTTTTCTTGTTTATCATAATATTGAGGAGTATAAATTTGCTAGAAAACCTTATTTAGGGTTATTAAGGACTACCTATTTGTCTCTTAGTACATTTAGGACTAATATTTTTATTATGAATATTACTCTTTGAATATAAAGATATTCCTATTCAGGTATCCATTCTTTTATCTATTAATGATCTCTTATACAGATACAGATTAAAAGAGACAATAGAATAAATAGTTGGAAGTGATTATAAGAAGTTTATTAAATGTCTATGTTCCAAGTATTTCCACTAAGTGACATAGTAGATATATTCTTTAAAAATCAGCCAATGTAAAGACCAATTTTGGAAATTTAATTGTTCTAAGAATAGAATAAGATTCTTTTGTTGTTCTATATTTATAAAATTCCGTTTAATTTTCTCCTGTTATGATTTGGTGTATTAAAGTATTTCCAAAATTAAACGGATTTGTTCCTAAAGAAATTAATTCAGCTAATTCATTAGGAACATCCTTCCATTCTTGCCACATAGCCTTGGCTGATTCTCCTAAATATTGTTCTAAGTATCTTAACATTTCTTCTGAATCTTTACTATCAAAATGTTTTATATAATCACTAGCCATAGCATTTTTCCAAGTATCTAAATAATTATTCCATCTCTGAGGATCTATATTTGTTATGTTTAATATAAATGGTTGTCCTCCATACTGATGAGTATAAGGAGCCTCCATAGGATCTCTTCGTCCTATAGGTTTATATGGAATTACCTGTAAAGGTGGTGTATAAATATTTCCTATTTCTGTTGGGTCTATTCTTTTTCTAGGTATATTTCCAGTAGTATATATAGGCTTATTTCCAGAAAAATTTGAAGGTATTGGCTGAGGATTACTACTACTACTTGCTTCCATTAATTCTAAAATTTCTTCTCTTGTTTCTATTATACTAGGTTCAGCTAACAGGAGTAAATATTCTGATCTGTTTATTTCTTCTTCTGAAAAAGAACTAATTATTTCTTCATCTTTTAATTCATATGCTTCTAAATTCATATCTTCTTCTATTTATAAATTTCTATTTTTTGTCTTGTAATTAAATTATCATTTCTTTTATAACAATTAATTACATGTCTAAATATTATATTAATGTTATTGAATTCTTCTTTACATCCTGTACAATTAATTTTTCTATTTTCTTTATTTTTTATTTTTAAAATATTTTCTAATTTTTTCCAAATTATATCATCTTGTGTTTCTAAATAAAAATCTATGTCTTTTTCTAAGATTTTTAAATTTTCTAATATTTCTTTATTCATCTTCTTCATTATTGTTACTTGTACTGGCTTCTATATAGTCAGTGAATCTTATAGATTTTCTTCCTATACTATCCTCATAATATATAGTTTCTTGTGGTACTATTATTTTTTCTGGTTTCTTTACTAGTCTATCTAATTCCCATGGTAATCCTGATTGGTACCTATATTGTCTACTGTTAATGGTGGTAAAAGTAAATATAGTACCATAAGAGACAAAATAATCTAGTAGGATTTATATCTGTCTCTTATAGGTGTAATGCTTTATAAGAAAACAATAATGCCACAAGAAACAATATATTTTTTCCCTCAAAATCTTATATCCTCTAGTCATTATTTTTATACTAATATGTTCTTAAATTCTCTAGTATCTAGCATATAATTAGGACAACAATAAAATATTCCTCCTCCTGTCTGCATATCTATTTTAGTTCCTCCTATAATAGCTTTATGTGCATCAATTATTCTAGTATCCATTATTAATAATAAAATTTTTCCTCCTAAATTTGTTCTATGTAAAGCTTTTATTCCTATTACAATTAATCCTAAATGGGTTAGTCTAAAATTTCCTTCTAATAACCTTTGTCTGTGTGATGGGGTTACTAAATGTAAATGAACTGTGTCTCCTTCTAAGCATCTAACTTGAACTTCTCTATAATGTCTTAAAAGGATAAAGTCTAGTTTGATCTGATGCTTCATATAATGCATTAGAATTAATTATATTTATCCTATTATTTCTAAAAGTTTCTATATCTCTATCTATATCAATAATTTCTCCTAAATTTATTAATTCAGACAGGAGTTTCTATTTGGTCTTATAAACCTTTGAATTCTATTTAATATTGTACTTACTGTATTACTTTCTTCCCTATTTCAAATAAGTTTCTGCGGCTATTGTCTCATTTCTTTCAAAATCTTCGAAATTATTACACAATATAGATCACATTGTAGAGATTTATAGAAATAAGGAGCAGGTATGTTAGTCTAGATGAATTATTCTTTCCTTTTAACATAAGTCCATTTTATTAATTGCTTCTGCTAATTCATCTACTTCTTTACATGAGGCTGTATCTTTTAAATATTCTAGATGTTTACCTATTTTTTGTTCTATTTTATCTACTTTAATCTGTATTGCTATTAATAATGCACTTGACTAACTTATTTATTTATTTATTTTCTTATACACATGTTGAAAATCCTATTGGGTCTTGTAAATATTTTTTAGTTTCTTCTATTGCTAGTTTGTAATCTAAGTTGTTTTCCATGATTCTATCTGCTGAACCTTTATTATTTTGTCTATTTGTTTTCCCATTTTTTCTAAATTATTTTCTATTTTTTCTAAATTAGGAGTTTTATTTTCTTTTTTCTTTTCTAGTTTTTCTATTACTATTTTTAAATAATCTAAATTTTGTTTTATACCTTTTATTTCTTTATTCTGATTTTTTTTACTGTCTCAAAAATAATAGTTATCATATTTTCTATATTTTTGTCTATTGTTTAGGAAGCTCTTTTTTATATTGTCTTATATAGTCTAACATACTAATTATCAATCCTTCTTTAAATATTATTTCAGGGTTTATTTCTGGGATGCCAGTTTCTGAAGCTCTTCTTAAATATATTTGTATGCCTCCTAGGCAAGTTTCTAAATGTGTAATAGTTTGTTCTATTGGATCTTTGTGTACTCATATCAGAATCTATTAAACAAAACTTCCAACTATTTAATTCTATTGAATTCATTTAATCTGTATCTGGATATTCATCTGAATCAAAATAATCTAGAGCGTTATAACCAGTGTAATTACTATTATCTTCTGGCACTGATGTAAATATTATAAAGTCTTTTGTTGTTGTAAAAAATTCTATATTATAATTTTTGTCTACTACTTCTGATGTGACTGATAATAAAAATTCTCTAAGTGGTTTACTCCATTTTTCTATTTTTTCTAAAATTATCATCTTGGCTTCTTGGTCTAAGGGATTAATAATTCTAAGTATTTCTTTCTTATGTTGGATACTTAAGTCTATACATTGTTTTATTTCTCTTTCTAAAATTCTATTGTAATTTGTCTGATTTGGTAACATTATAAATAATTCTGAAAAGTCTGTTAGATGAATCTCATAAATATGTCCATATTTCTGGTTTTTAATTATATAAAATGTTTCATATAAAGAACATTACTAATTAAATTACCATCATTTTTATCATAATATAAAATTCCTTGTGTAAGTCTTTCATTATGTACTTCAGTCTGTGTCATAGGTATATTAGTTCCTCCTCCTAGAATAGCTTTTGGAATTACTCTTCTATCTATGTCTGTCATTTATATAGTTTTTGTTCTTAATACTTTCTTTAATGCTTGTCTATAATATTTTATTTCTAAATCAAAAACATCTAAAGCATAAGCTAATCTAACTGGAAATCTATCTTTCAAATACTGTATTTCTCTTATGCAATAAGTTAAATAAAAAGTCTGGTCTTTAACACTTAATATTATATTTCTTAATATTAAATTCTTTATCTTTAGTTTTCTACTATGATTTCTGTCTAACCAATTACGTTGTCTGTCAAAATCTTGTTCGGAATCCATGGTGGTTGTATTAGGGAGCCTACTTAATCTCTACTACCATAAAATATCAACAAGAAAAATTCAAAGTCATGGCTCTGATACCATTTTGAGGGGCACCTAGAACAAATAACCACGAGAAGGGAGGAGGATGAGATCCTCGACTCTTAGACCGACTCGGGAAAGGACAAGAAAACAGGCATCATAAAATCCACCATTCATACCAACCCATATGCATTACAATCTATAGTATCTGGAAATATAATAACCCTAGTATAGAGGTTTTCTGGAACTCATCATACGGGCATTTCCCCTTTTAACGGCTTCAGTAATTGCCTTGACGGGTGGATAAATTTGAGAGTTTAGGGTGCAATATGTCCAAAACTAAGTATAGAGTGCAAAGTGAGAAACAGGTACAAACTAGGAGGTGCAAAGTGGAATAAGTCCTTATGTAGAATAATGTTTGAAATAACTGTTTGGATTACACATAGCGTAGAATAATTATTTGGGAAAAAGAAAACCAATTTGATTGCCAAATCTGTAGAATAGTTATTTGAAAAAATTTTTGTTAGATTATTTTGCATTCTAACGGTCCATTTGGTTCGTGGGATGAACACAGCTAATTATTACACATGTGATAATGATAACCCTAGAAAATTAGTATTATTCCTACTCTATTTCGTATGATTTTCGTACTAGTTTAGATGATTATAGGGTTTATGTACTTGTCTTTATCTCTGTTTCTATGTGTTAGTGAATTTTTTGTTCAATATTTTAGTATTTTTTTTTTTTTTGGTTTTATTTGTCTTATATTAAGGAGTGTTAGTATTTAGGTTTGTGTTTAGAGCTTCTGCTTAGGGTTTGACTTAGTTCCAATAGGAATTAAGATTTTGTGGACTTTGCATATTTTTGTCCTTAAGTGTTTGTGGTTGTTTTGGTTGATGTTTTAGCATTTATCTAGTTTTACTTTTTATGTATTAATGTTTCTAATGTGATATAAGGTTTTGAATGAATTGGAAGTATTAGAACATGCATCAAGGGTTTGACGAGCTTCGCAGGCTAAATTGCTAGCCAAAAGCAAGTCTCGACAGAGAGGGCCTCGCCAAAGGCAAGCTCCTCAATGCCAAATTGTTGGCCGACCCTTCCTCAACGAGCTATGTCAGAAAACACAGAAAAGTGGCTTTTGACCTAATTTTAATGGGTGAACTTGTCTTTTTGTCTGGAAACCTATACTTATTATAAATACATGTTTTTCAGGATAATTAACAACCATTCTCTATTCTAATTTTCCCTTCTTTTCTTCTCCCCAATTGGAAAGGAATTTCTAGTTCTACATTTTCTTTTCAAAGTCTTTCATGGTGTAGTTAGATTCTAATGTTAAAGATTGGTTCTTTGGATTAGAAAGTACTTTTTTGATGTTCTATTTACATGTTTTTATTATTAATTTCATGATAATTAGGGTTTATAAGCTTTTATAAATACCTTCAATCTAATGCTTTCTTTAATTATTTTTGTAGACTAATGAGCATAGTAGTTTATTTGCTTCTGAGGTTCTATTGTATTATTACTTTAACTCTTGTTCTAGTTTGTCATGAGTTGAGGTTGGATGGTACGAATTCTATTTGGTGATGATTAATTTGGTAAATTTAATGTGTAAAATTAACAATTGGGCACTTCTAATGAATTAGAATGATAATTAGGGAAACCGATCCCTCTCTTAATTAATTGATTGATAAATCAAGGGGTGAACGAAGTTAAACCCCCCATTTGATCCCTATTAGTAATTGGACTGGGTATAATTACCATCACGATAAATTTAAATTTCCTAGTTGATCATGTAGAATAAAATGGATAGATAGTCAAATTTAGTTAGTTCTAAGAGGTTGGAGGAATCCTCATTTAGATTAATTGAATTAAACGATCTAATTTACGTGAGGAATCAGGATTAGGTTACAATAGGAATTGATCTCTAATGGGACAATTGAATTAGTTAATTGAATGAATTAATCTAAGTCGTGAATTAGCTAGTCTAACTCTAATCCGTTGATTCCACTAGTTGTAGTCCTTAGTTCATTGTCATTCTTCAAATAGGGTTCAAGTCAAAGAATCCTTAATTGTTAACCAATTCTTGTGGGTTCAACCCCTACTTCCACTATACATGCTATTTGACGTCATGCACTTACGAGGCATTATCTCGTTAATAGTTGAGTTAGGTGATAAATAACTTAACTAGATATTTTATGGAAAAATTATAAATAGTTCCTCAAATATTCAGAAAAAAAAATTTAACCCCCCAAATTTTAAATGATAATGACTTTTAGTCCCTCACAAAATGTAAATGCATGATTTTGGTCTCAGATGTCATGTTTGTCATTAGGTTGAATGGAAAAATGCACGAGCCGCTCACACATCTTGGTTTTTTTGTCATTCACATATTCAAAAATATTTTTTTTGGACACTCACATTCAAAAATTACTTTTTGATTCACATACAAAAAATATATATTTTTGGTCCCTCACATTTTTATTATTTGTTTAGTTTTAACTTCAAAAATTGAGAGGTAGTTTTGGAAGAATTCATGACTTTTTGTCCCGTGGGTGAGCCCTAACTATCAGGTTGTGGATGATTTTGGTGATAGCAAGGTTAGAAAAGAATGTGTTAGTGGGTAGAATCTAACCTATGAGGAAGTTGTGAGATGGAGGACGTGATAGATATGAAAGAGATAGAATCATTTTTGGATACAACGAGAAGTTTTTTTTTTTTTTTTTGAAAGCTAGAGAGGGTGGTAGGAGATGGGGGTGGGGGCATAGCTGGTGGTTCTAGACAGTCAGGGAAGTGGTAGAGATAGGATGGATGAGAATGGTGTATTTTTTTTTCAATTTTATGCCCAAGAAACTATACATGTGAGCACCTCGTACAATTTTCCTTTCAAACTAACGGTAAACATAGCGTCAAGGACAAAAATTGTGTGTTTATATTTTTGTGAGGGACTAAAAATCATCATTTCAAATGTCAGGGACTAAAACAATATTTGTCTAATATGAGAGGAATTATTTGTATGATTTCCCTATTATATTATCAAGTTTTTAGTGTTGTTTTCGGAGATTGGGCCTTCGGTAATATTAATATAATTTGACAAGAATACTACTTTAAAGTATAAGTTGTGTCTTGTTTGTCTGTTCTCAATAATCTCCCTTGAAAATCAAAAATATTTTTCCCTTTTTGTGATTTGTGTTTTTCTATTGAAAAATCCAAAAAGCTATTATTTTTAATGGATAGTTATGCTATCTACTAGTCTAAACTCTCGTATTTTCCTTTTTGTGTGTGTTTGTGTTAAAACTTGTTTTTTCTTTTTGTGATTTGTTTCAGTGTCAACATTGGAAGATCATGTAAAATATGAATTGGAATCGATTATTCCAAAATTATTATCATCCTTATAATTATGGAGGCATGACCAATGAGAATGGTTCTTATAATGTCCGTCTATATACTATTAATTATGACATGGATGGTACAACCATCCAATTACATTTTAAATGACCAAGAATACCCTTCTTTTTTTGCTACATACAAAGAGCCTACACTTGAACAAAGTGACCTCTGCATATGAGTGACCATATATGCAATATTTGAGAAAGCTATGCAAGAGATGAAAGATCATAATGAAATAATGAAAAGGCTCAATAAGGAGAAAAAGCATCGAATGTAGGCTTAAATAGCTACCAACCAAGAAGGAAGAAGAAGATGCAAGTTTAGAGCAGATGTTAACTTCCTTTATGCAGAAGACAAACCACACCTTAGAATGCCAAACTGAATGCACAAAAACATTGAAGTGCAAATTGCCGAAATCACAAGAAAAAATGTAGGTGAAATTCAAGAGTTTCCATGATTCATGCAAATGCTATGGAAGGGTATGATGATATGCATATGGAGTCACTCTATCAAGGTTCATGAATGTTTGTGCAACAATGCCAAGTTGAGGGATATGGACAACACAAAAGACTATTTGAGTTGACGATTTATGAATGTGCTCAAACTGGGTCATCCTACACTTATTAGAAAGCCATATCAATACCAAAGGACCAAGAAGATGATGAGGCAAGATTGTAGAAGATGATGATTACCTGTATGGAGAACCAAGCCAAATTCATTGAGTGTCAAGCCGAGTTTTTGTAGCACCGAGGCAAATACATAAAGAAATAATATTCCACTTAGAAGGCCAACTTGCCAAACTCACGAGTTTGTTGATGGGTAAAGTCCAAGGGACTCCTTCTTCATTCCAACCTGAACGGGAATATAGATACTTTGAGGATCAATATGGAATGTTCGAGTTATGGAGTGTGCACAATGAAGAACCTCTTGGAGCATAATCTTAAACAATCGAGTCATTTAATACTTTTTTGAAAACACCATAAATCTATTTTGGCATGAATATGAAGTGACCCCAATCTTCAAAAAGGTATCATTCTGTGTGTTCATGGAGAAAAAGCTGGCCTAGGGAGTGCAAAATATAGGGTATACAGTAAAAAGAGTCAGGAAGACGATAACTACATATGTTAGACTTTCACATGTCCTTGGAACATCACATGCACAAAGTAGTAGAGAACATTTACTAAGGATTTTGACATCCTCGGCAAGCCTCCTTAGATTTACTAGGGAAATATCTCTTTTAATTTTGCTTTGATTGACGCTTTAGTTATTTATATTCTTTAGTCAAATTAAGAACCCAGTGGAGGAAATTAAGGCTTTATGCCTCGTGATTAGCTTGATTTATGTATTGTGAATTACTTTATTATGCTTAGAAGAATTTGATTTAGCTAATGATAGTCATGATGGGATTACATGTTTACTTGATGAATTATGGTTGTCATGGAATTGTAAATTGAACTTTGAACTTGATTTTTTCTTTGGTTGCGAAAGTCACTAGTTTTTAATACATGTTCTTTAAGGAGTATTTGGGTAGTTTGATGAAATTTATATGAGTTCTTGGTTAGATCTTGCTGTTTTCTTGGTTGTGAAATCCTTTCTTAATCTAAATATTGCAAGAACTAAGTTGTAGATATGAATTGAACATTTGCAGCCTTTGTTTTGTGATAAACCCTGCTTCCCTTATTTAGTGGCCTTTTAGTTTTGATTGAATTATTGAACCCTTTGAGTCCCGATGACTCATACTTAGATTTGTAATGTTAATTGAAAAAAGGAAAGCAGTTTACTAGATTGAGGTTGTGCTTTGATTGTACTTTGTATCCTTATGAGTTAAATCGTTTTGCTTTTATACTTGGTAAGATTTTCAGTGCATTTTGTGGGTAAATTTCATGAATAGAAGTGAAATTAAGCTTGAAATTTCATTTTGAATATTGATGGCATTTGCATTCACTTGTAAGCATATTATTCATCATTTGTTAGGGCGTTAAATGTCCAAATTTAGTTAAAAGCGGTTCTTTAGTATTATGATTTTCTAGGGTAGAGATATATCTATTTTTAGTGAGTCATTTATGTTTCATCTTTTTCTTTTTGCAATGGTTTTAATATGTTTCAATTGGCATTTTCTATTGAATTTAAGAATAGCTAAAGTGTATAGGGTGCTCTAGTTAGTGATCTCCCTGATTTATGAACTTGTTGAGAACAAACAAAAGAGTGAAGAGAACATATGAGAGTTTAGAAATTAAATTAAGTGTTGTTCTTTCTTATGAGTAAGTGCTTATGTAATGGTGACTTGTGATACTGTTTTAACTTGTGACATTGGTTGGGGTAGTGTGAAGTTTTCATTTTCGTGACACACTTATGAAACTTGGATCTTGGAAATGATCTAGGTTAGTCATCGTTGATCTCTTTAATTCTATCAATGTCATGGTTTGTCTTGCTCATGATGGGGAATTGAAAGTTGTGTTTTGTATTAGTGTTGGGGAAGAAGTCAAAATAGACTTTAATATTTGATAATAATCCCCTATATAAGTTTGTTGTGTTCGGCTGGGAAAAAAAAGAGAAAAGAAAAAAAAGGAGAAATAAAAGAGAAAAAAATGTTGAAAAACAAAAGTTGAAGTGTTTTGTTTTGTTCAATAAAGAAGGCGAACTTTTGCCTCCAAGAATATATTGAGGTATTATGTGAGTTTGTGGGACGCTTGTAAATGGGATCATGGTCAAAGATTTTTAGTTGGCATGTCTAAGGTGATTTGAATTACTTTTCATAATTATCCTACCTTGTTCCTTAGCCTATGTTACAAGTTTAACTAGAAAATTTTCTAAATGATCCTAAACTGAGCTAATTTGTGCTAATAAGGTTGGTGAAGCTTTTCTTTCAACTTTCATGTCACTAGTTAAGCCTTCTAATCAATATGGTCTTGTCCCAGATAAGTCTAAATGAATACTTGATATTTTATCGAGAAAATAATATTTTCTCTATATATATCGAGAACTTAATATTTTCATAATGATGAGGGATCATTGGTCAAGTTATTCTATAGAATTAAATGATTCTTCTATTCTCTTACATAGTCAGTAATTGTTACTATCATTATGAGTTAGTTGGAGTTATTTGTATTAGGTTAGGTTGCTTATGTAGTTGTTTATGTTTTTCTAATTTTTTTTTTCTTGGGACTAGAAAAACTTGAGTTGGGGGAATTGATAATCCAAGACAATTAGGATTATTCCTACTCAATTTCATACAATTATTGTACTAGTTTCAACAATTTTAGGGTTCATGTGCTTGTTTCGTGCATTTTTGTTTTTATGTGCTAGTGCTAGTGATTTGTTCAGTGTTTTAGTATTTATTAAATATTTAGTGTTATTCATCTTATATTAATAAGTGTTAGTATTTAGGGCTTGTGCTTAGAGTTTGACCTAGTTCCGACAGGAATTAGGGTTTTGCGCATTTTTGCATATGCTTGTTTTCAAGTGTTTGTGATTCTTTTTTATTAATGTTTTAGTGTCTATTTAGTTTTATTTTTCATGAATTAGTGTTTGTAATGGTATTTGTAGGGTTTTGAATGAATTAAAAGCATCAAAATGCAATTTGGGAGAGAAATAGAGCAAAATGGCACAATCAACATAAGGCTGTTAGGAAAGCTTGCCGAAGAGGGGGGTTTCTTAGGCTAAATTGGTTGTGAAAGGTGAGCCCAGGTAGAGAGGGCCTGGATGAAGGTGAGCTCCTCAAGGCCAAGTTGCTCGTCAAAAATGAGTCATGTCAGGAAGCACGAAAAAAAGGCTTTTGACCTAATTTTCATGGCAAACTTGTCTTTTTATACCCAACCACACTATATGTATTATAAATACATGTTTTAGGATTATTATCCATTCCCTAGGCTAATTTTTTCCTTCTTTTCTCTTCCTCGATTCGGGAGCGATTTCTAATTCTAGATTCATTTTTTAAAGTCTTTCATAGTATAGTTGTATTCTAATGTTAAATATTTGTTCTTTGGAATAGATACTTCTCTGATCTTCTATTTACACGTTTTTATGATTAGTTTCATGATAATTAAGGTTTAAAAATTTGTATCCATGCCTTCAATCTAATGTTTTCTTTAATTGCTTTCAAAGATTAATGAGTAGACAAGTTTACTTCCTTCCAATGTTTCCTTTTGCGTTATTGCTTTCAGACATGTTCTAATTTATCATGGGTTGAGGTTAGGTGATGCCAATTTCGTTTGCACAGTAATGATTAATTTGGTAAATTGAATGGTGAAATTGACAATTGGACCATTCTAATGGACTAGAATGATAACTAGGGGAATGGATCACTCTCTTAGTTAATTGATCCTCTGGTAAATCAAGGGGAGAATGGAAGTTGAATCTCCATTTCAGACCTATTAGTAGCTGGTTTAGGTTTAATTTACGATCATGACACACTTAAATTACCTAGTTCGTTATCTACAATTCTATGGATAGATTGCCAAATTTAGTTAGTTCTAAGTGGTTGGAGGAATTCTCATTTAGATTAATTGAATTGAATGACCTGATTGATGTGAAGAATCAGGATTAGCTTAGCAATTGGAAGTGATCGCTAATGAGACAATTGAACTTGTTAATTGAATGAATTAATCAAAATCGAAAATTGGCTAATCTAACCCTAATTCGCTGTTTCCAATAGTTTTAGTCCATAGTTTAATTTTAGTTAAATGTCTTTTATTGTTGTATCTTTAAATAGCATCCAAGCCAAAGAACCGGTGCTTGTTAAATCAATCCTTGTGAGTTCGATCTCTATTTCCACTATAAATAGTAGAATTAACTTGTACACTTGTGATCCGTTATATAGTTAATAGTAATATAGTAAGGTGATTATAATTTGTTTAACTAGATATTTTACGTATTATATAGCAATTTATTTAATTCTCACATTTATTTTTATCATATTCTAATTACTATGGAATTATTTGAATATTATTGGTCAAATTACAAAAAATAGTACAAACTTAGGGATATTTTATTCAATAAAATAAAGATCCGACCTAATACGATCTCTTACCAAATGTAAGATGGTATAGTTTTTAATATATCCTACAAAAATAATCAACCAAACACTGAATAACAAAAGCTACTTATTCAAGAATGACCCATCCCAAGATTAATACTTTGACCATGAAATATCCTATTCTATCATACAATCCCATCCAATCTGTAAACCAAATGGACCTTCACCTCTAGCCATTGTTGGCAAAGATGGAGGATGGAGGGTTGCACACAATGAATCCAATTTTGATGGATTTTTTAAGTACAAAATTTACCTTGAAAGTGAAGAATAAGATTACATATTCTAACTAAATTGGAATAGATTGAGAAATACATTAAATTTAAAATTTGGGGAGAAACCTAGGGTTTTGAGGAGAGAACATTTTTATTGTATTTTGATGCAAATTTTTAAATAAATATAGGTTGTTTATTATGAAGATGATGAATTTGAAACCAATTTAACGAATTATTAGTTGGATTTTGAGATTGATTTGATCACAAAATCAAGGGCTTGCGAGGCAAAATAAAAAATTGAAAAAAAAATTAAAGAAAAAACTCTTCATATATATCATGAAAATTTTCTGTTTAAATGTCCAAAGGGATGTGTCTGATCAAATTAGGAAAAACTCTCCAACAATATTTGGATAATTTTAGTCGATCAAACTTCTAGTTGAGTATTTTTCACTTCTTTTAATAGGCAACCTAGTTCTAAATTAATTGACCCGACCAATTGTAAACTAAGAAAAATTAAGATAGTAAAGTATAATCATGAAATTAACGTAAATAAAAAAATTTATAGCTCAAATGCTGTATCAATTTTGAATTTGTTTCCTAGATTACTAGTCAACTACATTATAAATTAAGGAAACTAATGAAAAGACAAACCTAATTGAAATACTTAATATGAATTTAAAAAAAATAAGAAGAATAGGCAAGCCATAATATTGTAAGAAAGATATAACACATCTAAAAATCAAGAAGGATATGGTTCGTGACAGAACACAATGGTATAATACGAGATTCATGCAGCCAACTCTACTTAGTGGGTATAAGATTTAGTATATTTATTTATTTAGGCAAGCCATATTATCAGCCCAACATGTTATAAAGTAAGAAATAGAAATATTCAAGCCTTCATGTGCAACTAGCCCATCTAAGTCATTTGCTACATAGAAAAGAATGATTTTCAGTAAAGGATCTTGCTGAAAACAACATGATGACATTGATCAATGGAGGAAATAATTCATTCGAGTTCGATAACTGGTAAGGCAACAGATGTCTTTTTAGTGGACAATGTAATTCTGACATTACCATTAAACAGGCATGGAATGGTTCAAGCTGGAGTAAGGAGTTGATACAAGAGCCTTCACCATCCCTTAACATGGATCTTATTAGAGGAAAGTCTTTATTTATCTCAGAACATACAGATGGATTGGCTTGGAGATTGAGTGCAAGTGGTGATTTCAAACTTTCATCAACAATAAGTAATTTTAGATAGCCAGACACAACACTATTTTCTGGGAATATGATCTGAGATAGAAGAATTCCTCTAAAGATCACTATCTTTATATGGAGGATTTTGATGCATTGCCTTTAGATGATAATATCAAGAAGAAGGGTTTTCTTTGGCCTTCAAGCAAGACATGCCTTATTTGTGACCCACACAATTATTGGTAATGTTACCTAATTATATGTAAGACTTGCAATTCAAGACTTGCCTTATTTGTGACCTACACGATAATTGGTAATGTTGCCTAATTAGTTGATAATCCCACATTTGGTATGATTGATGATATCTTCAAACAATCAATCAGAATAATTATATATTAGGAAATATATTATTTTTCTGTAATATTCTCGGTTATATAATTATGGTAATTTCCTCGATGGAATGAAACGCAAGGGATTTCTTGTTCTCCAAGTAAGGGTCCCTAGCCTAGCCTATAAATACGCTTGTGATACTCTATCTATTCTACGGACTTTCGATTAGGCATAGGCTAGAAGACTTTTACATTAAAAAATCTTATATTATTCAATTACAAGTCAAAAACACACTTCGTGAGGCGAGCATACGTGAATAAAAACTTATATGATCATGGCTGGAGGTAATTCCGATCTATAATTTCTCTATTTGACATATGAATGCATATTAAAATTAACATGTGGTATCAGAGCCAACCTTTGGCCATATTGTATAGTATATTACTTCATGTTTTGTCCGCATCCCCACATCCTAATAAAATATTAAATTGAAATAAATACTAACTTGCGTCTTAAGGCTATTTCTTTTTTTCTTTTTGTCCGTATTTGATTTTATGAATAGTATACGTAAATAATTTTAAAATGTCATATATGATGTTTTTATCACATACAAAATATTCTAGCCGTTGCAGTTTACTTGATTTTTTTCTTAAAAATAACTAACAAATTGTTTACTGCAATCACCATAGTTTATAATTGTTTGTATATATACTTGTCTTTGTGATGTTTATTCACTAGACATATAAGTATTTTGGTGATCGTATTTGCATCCAACATGATTGATTTTGAAACCTAAATATAATCATATTTTGTCATGACTTGTTATTCACCTAATTTTTAGATGTTACTATTGGGATCTCTACATCGTATATTTAAGAGTAGCCACAGCATCTTAGACATTTGTTGTTTAGATTTTAATCACATATGTGTTAGTGATTAAATAAAATAAGATAACATCTAAATTAAGAAAATCAATTAATTTATTAAAATTATCACTCGGCCCTACAAGGAAGTGGTTATTTTAATAAGATTAATTGTAATAAGATGGAAAATTAACATTTTTAGTAAGGAATTTTTCTAGGCCCACAGGTACGAAGAATTTCCTTATATTTACAGTTTTAATTTACCAATCTTATTATAACGAAAGTAAATTCTATGCATATTTGGCAACCTCCACCCATAGGAAGGTTTTGGATTTACTGTTTGAATTAACACTGGTTAATTCGATATTTATGTTTGAGTTTCATAGCATTTATGTATGATTATCCTTGGTTTTTGTAATTTTTCCTACCACTGCTATTTTTAATGATTCATCGCGTATTCCAATGTTATCTAGTGAAAATTACACTGAATGGAAAGACAAAATCCTTTTGACTTTGGGGTGCATGGATTTAGATTTGGCACTTTGTGAGGATCAACCACCCCTCCCCATGAATTCAAGTGAGCCAAATGCAAAATGGGCCTATGAACGGTGGAAGCGATCCAATCGCTTAAGTTTGATGCTCATCAAGTCCCATATTTCTCAAAGCATTAAGGTTCTATCCCTAATTGTAACAAGGTCAAAGCTTACATGAAAACCATTGAAGAATAATTTGTATAGCTCTAACAAAGCTTTGGCTAGAACCCTTATGAAAAAATTTTCAAGCATGACACTTGACAAAAGTAGGAGTGTGCGTGAGCACATAATGGAAATGAGGGACATTGCTGCTAAATTAAAGTCCCTTAAGGTTGAGATTTCTGAGTCGTTCCTTGTGCATTTCATTCTTAACTCTCTCCCTTCGGAGTATACTCCATTTAATATTTCCTACAACACACATAAGGAAGAATGGTCAATTAATGAACTCCTGACCTTGTGTGTTCAAGAGAAAGAGAGGTTGAAACATGAGATGCCTGAAAAGTGCTCATCTTGTGACTCATGATAAAGGAAAAGGAAAAGAAAATAAGGACAAGAGTGTTCCCATAAAGCGAGATGGCAATAAAGACAAATGTCTTTCTGCAAGAAAAAAGGGCACTGGAAGAAAGATTGCCTCAAATTCAAGAAATGGCTCGAAAAGAAAGGTAATCTCATTTTGTGTGTTATGAATCTAATTTTACTGAAGTTTTTGATAATACTTGGTGGATTTATTGTGGTTCTACAATTCACATTGCCAAACCATGCAGGGCTTTCTGAACATAAGGATACCGTTGGGAAGTGAACGGAGCATCTTTTCTGGAAATCGAATGTGTTCATCTGTTAAAGGAATGGGGACTTATAGGCTCATTTTAAAAACCAATTTTCAATTGGATCTTGAAAACACTTTTTATGTTCCATCGTTCTCTAGAAATTTAATTTCTCTTTCAAGACTATGTATTATTGGATATGATTCCAATACTCATCTTTCAACTATAAACCTCTTGAAAAATAATAAAGTTGTTGGTTCTGCCTATTTAAATGGATTATTATTTAAACTTGAGCTAGACCCCACATTTGAGTATAATCTTTTGACTGTACATGGTAATCAAGTTGGCACTAAATGTAGTATTAGTAAAGAGAATTCTTCAAAACTTTGGCATAGGAGATTGGTACATATCTCTGTAGAAAGAATTAAAAGATTAGTAAATGATGGAGTCCTAAAGGCTTTAGATTTTACTGATCTTGGTACTTGTGTAGACTGCATAAAGGGAAAGCATACTAACAAGACCAAAAAGGGTGCCAAAAGAAGTTCTCAATTGCTTGAGATCATACACATTGATAGCTGTGGACCTTTTCCTACCCCTTGCATGAATGGTCAGAGATATTTCATCTCATTTATAGATGACTATTCGACATTTATGTATCCTTATCTCTTGTTTGATAAATCTGAAACATTTGATGCTTTTAAGGTTTTCAAACTAGAAGTAGAGAAACGAAAAGAAAAGAAAATCAAAATTGTAAGATTCGATAGGGGTAGAGAATACTATGGAAGGTACACAGAAAAGGGACATGCACCTAGTCCATTTGTTAAGTTCCTTGAGGAAGAAGGTATTGTTGCCCAATATACAATGCCTGGCACACTACAACAAAATGGTGTAGCTGAAAGAAGTAATCGAACCCTTATGGATTTGGTTAGAAGCATAATTAGTAGCTCTGAATTGATTAAAAGATTTGCTTTTATCCTTATGGAGTGAAGCCTTAAAAACCGCAGTGTATATCTTAAATAGGGTACCATCCAAGGCTGTCCCCAAGACACCTTTCGAACTATGGAATGGATGGAAACCAAGTTTAAGACATTTACACATATGGGGTTGTCCAGCTGAAGTAAGGGTATATAACCCACATCTTAAGAAGTTGGCTGAACGAACAGTTAGCAGTTTTTTCATAGGCTATGCAGTTAACTCAAAAGGATTTAGATTTTATTGTCCCTCACACACTCCAAAAGTTGTTGAGGCTAGAAATGCTAAATTTCTTGAGGATCACGAAACAAGTGGGAGTAATTTAACTCAAAATGTGGAATTTGAAGAAGTAAGGGATATACCGATTACACCCTTACAAAATCTTATTGCTGCTCAAAATGTTGTTCCAAACCATATTGAGGAGCAACCAATTGAACTACTTGCACTTGAGGAATCACATCAAGAACAGTCCACAACTGTTGAACCCACGAATCCCTTCAACAATCATCCGCTCAAATTCTCCCTACAACAGTGGGAGTTAGGAGATCCTCAAGAATAAGAAAGCCTGTAATTTCTAGTGATTATGAAGTATATCTCCAAGAGCCTGACTATGATGTTGGACTCAAAAATGATCCTAATTCATTTTCACAAGCCATGAGTGGGGAAAATTCCACACTTTGGTATGATGCCATTAAAGAGGAAATGGAATCTATGGTTAAAAATAAAGTTTGGGATCTCGTTGAACTACCTAAAGGGGTCTCTATTGTGGGATGCAAATAGGTCTTTAAGACCAAAAGAGATTCCGTGGGTAACGTTATATAAAGCTAGACTTATTGCCAAAGGTTTCACTCAAAAGGAAGGCATTGATTACCATGAAACCTTCGCTCCTGTTTCAAAGAAAGATTCATTAAGAATAATCATGGCAATAGTGGCTCATTTCGATTTAGAGCTACATCAAATGGATGTGAAAACGGCCTTCTTCAATGGGGATCTAGAAGAAGAGGTATATATGTGTTTTTAGCCTGAAGGTTTTGTCAATCAAAATGGTAGCGAATCTGTTTGCAAGTTAAAGAAGTCTGTATATGGACTAAAACAAGCCTCCCGCCAATGGTATATTAAATTTCATAATGTTGTTTCTTCATTTGGTTTTGTAGAGAACATTGTTGATCAATGCATATACCTTAAGATAAGTGGGAGTAAATACATATTTTTAGTCTTGTATGTAGATGATATCTTCCTTGCAAGAAATGACTTGAGCTTGTTGCATGAGACTAAGCAGTTTCTTACACAGAACTTTGAAATGAAGGATATAGGTGAAGCCTCTTATGTCATTGGCATAGAGATTCACAAAAATAGAGCTAAAAGGTCTCTTGGACTATCTCAAAAAGCCTACATTGAAAAGATTCTGGAAAGATTTAGAATGAAAAATTACTCTTCCATTGTAGCTCTAATTGTCAAAGGAGAGAAATTCAGTCTCAATCAATGCCTTAAAAATGCATTGGAACAAGCAGAGATGAAACTAACATTCCATATGCTTCGCTTGTTGGAAGCCTAATGTATGCACTGGTCTACGCTAGACCCGATATTGCATTTGCGGTTGGAATACTTAGTAGATATCAAAGTAATCGTAGCATGGATCACTGGAAAGCTGCCAAAAGGGTTTTAAGATATCTACAAGGAACCAAAGAACACAAGCTTACATACAAACAGTCTGACTATTTGAAGGTAGTTGGATATTCTGATTCAGATTTTGCTGGATGCGTGGATTCAAGTAAGTCTACTTTAGGATATATTTTCCTTCTTGCTGGAGGAACTGTATCTTGGAGAAGCATAAAACAAACAATTGTTGCATCATCCACGATGGAAGCAGAATTTATTGCATGCTATGAAGCTACATCACAGGCGTTATGTTTGAAGAACTTCATATCTGGCTTGAGGGTTGTCGATTCCATAAGTAGGCCATTGAAGATCTTCTGTGATAATTCCGCTGCTGTGTTCTTTTCTAAGAATAACAAGAGTGTGAGTCAAGAAGCAAACATATCAACATAAAATTCTTAATGGTTAGAGATCATGTTAAAAGACAAGAGGTGATCATCGAGCATATCAATACTGAATTGATGGTTGCCGATCCTATGACCAAAGGTTTGCTGGCTAAATTGTTTCAGGATCACGCCACTTGTATGGGACTTAGTAGCTCATTTTAGATTATTACCATTTTCTCTTGACTATTTACTATTGTTTAGACATTTATGATAATTTATATATGATTGTGCACATTAAATTCATACGTTGTATGAAAAGGTGATCTATTTTGATCCATGAAATTGGACCCTGGGTGTCTTATAATAAGACATTCACTTAGGATTTGTGCTTGACTAGAAAAATACAGTACATTGTAATACATGGAAGGGAGTGTTTATTTTAAGAGTATAACCGCCATGATTCTTGTACTGATATTTTCTAGTTAAGTAATGTTTACGTAACCATTGAATTAGTAAAGTGACAATAAAGACTTATGGCCATTCCTTGTCATCTCCGGATATTTCTGACTAATGATGTGGGTCAAGTGGGAGAATGTAAGACTTGCAATCCAAGATTTGCCTTATTTGTGACCCACACAATAATTAGTAATGTTACCTAATTATATGCAAGACTTGCCTTATTTGTGACCCACACGATAATTGGTAATATTGCCTAATTAGTTGATAATCCCACATTTGGTATGATTGATGATATCTTCAATCAATCAATCAGAATAATTATATATTAGGAAATATATTATTTTGTAATATTCTCAGTTATGTAATTATGGTAATTTCCTCGATGGAAGGAAACCCTAGGGATTTCTTGTTCTCCAAGTAAGGGTCCCTAACCTAGCCTATAAATACGCCTGTGGTACTCCATCTATTCTACAGATTTCTGATTAGGCATAGGCTAGAAGACTTTTACATTAAAAAATCTTATATTATTCAATTGCAAGTAAACAACACACTTCGTGAGGCGAGCATATGTGAATAACAACTTATACGATCATGGCTGGGAGGTAATTCCGATCTATATTTTCGCTATTTGACATATGATATATATGCATATTAAAATTCACCAAGGAACCAAAGTTTGTTTGGTTCTCAGTTGTTGTCTTCTTAAGTTGTCATTCTGAGTATTAAATCCTTGCTTTACTCTGTGTTTGGCTTTTCCTTTTACTTCTTCAAGGCTGGGTGATCTCTTGTTGTTGTACCTGGGAACTTAGATCAGAATTATCCCTCCAACAGTTCCTAAATTAACATTCGTTGCCTAGAATTCTCCCACTCACAGCTGTGTGAAGTTTGATACGGATGGTATTTCAATAGGGAATCCAGGTTTGGCTGCAGGTGGTAGACTCTTTAGGGATTCAAATGGCAAAATTATTTCTGCATTCTCATCTTACAATGGCTTTTTCCTCACAAACATTTACTCAGAAACTAAAGCTCTTCTTCAAGGATTACAAATTTGTATGCAACTAGGGTTTTAGAAGGTGATCATTGAAGTGGACTCAAAAGTTGTTGATGATGATGAGATCATTCATGGTACTACAAAGCATCCTTGGATAATACATAGTATGATTCAACAAATCTTGGGAATTCTAGCTATTCATATGACTCTTTTCAATTCATGATCAGTTGGCAGAATTGGTTAGCCAAATTTACTTGTGATGAGAAATGTAATCTTACATTTGATCATCTAGTTTACCTAAGCTTGCTAGAGGTAAAGCTAGACTTGACAGGTTGGGTTTTAGGAATTTCACAAATATCCTGTAATCCTTGATCTTGAAATAAAATACTTTCATTGCCAAACCAAGTCTAGCTCCAAAAGATAAATAAATACTAGCTTAATGCTTAATTGTCTGCTTAATTTTGAATTTGTTATCGGCTCAACCATTACAAGTTAGGCATGAAATTATTCGTCATATATATATATATATATATAAATATATATATATATATATATATATATATATATATATATATTGCCAAGTCTCCTGTACGAAAATTATTCAAATGACATATTACTCCTGAGCAAATGGGTAGTGCCAAGGCGGTACTTGTGGAAAAATAATAGTGTAAATAATGAAAGATAATGCATATAATAAATTGTTCAAATAATAAAAAAATGTTAATTATTTTTAAATACTGGAAAATGATACAAAGTAATTATTCTCCAAATATAACTGGTCTATTATTATCACACATAACATATTAAAAAGTGACAAAGAGACATAACGTTACCAACATAACAAAATCATATAGAATCATGTACTAATGTCTCTATTGTAAATACTTGGCATATTTCTACTCTTTTCGCGAATTTAGTGACATATTAATAGTCTTTATCACTTTAGGTTAAAGATCTTCTATCAATATTCTTGTCTCATCCACTATTCCACTCTTTATTGCGTTGCCATGTGTATTTTTGCTAAAACTCACATTTTTAAAATAAAAAAAAAAACCACATCTCTCCTTACCCTTTAGTGACTTGAATCCATAACTATAGGTTATAGGAAAATCGTCTTACTCTACACTTCGTTGTATATTAAATTCACATATCTATGGAAATGATTAAACGAGACACTTGGCATTATTATAACAGGTAGAATATAGATCAGGATCGAAATTGGAATACAATGGAAAGAGACTTGAGTGAGATTGAGTTGAAGTTAAAAAAATTCAAGAAAAACTCTCCAAATGTGTATGTGAATATTTCAAAAAAGTTAAAAATATATAATATCTACTAAAAAAAAAAAAGTGAATAGTATTTTGTTGGGAGAAATTTGTATGTATCAATGAGGTAATTTATAAAAAAAAAAAAAAAAAATACCCTCTTGGTTTGATATACTTAATAGCATGTGTGATTGCGCTATGAATATATGTCCATTTTTAATCTCATATTTGTCACCTGACTTTATAAGTATTAGTATGTCACAATACCCATAATAACAGACAGAATGTAAGACAAAATACTACTGAGGGTAAGATCAGAGATAATGTGGCGTGTGATTAATTGTGTAAAAAATTCTACAAGTACACGTACCAACCAGATAATAGCGCACCATTAACCACCGTCATGCTGCCTTCATGCCCGTCGAAAACAAACGGCAAATATATTTTTAATTGAGACATATCCAAAATAAGGAGGACAAAACAAAGTTTCCTGATAATTCGTAGAATATCCTAATTGAAGAAAAGATTAGAGTCTTCAAAAAGCAAGATATAATGGATGTTGCCAATTCTAAGCAAAAAAAGCATTTTATTTTAGTACATGGGGTATGCCATGGAGCTTGGTGCTGGTACAAGCTGAAGCCACTGCTCGAGTCCGCAGGCCAAAAGGCCACAGCCATCGATCTGTCAGCCTCGGGGATCAACACAAAAAGACTAGATGAGATTCATTCACTACATGATCACAGCTTTCCCTTAATGGAACTCATGGCTACAATTCCTACCGACGAGAAGGTCATATTAGTTGGCCACAGCTATGGTGGCCTAAATTTGGCTCTAGCTATGGAAAACTACTCGGAGAAGATTTCAGTTGCAGTTTTTGTTATAAGCAGCTATGATGCCTGATATTGTTCATGCACCATCTTATCCTTTGGATCAGGTAAATATTTGGTAAATAATAGATCAATCCCCAATTATAACTTTGTTAATTATTGAATGAAATATATGTATATGATATTACAGTCTGTTATAATCTTATTTTTACCAAGTAAAAGTACTTTGTTGACTGATGTTCTCTTCCAAATCATAATTTTACTTTATGCTATGCGGAAAAGCTTTTAAGCAATCCCCAACGGGGTCATTGTTGGACACACAATTTTTATCCTGCAATAGCTCAGAAAATTCAAGAACAGCAATGCTCTTCGGCCCCCAGCATTTGTCGTCCAAGCTTTACCAACTTTGCTCCCGTGAGGTATGCCCTTTTCTCCTAAATCACAAATGTTAAGATTTATATGTAACCAACTCATGCAAATGTAATTCTCTGACCTCTAATACGGCTGATTTTCAATAATCTCATTTAGAAATCTTATGCCAAAATGGCTCATAGTAAATAGTCCAGATTTACAAGATTCATTAGGTAACTTTTACACTATCTATTAATTCGTGTATATCGATCCATCCTACTGTATATCAAATGCATATATACATGTATTTTATTTTTTTTTTAAATAATATATTATATTTTGATACTTGCATCACATGTATGACAATATTGTACAATTGATAACTATGATATAGTCTGAAATAGATATAGAGAGCGACACTATTTATTTATTGGACATAATTAGATAACATAAATTTTGTGGGCCAGAATCGTATATAATGTAGTTAAATTGTTGTAGGGTTTCTAAACACATACTTATTCATTGAGATGCTGAAATAAAATAAGATACCCATTTTTTGAATAACCAACCCCCTTCTCCCTTCTTCATAAAAAGAGAGTAATTTTCTACAAATGTGTTACTTTTTCTTGTGAGTCAATTACATGTCATTTTGTTCAGTGAACACTATGCCAATTAGTATCTAGAGAAAGATTCAAAGTTTTTACCTTTGACCCAGTTAGTATCTGATATTTACTGTCTAAATAATGTTCACAGGATCTTGAATTGGCAAAATTGTTAATAAGGCCAACCTTCTGCTTCCTTGAAGAGCTGCGGAAGGCCAAACCACTTTCAACTCAAGGATATGGCTCAGTTAAGCGAGTTTATATTTTATGCGGTGAAGATAAAGCGATTCTAGAAGACTTTCAGCGTTGGTCAATTGAAAATATAGGAGTGGAGGAAGCGAAAGAGATAAAAGATGCGGGTCACATGGCAAACCAAGGAATTTTGTCAATGCCTATTAGAGATAGCTGAGAAATATTTATAAGAAGAGTGAATTATAATTCATATGTTCCTCATCTGGGCCCGTCAACAACATGTGACTAATAAATCTTTGGTCTTTAACCAAGAGATCGAAAGACAATTTAATTGTGATTTCTTATTCTTCTTAATTTGTCAAATTCCAAAGTTCTGCGTGTTTGTATTTAAGCCATTCTGTACATAGTAGTAGTTCGAAGCCGCATTATTACCATACAAATTGGGTTTTGAATGAAACTTGCTCATTTTAAATAAGAAATTTAACACTAGTATCCATATCTATATCTATCTGTCTATATTATATTAAAAAAAACAATATACACTTATTATAAAATTTAATTACTTTCTTATGTCCCTTAACTTGAATAACTTTTTTATAATTATTTAGGTTATTTATGCAATACTCCTCAGAGAATAAAAAAGGAAATAAAATATACAGGCTCAAGGTATCGTATTAGGAAATAAATTTGATTAAAGTAAATTTTTTTATTTAATAGAATATTAAGAATGAGTTTTAGAAAATAAAAAAAATTAGGAAATAATTTTATTGGGATGGATTTTAGAAATCAAGAATAATAAAAAATAAATAAAATTTACTTGAAAAATAAACTTACATATTTCATTTATACTTTTGGACGCTTAACGAAAAAAATTATAAAAAGTACACAGGAAATAAAATTTTTTAGACTTACATTTAGAATTAAGTTTGATGGGAAAATCGCTGAAATAGTCCTTCAACTTTTTTACTTTAGTGTGTATAAGTCCAGATCAACTTTTTGTAGCCAGTAAATGGTCCTTCAACTCTTTATTTTTTAGCCAAGATAGTCCTTTCATGTGAAATTTATAAAAAATAAAATAAAATAAAAAAAATTTATGGTGACTATACCATAAAAGGACTTTTTATTCAAAAAATAAAATCCTAAAGAAGACTGTGTATAATAAAAAAAAAAGTTGAAGGACTATTCTGGCTAAAAAGAAGGTTGAGGGACTATTCTGGCTAAAGTGCAAAAGTTGAGAGACCATTTTGGCGATTTTCCCTAAGTTTGATTAAAGCAAATTTCCTCGTAGAGTAGAATTTTGAGATAAATTTAAATATAAAATATGAATATTAAATAAAATTATTAAAAAATTAACTGAATATATTCTATAATAAATGATGGAGTTCCATTTAGTTTTAGATTTTTTTTTTTTTTTCAAGTTAGTCTTACTATAAAATTTAATGGCTTAGTTAATGCTCCCAACTGTGTCTCTGAATGTATTTTTTTTATACTATTTATGTAAATACTCCTCAAAGAATAAAAGATTATTTAAAATCTACTTTGAAGAGTTCATATTAGGAAATAAATTTGATTGAAATAAATTTCCTTATGTAATAGAATATTAGGAATGAGTTTTAGAAATTAAAGAAGAGTAAGAATTTTATTTTTTTGGGATGGGTTTTAGAAATTAAACAATAATAAAAATATAAATTTACTTGAAAAATAAATTTACATATTTCACTTATACTTTTGGACCCTTAAAGAGAAAAAAATCCTAAAAAGGTACACATGAAATAAAACTAATTTTATCAAACTTCATTTAGAATTAAATTTAATTGAAGTAAATTTTCTTATAAAGTAGAATTTTGGGATAGATTTAGAAATTGAATATGAATATTAAACAAAGTTATCAAACAAATTAATGGAATAAAATTTCTCATTAAATAGAATTACGCATATGATTATTATCAACATATATAGGGTGGTGGATACATTAATAGACTAGACAAAATTTATATACGATTAAAGAAACTAATAATTAATTAAAAACTACTAAAAGGAAAAAAAATAGTTTGATAAATAAAGGAAAACAAGGTTATTTTATTTTCAAAGAGTTAAATACCATTTTGGCCATTAAAACTAAACAAAAATCTCAATATGATCTTTCAAATTGAAAAAGTCTGCATTAGACGTTCCAAATTGAAAAAATATTCCAATATATTTCTCCAAATTCAAAGAATCTTAATTTGGTTCTCAAAACTAAAAGAAATATCCCAATGTGACACCTAAAACTGAAAAATTATCAATTTGACCCTTCAAACTGAAAATCAGTTCTAATTGGCAATCCAAACCATATTCCGATAAAAGAAAGACCAGTAATCTTTTAAAATCATACAATTTTAAAATATACATTCAATCTTAGTGATTAAATTACTCTTAGAAAAAGATTTTTCTACAAAATAGAGAGTTCTATACGGTATCCATTTTTCAATGATATGAATTTTAGTAATTATACAAGTATGCTTAACTAATTCTCAATCGAGAAATGGACTTCTATTTTAAAAATTTTAAGGTAAACGTGTTATTCACAAAACAATTATTTAATTTTTATGAAATTACTTGAACTATTAAACCAAACAATTCTCTTATATTTCCAACAAAGTATGTCTAAACAAAATATATAAAACTCACCTATGAGTAAACATTTCTCTAAACTCGTACGAAGTACAAAAAATTCTTTTACTTAGTTAATCATTAAAACAGAAATTATATAAGTAGAAAATTACGTAAACTAAAAAAATCAAATAATTAGTATCTTTTTTGTATGTTTTACTTATTAATTCATAACAATTAAAAATCAAACAATTAATATTTTTAAAAATGTAAACCACGTATTTCTATACTAGCAAAATATTTAATAGTGATAGAAAGAATATGTCGTCCGGATTGATATGTTTACGACTTGCAGGGATGCATGTTTTCTAGCTCGATGCCCAAGCTATCAACCAGACTATCTTTGTTCTTCGTAGGCAAATCTTGGATAATGTAATCATCTTGTAATAATATGTTGATTTTTTGAAAAACCAAAAGAGGGTGTAAGGGGTTCATGGCTTTGAAATTAGATAGGCCAAAGTATATGATAATGTGGAATGCAAGTTGTTTACTGTTATTATACCAAAGATGGGTTTTTGTGCTAAATGGATCAACTGGATTCTTAACTGCATTAATACATTCTTTTACTCCTTTGATATTTTAATGATGAAAAGAAGAAATACATTATTCGACTCTAGACGCATTAGGCAGGGGACCGCTTGTCTCCCTACCTATTCCTAATATGTAATAATTGGTTTTGTAACCTGCTTATATTTAAGTTGTGATATCTAACAGAATTACAGGAGTGAATTACAGGAGTGAAAATCTGTAAGATGGGATCAACTATTACCCACTTGTTCAAAGACTCACTGGTTTTTTGCAAGCAAATGAAGAAGCAGCAGAAGTTATGAAGATTCTCTACAGGTTTATAAGAAGGTTTCACGACAAAACGAACGAGTCTTGTGCATTCTTTAGCAAGAAAATGAAAGAAGAGGGGACTAAGGCAACTTGTAGGAAGCCTGGCAACATGCAGCAAGTAAAACGAGGAAAACACCTTATATTTCTAATGGTGATCACAAGGTCCAAAGAGGAAGTATTTGGGTTCATAAGGGAAAGAGTGAAGAAAAAGCTGGAAGGATAGAAAGAGAGTGCTTTCGCCTGCTAGAAAGGAGGCTCCTCTTTAAGTCTCTGGTAGTGGCCCTGCCAACATATACAATGTCATGTATCAAAATATCCAAAAAAAAGTGTGCAATGACATTTGTGGTATGATGGCTAACTTCTGGTTAGGATCAAAAGCAGAAGGAGAGAAGATCCACTGGGGTAGTTGGCAGAAGATTTGTGAGGAAAAAGAAAAAATGGGCCTTGGTCTTGAGGACATCCAACAATGAGGCGTTACTAGCCGAACAGGTTTGGAAACTACTCAGAAAATACTAAACCAAATCTTTTCGTAGTAAGATTATGAAGGACAAGCATCTCCACAGGAAGAATATATTTATAGAAGAAGTTCCCAAGACAGCTTCATGATTTTGGCAGAGCTCAATGGCTGTCAGGAAAATTTTGGATGAAGGAATGTGTAACGAGCTGCTAATGGCGGAAAAATAAAATTTTGGAGGAAATGCAAATTTAAACCTACAAGGTCTGCTGATTCAACTTGGAGAATGTATCAGAACTTACAACTTTAGATGGAACAAAGAACTGATTAAAAGAATCTTTGATAAAGAAGATGTTGATATACTCACAACTGGAGAGTAAACTAATCAGTCAGGTTAGAGGGTGTTTATATATCTGAGGGCTAACCTAACTAGTATGAAAAAGGAAGAAGGGGAGTCGAGCAAGGTAAAGCAGGGAAAGAAAATGTGAAAGGATTTGTTGAAGCATTTTTTTGTGGAAGTATATCAGACATGTACTACCAACCAATACGGCAGTATTTTTGTGAAAGAATTGGAAAAGACGATCCCTTATTATACGTGTTGAGAAGGGGTGGAGACACTTGAGCACTGTTTATTACTTTGTCCAAAGCTGAGGTTTGGAAGTTCAATCTGACCATATCAACTTAACTGCAAACTTGCTCTGAAAGGTGTGTCAAGAAAGAAAACAATTGGCAATTAAATGGGAAAATGAATGAAGTAATGACAACAGACAAACAAGCCCTGGGAGGAGTGGACTGAGTAACGTAGGGGTAGCAAAGGGAACTGTTAGAACAGGTACCAACCAGAAATTAAAATAGCCGTAGGATGGCACATAGGGAAGTAGATAGAATCTGAATCATTGGCAGTATCAAGAAATCAGAAGCTGAGAATACGTGGCATTGGGATCTTGGCATATAATCCAGAGTTGCAGGAAGTGAGGTCTTGAGCAGTACCTGAGCAAAGAAATGGAGATAAGAACTAACTAGTAAGAGGATGTTCAACAGCAAAATTCAGGTCCATTTTATGTTCCTCATATTTTCTCCCAAAAACATCATAATGCAAAACTCAAAGATTAAAAAATAGTGTCAGCTTCCTGTGAAGATTTCAATAAAAGTCTCATGAAGGTTGATTTCAATTAACATTTCTCCTGGGATTTTATCCTGTGGAATGTTCACTAAACTCTCTTTCATCAACTCCAGCAGTAGCAGGTTCCTCCGATGATTCATATGCCACTGAAGAGGGTTGGCTTTCACCAAAGCCTGCAGAAACCTTGACCATAGCTGGTCTCAGAAGTCGTTCTCCTAGGAGAAAACCACTACGGAATTCTTGAATTATAATCCCCTCCTCGAACTCTTCAGACTCCTCGCGAGCAATAGCCTCATGTAACTGAATTAAGACAAAAAGGCGTATGATCAATGAAAGCACAAGAGGATAGAGTATTGCATACTTCTCCTAAATGAACACTCAGTTTGATCAGTCCCAGCAATCACCAATACTAGTTCATTCAAGCTAGCTGGCAAACTTGTCCACTGTATACATGATAACTAAAAGTTCCTAAAGCAAACGACCATTTCAACTGATTCCAACATGCTACTAAACCAAATGAAAGGGTTTGGAGACTATTTTACATTTCCCAGTCAGGTGACACGTAAGCCCAGGAAATATATCCACAAGGCCGATCCAGCCCAGGTTGATGTATTCGTTAAGACAAATACAGATCATTAATGTGTTTATATATATGTGTGTGTGCATATATATATATATATATATATATATATATGCTTTGGACAGAGAATGCTATACATGTGAAGAGGAGTATTAGTGTTACGTGTCAGGATAAGTAACATGAAAAGTATGACGTAGAACATGATGGAAATTTACGCTTCCAAACCTTTCTTTCTTTGGCATATTGTGCACCAAAGCAAGAGTGCCACACTAGCATAGCACAGAAGGAGTTAATTGTGTTAATTCTTTCTTTGTGCTTCAGAGGGATGGATCTCATTTTACCCCAAAGAAGATTGCTATGTCAACACAAAAGATCAATATTTGTCACCAAGATCATCACAACACTTTACCACCCAAATTATTCCCAATATTTTTTTCTTTTAACTTGTCAGATTATTCCCAAATGTTACTCTTGTATCTTTACAAAGTGAAGGAAAAACCGCAGGAAAGAAGGCAGAAAACCAGAGTTTCACAGTACATTAAATATTTCAGAACTACCATATTTCCAAAAGTAAAACCAACATTAGTTCCCCATAAAGAAGTTTTCATAAGAGCAAAATCCAGAATATTCTTGTGAGAAAGGACCAGATGAATGCCTTTAGTATCTATGCCTCTACTCCTTGTTACTTTGGCCAAGCTATCTTTGGTTCTCTTTCCACTATTGCCCTTCCTTTAATGATTGATCGTGTCATATTTTAAATTCAAAATTTGAATTTTGGAGGGCAAGAATGGAAAGAAAAGCACTAACATCACAATTGAAGCACTATTCTTCAAAAGTTACATTCGCGAAATGTGACAAAGAAATTGGGACGGAAGGAGTATTATGTTTTGCAAACTCTTGAATATTTTTTTCCAGAACTGTCTTTGACGTTGTAATCAGTGCCACTAAAAGCATGTTATGGTTTGGACATCATGTGTGGCAATTGGTTTGTTGAAGATGACCTCCCTCATCTATTCTCTAAAGCTTTCAATGGGTTTGACCACTATTAGTATGTTGCAGACATTGGGGCCAGTATTCCTTTTCCTGTTTTTTTTCCCGTAAATTTTATTACCCTCAAAATTCAAGAACAAATCATGCCCAGACAATCACAACCACAGCAGCTCAATTTTTTTTTCTTGGTACTGGATCATAGATCCTATTGCTGTTTGAAAGTTGATTCAAACTAGAGGAAAGAAACCGAGACAGGCTGAAAATGACTGATACTCTGCCAAGAATTAATGGTCATAGTTTGAGTGACAAGCATCTTAACAAGTATTGCAAATAATAAAATACCTCAATGAGAATTAGGCATTGTGCAGTGTCTATCGTATTAGTATCAGGGAATTTAATTCAAATGTAAAGAGGTCATGCAGAATTTGTGGAATTGCCCTTTTAAAATTTTTTCTATAAATATAGAGTATGTATACATAAAAGGAAGTTAACACTATACATTTAGAGCTCTATGTAACTAAAACCATATATTTAAGAGATTGGAAATCTTTTGGGGGAGACCAAAAGAAAAAATCACATATTTAAATACCAGGTTTATTCAGTTTACTTATTCCTGAGCAGTACACAATTTGTTGAAACTTCTATAAACTCAAGGATGGATTTTTGGGTGACAGAAAAGGCAACTGTATAACCCTTCTATTCGGGGTTAACCATGATGCATGATGACAAAGTTATCTTATGTCTAACCATTATACTTCCATAATAGCTACTTTTCATGCAAAAACTCTCACACCAGCTCCCATTCTAGAGGTTCCGTTCTTTTAGGATTGACTGATAGTGTTGTCTTACCCATTTGGTTCAGTATTCCACATTCATTTAGTTCTGTTTACTGTTTAAACTGCTTGGAGAAAAAGCTATCCAGCTAGAATATATTCTAGATCCTAATTCTAAGTACTGTATGGAGATCCAACACTTTGTCTTCACTAAAAGTTGCTTCATGCATAAAGATTTTAGACTTTTTCTTACAAAATATCATTTTTGGAACTCGGCCTGGGTTCAAGGTTCTGTTACTGGGAAAAAATAGATTCGCTTACTGTTTACAGAATATTTGGAAACCCAAACACTGCTAAATTACTCCCTTTGATCTACAAAAGTACATCGAGTTATCTAGTGTTAAATAATTACCTGATGTTGGTCATTTCTTATGCATTTTCGGATGAATCAATCACATTGTTGTACAAGTAAATGTTCATGAATCAATCCCATTGTTCTATAAACTGAGTGGGTCTGAAATTCAAGGACAGGATTTTAGGGTAAAAAAAGAGAGAGACTGCAATGAAATAACAGTTTTGACCCACTCTTAAAAATTTAGTTCAGTTAAAAGTACCCTTTAATTCTAGAGCTCAATTATAGCTATCAGAACCCTGCATAAACAAGCTACCAAAGAAAAAATCGATCTTTCTTGAAGGGAAAGGAATTTAGCAATACAATGGAAGATATAAGAGCTTTGGCTTACTGAAGGATCAAATGGTTTTCCAACAGTTGGTACAACTGACACGCCCAAGCTGTTCATGATTTCCACAAATTGCTTGTATATGCTCTGATAACTTGCATCAATTTTCTTCTCCTGCTCTGTTTCTAGTTTGATATGTTGCTTGGCCCGTTCAAAGTTATCTACAACCAGCAAGAGGCTCTCAATAACTTCTCCCTGAGCATTACTCCTTATTGTTAATTTCTCATTCTCTGTTCTTTTCCTGAAGTTGTCAAAATCAGCTTGCAAGCGAATGTATCTGTCCTTCTGAGCATTAATTTCTTCTGATAAAGTTGAAACCTTTTCCAACAACTCATTTTTCTCCTTTTCTATCAGGTATATAAACTCTTCAATATCAGATATGGTCTTTTCATCTACGTCCTTTTAAAATAGCCTCCTTGTAAGCTGATGTGATCGACTCGAAAGTGGATGTACTTTCTTGGTCCGCTTCATCATCTGATTTGGCAAGCTCTTGTGGAGGAACTTCATCTTCATCATCACTCTATAAAGTATCAAAAGGATATCATGATTATTAGAAATGCAAAGATGGCTATAAAACAGTATTACGAAAATGTTTATTTAGTTGATGAGGGTTTCCCATTACTTGCTAGCTTTCTATGTGACCAAAACATCCTTGGAATAATCACCAAACATAAATTCAGAACAGAGCAAGGAAGGAGGGAATGATCTCTATGTTGTACATGCACTTCTGATGACTGTCACTAACTCTTTCGGTAGACTAAATTTATTGGTTTGGGGGGGGGGGGGTTTGGGGGAGTGATAAGGGAGCTCGGCTTCTAAAAGAATAAGCTAAAGGTGTTAAGAGTTTAAAAAGAAGAGACAGACCTGTTACAATTCATTTACCACAAGTGGCCCTCCTTCCACTAAAGCCACCAATCTAAGTCTTGCTACCGCTGGATTAGAATATTGACAGCTTACTGACATTCATTTACTAAAGCATTCACCAGTTTAGAGTGGTTTATTTTTTTATTTTATTTTTTTTAAAAAAAAAAGAGTAATAATGATAAGCAGATATGCAGAAAATTCACCCCTTTCCTCAGTAAACAGCGAAAGTTCATCAATAACCAACGAGCAGAATAAACATAGATAGAAGCATTTATCTCCAGGCCAAAGAAAATTAGCTCCCTCAACATGCTTCACTAGGCGACCCAGCCACTACCACCATCCACTGCCAGAGAGTTTCCTAACCCCACCCAAAGCTGTCATCTGCCTTCCCCTGACCTACTAGCTCATTCCCTTATTACTTGTCATATGCAACCCTCCTCCCATAACCACAACTCCCCCTTCCCCCTAAAAACCAACATACACAACCAAACAAAGCCTTTATGCTTACTATATGCAAATTTCAATGCACATAAGCAAAATACAATATGCAACAAGTACATCCCTAGTTCAAGAAACACATTATGCTACAGCCTGCAACACCAGCCCTGCAGCTTGCAGAAATCCTCTTAATCTCATAAATGCAAGTAAAAATTGAGGAACAAACCCCAAATTATATAACTTCCTCACTGCAAACGTCTTTCTCAGCAGTTAAACTTTCAGGAGATATAACAAATAATCCAAACAAATTACAAAGAAAAGAAGGTAAAATATTACATTTTTGGCTATTGAACGTAATTTATGGAACCATTTTCTACCATTTGACAACTTGCCAGCAAGTTTACATTTTTGTCTACTGACAACCTTGCTCAAATTTAAAAATCTCAGACACATCAAACAGAAATAACCACATCTTTGTTGTACTCTAAACATGTATAGCGGAATTTCCAGTTATTTCACTAAGAGCAAAGCCACCTCCTAATTTTGGAATTTTAAAAAAAAAAAAAAAATGTAGACAAACTAAGCTGTATAAGCAGTGCAAGAAGTGAAATAACAAAAGGGATATTCCAATGTACAAATGAAAAAAAAATATTATCAGGTAGAATTTAAATTCAAGAAACTTCTCCAACAACGTTATATTTGTAACCATTTCCATTATTTCTTTCCCTTTCCCCCAAACAACATTTATACATTATATCTGAACAAACCTCCAATTTTCCTATAATTACAGAAATTGCTCACATCAAATCACCCTATATCTGGACACATATCCACACCTGCACAATTTTCTTTTATGGCTGCTTATTTAGATATTTTATAGTCTTATAGAAGTCCCTATCATTATTAATTGATAAAAAAAGATATCAACAAATTAAGAAAAGAAAATCCCGCCACACAAGTAATAGAGGTAGAGAGATTAGAGTACTTCTGAAGAAGAGTCTTGGGCTGATGACTGAGAAGCTTTGAGAAACCGCCATCTGCTGCTGCCTCGGCTGTTTTTGTTGATTATTGGATTGTTTGCTTTGACCAGAGAAAAAGATAAGCCTCCGCTTGAAATGGGCTTGAGGGAGAACGATGGGTTTGAAAATAATTAGAAGATGACCAAGGAAAGGATAGGCGATGAGAAGTGTAATGCCAAAGATAAGCTGTCGAAGCAGAAGCAGAAGCAGAAGAAGCTGCAGCCATAACTGTTTCTAGTATTAGCACAGAAGATTGACTGATTGAGGAGAAGATTCTTGATAGGCATTAGTAGTAGGTTTAATGCCATTTTTGCCCTCCAAATTGGGCAAGATGTGAATATGAAGTTTCAGTACGACCTTCTAAACGGTAAAAATTTCCGTTGGCCTTCAAACTCAATAAAGTATTTCGATCCCTTAAACTAAAATAGTATTAACTTGTATAGTACTTTTAAAATACGTGATATTATATTATATAAATATTTAAAGTATAAGAAAATAGTTGCGTAAAAAGAATTGCAGAATTTTCCATTAATTGACCCCTCCTAAGTGAACAAACTTTCCAATGTTGACTTCTAACTAAAAAAATCTTAATTTGTTCCTCCAAACCAATAAATGTATTCTAATGAATTATCATTTTGTTTCTATTTTGTCTCGGAATTTTTTATTTTTAGAATCATAATTCTTCAAGACAATAAAAATTCATATTACATATTTTGGCTATAATGAATTTTATCATTTGGTCTAAAAACTATTCAAATGTATATATATATATACACAGCTATGCATTGAGCACAAAGCAATTTATTCTTTCGCTTTTTACTAAAGAACATATAGGCATAGACAAATATAAGGGTTAATTATACTTTACCCCTTAAATTTTAATATTATTAATACCTTAGTTCCTAACGTTATCTTTTGAATACTTGAATCCTTCCGTTATGCTAACTAATTTTTTTTAACCATTTTACCCCTATTCTATTCAGATCTTTATTTTTTGTTTATTCTTGTTTAATGAATCAAAATTTTATAAGGATTAGAATTAATTCAAACAAAACTTGATATGAATAGATGGTTAGAAGTATAATTCAGTATTTTTATGATTTTTTTAGTCAAGGTAAATTAAAGAAGATAGAATGGTTCAAAATCTGACCGACATCATTTTTTAAGCACATATCTTCGCAACAGACAATCAATTATAACATTTCACATCTTATTTCTTTAACTTTAAATTTGGTTAAATAGAAAGATAAACTCATAATTTCAAAAAAAATGAATTAATTTTTGTTTTTAAATATTTTAGGCCAACCAAAATAAAAGGAAATTAAAAAAAAGAAAAAAAAAACAAAATGCATTATTTTTTGTTTTTGTTGTTAGTAATAGTAGTTATTGAAGGGATGGAGAACAAATGAAGGTGAAAAAAATAGAATAGAATGGTTAAAACGTTGAGTTGACATAACAAAAGGGTGTTTAGTGTTCAAAATATAATGATAGGGACTAAAATGTTAGTGAGTCTAAAGTCTAATGGGGTAAAGTGTAATTAAATAAAGTGTATATTTGTCTATTTAGCAAAAATTTTAGACAACGTTAGAATTGATCATTAGTTTAGGGATTTTAGTGCTCAAAAGATAATATTAGAGACTAAAGTATTAGTATGTGGACTCTAAAGTTAAAAGGAGTAAAGTGTAATTAACCCCAAATATAATTCTAAGAAAAAACAAGTATTTTATACATTTTGTGGTAGAAAATCATTAACTTTGATAAGATCAACTCACAATGGGAAAAAAAAAAAATAGAACTAAAACAAACGGCAATATTAGAATTTTTTTCAGTTTGGTGGATCAACTCTTTCAGTTTGAAGTGGTACATTAGAACATTTGTTTCAGTTTAGAAGGTCAAATTGAGATTTTTATTTTTATTTAGAGATCTATATTAAAATACTTTTTTAGTTTGGAGGGCCAATTAGGAATTTTTTCAATTTTGAGGGACATATTAATATTTTAACCCAGTTTGGAGGATTAAAATGGCATAATTTAAATTCTCTGATCCAAATAAATGAACAACTATTTTCAATTTTCAAGGGTATAATTGCTCAGAAAAAACTTATAAGGTAACACACCAAATACTAGTCTGAACCCAAAGAGGGTATATTGGTTTTCGACTTAACTTCATATGACGAATTATTTAACTCTGGACATGGAAAATCAATAAGTCAAATAAACTCAAAGTCAAATAAAATATAGTCATCTACATTTAATTTATTTAGTTAGGTATTGGAAAAAACTACTCGCTAGTTATCTAATCTAATTCATGATCTCAGACTTTTAGTATATCAACCAATTCAAAATATGTCCATAATCACTAGATGTCAAAAAAAAAAAAAAAAGGAACATACTACAATTAATTTAGTTATTACAAATTTGTAATAATAATATCAAGCCCATAGCCATTACAACCAAAATACATAACCGAACAATAAATCATTCAACAGTTCAATGAGGCAATATCACTTACTGCTTTAACAGTGGATAGTCCTTCATGTTTCAAAAGTTAATTATAATTATTATTTTAATAATATATATATATATATATATATATATATATATATCATACATTATTTAACTCTATATATACTAAAAGTAAATTAGCAATATATTTTAAAAACTCTATAATAACGAATAGAGTTATTCTATCATCTAAAATTCTTAGAGTTTTTTCCTATTTTTGTGCTTAGTATGTGTTTGTGTACTATTAGGATTTTTAGTTTTATTTTTTGTGTGTTTTAGTATGTTTAATACTTATTATGTTTGTTTGCTTTTTTAGGCTAAAAATCAAGATAAGGTTTATGGGCAACAATTAGTCAGACACAGAACAAGTTTTGATAAAATATAAATCTTTGTCGTGGCCAAGAAATCCAAGGAAAAAGTCTTCGTCGTGGCCAAAACTTAGAAACCCTAAGCCCAATGAAGCTCGGGCAGCAACTCTCAAATGTAAGAGTAAAATTCTTGGCCGCAACCCAAACCTATTTTGTAAGGGTAACATGTTCCAATTCAGGGTTTCCCTGAAACTCTTGCAATCCTACTGTAAATATAACATTATGTTCCATTTTCCTCAGTAGGGATTAGATGTTAGAAGTAGGAATATTTCTTAGTTGTTAGCTTATATTAGTGTTAGATCTGTGGACCTAAATTAAGTTTTGTTTAGCCAAGTTTCAAACTTTCTTGTTAATTTCCTTGCCTATTTTATGTTTCAAGCATGGGATTATTTATTCTAGTTGTAAGGTGTTCTATTTATTTAAGTGATGTATGTTTTTTCTTACTTTCTTTATCTTTGTTTTTTGTTAATGTCTTCGATTATGCCCTAGTTAGCTTTAGTTTAGGGTCAGATAATGTTAATTCACTTGGTGATCTAGAATTCCATGTTGTAGATAATCAAATTTAGCTTATTCCAGGTGGTAGGAAGAATTCTCATTTACACTAGTTACATTGATAGACCCATTTGACACATGAATTGAAATAAAATTAAAACTGGGAATTGATCTCTAATTTGGATGACTGAACCAACTGATCGAATGAATTTACGAAAACTTACGAATTAACTAGTCTAAACCCTAACATGCTTTAAAACCCCTTTCCTAGTTGTGTTAGCTTTTAATTTAGTTTATCAAAATCAAACCCTTTTCATTTTCTATAGTCTAAAAGTGAATTAGTATAAATGTCAATAATTATCAACCAATCCTTGTAGGATCAACTCCTACTTCTACCACCTATTGTTTGACCTTGTATACTTCTGTATCTTAGTAGAAATAGGTCATATAACAACTTTTTGGTGCCATTTCCACGATTGTGATTGGTAATATTGGCTAATTTAGGTAAATAGCTAATTTGGACATTTTTCTTTTATTTGTTTCATTTTTTTTAGTTTGTTTTATTGTTTGTTTTGGTTATTGTTAGTGTATTCACTATAAGATCATGCAAAACATGGATTATGATCAAACATGCCAAGAATATGACCAAGTTTTTGATTTTGAAGGCACGAATTCTTGGCACAAATCTTATAATAATATTCCTTTTCCTTATGTTTATGAAATGGGATAGTACAACCATTTGGAGTCTTACTGGGGCTATCAAGGTCAATATTATCATTGTCCATCTCAAGAGCAAATGAAATTGGTTATGAGTGACTCTCTTGTATTCAACAAATGGTAAATCTCATTCAAGAGATAGGAAAGCACACAAATGAGTTGAGGGAGTCAAACATGGAAACTAACCTTAGGCATCAACCACCACCAAATGAAGAACAAGAATATGCAAGAGTAGAAGAGGACTTGACCATCTTTGCAGAACAATTAAGTACTTTTATACATGCAAGAAATAAAAGATAGATTCAAAGGTCTAGCGGCATCCCTACAAAATATACAAGCTTAAATCAATGAAATTACAAGAAAGTTGGTGGGTGACATGCAATTTCCTACACTCTCACAAGTACACAGATCAAATCAAATAATATAATAATGAGTGAGTATCATTCCCACGACCACTATTGAATAATCACTGAAATGGTTAATTTTCCTATTATTTGGACGATTTTTAAGAGTTTGAAATAAATGAAATTCATTTAAATAACAAGAATTAAACTAGGGCTAAAATTAACTAAGTTGAATTCAAGATGTAAAGAAACATTTGGACTTCTCGGATTGTTGGGCATAAATTCAGCTCTAGTTATTCAAAATAAGTTTCCAAGATTGCTGATAGAATTCCCAAATTCAGTTATTACCCAATGATCATGTAATAATGACTATACTTTTACAAAATTAATTGTCTTTGGTCAAGAACAAATAATTATAAGTAAAAGCAAGCTGATCTAGATCATGGAATTCCTATGGTGACCATGCAAATGGAATTAATCCTTGGTCTGGTATTAATTTAAATTCGCAGCATTTAATACTCAATCTTTAAAATGCCATTTACTTGGTGAGTCTCACAACATATTCATTGAATGAATGCAAATAGTGATCAAGTATTTGAAATCATTAATAATATATACTCAACTTATATGAAAACCAATCGTAAATAACATTAAAACATAAGTTTAGCCATCACAACTAGCTACATCTTGAAAACCCTAACTAGAACATTTAGCTTATCACTACTACGAAAGAATCCATAAAAGTCATGAAAAGAAATCTTTAAATTTATTTTATAAATTAGTTAAATTAATGAATAAAATACAATAGAAGACACTGAAATGATGATTCAAGGCTGTCACCATTAATTCTCCAAGCCTTAGCATTTCAAAGTTATGAAGAAAAGAAAAAACCCTAATTATGGCTGCAAGAACTAACAATGAATAATTGATATAAAACTAGGTCTAAGGGTATCTATTTATAGGTTTTTAAGTGTAGAAAGATCTATGGTTGGAATAGCTTCAAAATGGATCAAATCGGACATAAAACGGACTCACTACTACTGCAATTTTCACGGGCACTGTGAGCATCAGCTGGGCGCCCCTCCAGTGCTGAATTTTTCGTCTTTTCCCGATTGCTCCAACTCGCTTGCTAATAATCCAGTTGGACCCCAATTCATTTAAAACCAATAAAAACACATCAAAATGCATTAATAAATTATCATAAACACATAAAACAATAATTCTAACTAAAAACCCTAATTTACTCAAAAATTCATAAAAACTCTAAAATAAACACAAAGAATGCTCAAGATTTGTAACCAAACTTAGCTAAAATATAAGAAAATAACACTCATTTTAGAGAATTATCAGTGGGTAAAACTCAAAACGTACCCACAACCAATTCAAACCCTATATAATGGTATGATACGGAAGTGTATGTGGAACCATTCAATTAAGACTCATCATTGTTAATAGAAGAATCAAGTTCGGGGGCTATGACCAACATGAGGAATTTTAATTAATAGCTTGTGAAGATGTTCAAACCAGGAATAAAGAACCTCTTGGAGTGGAATTCTCAATAATCGGGTCATTCAACACTTGTTTGGAAGCACTATTGAGTCATCTTGAGCAAGAGTGTGAATTAACCCCAATATTCATAAAAGATGTGTCATCGGTGTATTTGTTGAAAAAGAGCTAGCTAATGCAAGGAATGGAGAATGATGTATACCTACAAGAGGGAACCAAGGATGATTAGTAGTATTCCAAAAACCCAAGTTCTTTGGATAGTTCAAGTGCTTTTTTAAATAACAAAAGCTTAGACGGTCAAAAGGACTATAACATTTGTGGAAAGCCGTCTTCATTGATTTGAGGGAGTACTCTTCCCTTTTGTGTCTTTTATATTTTAATTTCACTTTTATGTATTTTCATTTCATGCTTTTTACTTTTTTTTATCTAGTTTAGTCTTAGTACTTTAAATTTGAATAAATTAATGTCATTTTTTTTTTCTAATATTGGGCGATATTTGTCAGGGAGATAAGATTAATAAGTAATAGATAGGATCTTGGCTAGGGGTAGTAATTTCGGACATGAGATGTAAGACCCAGTTCAATTTCAACTCCTTGCGTGGTACTAGCCTCAATCTCCTATATTTTAGAATTGAAATTACCCTAAATTTCAATACCTTCGTTCAACACATGGAAATTTTTTGAAAGTTATGGGTGCAAAATGAGATAAGTAAGTATTAAAAGGACTTGGAGTGGTAGGTTACATAGTTATTAGGCCCCTAGTATGATAAGGATTAAATTGAGGGCTAATAACCAAATCTAAATTATTATAAGCAACCTAGGCTAGTAGCTCAATAGAGTATTTCTTCCTACAAATTAAACCAAGTTTTGTTTACTTTGTCTCCCTACATAATCTCAATCCCTTTACAAAATCAAGTATTTGTCGAGGAATATCAGGTGTTATCAAGCTTAGGACCAACATGCACATAATTTGGAGGTAACGAAATTGGAAGTTTTCCATGTTTTAAGAGTTTTAATCCTTATCGTTTATAAGAATTGGATATGTTATAAATGTGTTGCTTGAAGTTTTTTTGTTCTTTTTTTTTTTTTTTTTTTTTTTGCAGTGATGTATGTATTGTTTGATCTCTAGTGAACATGTTTATATAAAGAATTAGTAATTTATATGGTTTATGCTAGGGTTCCAAAAGAGGAAAAACTGGCAACTTGTATTTCAATGTTTAAATCCATGTTTCTTTGGAGTTTATGATTGATTATGCATTAAGGGAATTTGATAAACATGTTTTAGGGTTTGCGTACGAGTTTATAGTTGGTTGTTAGAGGGTCAGAAGTTGGGTTGTTCGATCTAGAAAACTCAAAATTGAGTTGCTTATCCTTCTGGCAGGCATGAATGCCGCGATGTTCATATTATGCCTTGGTGGAGTGTCATGGTGTTTTTTCTCGTTATGCATTTCTAGCTTTCGATTTTCTTTAGGGCTTAATTAATGATTGGTTTTTGATTGAATGTAGGTATATGTAGTGTCTTGTAGTGATGTCTTTTGATGTCTTTAGGTAAGGAACTAAGTTTTTGGACCAATTGCATATGGCCGCTAGATAAGTAGTACCTGAATCCTCTCTATTGTTTTCCTCCATTTACTAAATGTTTATTATGTCTCGACGATATATTAGTTATATTAAATGGTTGATCAAGTATTTTAACTTGTGTGCATATAAGTGTTTGAATATTATGTTTCTTCAAGATAGAGATCATTATGAAATGTAATGATTTCCGTGTATGTAAATATAGCATATGAAAAATGTATATGTAAATGACCCTCTCGATTTATTTCATAATCTGTTTTGTGTGAGCAAGTGGTATTTAACTAGTATGTAATGAAATAAACATGTGGTGTGTTTTTAGTAATATAAAAAAGATTCCAAAATGTGTTGATAGATGTGAAAACACTTTAATATGTGATTAACGATTCATATATCATTGGTTTTGTGTTATTGAATTATGATTTTTGTTTATGAATAAAATGTACTCATTGATAGAATGATTACATAAGCATAGCTCATGTCACATTACACTAGCTCATAGACTCTCATTTGTAACTCGGCATAACAAATGTAATGTTGACCAAGAAATTTAAATGTTGATGAGAAACACGACGGGAATAATGGCTAGAAATGAAATGTCTTTGCATCCCTTGTCTAGTGGTTTGATAATACTTGACTTGGATCTAGTAGCCAATAGAATTATGCAGAACCTTGAGCCCTCACTGTATGCATGTTATTTGTATAACTTAGTTGCATACTTGGATTTATAAGCTAATATTAAATAGGGTTGAGCCATAAAAAATGTCATAGATACCTGTTATTTAGTTTGTAAGCTCATGTGTTTGCTAAAATACTATTTGTAGTTTGCTCAAACAAATGGAAAGGAACCAATACTACTTACTAAGTATATTGTTTGCTTACCCCTTTATTCATAATTGTTTTATAGCTTAGATGATCAAGGTACTGCTGCATTAGTGGGGTCGACTGATTCTAACCAGTGAGGTGTTAGACTGTTCTATGTTCCTTTGTGTTTTTAGTTGGAGCTAATATTTTATTTTGGGGGTGTATTAAGGTTGCAAATGTATGTGTTTGTGTACTAGAAGTAATTTTGTATTTCAATGGCTTGTAGCATTATTATTATTCAATTGATACTGTTTATGTTTCTTATGGTTAATAGTTGCTCTAGGTATCGTGCCTTGCATACTTGGAGTTTTATTTCGAGTTACGTGTCATAGTTTTGAACCTAGAGTTCTTATGGTTAATAATTTTTGTCTCCAAATTTCACAAATGAAAAGCCCTAGAATCAAAATCTTGAATCTAGAGTTTTGATACCACTTGTAGGAATTAATATTAATTTTGTAATTTGAACAAACCAAGAAACAAAGATATAAAGCAATTAGCAAGGCCCTTTAAATAATTATTGGATTAAAAAAAGTTTTGATGTACTCGAAAGAGGCAATAAATGATTAAAGCCACAAGGCTTTATTGATCACAACGCAATCAATGATAAAGAATGGCGAACAGAATTTCAGAGGATGAAATATTTTATTAATCAACTTTTTAATGTAATTTTTCTCAACTAAAATAACTAGGCATAAGACCTTTAAATACATATCAATTTAACCTAAATTTTTAATGGATTCAACTACCACACTTGGTTATAATCCCACATAGTATCAACTTGTAATATAACAATAAAACCAAAATAAATTAGAGAATAAATCCCTAACAAATTCAATTACTAATTTTCTAAATCAATTTTATTAAACTTTCTAAATCATATTTAAGTTTTGTTTACTATGCTAACATCTTTGCTACATGAAGAAGACAAACTACAGCATCCAAATTCGAAAATGATTTTCCTACAACTTTTAGACTTCTTGTTCCCTCGGTTTTTTGTACAGAACTTGAATTTTTATTGACAGGTAGTTTGTGCTTAAAATAAAGAATGATGGATAAGGGTTGAATTTTTATTGACGGGCAGTTTGTGCTCAAAATTAAGAATGATGGATAAGGGTTGGGTATTCGCATGTTCCAATACTCTTTTAATGGGTATCTGATGTTCAGATATCTAAAGGCAAAAGAGATAAATTATGATAAAAAATTAATGACCTGCGAGTAGAGCTGATTAGCCAAAGGGCTTGAGGGGTAAGTACACTACTAGATGTAGATGTGTATACCCACCCTTGTCACTTACAGTTGGTCGACTAATCTATATATTTTTTTTAAGTTAAAGATTTCTCTGGCTCATCCGAACAATGGACTTTATTCGACAGCCAATGAAAAAGTTACAACTAGGACAGGACATCAATTCAGGGCTAGTTTCTCTTTTGCGAATTGCAACTGTAAAGACATGTAGAAATTTCCTCTCAAGAAAAGTCGAAAAACAATATAATAAAATCCAAACGAAATGTTGTAATAAAATTGACTTTTGGATCTTATTATATAATAAATTTTTATTCACAATGTTTTTATTATTTTCGTCTCTTTTGGTATGTTGGAAAAATCTATAAAACTTACATCACTTTGCATTTCTTGTGAACTAGTGGAATATTTTTTTTCTAAATGTAAAATTAGTTTTTTATTGATAAAAATATGTAAAAATGGTTTGAATTCAAGTTGTTTGTGCAAATTTTCAAATTAAAATTATAGGCTAAAGATAAATACAAAATTGAGTAGTAGTAGCATTACATGTTGCGATTACGAAAGTCAAAAACATTCAAATATACTTTACTTTATAATTCTTTTGATGAGTTTTAACTTCAATGTCTAAAAATTAGGAGGTGAATTTTAGCAATAAAAATCACTAGATTTATATACATATTTTTGGGATAACAGTAATGTTGGATTCCTATTTTCCAATAAATTTTTTGGTAGAGTTTTTAAATTGTTACTAAATTGCTTATACTTTAAGGGTAAATTATAATGAAACCCTATGTAATTTGGTTAATGTTCATGTTACCCCGTTATAGTTTTCAAACTTACAATCCGTGTCCTTATAATTTGGATTTTTCTGTAAATTAGATGGAAAGTTAAAAAGTTAACGGATTTATGCAAAAAGTCCAAAATAACCCCTATATCGCTCAAAAAATCCCTCCGTTTAGAGGGTTTAAATTACTAAAATGACCCTTTAAATAAAAATTTTTCAACCTCCTAATGATCACTTAATGAAATATTTGACGGTTTCACTTTAACCCAAATCATAAAGGGGTAGATTATAAGTTTGAAAAACATAAAGGGATAATGTTAATATTAGCTAAACCATCCTATGTAATTTACCCTATTTTAAATTGTTATTAAATTTATAGAATTTGAAACTAATAGATAGTCTTTATCACTTTTCATGCCTTCATTTTATTTTTTTAATTTCGCTGCAACATCTAGTGAGTTTACTTGCCTCTTGCTCCTTTTTATTCTTTTTAATAGGAAGAAAAGAAATAGAAAGATATCACAGCATTAATGAAACATTTTGAGGTTGAATAGCAGTTGGAAATGTGCTCTCACTTGATGCTTAGTTGTAACCTTCTCATTGGTCGCTGAACAAAACCCATTGTTCGGATGAGTCGGAGAAATTTTTAATTCTTGTTTTTTATTTGTTTTTAATTTTTTTGGATACAACAGGCCCTACATTATTAGTCTACTTTAATTTTGGGATAAATTATAAGGAATGTTCTTTTGGTTTAGCTAATATTTAAATTACTCCCCTATAGTTTGTAAATTGATCGTCTCTTGTGGTTTGAGTTAAAATGATACTGTTAAATATTTCTTTAACTGATTGTTAGGAAGCTGAATTTTTTTTTTTTTAAATTAAAGGGATTTTTTAGTCATTAGCCTATTAAACCTCTAAGGAAAGTTAGTTATGCAATTTAACACATGCATAACCCCTCCCTTCTAGAGGAAGGTGTTTCTGAGTCGTAGAGGGATAATAGGTTTAGGGGTATTTTTTTGTTTTTTTGCACAAATTCGTTGAGTTTTCAAAATTCCATTAATTTTACAAAAAGTATCCAAGCCAGAAGGAAAAAAATTGTAGATTTGTAGACCATAATTGAAAACCTAAACATTAGTCAAACCAGAATGAGTTTCTTGTAATTTAAAAATTTTATGATTTGCAAAGGCTATAATTTTTATTTGGATTAATTACATTTACCTTTCCTAATGTTTGGCTAAACTACCAAATCAATCTTGTGGTTTGACCAAAAAAACGAACTAAAACCCCATAATTTGCAATCACTATCATCACCGCAAATTTTATTAAAATATAGAAGATATCTGACCGTAAAAAAAATCAGAGGTGATTGAGCATCAACAATAATCTCTTGTAAAATTCTCTAACCATTGATTTTCCTTATAATTTTGAAAAATAATTTTGTCTTTCTTTTCCAAAATTCTTTTAACAAAGGGTTGGATATTCTTAATTCTATAGTATCATTTAATCACATCATTTCAAATATTCTTCCATTATTTTGACCCATTCAAAACTTTCTTCACTACTATTAAGTGTATGCAAAATCTCAAAATTTTCACCTTTAATTAATTCTCTTTCCATCATGTCAATAAAAAATATTTTATGTACCTTGAGAAAAATTTATTTTTATTGTTTTTGAAATTCTTGGCCTCCCTAACTTATGCCTTGATCAAACTCCACAATTGTATAATCAACCAATAATTTTGAAATGACCTTTTTCCTGTTCGTTGTCCAACACCAACAAAAATAATCACGACAAAATTCCTCTTTTTAGATCATTATTCCAATTAGAATTAATTTCATTATATCCTAATTATCAAACAAGTACTTTAAAACTAACGTCTTGTGGTCCAATTTTCGAAATTTGAATACTCTACAACAAGTTGAGTCTTTGTCTTCAATTTTTTATAATCGCCATAGGATCTAACTCTTGAACTTAGAATTTTGATACCACTTGTAAGAATTAGAATTAATTTTGTAATTTAAACAAAACAAGAAACAAAAACACAAAACAATTAGCATGCCCTATAAATAATTATTGGATGAAACAAAGTTTTGATATACTGGAAAGGCAATAAATGACTAAAGCCACAAGGCTTTATTGATCACGTTGCAACCAACAATAAAGAATGGCAGACGGAATTTTGTAGGATCAAATATTTTATTAATCAACTTTTTAATGTAATTTTCTTCTACTAAAATAACTAAACACAAAACCTTTAACTACATATCAATTTAATTTAATTTTTTAGTGGATTTAACTACCACACTTGGTTATATTCCTACATAGGGGTGTTCATTCAACCGGTGTTTGACTTTTTAACTAGTTTGACTTGACTTGTTTGACTTTCGATTTGAAAATCTCAAAGTCAAAGTCAAGTCATATAGTGAATCAAAAGTCGATTAAAATCAAGTCGTTTAAATTCAACTTGTTCGACCGGTAAGTCAAACAAGTTGAACATTTAATCTTCTTTCATTCCATATTCTAATTCCAAAATTTAGTACATTATCCCACAAATTCATATCATTCCATAAAAGTGTACTAAATTTATAAGTGTACAACTTATTAATGTAATACTTTTGTTTTAATTATTCCATTTTTCACATTATCATCCACATTATGATCTTTTATATAATGTGTCTACAAAAATTATAATTCATATTATATTATACAAACAAGTTTCAAATTGATTATATGTACAAATTTACACACACATATCTTTGTTTATATATTATATATACACATACACACACATACATACATATATACACACATATACACACACAGGGGTTACAAATATTAATATGTGAGTGCGTATTAGTGTATATATTATATATAGATATTAAAATTGATTTATAAAGTCACAAATTCAAAACCGTTTACTAAAATAGTTCAATTGATATAGAAAAATTTTATTGTATCACCAACCCATGTTAAGTTATATCCTATAAGTATGTAGGAATATATATGATTGCCTAACTTTATCTATACAATAGTAAGCTAGTAATCCATTTAATATAATTATTTATAGTAAAATTGTTATACTAATAAGTTATGTAGTATAATTGTATAAGTATATAAATTAGACGTTATGTAAAACATATTTTTGTTTCAGTTATAAGTTATAGAAATTTTAGTATATGAATATAAGAACATGTATGTATAGATATATTATATATAGATATTTCAATAAATGTTTAAATATATATAATTACTTAACTATAGTATTTATATGTATTAAAAGAAAATTAGTAATTCATTTAATTAGTTATTGAAACAAAGTGTTACATTAATAAGTTGTACATTTATATTAATGTATAAGTGCATAAATTACACATAACATCAACAACTATACAAAGAAAAGATATTTAAATATTAAGAAAAAAATAATATTAAAATCAGTTATTAATATATTTAATTATTGAGAATTAAAAATATTATGGTTAAAATATTATGTACACAAATACATTAATATATTATTATAACTTTAGATCCTTAAATATACTAAGTAAATAAATAAATAAACATATATATATATATATATATATATGTTCGACTTATTTGCCCGGTATTTGATCGACAAAGTCGAATGACTTGGTCAACCGGTAAACCAGTCTCTTAGTCAATCTGTAGTTTGGAATTCGTCTGGTAGTTTGACTTGGAAGTTGAAGTCAAAGCCGAGTCAAGAAGTCGATAAATTAATTTGACTTCAAGTCAAAGTCAAATCGAAAGTCTAACAAGTCAAGTCAATTTTTTTCTTCCACTTGACTTGACTTGACATTTTTACTTGACTGACTTTTGAATATCCCTAGTCCTACATAATACCAACTTCTAATCTAATCTAATATTAACACCAAATAAATTAGGGAATATCCCTCACAAACTCAATTACTAATTTTCTAAATCAATTTCATTAAAATTTCTAAATTATATTTGGGCTTGGTTAATATGCCAACATTTTTGCAATATGATGGAGAAAAACTGCAGTATCAAAATTCCAAAATGATATTCTTGCATTTTTCGGGCTTGTTGTGTCCTCGATTTTTTGTACTGGGTTTGAATTTTTATCGAAGAGCTGTTTGTATTTAAAATAAAGAATAATAGGTAAGGGTTAGGTATTTGTATGCTTCGACCTCCTATCAGTGGGTATCTAATGGTCGGATATCTAAAGATATAAGAGGTGGATTAGGGACAAAAATTCATGATTCACAAGTGGGGCTGATAAGTCAAAAGGTTTGAAGGGTGAGTACCTCCCCCGTAGCTAACCCTGTCACTTACAAATGATCGACTACTTTGTATTTGTTTTTTAATTGTTTCTAATTTTTTTGGGTACAATAGGTCCTACATTATTAGGCTACTTTAATTTTGGGATAAATTATAAGCAACTCACTTGTGATTTAGATAATATTCAAATTACCTCCAATGAGTTGCCTATGATTTGTAAACTCAAAATTCGTCCCCTTGTAGTTTTGGAAAAAGAATTATAGGTTTGCAGATCACAGGAAGAGAGGAATGAAGTAGGAGAGAGAGAAGGGATGAAGCTTTTGTTGTATTTTTGACATTTCACTACATATTTGATTAATGGAAGTTATTGTAAGGCATATTTGTTATTTGACCAGATCACAAAGTTAATTTATTAATTTAGTCAAATCTCAAGAAAGGTAAATATAATTATCCCTTTTTATATACATGTATTTGGTTTTCAACATCTGGTCAGCTAGGCATGCAACATTAATCACGATACATTATGTCTCATCATATTAGTACCTCCATCCCATGAAAATTGTTATTATTTGACTATTTTAGTCAACATATTAAGTTTTCATAGCACAATTTTATATAGATTTCATGAACTTTTTTAAAATTTTAATTTTTATGTGTTAATATTTGATATAAAATTCATTTTTGTTGAATAAATTTCATTAAAAATTGAATGTGATGCAAACTTTTATAAATTATTAATTACAAAATTGCTCTGTTTGATCTATAGCAAAAAAACTGATCGGATGGAGTATTATTTTATCATAACATTCAAATACATATTTGCATTCTAGCATTGCATATATTAATTTTCAAATTTAAAATCACATTTTTTTTAGTTGGAAAAATTACTATTACAAACTTGTCTTTCTTTGTGAAGTTGACGTCTAATCTTGCTTAATCTCTTTATTTGTGCTTTGTCTAATCTTTCCTTCATGCTCTTAAAGCAAAAAGAAAATGATAACCATTTCAGTTTTTTGTGTCAATTCTCACTGTGCTAATTGATAAAGGAAAAAATAGGCAGAGAAAGAGTGAATTTGAATATGTCATTGAAAGGGTATAAATTGTCTCCCTTAGTCATATATTTCACATTGAAGTTTTAATCGACACTTTGGCCATACACGTATACAATTTACAAGTTTACGTTAATGAACTTTTACAAATGACATTCCCTCGTTGGGTGTCTTATATTTTTGTATCATTAGTAGAGCAATGTATCAATTTAGTCATTAAATTATGATCTAATTTTTATTATAGTCACTAAACTAGTTGGGTGGCCGAAATAGTTATTAAATTTCTTAAACTGTGTCTAAGAAATCATTCCGTCTATTTTATCCATTAAGCGCTCCGTTAATGACTTTTGGCGGGGGTAAAATTGTGTAATCACTCTTTTTCATACTTTACCTTCAACAATTGTCAAAATGGCATAATTTAGACTTAAAATATGTCAAAACGACGTATTTTTGAAGAATTTCCCTTCCCAAAAAAAAAGAGTAGGGCTGTCGGGAAAGGGGGAGGTCCAGACGGGGGATAAAAGAGGAGATCGCGAAAGAAAACAGTAGGTCAGATATGGGGGAAGAGGGAAGGCCCATATCGGGAGGCAAGTGGGGGAGGTCAGATGGGAGAAAAAGGGAGCTCAGACGGGGAGATGAGCGAGGTTAGACGGGAAGAGAGGGAAAGATCTAGATCAGGGAAATGTAAGGATGGTGGGCCATGGAGGCTAACTGGTACTGGAAGGAGGGAAATGGTTGGCGAGGTTGGGGTGAATGGAGGGAGGCGTGGTAGAAGAGGGGGGAAAGAGGATGGTAAGGGGCTAACTAGGGAATGGAAGAATGGAATATGTGGTAGGTTGGGCCGAGACAGGTGGGGTAGTAGAAAATCTGGAGGTGATGGTGATGGGTTGGCTAGAGGAGGGTGAACTTGGGAATGGGTGGGATGGTTGAAGGATAGGGTGGCGGGAAGAGAGGAGAGACAAGGTAGTGGAGGACTGACTGAGGGATAGGAGAATGGAGTGGGTAGTGTGCTGGGTTGGGGGAAGTGGCGTGGCTGGAAGATAGAAGAGAGAGGTGATGGTGGTGGGTTAGTTGGAGAAGAGGGACTAGGGAATAGGTAGGCTAGTTGGAGGTAAGAGGTGGTAGGAAGAGAGGGAATGATGGTGGTGGTTTAATTAGGGGATGGGAAATGGAAAGGGTTGGTGGCTGGCTGGCAGAGGAAGGGGGTAACAGGGCAGGGATAGGGAAGGGAGGAGGTTTCAAAATTTAATTTTTGACTTCAAAATTTTCATATCTTTTTGTATGACCACTCTTATACTTTAACTATTTTTTCATCACCTAATTTTGGCCCCAAATTCTTTTAATAATGTCAATTCAATGTAGTTGGACAATATTAAACCTCAAAAAATAATTTTCATTAACACTAACTGTTAAAATAGACAGAGTGATCCCTTAGACAATTTTAGAAGTTTGGTGATCTTGTCGGCTACCCAATAATTTGTGGACCAAAATGACAACTAAAACATAGTTTAATGACCAAATTGACACTTTACTCTCATTAGTATGGCTAAGTTTTGTGCATGGGCGAAGCCATATAGACTCCACAGTGGGCAATTGCCTCATTTAACTATAGGAAAATTGTACAATAGCCTATCTAATTTTAGTATTTTTACAAATTATCTTACAATTATCTTTCTTAAACTTTTTTAAATTAGTCTCTATATTCTGTGAATTGCTCCCTAAAAATTTAAGATATGTTTATTACCCCTTTATCACAAAATATGTGTAAACATTTCGTATATAAAATCTGCATTAAATATTTATTTAAACTTACTTTATCATAAATTTAATTAAATTCTAAATTACCAAATTTATCTAATCATATTTGTATTTATTATTAATCTAAAGTTTACGCTTATTATATATTAAAAACATTCTTGGCCCCACTAACCATAGGATCCTGGCTTTATCCTTAATTTTGCAAAAAATGATTAGGTTCACTTTGATGTACAGGCTCACCCGTTGAATATATATATATATATATATATATATATATATATATATATATATTATGATTTAAAATGAATCTTCTCCCATCCTTGATGACTCGAATTGATAACTAATAAATTATTAGAAGAAATATCTTACACCTAAATTGTATTTAGAATGATATATTGTTGTCATTTAACATATATAACTAAAAAATTCTAAAATAAATATGATACATACAATACTATATCATACATCCGTTGATCATGAATCTACCATATCATCTAAGAATATCCTCTACATGATTCATGTATTTTCTTAAATAAACAAGAAGTCTACAACCGGCACATCTACCAAGCGTACGTCAATATTCCAAGTTTTGCTCAACTATCCCTTAGTAGCCCTTACATGTGCGTTGTGTTTACTTCGGTGTTATCAAGTTCTACTTTCATATCAGGTCATTCACAGGAAAGCTGGTAAAGAACAAAGCAAGACAAAATGGAATTGGAAATTTCCATCTCGAATCAACAAAAGCATTTTGTTCTTGTACATGGTGCCTGTCATGGAGCTTGGTGTTGGTACAAGCTCAAGCCACTGCTCGAGTCTGCCGGGCATAGCGTCACAGCTGTTGATCTAGCAGCGTCCGGCATCAACACAAAAAGTCTACTTGACATCTATACACTCGAGGACTATGCTGAGCCATTAATGGAACTCATGGCTGCAATTTCTCCCGATGAGAAATAGGTCGTACTCGTAGGCCACAGCTATGGTGGCTATAGCTTGGCTCTTGCCATGGAAAACTACCCAGAGAAGATATCAGTTGCCGTCTTTCTAGCAGCCCTTATGCCTGATATTGAGCATCCCCCTTATTATGTTAGAGAACAGGTAACCAGATATTTCATGTATAGCCTAATTTCAAGCACTGTTTTCCAATAAATTTAGATGCGCTTATTAACATACATTAGGAAGAATACACGAATAATAACTATTCCTGCTATCGCCTCTTGTGCAGTTGTGCTCAAACTGAACATTTCTGAAATAAAAATTTCCTTTTCTTACCAGTCCAGCCTAAAGATTTGTCAAGAAAATTTCTCCAGGTTGAACATTCTAGTGTTTGATGTTGATGAAAATGGAAGAAACTGAGATGAATTGAACGCTTGAAAATCGTTGAATTGTACATAACTTTTCTCTTACTAGTCATGTTGATTGAAATTATCATTTTTGTGATTCATGTGTTATTGATGGATAAAATGCTTGGACAGTACTTGGAGAGGTTCCCAAGACCGGATTTGGACAGGAAATTTTCATTGTATGGTAGCCCAGAAGAGCCAAGGACAATGATGTCACATGGGCCCAATTCTCTGTCCACCTTCCTCTACCAACTGTGTTCCACTGAGGTAGGTCACCATCCTTATAATCAGCTCAAGTATAGAACAAGTTAAAAATTCGAATTTAGTCGAGTATTTTTATAAATTCTAGAATTGTGTTTACAATGTCAAAAAGCATACTTATTTTATGCTTGATACTTTTAGAGCAATGATATTGACACAGCAAATATCTAATTGTAACAGTTTTATTTTATAAAATGCTAAAAATACCCTCTTCCAGAAAAACAAAACATCTCCCGTAATGGAAAACCTCAAAAAATGTTCCCCTGCGGATTTCTGCCGTATCCCTTCTCCCCATAGTCCAACATCTCCCTTATTCCCAAGCCAAGCAAACAAAAAGCAGAAAGTAATTAAGGGTTGCAGTTTGCTTTTTGCATGAATATTTAAATATGCCAAGACCAAAAAGGAGAGGATATGAGGTAGCGATGTAGACGGGGATTGCGTTAGATGGGCGGGTAGGTTAGATCTGGGATAGGGGGATTGGGGGAGTTCAAGCCAAGGAGTAGAAGAGTGGAGGGAGGGGGAGGTGGGGGTGGCGCTGCTGGGCTGGTTTAAATCGCATGGCAAGGAGAAGATGAGCTGCCGAGTTGATGGGTGCGTGGGTTAGATCGGCAGGGAAGGAAGAAGGAGGAGAGTGGGGGTGGAACAGGAAACGAGAATGGGGCTTTGGTGAAGCGTCTCCTCCGATTACACTGGGATTGTCAAAGCTGGATGGAGTTGTGTAGGATTTTGGAAGAGATAGTAGGGGATTGAAGTGGTCCATCTAGATTGAGTTGACTTCTATATGGGTATTTTTGATATTTAAAGAAAATTAGCTGTGACAATAAGATTTTTGTTGTTCACTTTTTATCATTATTTTGTATTTTTTGCTTTTAATATTATGTACATAAATGTATAAATGATTTCACCACCAACCTTTATTGAATTGGTAGGTTGTTTGGTTTGCGATCTGACCAGTTGAAACGACTAGTGCACTAATTTAGATTTTTTTTAATTAAAATGTAGTATAATTTAAAATATATTTATATAAAATTTAAAATAGAAGAGAAATATTGTAAATGTGATAATTTTATTATAATACTATAAAATATAATTAAATTTTTAAAAAATATTAATTAAATTTTTAATAAAAAATAAAATTTGTATAAAAATAATTATAAAAAATCAAAAGAATAATAATTTAATAGTTTGGATTTTAAAATATTTAATATTTTGGCATTTTGAAGATTATTTTACAATTTTTTAATTTTTTTATTTTAAAATTTAAAAATTACAAAAATGGGTTAAATAAATTTTTTTTTTTGATTCACGATTTTTTTGAATTCTATCTAATTTTTTATACAAATCCTATATATAAATGATCAGACTGGTAGCTTTTCTAATTCGATGTGTATACACGTGTCGGACCAGTTTTTTAAACATTGCCTAAACGGGCAATGATATTGCCACAGCTGATTTTGAATAAAATACCAACATTGCCCTTACTAAGTCAACCATTTTTCCCCTCCAGCGGATCCCACGCAAAGCATTTGTTCTCTTCGAAATTGGAATCTTTCCTTCAGGAATTCATCCGTTCATCGTGATTATCTTAATCTCAGTTCATCGAACCACATCTTGAACACTTAATAGCACATTTTCTTCTCCGTTTTTTGTTCTTGTGAACAAACTGCTTTATCCCTTTGCCCTCCATTTTTTTTCCCCGATGTGCAAGTTTTGCATTAAATCAATATGGGTTCCTCGTTTTTTATAGACCAATTGGTAGTACAAAACATCAACACATGACAAAGAGATATGCTGAGGAAGTGGTTGGTGCGGGGGTAGAGATCGGGTGGGCAGTGCAAGGCTGATCGGTAATACGGATGCTCGGACCTGATGATGCCTTGATCGGACTCTGGAGTTTGTACGGTTGAACGAAGGTCTCCGACGAAAGCGGATCTAAAGAGGTTGGCTCTAAAAGCTGATAACAAAAGTGACCGGAATGTGAAGCCGGAGATGGGAAATGCTTTGGATGAGAGGAGAGATTTAAAAACTTAAGAAAATAGGATAAAAAAAAAGTCTCTGATGTGAAAAATGAATGAAGGAATGGAACTGGTTTTGGCTATGAAATTTGTCGCCAAGGAGGTCTTGAAAGGCACTACTAAACCCGGAATTGGTGATGACACGGACAGAGTTCGGGAGAATTCCCAGAGCAGAAAAGAGTCAAAAGACGTGATTGGGACCCGCGAGAATGAATTGGAGTGGGGACAATTGTTGGTGAGGGTAGTGTTGACATTTTGACAAAATCTGCTGTGGCAATATCATTGCCCAACCTAAACACCTACCTTATGCTTTTGAACGCACCTTATCTTTTTAAAATTAACTTCTTTTCATCCATCTTCCTACCACACTCGACAACCTGATATTGCAATTATTTTTTGTGTGATTAATGAACACATTATTTGTTTCTGCAGGATCTTGAATTGGCAAAATTATTGATTAGGCCAAGTCCCTTACTCAAAGAAGATTTGTCAAAAGCAAAAAAGTTTTCAGCAGAACGGTATGGTTCAGTTACTCGGGCTTATATTGTATGCGATCAAGATAAAGCAGTTGAAGCAGATTTCCAACTGTGGCTAGTCGAAAATATTGGAGTAGCAGAAGTCAAGGCGATAAAAGATGCAGACCATATGGCAATGCTTTCGAAGCCAAAAGAACTTTGTCAATGTCTCCTAGAGATAGCTGACAAATACATATAGACTACACAAAGCATGGGTGTTTTGTCATGGAACCAATTTTATTATGGATCCTTTTATATGTGCATTTTATTTGTGAACACGTGTGTTTGTTTGGATTGAAAATATTTTCTTAAGGAAAATGTTTTCCTTGGAAAATATTTTACATGAAAAAGTCTATTTTTCATACAATTTTTCGGTGTTCGGTTAACAATTATAATGAAAATATTTTGAAATAAAAAATTTTAACTTTAATTTTATGGATACAAGTTAAAAAAACTTATAACAATGGTAATAAATACCTTACAAGTAATTGTGATTAATAAAAAATTGATTTTGTTCAAAATTAAATGATAGTACAATATAATAGTAAAATATGCATAATGATAGTTATAGTACTGTGGACTTATAATTGAGAGAAAAAACGAATGAAAAAGAATTAAAAACGAAAATAAGTTTAGCAAATGAAATTATAAAGTAAGTATTTGAGGTTTAATGTCACTCTTGAATTATTCGGAAAATAACTTACACTCAAAAATTTCGTAAGTTATTTTCAGCCAAAGGAAGGAAAATTAAAAAATATTTTACACCGAAAAATATTTTTCGGTGTTTGGCACAAAAAAAATTTCTGAAAAATATTTTCCTGAAAATATTTTCAATCCAAACGAACACACCCTAAAAGGCAAATAGTCAACATCAGTTGAAAGAAAAATTGGTAATTGACATAATGTGTCTTTAAATAGGGAAATACTTAACTAAACCTAATCTACGATCTCACTTATAAATTTTGTGGTGTAAATTAAATGTTATGAAATCTATGATATCAGTTGATGTAAATAAGATTTTATAAAATTTAATTTTGACCGCAGAATTTACATATGAAATTTAAAACCGAATATATAATAGTATTTTCCGTTTAAATATTGTTTTCTCTCCACATTTATACTACTACTTATGTATTGATCCTCACATATTTTAAATTATAAACTCTAACTATTAAATTAAACATTTTATCTTATGCATATGATATTGATTTTATAAGAATATATGAAAAATGCTTATACCATTACAAATGCATTAATTTACATATATTTTTTAATTTTAACTGATAGTTAGGGTGGTAATTTACCACACAATCCTGTGCGACACAAATGCGATAAAATAGCATGACACGAATATAAAATTAAAATTAACATAGTAAGTTAAGTTGGAACTTACCATGTTTACATCATAAACAAGTAAGATGGCTGGTTTGCGACATAATATGAAAAGGGTGTATGTTTGTCATATATTTAACTTGTGTAACTAGTTTAACTTGTTAACCCGTATGTAATTAACTATAATTGTTTAGCGAACAAAAAATTTATAACTTTAAATATATCCTACTATTATTTTTTAGTGGGCTTCTCTATAATCAAATTATCTTTTGTTTACAATTTTAGTAACATGAATGAAAAGAAATAACATTATTCAAGAGATTTTATTTATTCTTTGTGATAAAACTAAATTCCCAACAAAACGAATTTGAATCTATTTTAAAATAAAGAATGAGAGTCACTATTAGGTATCCGTATACTCCGAATCTCTTTTAGCAGGTATTTGATGTTCGGATACCCAAAGACATAAGGGGCGAGTTAGGGTAAAAAATTAATGACCCACAAGTGGGGCAGGTCAGCCAAAAGACTTGAGGGGTGAGTACCTGCCCCATACAAATCCCTGTCGCTTACAGTTGGTCGACTACTCTATATTAATTTTTTATTTGCTTTTAATTTTTTTTGGGTACAAGAGGTCCTACATTATTAGGCTACTTTAATTTTGGGATAAATTATAAGCAACGCCCTTGTGCTTTAACTAATATTCAAATTATCTCCCTATAGTTTGTAAACTCACAATTCGTCCTTTGTGGTTTGATTTAAAGTGAAACCGTTAAATATTCTTTTAAATGATCGTTAGGAGGCTGAATTTTTTTATTTAAAGTAAACCTCTAATTAAAATTAGTTATGGAACATAACCACAACCCTCTGTCCTTGAAGAGGGTGTTTCTGCATAGTGGAGGGATAACAGGCTTAGGGGTATTTTATTTTATTTTATTTTTTACTTTTTTAGCACAAATTTGTTAAGTTATTAAAATTCCATTAATTTGTCAAAAAAAAAAAAAAATCCAAGCCACAGGGAAAATTATAGGTTTACATACCACAGTTGAAAAGCTAAACATTAGCCAAATCAGAAGGAATTTCTTGTAATTTACTAATTTAAGATTCACGAAATCCATAATTTTTGTATGGTTTAATTACATTTATCCCTGTGATATTTGGCTAAACTACCAAATCAACCCTATAGTTTGACCAAAAAAGGGACCAAAACTGTATAATTTGCAATCACTGTCATAATCACAAATTCCATTAAAATATAGAAGATATGTGAACAAAAAACGGAGGTGACTGAGCATCAACAATAAGTCACTTGCAAAATTCTTTAACTATTGATTTTCTCATAATTTTGAAAAATAATTTTGTCTTTCTTTTCCAAATTTCTTTTGGTAAATGGTTGAATATTCTTAATTCTCTTACATCATCTAAATGGTATCATTTCAAATATTCTTCCATTATTTTGGCCCATTTAAATCTTTCTTCACTACTATTAAGTGTATGCAAAATCTCAAAATTTTTACTGTTAACAAATTCTCTTTTTATCATGGTAATAAAAAAATTTTTATTAACAGGCTGTTTGTAATTAAAATAAAGAATGATGGGTTAGGATTGGGTATAATACTACATGCTCCAACCCTCTTTCAGTGACTATCTGATGTTCAGATATCCAAAGACATAAAGGGCAAATTAGGTCAAAAATTAATGACCCACAAGTCAGGCGGGTTAGCCATAAGGCTTAAGGGACGGGTACTTGCCCTGTAACCATCCTTGTCGCTCACACTTGATAGGCTTCTCTCTCTACTCTATATATATATATATTTATTTATTTGTTTTTTAATTTTTTTTGGGTACATCAGGTCCTACATTATTAGGCTACTTTAATTTTGGTATAAATTATATACAACGCCTTTGTGGTTTAACTAATATTCAAATTACCTCCTTATGATTTGTAAATTCACAAGTCATTCCTTATGGTTTGGGTTAAAGTAAAACCATTAAATATTCCTTTAATTGACTGTTAGGAGGTTGAATTTTTTTAATTAAAGGGTTAATTTAGTCATTTTAAACCTCTAATCTAAGTTAGTTATGTATTTTAATATAAGCACAATCCTCCTACCTAGAGGAGGGTGTTTCTGGATGGTAGAGGTATAGTAGGCTTAGAGGTAATTTTTTGACTTTTTGCACAAATTCGTTAAGTCAGTAAGATTCCATTAATTTAAAAAAAAATAAAATCCAAGCCATAAGAAGAACAATTGTAGGTTTACAACTATAGTTCAAAAACCTGAACATGGGCAAAATCAAAAGGAATTTCTTGTAATTTACTAATTTTATGATTCGCGAAGTCTATAATTTTTATATGGGTTAATTATATTTGCCTCCCTTGATGTTTGGCTAAACTACTAATTCAAAGACTCTGTGATTTGACCAAAAAATCGAACCAAAACCCCATAATTTGCAATCACTATCATCATCGCAAATTCCATTAAAATATAGAAGATATATGAACAAAAAATTAGAGGTGATTTAGCATCAACAATAAGTCACTTATAAAATTCTCCAACCACTGATTTTCTCATAATTTTAAAAAATAATTTTGCCATTCTTTTTCAAATTTGTTTTAGTAAAGGGTTGAATATTCATTAATTCTATGGCATCTTTTAAATCCACATCATTTCAAATATTCTTCTGGCCCATTCAAATCTTTCTTTGCTACCATTAAGTGTATGCAAAATCTCAAAATTTTCACTATTAACAAATTCTCTTTCCATCATGGTAAAAAATATATATATTTTGCGTACCTTTTAAAAAATTTGTTTTCGCCATTCTTGAAATTATTGGCCTTCTGGCTTATGCCTTGATCAAGCTCAACAATTGTATAATCAACCAATAATTTTGATACGACTTTTTTTTCGTTCGTTGTCCAACACCAACACAAATAATCATGACAGGATCTCTTTCACGTTAGGGTCAATTTCATTACATCTTAATTATCAAACAAGTACTTTAAACCAACTTCTTGTGGTCTAATTTTCAAAATTTGAGTATTTTAACAAAACAATCTTTGTCTCTAATTTTTCACAAATGCCCCAAGATTAAACTATTGAACTAGAGTTTTGATACCACTTGTAGGAATTAAAATTAATTGTTTTATAATTTGAACAAACCAAAAAATGAAAACATAAAGCAATTAGTAGGCCCTTTAAATAATTATTGGATGAAACAAAAGTTTTGATGTGCTGGAGAGGTAATAAACGACAAAAGCCACAAGACTTTATTGATCCCACCACAATCAACGATAAAGATCAGCGGATCAATTTTAAAATACCAAATATTTTATTAGTGAACTTTTTAATGCAATTTTCGTCAACTAAAACAACTAGGTACAAGACATTTAAATACATATCAATATAATCTAAATTTTTAATGGATTCAACTACCACACTTGGTTATAGTCTCACATAATATCAACTTCTAATATAATACTAACACCATATAAATTAAGTAATAAATCCCTCACAAACTCAATTTCTAATTTTCTAAATCAATTTCATTAAAATTTTAAATCATATTTGGGTTTAGTTTAAATGCCAACATCTTTGCAACATGACGGAGACAAACTGCAGCATCCAAATTCCAAAATTATGTTCTATTTCACTTTTCGAGCTTGCTGTGTTCTCGATTTTTTGTACTAGGTTCAAATTTTTATTGAAGGGCTATTTCTGTTTAAAATAAAGAATGATAGGTGAGAGTTGGACATTCGCATGCTCTGACCCTCTTTTATTGAGTATCTGATGTTCGAATATTTAAAGACATAAGGGGCGGATTAGCGGCAAAATTAATGACCCATAAGTGGGGCTGGTTAGCCAAAAGACTTGAGGGACAAGTACCTGTCCCGTACCCACCCCTGTTGCTTACAGTTGGTCGACTAACCTATATTTTTTTTATTTGTTTTTAATTTTTTTTGGGTACAATAGGTCCTAGGATACTTTATTTTGGGATAAATTATAAGCAAATCACTTGTGGTTTAGCTAATATTTAAATTACCTCTCTATAATTTGTAAATTCAAAATTCGTCCCCTTATAGTCACTACAAGAAAAATGATTATTTATGACTTGCATTATTTTGTACGTCACAAATGTAATTACTTTGAGAAACTAAACAGTTACAAAAACTAATAATTTCAAATCACAAATGATAGTATGACATTCATTTGCAACTCACAAATACTTTTTGTGACTTTGTAGATAGTGACCATCATTTAAGAATCACAAAACTCAATTGTGACTTGCATTTTAATTTGTGACTCTCAAATTATGGTCACCGTCTACAAAGTCACAAAAATCATTTGTGACTTGTAAATGGAAGTCCATTATTATTTGTGACTTGAAATTAGTAATTTTTGTGATTTGTCATATCACAAAGTGGTTGTATTGTGATTATCAAAATTATACAAATCATAAAAAGTAGATAATTGTTGTAGTGAGTTTTGAAAAAAGAATTATAGGTTTGTAGATCACAGGAGAGAGGAATAAAGTAGGAGAATGAGAAGGAGGGATGAAGCCTCTGTGGTATTTTTGACATTTCAGTGCATCCGTTATACTAAATTATAATGGACTATGGTTAAATTTTGCGAAAAATACTTAGGAATAGTGTACTTTGTTTGCCTTTTATTTCACTACTATTTAATTTGTCAAGTCCTCTTTAGCTGCTTCAATTTATCAAATCTTTTATTAAATGCTTTCCTTACTAGTCTTCTAGTTCTTGCTTTATTTTGATTTAATTGTGTTCCCAGTCTTAAACTTAACTATATATAGTTTATCATGGGTTAGGGTTTTATGAAGCTAATTTTATATGGGTATTGGTTAATGGATTGATTAAGTATTAAATGTTGGTTCGAAAGCAACCTAAGAAGAGGGGTGAATTAGGTTTCTTAAATTTAGCTTGCAAATAATACTCAATTCAAATTTCTTGTACTTGACAAGTAAGATGATAAAAATATAAGCAATTAAGTATAAAATGAATAGAATGAATTAAGAGAGAGATTAAACAAATAGCACATCCAAACTAACTAGCTTGGAGTAGTAATCCACTAAGATACTTCTTCAAATTTGGTGAGTCAATAATCTCAAAAGTACACAAAGTAGGATCACCCATGCTCACACTACCTTCTCTTTAGTTGATCTAATGATTTTACACTAAATCTCGCTTTTGTACAAGATTATCACTCCACTCAATATTTTTGAATAGCACTCTTAAGTATACACTAATACAATATCACTAAAGAGCTAATATGCACTCAAATTGCCTTTCTATTTACTTGTATTCAATGTGTAAGTTAGTAAAATATAATACAGAAGGGTTGGTTTTTATAAGTGCAATAAATCAGCCCCCAACCACATCCTAACGGGTAGATAATAAATGTTGAAAACCTAGCAGTTATAGGTTTCGGACGTCCGAGGTTACTATTGAGCGTCTGAACAATCGTCGTTCTTGAAATATCAAGGAGTTGAGGATGCCGTTCGAACGGCTGAGATTGCGTTCGTTTCTTCGTTCGAATCAGGTATGTTGATGAGTTCATTCATTAGACAGTATAGTGTGTCCGAAAGGTTTGGTGCTTAACCAGGGTTGCTTTTCCTCCGGACAGTTAGCCATGTCCGATAAGATTTTCTTTGGACAGTTAGATGTGTCCGTTCCAGGTGCCTCAAAATCTTTCCCTCTGCCTAACCTTTTGGATGATGCATTGCGTCCGAGATAAATTCGTTCGGACGAACTTGTGCATCCATTGTAGATGCTCTAAAATCTTGCTTTATGCTTGATCTTTCGGACGGTGCATTGCGTCCGTGGTAATTTCGTTCAGACGAGCTTATGCGTCCGAGAAACATAGTGCTGTTCAGACAATGTACTTCGTCCGAAAACTCTGCTAAGAACAAATGAACTAGAATTCCTGCACAACTCAAGTTAAGATTGTTAGATTATATTTGTCATCGTCAAAACCAAGATTGTAGGTCATCAGTAAAATGGACTAATTGGACAATATTAATTAAGAAAATTAACTACTTCTTTAATTAGTTTGGGTTAATTAAAGTGATATGACTCCTTGAACCTCTATTTAGACCTAAACTATATTGGATTTGGATTATAATTTGATCCTAGCGGAGCGGACTAATTGATCGATTTGATTGTTAAAGTTCTATGGATAAATAATCAAGTTTACTTAGTCTAGGTAGTAGATGGGAGTCACATTAGGTTAATTAAATTGATATACTTAATTACGCGAGGGATCATGATTTGGTTACATTTGGGAATCAACATCTATTTTGACTCATGGAATCACTTGATTGGTTTAATTAACCAAAACCCAAGAAATTGGCTAAAATAAATCATTTACTTTAATATCACCTAGCAATCTTCGACTTTGAAAAATATCATTTACCTTCCTTAATTTTAATATATTTGTAACTTTGTCAGCCCATGGCAAAAAAGTAATATTAGAAAAATCTTTTTAGAAGAGAGAGGATAGTTTTATTCCAAAATTATCCTTTCAGTTAGTGAAGTATCTAAAGAAAAAAAAAAGAGAAAATTATCCTTTTAGTTAGTGGAGTATCTAAGAAAAGAAAATAAAACTAAGGGGTGTATCTACAATTATTTACTTGCATGTCAGGGGCAAAAGTTCTATTATCCAATTAGCAGTTGCAACGGCTACTTCTGGTGATAAATATAAGCTATTATAAAAGCCAAACTTCTGCAAATGCATGAGTTCAGGATTTTCAAGAAACAAATGCATTTTAGCAACAAAAATATGTCATCCACAAGTTTTAGTGGGGACTCATTCAAATCACCAATTAATTTCAACATTATCAATTGGTATTGTAGCTGCAACAGGAAAGTTACAATAAGAATATCTGAGAGCCAAAATAATCTAGACAAACTGTACTTTTGTTGTGTTAAGTATAGTTTTTTCAATAGTATAAAGAGAATAAAGCTGTTGAGGTTTGCAATTAAAAGAAACAAATCCACTCAACAAGTGAAAAAGCAGAAACAATGTCAAAAACAAAGCTGTTGGAACAATCTAATATGCTTATCAACATGTTGGTCATCACAAATTTGATGTTATTAGTTATATATCTTCACTCAAATCCAAAAATCAATAGGACTGGCGATAGCATATAGGTGTTGAACTATTCCAATGAGGAGCATTGATTATGCTTGCTGGATCATAGATGATTTCCACCTGAAGCATGTTAACGCTGAAAATATATAATCAATGAAATAATATTTTGTTAAAATTGATCCACTGGTTATGAAATAATCTATGATAATACGACTTAAATGTTAAACATGCTAAAACCCAACATAGGAGAAATTGCAAAAGCAACAACATGAGAACCACACAAAAATTAGGTAAGTAATAATTTCATTTACATTACAAGTTAAACATGCTGCTAAATGGTCTTAAATAGCAATCTTATAATGAGCAAAACACCATCTATATTACATTTCAGATAGTGAGGATTTCATGAGCAGCAGTTCACTTGGAATCCAAGGTTGTCCAAAACACCATCTCTTGTTTGAAAGGCATCCACTAGACTTTTTTGATTCAACTCTTTGAACAAACTTTGAGAGCAGTTTTGCCTCAACAAAAATCACCCTTTCCTTGGCTCTATAAAATGGAGAAGAAGCTACATAGTACACTTTATAATATGGTCAAAAAGATGAAATTGGTACAGTTGTGTTAGGAACTTGGGAAAGAGGGGGAGCTAGTGCATATTGGTGTTCAATTTGGTGCCAAATAATTATGGTGCTCTAGCAAATAAGTGGAAGATATTTATATATTTTTTTTATCAAAATTGGGAGCTTATATTTTGTGGTTGATTGAAATTATTCTAAAAGTACGAAGGGCAAAAAAGTCATTTCATCCTCATTGCAGCTTACTTGGGCACATACTACCATCACAGGGGAAGTTAGTGATACTTTTCAAAGTTAAAGGGTGCTAGGTAGGGGTGTAAACGAGTCGAATCGAGCACGAATAGTGCCCTACTCGAACTCGAACTTGAGCTCGAGCTCGAGTTCGAAAACTTTGACATAGTTCGAGCTCGCTCAAAAACAAGTAAAACGAGCTCGAATTCGAGCTCGAACTCGAGTAGTTCGACTTTTTCGTAGGTAAAATATGTAATTTTTTTAAAAAGTATGGATATTTTAGTAATTTTAACTATATAATAAAAAAATTAAAAAAAAATTATATAATGTTCGAAAAGCTCGACGAGCACTCGAGCATATTATACATATGCTCGAGATCTCTCGTCAAGAGTTTCTGTCACACGATACTCGACTCGAGCTCGAGTCGAGCCTTAAAAATAAGAACTCGTGAGCAGCTAGATAAGTCATATACAGTGCTAGGTGATATTAAGGAAAACCTTCAGGGAGGTAAGTAAAATTATCCCTTAATTTTTTGATTCCCTAATTAACCCACAAGCCGACAAGAGAAAAATCCTTTTATTATTGCGTCATAAATGGGTTGACTTATTCATGACATGAACATAATAATTTTTAACTCTAACTCACTAGTTTCGTATCGTGTTCGTGTCTTTTTACCATTTTATATGGTGTTGTATCATAATTGTTACCTAACTGAGGGCAAAATTTAGAAGTATGTGTAAATAAACACTTTGGAAGGGATGATTTAAAAGAAAATTTTTTAGCTAGATTGGGTCCATAATAGGTATAATATTACTATGTACTCCTTGGTTCGATTCACCAACATCACTCCTTAGTCTATAATCCTTCTCATGGTGATGTGGGTGACTTTGGACCAAAAAAATTAGATACCTATCATAAATCCGGTCCACCTAAAAGTTTTTGAATTAAAATAGTTCTTATAAAAACAAGTATCATTATACATAAGATGTATAGTATAGATTTTATAATGTTATATGGTCAGAATTTAAAATTTAAAATGTATGAGGATTAACATAGCAGTAATAATAGAAGGTAAATGATATTTGCACACTTTTTAACCTTGTACACACCTTTATCCCTTTTAACAAATACAATGATAAAAAATCCTTCATCCACATTACTTCATTTTTATATATCTAAAGTGCTTCTGTTTTAATGTTTACCTACTAGAATAAGTTTGAAAATATTTTATTACTTTGAAAACATTATATAAGTTTGAAATTTATATATAAAACTTTAAATTTTTATAGAAAAATTTCTTTTTTTGCTTAAAAAATATATTTAGTTTATATTAATATTTATACGTAGTTTTATATTAGAGTATAAACGATATTTGACAATTTACACAATATATTTGTGCATATAGAATAATTGATATAATATATAATTTGTTATATATTAAATATTTTAATAAGATTCGAGTACTAATTGGATCAGAACAACCAAAGATATGATTCGTGTATTATAATTATTAAAAGGATCTGGATAATTAGATTTACACATTGATCTAGATTGGATAAATGAGTTTAGAACGGGTGTGATCCGGGTATAGGCCGATAGGGTCTAGACCCGAATTCACCGATTCTGGACCTATTTATCCAGTCTAGATCCATGTGTAAATCTGATTATCCAGATCCAATCTAGATCCGTTTAACTGTTATAATACACGGATCAAATTTGGATCTAATTGTTCTGATCTGATTAAGACTCGAATTTAATTAAAATATTTAATATATAATAAGTTACATATATTAGTTATTTTATATGCACAATTATTTTGTATAAATTTTCCAGTGATTGTCATTATAGTTTATACTATAATGTAAAATATATGCATAAATATTAATATGAACCAAATCTTTTTTTAACAATTACAAAAAAAAAAAAATTCTATAAAATTTTGAATTTTTTATATATATATGTTCAAACTTATAAGATATTTTCAAACTTATTCTAGTAGATAAACAAGGACACTATAGATATAAAAATAGAATAATGCGAATCAAAGGGTTTTTAGTCATTTTACTTGTTAAAAAAGATATAAAAGTCTATAAAATATTGAAAATAATGTACAAATATCATTTGTTTATCAAAATATGTATAGAAATAAATAATTTAATATGTTACTTCAAATATCAATTTTACATGTAACCAATTGTAACTAATTGACATTGACTATTTATTTTAGGGTTAATAACACTTTGCCCCTAAATTATATGGGTAATTACATTTTACCCCCTGAATTAAAGAAGCATACACTTTACCCTCTATTCACATTATTCATCTTTTAAAAATTTTAAAATATCAAGTAATTACAAAATTTAGTTAGATGACTAAAATACTCTTTGTATCACATTTTGATTTTTCATATATTTAATTGATTTTCGACAATTGTAAAAGAATTAAGAAAAAAATATAATATAATAACATATTGATATCTTGAACTTTAAGGAATGAAAATGTATGCAATTGTTGAATTATGTTATATCCGACATTGCAATTTACACAAATTAAGTCAAATATTAAAATTATAAAATACTAAGAGATATCGAAAAAATTACAAAATTTTATAGAAATTATATTGTCATACTGTACTTTTACAGAAAAAATTTTCATAGAAAACAAGCCCATTTAGAAATGTTCTACCACTACAGTTAAACATTTAAATTCGAAATAATATAAAATGAAATATAAAAATTTTAAAAATTTATCCAAGAAATATATTGATATAGATTATATTGAAATATTATATAGTTTATTTGTACTTATTTTTAAATAATTATCACATCACTATTAAAATTTAAATATATAAAAATTAATATATTAAAATATAGTATCAAAGGCATTTTAGTCATTTAAATAAATTTTCTTGATATTTAAAATTTTTAAAAGATGAATATTGTGAATGGGGGTAAAATGTATATTTTTATAATTTAGGGAGATAAAGTGCAATTACTCATATAATTAGGGGGTAAAGTGTTATTAACCCTTTATTTTATAGTGTACTTACATGTTTACACACTTATGAAACACGAAAAATATTTATATAGATTCGATTTTTTATTATACTTGTAGATTTTATAGTTAAAATTAAATATTATAAATTTTTTTTACATTAACTAATGTCATAAATTATATAATAATTAATTTATACCATAAAATTTATAAGTGAAATTAAAAATCAAATCTACGTCAATATTTCCCACGAAATACACTATAGATCATCCTTGCATTAGCTTTATTTAGTCAAACTGTACTTTTAACTTGATTGACTGGTGGCCTTTAATTTAAACCAGTCACAAGTTCGACACTCTAATTACCAATCCAGCGTCAAGTTACACACAATCTGCTAGAATTAGGGATATGAAACTCTAGTCTGGTGTATAAGAGAAATAATTTACGACTAGAAAAATATTAAAATAAATTCGATTTATGATTTTATTTATAAATTTTATAAAATAAATTATATCAGTTGATATAAATAAAATTTTAAAATATTTAATTTTAATGATAAAATTTATAAATAAAATTTAAGACGAAATCTATTTAAATATTATTTTAAGGGTAAGTAAAATATATAATTAGATTTGTTTTTTGAAAACTTTTTGATGAATATTAAATTTTATAAAATTTTATTAATATTATTTATTTTATATAATTTAATACACATAAAATAATCTATATAAGTAAATTAAATATTGAATCCATTTAAATATTTTTTTACGGAATGCGTACACTCTAATGGTGATATGTAATTTTTTTCTATCCCTCCTTGTTCTCTCCCATTCCTAACTCAGTGGTTAAATCGGTCGAACCGCTATTCAGACACGCCACCGAGTCTCAGTGTTGGATCCAATTTTAAAAAACTTGCTCTAAACCGTTCTACTCTGCAAATTCTGTCCATCCCTCCTCGCTCTTTCCCATTTCCAGCTCTCTCTTTCTTCCTTTTTCAGCTCTCTCTCATTGCATCTCTCCTATCTTATCACTAATGAATCAATCGGTGTCTCATTGAGAAGAAAAACTAGATACTATGTTTTGCGTTACTTACACTTCAACCTCCATCTGGATTAATTTGGGGAATTTGAGGGGACCCAACCATCAACCACATGCCAAATTTTGTAGGAAAGAAAGGGGATTCTGTAGCATTACAAGAAGTTCACCAGATTTTAGACGGGCCACCTTCCCACCCACATGCAGCTACTCCACTGGAAAAAAGCATTTTGTTCTGGTCCACGGTGCCTGTCATGGAGCTTGGTGTTGGTACAAGCTCAAGCCACTGCTCGAGTCTGCCGGCCATAGCGTCACAGCTGTTGATCTATCAGCCTCCGGCATCAACACAAAAAGCCTGCTCGAGATTCGTACACTGCATGACTATAGCGAGCCATTAATGGAACTCATGGCTGCAATTCCCGCCGACGAGAAAGTCGTACTGGTCGGTCACAGCTTCGGTGGCTACTGCTTGGCTTTAGCAATGGATCACTACCCAAAGAAGGTCTCATTAGCAATTTTTGTTACAGCAATAATGCCTGATACAATTCATCCCCCTGCTCATTTTCGGGATAAGGTAATATTTAGCCTTTTTTTTTTTTCGACCACTCATATATTCATTAATTAGACTTGCGGGAGCGTCACACATTAAAAAATTAATAATAAATAAACAAAAAAAAAAAATTACCCGTGTTATATTTATGTTATATAACTTACTATTGTGATTGTGTGTTATTTTATAATGAATAATATTAAACGAGAGACACATATTATTATATAAAATAATATAATACAAATGTAATATTAAAAATATAATAAAAAATTAGAGTCTATTAGTAGTGTGTTAGTGTGTTATTTATTATGTATTATTATTATTATTATTTTACAAATTTGATTAGATTATACAAAAGGAATTTTATAAAATGACACAGTAAAAAACTTCTCACACCTTATATATACTTAGTGGGAATGACACTGGGTAAAATAAAAAATATATATATGCATGAATAAAAAAAGTGAAAGTTGCATGAAGTTATTAGAAGTTTATGGTTATACTAATTTCGTTATAAAAAGCATTTAATGGAGGTAATAATAGAAATTTATAAATGACATATATTAAAATTCATGCTCATACACTATATAATAGTGAGAAAGACACACCATATGTACGTGCAAATTTTTGTTTCTTTAAAAAAAAAAAAAAAAAAAAATTTTTTTCAACATAGAAATATAAACAATGGAAATATATATATAGGTAGGCAGGTGGATAAACTTACAACTTATAGTTGATGTTTTTCTTTTTGTTTTTATAGGGGTATAAAAGTAAGCTAATAAAATGACAAATATCGAAAGAAGGTTAAGGTTTTATAAGTATATAGTATAGACTAGTAGAAAAGGTATACTCATAGTGTGTTTTTTTTCTAAAAAAAAAGTAACAAAAAACAAATATTGGAATCTAAAAAGAATTTATATAAAAACTTAAAAGAAAAAATATAGGCAGTGAAAGTTGGATTCGAAAGAAGTTAACGTGTGGTTACAACTTGCACACTTCCTCACCATTGCATATTATGATTAATTTTTTTCCCTTTGTTTTTATAAGGGTAAAAAAAGAAATTAAATAAGATGACACACTGCAAAGAAACCCTCACACTATATAAAATAAGATGAGTAGGAAAGACATATCCAAAAAAATAGAAAAAAAAAAAGAAATACTGAAATCTAGAAAAAATTTATACAATATATATATATATATAAAAGTAGCGAAAGTTGAATAGGAATTAAGTTAGTTGGTGGTTACAACTCGTAAACACCCCTCACAATTGCATATTATAGTTAATTTTATCCCGTTGTTTTTATAGGGGTAAAAAAGAAAGTTAAATAAGTATTAAGACATGCCAAAAGAAAGCTCAGACTTTATATATAGTAAGACTAGTGAGAAAAGTGTGCAATTTTTTTTTTTAATAAGAGTAAAAATAAATACTGGAATCTAAAAAGAGAATTTATACAAAAAGTAAAAAATAAAAGAGAAAATATAGGTAGTAGAAATCAGGTAAGAAAGAGTTTAGTCGGTGGTTTCAACTTTGCACACTTTTATAGGGTTAATAAGGAAAGTTAAATAACATGACACATCTCAAAAGAAAGTCTGATTGATATGTATAGACAGAGAGTAAGAGATTAAGAGTAATGGCGATTGCAAATCCTATATGTCTGCTTAAACACAGGGAAGAAATAAGATTTTATAGATGTCCTATAAAAGTCAAAAAAAGCAAAATATCATATTTCTCATTCTTTTCATGTTCCGAAATATTTATCATCTTCAATAAGTCAATCATAATTATTATCCTTCTTCCACCTTTATTCTTTGTCTTTTTGGGAGGATAATTGCATCTTATTACACCATTCAAATTTTAAATTTCAGGGGATATAATTTTAAAAAAATTAAACAGCTATCAATATCAATAAATTATTATGGAAAAGTCAAATTTTCAAAAAAAGACGAAAATTATAAAATGGGGGAGTAATTCTTTTATTTGGCCTCAACCTCTAAAGTCAATCCAAGAATAACAACAGACCTTATAAACCTAAGAATTTTTTTTTTTTTGTAATTTGGTTTTTCTATATCTTAATCTAGTATTTTTTTTGGAAAATTCTACGATACCATAATGAAACCATTCCGTTGTACTTTAAATACTTATAATATATAATATTATACGTTTTAAAAACTTATATTGTCAATCTTTAAAATCAACCGAATAATTTCCTCAATGAAACTATAAAATTCCCCCTTTCTTTTAAGTTGCAAATCAAAGAATTGTTGTGTATCGAGTTTTGGAGACAGTTATGTAACCAATGAGGCCTTGGTCACTGTTAATTGAGTCTTTCTTTCAATACATATTTTCAAAGTGATGTTCTTCAAAAGTATCGTGAGCGGTTCCCAGCAAAAGATATGTTGGACGCACATATCTCTTCCTATGGTATTCCAGAAGAGCCAAGAACAATGGTGACTCTCGGGCCCAAGTATTTATCGATCAAACTCTACCAACTATGTTCCACTGAGGTAAGCTACCCTACCTCATCGAATATCCAACTACTCCGACCCAACATTTTTTGTTATTAAATACGAGATTTTAATTTGAATAGTTACAATTTAGTAGTAAATACTTCGAACTTTGTTTAGGATCTTGAACTGGCAAAATTGTTGGTCAGACCGATGCCTATACTCAAGGAGGATTTGTCAAGGACCAAACCATTTTCAGCTGAAGGGTATGGTTCAGTTAAGCGAGCTTACATTGTATGCAGTGAAGATAATATTATGGAAGCAGATTTGCAGCACTGGCTAGCCAAAAGCGTTGGGGCGGCAGTAGTGAAAGAGATAAAAGACGCAGACCACATGGCAATGCTTTCTTATAATGCCCCAAGAACTTTGTCAATATCTCCAAGAGATAGTTGATGAACACATCTAGGCAAACATCCTTGTGTTGTGTTTTGCTGCATAAATGATGCCTTGGATTTCTGGCCTACAGTTCGAGGTTTTATATGTTCCGGACTTAATTTAACTATCATGCATAAAAATGTTACATATCCAATTCAAATTTAGCCATGTACACCATTTGTTTATAGTTACAATAAGCATCTTGTCATCCCATATTTAAATTAGCTCAACTGTTGCTACATCTCGCTCGTAATTGTTTGAGACAACTGCTGAAGCCCTATCTGAAGCCACATAGGTATGGTGTAGACTAATGAGCAGCACTGGACTGGAACAGAAGGTAAAACCATCAAACTACTAGAGAAGTTTCCTCTCTTTAAGAATTAAGAAGCAAGTTGCTCTATCTCTGTACAGAATAGTCTTAAGTTGCTAAAGAACCTATACGAAGTTATGATAAGACCAAGAAGCATTCAACCCCTGTTCTAGAGAAATTTCCAAGGACCAGTTCCGGTTCCCATCCTATAAAAATTAGATCAGAATAGCAGGCATGAAAAAGAACGTTCAAAAAGTTTATGAAGTTCGCATAGAGGAACTTAATTACCTCCAAAAACCAGCAAATGCTCTCAGACTCATGTAGATACTGAGAGCTATCCATATTCCAACAAATCCATGGCTGGAGGACAGGATGAGCAAAAATAGAATGCTGCATATTGCCACTGTGACCTGAAGATGAAATTCTCATTTCAGCAAACGTAAAGTTGCTTATTCGGAATGGATAGATGAGAGTTCATATTCATGCTTCTACTTGCACAGAGATTTTAAACTGTTTATGATTTGTCCAATTGTCTTAAATAGTTCCACTTGAAGACTGTGATAGGCCAACTATTATTTTTCCTTTTTTTTTTGGTTGTTCAAAATCATTGGATGAAATATAATGCAATACTATGTTGCAATCCCAAGAATAAAGCCAGTGCCACACCAAAGGTTTTATCATCTTCAATGGCTCCATTCTCGTATTTTCCATTTGTTTTACGTCAGAGAGTCTGGAAACTTCCCTAAAATATGAAACCTCAAGAAGTGATTTCACAAGTAATTACCATAGAATAAGCAGAGTATGCAAAATCAGATGCTCCAAAGTTGACACCATCAAATACAAAGGCCAATGCATTGATTGGTTGAGTTGCTGCAACAAACTGATATTAAAAGAGTTAGTTAAAGCATCAGAAAGTTTTAGGATCATAAGAATGTTAGTAGGGCTGTTCTGAGTAAAAGTTACCGGTATGCCAACGCCTATAAGGTTGAGGACATGGACATCTTTGGTAAATAATTTTGCACCAAACTGTAATCCAAGTCCAAGTATGATTGCTAACATCAAGCCAAGTACTATTCCTAGCTGCAGTATTGATAACACAAGATATCAGAAAGACCCACGTAAGTTTATTGGTTCAAAACATAATTTGTTGTGTTCCCTTTGGGGATGTTTTAGTACCTTGAAGAGACTCTGCAAAACTCGTGATGCAGTGACCATTGCTCGTCTATAGTCTTTCTTTGCTAATGCACTTGCAAGAATTGCCTGAAAGAAGGAAGGATTTGTTAAACCTTTTTGTCTATAAATGTACTTTATTTCCTTCTTTTCTTGGTAATAAAGATGTCTTAGTTCCCAGTCTGAGGTAGTTTGTTTATGTTCAGTGATATTAGCCACCTTTTGCTAAATTTGAATTTATATCAGATTGACAAGATGAATATTTTTTATAATGGCAAAAGAGTAGTTGGTTTATGTTGATAAAGAGGACCATTTTCTGAGGATATGATGGTAACTGGTATTGCCATTTGGAAGAAGACCAATGTATTCGACATATTATGGATCGTCTTAATCTTGTTGTAAAGGAGTTTACTGAAGTTATCTTCTGTGCATATAGAAAGCCAAAAAGTCATATTTTTCATGCAATAATTTTACTAGGAAGGATTCATCTACTCGTCTAACAGAGTCTAGACTCTTAGAGTGGAAAGGCAACATTGCTGAGGAAAAGCATATACACATCAGATGTGTTCTTTACAATGGCATTTTGAGAAAATTTAATTAATAAAAATATTAAATTACACAGAATAGAGGCCTGACAACAAGTGGCCATCTAGAAATATTAAATTATACTTCAAGTAAATGTGGAAATATGCGATAACAAGAAAATTACTCCACATTCCAATCCTGTGATCTGATAGTTTAGCAATAAAACGGTGTATGCATTATATAGTTTTCAAACTTTATTATGCCTCAACATTCTTGGAGACAATTAGAGAAAATATATGATAGTTTAGATAGTGAGACATTAAGATTGCTGCAATAAAGTTCTGTACTGTGATATTATCTATATTTTTCTCTGTGTTCCTTTAATTTGAGTGTCAATCCCTATAATTCATGTAAAATAAGTGATTATAGACTTGCGGCATTATAACTGATTGTAGAACTAATGCATTATCACACTTTCAATGATGTTTCTAACCTGGCCATTGAAGCAACAGCCAAACCATCAGCCAGAAGAGATGTAGCCAGCCAGATCTGCAAGCAGACTTGAAATGCAGCCATTGATGTTGATCCCAACCTTGCAGCCAATGATGCAGCTAGGGTAACACAGAATGTTACTGCTATAACCTTCATCAGCAACAGAAATCCTGAAGCTCAACAAACAGAATGGAAAGTTCATGGATGGTAGCAATTTCTACTGGAATAAGAAAATTAGTCCTCATTGAGGAAACTTTTATAAAACCAGGTTGAGGATAAGAAAACAATGCATAGTATGATAAAAGGTTCCAAGTTCCTAAAACAAATGAGAGACACTTCAATTTTTATTAAACCACACTAGTGCAGCATGAAAGATACTAAGTATACATAAAGCCAGGCTACTGGCCAAAGAGTGCTTTGAGAGCATAAATTCTCTTAGTTTTTGTGTTATTGATACGATAATGGAGCAATAATTTGATTTAAGCCAGACTAGTCCTGGCAGAGTGATTAAAANTGAGAACAGGGACAAAAATTTGATGACATAATGAAACAGGGGAAAGTTTACCAGGTGATATTTTACAACTTTCTTATTTTTGCAAATTCATAGATGTGGAATATGTAGTGGATAATATTTAGCAATCTAAATATGATTTTCCATATTCAGTGAATGTCTATATATCTGGTTGCTTTCTCTAACACTTCCAATGACTTACTAGTTGCATATAATGGAGTTTTCGTGTCCTTAAATCCACGGAAGACTCCTTGCATGGCCAACGAGAGAAGAACTGCAGGAGCACCAAGTGATCTCAACTTCAAATATTGTTTTGCTAGTTTTAGCATAGGTGAATCCTGCATACAAAAGTGAAATAGCGGCTGTTAAAAATCATCAGATTTCACAAATTCAATTTTCGGCCAGAAGAGAAGTAGAAATTTTCCGAAACAGAAATGATCTGAAACAATTTAATAAAGAAGAGTATATCATATAGTTGTTATTGCTGTTTGTACACTACTCACTGGATATGCATTTGTGCCCATGAAGTTTAACAAAGGTTTTGCTCCAGAAATAAGGAATACAGCTTGCATGATGCCAAATTATGTAGCCCATAGAGGCTGCAGGAACAAATTTAATTAAACACTATGTATATACCTATTTGGCCAATGAATGCTGTATCAATCAAAGATGCAATAGGATCAGCAGTTAAAGCCAGTGCAGCCGGGAGGGCAATCCTAAATATTTCCAGACCAAGCTCATCCATTTTGAAAACTGATCTGGTAAATTATTAAGCAAAGTGTAAAACTAATTAATCTTCTCAGATATCTCAAAAATCTTAATATAAAGGGTATTTACTGCATAAAAATATTCAAGAAATTTGACCTTTTCTACCACAAAGATTTCCTCTTGTCAAGGTACAATATCTATTAAATGCAATAGTTAGTAATAGTGGATACCTATGTTCTCAATTGACAGATTTCTTTAGATGTCAAGAACATCAAAACGATAGCAGAAAGCACTTTATCTTTAGTTATGCAGGAATCAAATTGGCATATCTATAAGGAGGACCAATGATATTCACTCAAAGGTCCAACAAAACTAGAACGTTGATGTGATTAACAGTGAGGACTATACATCAAATTTAATTTTGTATTAGACGGACCAATGGGAATAGGGAAGACAAGTTGATCGTGATTCTGCAAGTCGAGGAAAACCAGCATTCAAAGATGAAGTACATTCAAGGCATTCAAAGGGTACATGAAAGTTGAGCATGTCCAATAAGTGGCAGTTGATGAGGCCACAGAAACGCATGCTATGCTACAAGTTGCTCGAGTTAGCTTGAAAGCTTGAACGCATAAAAGTCCAACTCTACAGTATACATCAAGTTTGACAGACACTTCTTTCGAATTCAAGTCAGTTTTGGCCACAACATCTTTTGTTTCACTACCTATACTAATCTTCTACCTTACATCCTGTTTTGCATGTATACTCTGACACTTATAAGACCAAACATGTAAGATATGAGACAAGAAATTAGATACTACATCACAGACAGTGAGAAAGAAGATTCAGAGCGTTAAAAGAGATAATAAGAAATATTACCTTGCATCCTGAAAGAAAATGAAAAGAGGATTCCCCTTGTAAGATGAGTCTTCCTTCTCACCCGTAACTTGAACAGCCGAATCAACTAGCTATTAGGAGTTGTGCAAAGCTGCCAACTTTGCTCAAAATTTCTGAATAGAATAGTGAGATGCAGAAAAGAGAGGTAAAAACAGAAAATATATATGAACAAGAAGATTACAGTATTGCAGAAAAACTATTGGACGTAGAAAGCAGCGTGAGTTGTTTATAGTAAATTACTCAGAAACAATACCAGACAATAATCCAGGGAAAAACTTGTATACGCTCTAAATCTCCAATTTCAGATGCAGCTTCTAAGCTGATTTTTATAATGCGAGCGTCACTCTTCAAATAGTTAATCTTTCGTTTCCTACACGATAGGTGTAAAAATTTATTTGTACTATCCAATACAATATGTACAGTATTATTATACATTTAAAATTTAAAAATCGATTATATATGTGTTTACGTGTACACAACTCGAGATATATCATACTTCAACTAATGTAATGACAAATTAATTCTTTTAAAAAAATTTATGATTCTCTCAAGGTATGATATCGTTGTATTATAAATTTTATACTGTACAAATATTTAAAACACAACAATGTAATATTAACCAACTATAAAATTTTCCAAATTCTTTTCTTCCCCTTAAACTTCAAATTTGTGCCTCAATAATTAATGCCCAAGAATTTGAACATTTGATGGTAGAAGCACAGTCGCACCTTTACGCAAATTAGTTACTCAATTTAGTGACATACTGTGAAACCCCCTTTCGGGTCCCACCTTAATTGATATTGTTATATCTTGCCCATAATTGTCCGGCACCGTCTGCAGACGGGATTCGAACCTGGGTGCAAGGCCTTTTGTTCCCACTAAGTGGAACGCCTTTCACCAATTGGGCTGCAGTTCAATTGGTGATAGGCGTCTCCAATTTGGGAGAACAAAAAAGGCGCCTTTTTTGTGACGTCCCCCTTGTGGGACCCACTACTCAAGGTATTGTTATACCAAAACTATGGTTGCCCGGCACCTACTGCAGTCGACGGAATTCGAACCTGGTCCTTGGCCTTTTATCCTCACAAAGAGTACGCCTCTTACCAATTGAGTTGCAGTGCCGGGCAACCATGGTCTTGGTATAATAATATCTTGAGTAGTGGGTCCCACAAGGAGGCGTCACACATACTAATTTATCTTGTTGTAAAAACCAATAGCAAAATTTTACAGTCCGAAAAATAGAATTCCACTTAAACATAATGTGAGAGGTTTTATTCTGTTATATCAACTTCAAATTTGGTACCTAAATACTTGGTGAATACCCCGATTGCTTTGAACGGTTGATAAAAGTGGTACAATCACATCTTTATACAAACTGATTAAATTGAATCATGTACTTAATTTATCGTGAGAATATGCAACTAATATTACCTGCAAAACAAATATTGCGCTAATATACCATTTACCTTGCATTTCTTGAAGTAATTTAGTCCAAAGGTTACAAATACTTGATAGTCTAGCATTTCACAAAATATTTTTGTTTTTCCTTTTGTTTTGTTGCCATGACAACATGGTGAATACTGTTTTCAAGGAAGATTTTGTACAAAGGCAAATACTTAGGTAGAGCCGATATTTGGTCGCACTTGTAAATCCTGTAGTGTGGATTAAATATTAGAGAATTTATGACATTAACTAATATAAGCAAGATTTTGTAAAATTTAATCCTGACCACAAGATTTACGGATGAGATTTCTAATCTATGTAAGTATTTTCCGTTGTCGAATTACTTGAACAAATTCACTATATTGCGGATGACATGTGACTGAGTCACGTGTGTCCTAAGTCATCAAAACCTAGAGGAAATGAACTTTGTAGTCATGTATGTAACGGAAGATAACCAACTCACTTTAGAGTTGCCAATCAATCACTTAATTTGGGTGTAAATTTAAAAATTTGAATTCCTACATTACTACTCTGTTATTAAGAATAAAAGTTATGTATCTTATCTTTTGGTTCAGTTAAACTTTCTCCTTCTCCTAATAGTAAATATAATTAAATAAAAATAAATTAGACGATTGTCCTTTAAAAAAAATTGCTCTGTACATAATGTAAGATACTCAAGGTTTGTTTTAAAAAAATAATAAAAAATAATAATAAACACCAGCAGCGACTTAAAAGTTAAAATGCTTGAGCGGTTGCCATCTGTCAAACATTTTTTGGGTCTTTTCTTAGGCCGTTCAAGGATTTCAACAATAGTAATGGTAAGTGCGAACTATGGTTCCAAACTATCCGTTTAAGAAAGGCCTAAAGGTTTGCCTATGATATAAGAAAAGACATAAATTAGAAAATTATTGCCGTAGAATACACTGAATGTGCTAATTTAGCAAGGAGCTATTAGAAAATGTAATAACCGACATATATACCAATCTTTTGTTAAGTTTGATCAACTCTTATGGCTTCCAATAGAGTACCTTTTGACAATTGGATATAGCCATATCAATTGCAATTGCAATTGAATTACTTCTTGTATAAAATGTAAATTATAAGTGTATTTAGACAAAGTAATAAAGTGACAAAATCAATGAGATGTTATTAAATTTTTTAAAAAAATAAACAAAATTCGACTGAATATCTAAAATCAATAGTTAATAATTTAATAAAATTTTAATACGAAAAATATATTTAAAAAATAATCATAAATTTATTACATTATAAATCATTTATCGTCAAATTATAGACGAAGACCCCGTAGACAAAATTAATTTGGCCTCACGTTAGAAGAGAGGACAGCCATGATTAATGTTTGGTCCGCAGTACTGAGACGTAAAGGAGTGGTATTCATATTTAACAAAAAATTTACGGTTTTATTAATTCTTTATACAAGGAAACCAAGATAAAATTGCAACTATACTATTCGTAGTTAATTTTTTTAATGCAGATATAAAAATCAAGTTCCAATTCGGCCAAATCATATTTCAGCTTTTAAATCCTCCAGTTTTCTTTTCCTTGATTTTTGCTAGTGGCTGTGGCATAAGTCTACTTTTTATATATCTTTTGGTAAATTTCTGCCATTCTTTTAGCTAAATCATTTTAATTTGTATAGTATAATACTATGCGCTTTAAAAAATTATATTTTACAAATCTTTCAAGATTAATGGAATAATTTACTCATACAATTATAGAACCTCCCTACTGTTTTGATATTACGATGGCAATTGCGTAACCTGAATTTTTTGATGAAAAAATTACTCTACTAAATATAGAAATACTACAAACAAAAACACAAATGCATTTACTAATTAATAATAAAAAAAGAGAGAGTTCGTTAGTGATAAAACCCGTTCGAGACACGCTATGATAGGCATTTTCTTCAAAATAGATTTCTGCAACTACCTTGGTGCAAATAGCAATGATGACGTCCTACTTCCAAGATACAATGAACCACACAAATATTTTCTAATGTGCACTCAAATAGAAGATCAAAATAACTCTCTCTAAATCTCTCAACTGCTCTTGTAGGAATTTAGAATAAATATATAACAAAAGTTTGGAAGAAAGAGAAGAATAAAACTTTAAGATTGGAATGTAGGAATATTGAAAAAATATATGAACACTTTAGAGTTTAGGGGTTGGATATTTATAGAGAATGAAACAATGCCAATGTACTCTTTCCTAGTAGACATATACTTTCAATAAACTCCCAATGGATGTGTTCTTTCATTCATGAATAGACATGACATTCATGAATAAACATAAATATTAGATATGTGTCTTTTCATTCATAAATCATATGACTATTCATTAATAGTTACATTCCAATGGTAACATCCTAATAGATATGTCTTCTACATCAAAGAGATGTGTCTAATAATAATTATATATATAATTTTTCCACGTAAAGGCACATTAAATATTGAATCACTTTAAATTAAATCCAACAATTCCCTACAAGATTCAAAATTTAGAGATACAAAAGTAATTTTTTACAATGCTATCGCTGTGAAGGTGTCTTGTGTACTTAAACCTCACTTAGTATGAGAAATTCCATTCGGAAGAACCATAGTGAACTTGTGTCTTGAACTAGGATTTTCTAACCCGAATTTCAATTAATCATACATATCATATGAGATTTTTTGTCGAGTTCATTAACGGGGACGGTCTTGCGCTAGTATCTTGATTCTTGAGTACTCTAGAGAAAAGCCCAATCTCATAGGTTGCGGCCCTTACAACCACACTCAAATAGGTGAATTATTCAAGAATATGTGTAACGGAAGCATATCCTACATAATTTGTTACGAATTCATTCAAAAAATAAGCTCTTCCTTACCGCTACATTAAGTACCATAAAAATCACGGTAGGACTAAAAATAAAGGTATGGTACTTCTCCAATTACTAAACAGCTTATTTTTACCACATTGAACCTTCGTCTTGAGATCTCCAGTCAGAAAGGTTGGGTTGCCACTATCAGTAATTTTTAATTTATGAGCTTCAGTCCCATCTCTACTGGAAATTTCTTTGACTTGCTTTTTAGCCAGTCCCTTAGTTAATGGATCTGCAATGTTTCTTGAAGATGGAATATAATCCAACACGATTACTCCATTTTTAATTAAACTCATAATAGTTTTCTACCTTAAGCGCATATGTCTCTTTTGCTTGCATTTTGCAATAGCAGCTTGATTATGACAATGAAGGCAGACTATAGAAATCAGCTTTTCAATAATGGGAATATCCATTAATAAATTTTTAAACCATTATGCCTGTTATTCTGTAGCATCTAGTGCTATAATCTCGGATTCCATAGAGGATCAAGAAATACACGTCTTCTTAGAGGATTTTCACGTATTGCTCCACCTAATGTGAACCATATCCGGTAGTGGCTTTGGTCTCATCTGAATCGGAGATCTAATTCGCATCGCTACAACTTTCGAGCACTGCGGGATAACCCGAATAATGTATACCAAGTGATAGCTACCTTTTAAATATCTAAGTATCATTTCTAATGTAGTCCAATGACTAATAAATTCTTATCAGGATTACTTGTATATCTGCTTAATCTTCCCACAGCCTGTGCTATGTTAGGTCTTGTAACATTTGTAAGATACATGAGAGTACCTATAATTTGAGAATATAATAATTAGGAAACAGGCTTTCCCATATTTTTTCTTAGTCTCATATTGGGATCATAAGGAGTACTCACGGGTTTACAATCATACATATTGAATTTTTTAAATATTTTTTCAATATAATGTGATTGTGTAATTGTAATACCCATTGAATTTTGTAAAATCCTAATTCCCAAAATAACATTAGCCTCTCCTAAATCTTTCATGTCAAAGTTATTTGACAAGAGATCTTTAGTTTTTTTTAATAATTCTCATATTGTTACCAAAGATGATAATATCATCTACAGAAAAACATAATATAACACAACCAAAATCAGTGATTTTACTATAAACACATTTTTCAGAGTCATTAATTAGAAAATTATTTGATAAGATAACTTGATCAAATTTCTCATGCCATTGCTTTGTTGGCTTGTTTCAATCCATATAAAGATATTATTAGTTTACAAACTTTATTCTCCTGTCCAGGTACGCAAGTATCCGGTTGTTCCATATATAGATTTGTTCTTCTAACTCGCCATTAAGATAGATGGTTTTAACATCCATTTGATGGATTTCTAACTTATATATTGATGTGAAAGCCTAAAGGATTCGTATTGTCGTCAATTTTGTTACTGGAGAATAGGTATCAAAAGGATTCTAACTTATATATTGATGCGAAAGCCAAAAGAATTTGTATTGTCATCAATTTTGCTACTGGAGAATAGGTGTCAAACCCTTCTTTTTGAGAATAACCTTTTACAACTAGTCTTGCCTTGTATTTTTCTATAGACCCATCTGGTTTAAATTTCTTATTAAATATCCACTTGCAGCCAATAGGTTTACACCCGTTGGGCAATTCAGTTAAGACCCAAGTCTTATTACTAATTAAAAACTCTATTTTGAAATTTATTGCTTCTTTCCAAAATGTCAGGAATATATAGATGACATGGCTTCTTTGTATGTTTGAGGATCCTCTTCTATTAGATATGTATAAAGTCATTTCCAAAATTTTTCTCTATTCTTGCTCTTTTACTTCGTCTAGGATTTTCGTATTGATTTTTCCTTCTTCATCATGCTCTACCAAAATTGGCGCGCAATCAGAAATTTAGGTTTATTTATTGTATTTTTTAATGGTAAAATATCCTCAAAAAATACATCATCTCTTGATTCTATGATAGTTTTTACATTTATATCAGAAAATTCAGATTTTATTACTAAAATCCTATAAGTAATACTATTTTGGGAATAACCCACAAGAACTCCGTCAATAGTTTTAAGTCTCAATTTCTTCTTTTAATTTCTGAACATTTTTACTTTTGCCAAACACCCCCAGATTTTTAAATAATTTAAATTGGGTTCCTCCCTTTCCATAATTCATATGGAGTTGCGTTTAACTTTTTATGAGGAACTTTATTTAGAATGTGACATGCAGACATTCTCAGAATGTTTCATTCCATAAATTGTTAGGAAGTCCAGAGTTCGATAACATGCAATTTATCATATCTAATAAAGTTTTATTTTTCTCTCTACTACACCATTTGATTGAGGTGTGTAAGGGGGAGACACTTGATGGATAATACCATTTTCATTATAGAAACTTGAGAATGTTGTAGAAACATATTCTCCTCCCCTAAACAAACGAATGATTTTTATTTTCTTTCTCTTTTGATTTTCTACTTCATTTTTGTATGAAGTGAACATAGTCAAAGCCTCATCTTTTGTTCAAATATGAAAAACATAATAATATTTTGTAAAATCATCTATAAAAGTAATAAAGTATCTCTTACCATTCTTAGAATAAACTTGAATATCACAGACATCACTATGTATGAGATTTAAAATTGAAGAATTCCTAGTTACAGGTTTCAAAGACTTTCTTAGTAATTTAGATTGCACACAAATTTCACATTTTTCATGTAAGTTTATGTTAGATTTAGGAATAAGTAGCATCTAAATGCATCATTCTCTTAATAGACATATCATTAACATGCCCTAAACGACCATGCCAAATATTAGGAGAATGCACAACATTATAAAGAAATAACTACTATCACTTTTATTATTATTACAAATAACATATTATACATTTAATTTGAAAAGACCCTCAAGTACATAATCTTTACCAATGAAAGATTTATTCCTACTAAGTACAACTTTATTTGACTCAAATAATAATTTATATCCATCTCTAATAAGAAGAGAACCACTAATTAGATTTTTTCTAATATAGAGTACATGTTGCACCCTATGAAGAGAAAAGGTTTTTTCCGAAATTAGTAATAAATCTATTATTCCTTCTCCCATCACTTGTGCAACAGCAACATTGCCCATGTTTACGGATTTTCCGTCAAGGACTTGATATTGTGAGAACAAAGATCGGTCAGCACAAACATGAATATTTACACCGGTGTCAATCCACCAATCGGTATATGCACACACTATATTGACCACCATAGGAATGAGTGAAACAAACCTTTCGTCAATCTCATTTGTTATAACATTGACTTGAAAATCCGGTGTCTCGAATGTTTTTTTGCTTTTACGATGTCGACAAACTCTGGCCATATGTCCAGATTTTTCACAAACAAAACAACATCTCTTCTTTTTCTTATTAACATCGGATGGATTTTTAGAAAAATTATCTTTTGAAAACTTTCTCTTTTAAGAATTTAAACTTTTTCCTTCAACAATGTTTACTTTTTCCTCAAACTCAATGGACATTTTATCTTTATCTCTTTGTTTTTCTTCAATTTGAAGAGAAACAATTAAACTGTTCATGGTTGGAGTTTCACGTTTGTGTTTTAGGGATAAAGCAAAATATTTCTATTTTGGAGGAAGTTTTTCAAGTAAAGCACCCACATGAAAATTTTCACACATTTCAATATTTTTCTGATTTAATTCATGAATGAGATGTTGAAAAAAGTGTGCTTGTTCTACCAAAGATTTATTATCATTTATCATTTTAAAATCTAATGAGAATAAAGAGATAAATATCATAAAGATTGCTAGATAAAGCAGATAAAATACGACCATGGCAAAGATAGTCCTTATCTACTACATTTTCAGTTCCACTTTTGTCAGTTGAACTAGAATCAGAATTTTTATTTGAAGGATCAATGGGATTTGAGATGATAGAAAAAAATCTTAAGGTTGTTAACCAATAACGCATTTGACTTTGCCATCTACGAAAATTTTGTCCAGAAAACTTTTCTGGTTTTGCAAAATTTTGTTCTTCTAAAGAAACCATCCTTTTTTTTTTTTTTTCAAAATAATTTTAATGTACTTTGAACTTGATGGAAAAATTACACTACTAAAGATGAAAATACTATGAACAAAAACACAAATGCACTTACTAGTTAATAATAAAAGAAAGAGAGAGTTCGTTAGTGATCAAACCCGTTCGAAATACGCTATGGTAGGCGCTTTTTTCAAAGTAGATATCTGCCGCTACCTTGGTGCAAAACTAGCAATGATGACGTCCTACTTTCAAGATACAACGAACAACACAAAAATCTTCTAATGTACAATCAAATAGAAGATCAAAATAACTCTAAATCTCTCAACTGCTCTTGTAGGAATTTAGAATAAATATATAACAAAAGTTTGAAAGAGAGAGAAGAATAAAACTTCAAGATTGGAATGTAGGAATATTAAAAAAATATATGAACACTTTAGAGTGTAGGGGTTGGGTATTTATAGAGAATGAAACAATGCCAATGTACTTTTTCCTAGTAGACATATACTTTCATAAAACTCCCAATGGATGTGTTCTTTCATTCATGAATAGACATGACATTCATGAATAGACATAAATATTAGATATGTGTCTTCTCATTCATAAGTCATATGACTATTCATTAGTAGTTACATTCCAATGGTAACATCCTAATAGCTGTTTCTTCTACATCAAAGAGATGTGTCTAGTAATAATTATATACATATATATATATAGCTATATATATATATATATTTATATTCATGTAAAGGAGCATTAAATATTGAATCACTTTAAATTAAATCCAATGTTTTTCACCGTCCCTTACCTTTTGTTTTATTTCATTCTTTTTTCTAAAGTCTGAGAGAAAATCTTAAGTTGTTAAAGGAATCATGTTTTTATTTTTCACTCTAGTATAAACAGATTTATGAATTTTATGTGTAGCATTGATGCATTTTCACAACCATTTTCTATCTGATTTTATCCGCTGGTAATCGTGGCCCTTTAGAATTTCCGAATTAGTTGGATAATATTTATTTAGGAGGTGTTTAATTTGTATTTGAGAATTGGAATCGGAATGGAAATCATAAATTTCATTATCGGTATGGGTTTATGTCATTTCTCTTTATTTGTTTGGTTTAAATAAGCAATGGGTTTCATTATGTTAATAAGTTAATAAATTTGAAATCCATATGTGAGAAATGGAAATGGGCATTTTTCAACTATTTCGTTTTCATAGAATGATTGCCATAGTAATTATTATGGCAATACCAAACAGTATTTATAAATATCATTAAGCTTAATTTTCATTCATTCCTTTCATATTCATAAACTAAACACCTCCTTAATCTTTATTACCATCTAGGATTTAGTTTGACTTAATTTGATCAGGTGTTAATTGAGACAGTTTTTGTTTCTTGAATTCGAAAATTTTTTGTATGAATCAGATCTATGGTATAGTGTTATGGACCCCTTGGTCTATGCTGCTCCACATCATCCATTTAAGTGATGTGGGGTGATGTGGAGTAACATGGACCAAGGGTCTATAGCATAGGTAAGAATCTCCCCTTGAATTCTATGAGCACCCAGACCCGAAAAATAATGTGTTTGACATGACAATTGTGATATGAAGTTTTGGAGTGTATTATTGTACAAGAGATTTGTTGATGGAAGATGTCCTTGTGCTCGTTTCATACTGATGTTCCTTTGAGGGATATGGGTTACTCTCATGGATCTCTTATTTATTGTTAGGATCAGAGACCTAGAAATTTGTGATAAACATTTTTTAACAAGTACTTAACAATGATAGTGAATATAAGTAAAGAGAAATATAAAAATAAATATGATATAAAATTTACGTAATTCAATCAATTTGATCTATGTCTACCTAAAGAGAAGGAGAATTTCACTAATTCAATAAAAGTTATACATATTAAAAAAATATCCACAAAACCAAATAAACTACAAATCAAATATTCAAATATCTTAAATCAAAATATTCTAAAACTGAAAGCATAACTGAAAGCATAACTCTCTAGTGGCACAAACATTTAGTGCATTCCAAAGGATCCGAAAGTCCTCAATTTATAGACATTTATTTCGCAATCCATATCTTGAAAGTTCAGATGATGAAGGGTGTGTTCAGTTAGATAGGAAAATATTTTTAAAATTTTTTTTGGAAAATGTTATCGGAAAATATTTTTTGATGTAAAATATTTTTTTAATTTTTTTTTCTCCAACTAAAAATAATTTACGAAATTTTTGAGTGTAAGTTATTTTTCGAATAATCTGACTTAAGAATGACATTAAATTTCAAATGCTTACTTTTATAATTTCATTTCCTAAATTTATTTTCGTTTTTAATTTTTGTCCATTCATTTTTCTCTTAATCGTCGGTCCTACATTAATATAACAATCATTATGTATGTTTTACTACTACATCATACTATTTTTTAATTTGAACAAAATCAATCTTTTATTAACTATAATTACTTGTAAGGTATTTATTACTATTGTTATAAATTTTTTTAACTTGTATTCATAAAATTAAAGATGAAACTTTTAAAAATTTTTATTTTAAAATATTTTTATTTTGTCAATCGAACACTAAAAAATTGTATGAAAAATAAATTTTTTTACATAAAATGTTTTAAAAAAAAAATTTTTTTTTTAAAATATTTTCAATTCAAAGTCATTACACCCGAAATGGTATAATGGCTTTGAAGACGTGCAAATCTTTCAATGTCTCCGACACAGAATGAAGATAAAATTTTTGCTTCAAGAATGGCTTCAACTATACACTAGCTGCCTACTCGTTGGATGCAAGTCATCCAAATGTTGCCTGACATTTAATTATTTATTTATTTTTTTCAAACTCATGGATCTTCTGGAAATTATACACATTTTTCAGCACAATGTACACATAGTAATTGCTTGCACGTGATCTTATTTACAATGTACCTTCAAGCACATCACACTTTCTTTTTTTTTTGGCCAATGTACTTATTATGTTTTTTTTTTTTTTGGCATTCGTGATGTTATTGTTTTTTCAAATTGTTATTGTTATGATATATAAGACTTGTGTAACCATATATTTGGAGAACAATTTATACTTTTTGTATAATTTTAGGGAACCTTCTTGTTGGTCCCAAAAGCAACCTAAGAGGGGGGGTGAATTAGGTTATCTCTAAAGACAAACCTTTTTAAGTGCTTAATAGAAATTCAAAACTTTATGCAACAAATGAATACTTAAGCACAAATGAATATAATAGATATTCAACAGTTTAAGCTTAAAGAACAAATAAGAATGAGATAAAGAATATTTTACAAACCAAACTCCCAAGCTTCTCAAGCTTGGAGTACATTCACTAGTAGTGCTTCTTCAAAGAAGGTGAGGCAATAACCTTCTTGTACACAAAGTAGGCTCACCCTTGCACCAACTAAGTTCCTCTAGTTGAGCCAAAGGGTTTTACACTACAACCTCACTTTTGTACACTTGTTATCCCTCCACTCTTACACTTGAAGATCACTCACTAGTCTATTCTTGCTCACACTAATTCCCACTAGTTGAGCCAAGAAAGCTAGACTTCTCAAACCAATACAACCCACAATATTTTAGCCTATTTCTCCTCAAATAGCTCTTACAAGTGTTTGTATTGAATGTAGTCCTTTTTTTACTTAATTCAGACCTTGGGGTATTTATAGTTGCCAAATATCTGCTTTCAACAACTTCCCAACGGCTATTTTCTGTCTACTGGAAAACTAGCCGTTGGACCTTTCGGACGGCCGATGCCAGCAGCGGTGTCTCTTATACACATCTCTTGTGTATAAGAGATCAGATAGTAAGTCCAACAGCCTTGCTTTCGGACGGCCGCTGCTGAACCCTGCGTCCGACACTGCGTCCGTTCTCTGAGGGTGTTCGTTCGGACGTCCGAGGATGCGTCCGAACATGCGTCCGATAGAAGCGAAGTCTACTGGAAATTTATCGGACGCTGTTCTTCGTCCGAGGAGTCTTCTATCTAGGTATGAGAAGGCTTCGTGAGTACTAGATGTGTATAAGAACACAGGTTGAAGCATCACTGTGTGATGCAATTCTTGTAGAAACACATCCATAAAAACACAAATGCTCCCCCTTTCTTTTGCAAGTAGTGACTTATTATAGTCAAAATTTGGGGATACAAATATCCTAGCATTCTAAACAAATTTGAACACATAGATGGGTAATATTCAAGAGAACATAGTTCAACTTGATAAATGAAAGCACACAAAACTTTAGATGTTACCCATTTCAATATGATCTTAGCTCATATGCCTTGAGCACCCTTCATAGATAATTTATCTTGAATTCCTTGGTGCACTCCAAGCATACCTACATACAAAGTTAAGCAACAACTTTTGGTACCCAAACTTTCTTGGGTCCAATTGGATTAGTAACATGCTTAATCACCCAAATAGAATTTATTCCTAATTTTTCATTTCTTTTAACATAACAATTTTTCTTTATATGGCCGTGTTGATGACAATGATTACAAGTAATGTTCTTATTGCCATAAAGATGTTTATTTAAGAAATTTCTTCTATCATTTTTTCTAAAGGTGATAAAATTTTTGTTCAAAAACATATTTCTAGTTCTTTTCTTTTCAAAAACATTTTCTTTCTTTGTTTTTAAAGTAACATCAAGATCATCTAATCTCTTCTTCAATGAAGCTTGTTCTTCCATGATCTTGGTTTTTCCAACGAATTTTTCTTTCAAAACATCATTTTCTTTTGTCAAAGAATTATTTTTATGCACAAGTTTTGAGTTGGCGCTCAATAAAGTGTTAACTTTAATTTTTAACTCTTTGTTCTTAGCATATGATTCTTTCAAACATTCATGCATTTTTAAAATAAATGATTCAACATCATCATTATCATCATCACATGAATCATCACAAGAATCACAACTAGAGGTTACCTCATTATCGCCAAGTGCCATAAAAGCCATTTGAGCCTCCTCATATTCTTCTTCAACTTCTCCATCCGAATTGCAATCATCCCAAGTGATTTGGAAGTTGTTGAAGTGAGGCTTCCTTGAGTCTTGGATATTCTCCCTTTTGATGAAGCTTTAAATGCTATGCTTCTTTTTCCCTTTGCCTCCTCATCTTGTAGCTTGTATTTCAACTTTAATTCAAATGAGGTTAGAGAATTGATCAAAGAATCAATAGGCATAGAATTTAAATTTTTAGACTCTTCTATGGCAATGGATTTAGGTTCCCATTCCTTAGGTAAAGCATTCAAAATTTTTCTATTCTTTTCACCCAAGGAATATTCTTTACCCAAATCTTCCAAATCCTTTACCATATCATGGAACCTACAATACATCTTGTCAATGTTCTCATGAGGTTCCATTTTGAAGGATTCATATTTAGCCACAAGAAGTGACTTCTTTTGCTCTCTAATATCTTCACTTCCTTCATGGATTTCTTTCAATTTGTCCCATATCTCCTTGGCCGATATGCAACCTTTTACTTTAGAAAACTCATCTGCATCCAAAGCATTATACAAAATATTAATAGCTTTAGCATTTAAAGATAAATTTATTTTAAAGTAAAAACAGAGTATTATTGGTTGCCATGATCTTTACTCTAATGCAATTTAAGCAAAAATAAAGAGACCAATGCTCTGATACCAATTGTTGGTCCCAAAAGCAACCTAAGAGGGGGGGTGAATTAGGTTATCTCTAAAGACAAACCTTTTTAAGTGCTTAATAGAAATTCAAAACTTTATGCAACAAATGAATACTTAAGCACAAATGAATATAATAGATATTCAACAGTTTAAGCTTAAAGAACAAATAAGAATGAGATAAAGAATATCAAACCAAACTCCCAAGCTTCTCAAGCTTGGAGTACATAGTATATTCACTAGTAGTGCTTCTTCAAAGAAGGTGAGGCAATAACCTTCTTGTACACAAAGTAGGCTCACCCTTGCACCAACTAAGTTCCTCTAGTTGAGCCAAAGGGTTTTACACTACAACCTCACTTTTGTACACTTGTTATCCCTCCACTCTTACACTTGAAGATCACTCACTAGTCTATTCTTGCTCACACTAATTCCCACTAGTTGAGCCAAGAAAGCTAGACTTCTCAAACCAATACAACCCACAATATTTTAGCCTATTTCTCCTCAAATAGCTCTTACAAGTGTTTGTATTAAATGTAGTCCTTTTTTTTTACTTAATTCAGACCTTGGGGTATTTATAGTTGCCAAATATCTGCTTTCAACAACTTCCCAACGGCTATTTTCTCTCTTGGAAAACTAGCCGTTGGACCTTCTGACGGCCGATGCCGGCAAGAGTGCGTCCGAACAGACTAGCCGTTGGACCTTTCGGACGGCCTGCTGAACCTGCGTCCGACACTGCGTCCGTTCTCTGGACGCATCCGTTCGGACGTCCGAGGAACACCGTCCGAGAGATGCGTCCGATGCGTCCGACAAGTCTAGATGTGTATAAGAGACAGCTGTGTACTCTAGTCCGACTAGTCTTCTGGAAATTTATCGGACGCTGTTCTTCGTCCGAGGCTTGCTTCAAATTCTTTGTGTCGGACGATTACCATCGTCCGAAGCTCTGTGTGGTTGTTTTGTTCGGACGATCATTTGCGTCCGAACCTCCCTGTTTTTCTACACACTTGTCTTTAAACCATTAGCATGATTTGGTCATCATCAAAACATGATTAACATAAACCGGTTCTTCAAAGATTTGCCATTGTCCAAATCTTTTTCAAAAATCACCTTAATAGTCATTACATTTTACGTTTGTACTTATTTAATTCTTTAAATTAAAAATAAAATGTATTTTCGTCTATCACAAATTCAAAACATGCCGTTTCGATCTCTTGAAACAATTACAGATATATTTTACCCTGAAAAAGTCACATGACTGCAATATATTACATGTCATGTTTTTAAGAGTAAAATTGGTAACACATAACAATAAGACTAGTGCTGCGAGGAAAGGAAGAAGAGGGTTGGAGTTGCTGGAGTAATAGATGACAGAGGGAAGCGACAAAGGAGTTGGGAATAGGGTGGTGATGCTGCGCAAGAATTTTGAGGTGATGGGTAGAGGAGATTTTAAGTAGTATCATTTAATATTTCGAATTTGTGTGTTGCCAATTTTGCTCTAAAAAATATAACATGCATGTGATACATATGTGATTATATTAATTTTCAGGTCAAAATATACATGTAATTTTATCGAAGTAGCAAAATAGTATGTTTTGAATTTGTAATAGATGAAAATACGTCATTTTAAATACAAGAAATTAAAAAAGTATAAATATAAAATGTGAATTAGGGTCATTTCCCCGATCTTTTTATATACATCCAAGTTTTGAAACTAAAAAACTTACTGTATATGAACCACGAAGAGTTTTTAGTATGTGTCATTTTATATTTGTTTCTCTTATAATTTCCTACTATATTCCTATAGTAGAATAAGAATAACTATCATTAACCCGAGAAATTTTTGAAATTGTATTTGTTTTGAAAATCATAACCATTTCGATGCTGATTTGAAATGGTGTTTCGGCCAGGGTGGAACTCGCATTTGTTAAATGCGAATTCTATGACTTCGCATCTGTTGAATGCGAGGTCTAAATTTTTTTGATTTCTTAAAAAAAAAATGTTGAATGACCTCGCATTTGTTAAATACGACGTCTGAGATTTTTTTTTAAAAATTCGGTTGACCTCGCATTTAACGAATGCGAGGTCAACCTCTTTCAACTTAAATTCCAGAAACCCTCTTGCAAAGAAGGAGGAATGAAGAAGGAGGAATGAAGAAGGAGAAGGGTTGGGATTGAGCTACAGAGAAGAGAAGAGAAGAGAAGAGAAGAAGGAAGAGGAGGAGAAGGGTTCTGCCTGATTTGTTTCGATATGAGTTTTAAGGTAGTCTGACATTGCATTCAACGAATGCGAGATCAGAGACTTTAAAAAAAAAAAAAAATTGCTTTGACCTCGCATTTGATAAATGCGAGGTCATGTAAAATAATAATAATAATAACAAATCATAAATCCCCTGACCTCGCATTCGACAAATGCGAGGTCAAGGAACTCGCATTTGTTGCATGCGAGTTCCTCTTTGACGAAAACCACATTTCATATCAGCATAAAAAAAGAATGATTTTCCAAACAAGTACAATTTCAGAAACACTATAAGAAACACTATAACAATAACTTACACACAACATTTTTTTTTTAGTTACTAATATTTAAAAATCGCACACATATAAGTGCCTCACGCTCTAGTGTAAATAAGGGGGAATTCTACAGTCCCATTGAGGGAATCATTCCCCTAATTTTAAAGATTTGTACAGTACAAGTTTTTAAAACGTATAGTATTGTACCGTACAAATCCTTAAAGTACAAAGAAATAATTTTCTAAAAGAAACTATAGAATTTCCCGTAAATAAATCACTTTGTTTGTATTCAAAACAGAATTATAAAGGAAAAAGGAAATACAACGATATTTACCTTTCAAATAAGCTTGTGTTCACGTCATCCTTACGCAGGGCCACACGATCTTTTTGTATCCATCAAATTTTGAGACTTCCCCGTACCGAAAAATGCACCTTCCATTCTTCAAGCTTGAAGGATTTAAAATTTGAGTTGGGCATATCTCACAAAAAGTAATTACAAGTAGGCAAGAATTTCTCGAATTGTACAGTTATTATTATTAACCCTCATCTTTAACATTTTTTCTCATTTTTATGCATCACATTATGTGTAGGGATTCTTTAATTATATGCGTTAATAACGCTTTGTTCCCCTAAAATATTGGGATAATTACACTTTAACCCCTAAATTAAAAAATTACACTTTGCCCTCTATTTACATTATTTATCATTGAGAATTTCTAACACCATAAGAAAAGTCAGTTAAGTGATTGAAATACCCTTATTATTATTTTTTGATTTTTCAAATATTTTTATTTTTGATAATTATTGAAAAGATTAGGAAAAATAAAATATAAAAAATAGATATCTTTGCTTTCAAAAGTGAAAATCATGAGGAAAAATTGACTCAAATTATATTTAAGTTTATAATTGACACACATTTAACCCAAAATGTAAATATAAAATACCAAGTCATAACGAAAAATTATAGAACTTTTATGAAAAATTTATTGCCAAACAAAATCTTTAAAGAAAAGTTTCAAATAGAAAATGTCACCGAGATCCTACTTTAAAAAGTGTTCTACCACTGTGAAAAACACTACAATTTAAATTAATGTCAAATGAACTCTAAAAATTGTTAAAAAAAACTCCATAAATTATGAGAACTTGACCAAAAAATATGTAGATATGGATTACATTGGTATATTTTTGTACTTAATTTTACATATATTTTTTATAACTATCACACCACTATCAAAGGTTGAAAACGTGAAAAATCAAAAAATAGTGACAAGGATATTTCAGTCATTTAACTAACTTTTGTTAATAGTGTTAGAAATTTCTGCTAACAGATGAATAATATAAATGGGGGTAAAGTGTAATTTTTTTTACTTAAGGGATAAAATATAATTACCCCTAAAATTTAGGAGGACAAAATATTATTAACCCTAATTATATTGCTACAGTATTGGGTTCTACATGATGATTGATTGCTTCTCTTGCTTTATTCCTTCTCAACATCAAGTATGATTCTTATAATTCGTTAGTTCAACTTCATGATTTGTTACACGGCCAAAAAATCTGCAATTTTATGTATTTAAACTTAATAAAAAAAATGAAGTTATTCAACCATTACAAGAACAAAGAGCTCAAGGTTTGGTTAGAATTTGTTCTCTCTTTTTGGATGGCAAATGTTATTGCCACAGCCAACTTTGTTATTATCACAATAAAAGAATAATTAAGTGACCAAAATACCCTTCTATTTATGAAGCGATAGTTATTGCCTTTTTGCTGTGGCAATAACAAAGTTGGCTATGGCAATAATATTGGCCTTCCAAGGTAAACAAATGAGACAGCCTAATATTCTGTTCTTTGCTGATCACCATAAATTGATAAATCAGAGTTTTATAATAAAATTTTCTACCCAAAAAAGAGTATTATAATAAGGGGAAAAGACTAATTTAATCTTTTATCTTTAGGTTATCGATCAATTTGGTCCATACATTTATTAAAACGACTAATTTAGTTCATCATCTTTAAAAAAAATTAACTAATTTAAGACTTGTGATGGAAATTATAATCAAACTAACGGAGTCATTGACAACATATATATTGCAAGTTAATAGCCACGTGATTATTACGTGACTTGGTTCATTAATTTGTCTATAATTTCTGTCATAGACCTTAAATTGGTTAATTTTTTTTTTTTTTTAAAGTTAAGGGACCAAATTAGTTTGTTACGGTAGATAAGGAATCAGATTGGTCGATACCCCAAAGATAAGGGATTAAATTAGTCATTTTCCCTTAATAAATTTGACCTTTCTTTTTTCTAAACATAGATAATTAGGGCTAAAAAGAGAACAAATTTACTTTAATGATACACAAATTAAACTCGACTTGATACGGACGTGTTAGGGCTTGTTTTGTCAATAATTAAGATAAGTTTAAATAATATTAATTAATTTTTTGTGTTTAACTCAAACTTGACCGGATAGTAACAACTTTAAATTTAAAAGCTTTGGCTTGACTGAGAGGGTTGGTGTATGATAGAATTGTCATAGAAAATCATAACGACAACTATATATTTAAAACTACCTGTCATTTTCGATATCTGGAAAATTAGTTAGAAAGTAAACATTTTTTTTTTTCGGACAAAAACAAGTTTCTAGCTTATGGAACAATATCTTTTCACAATATGCCAAAAAAAAAAAACTTTTTCACAATACAGTTATGACATCTGCAGACAACCTACCTCTTCTCCAGTTATATTTTTCCTTTTTTTGTTTTTTTGGGAGTTTCTCTTTAAGAATGGTAGAGATGCTAAATGGGAAGGATGAAGCAAGAAAGGGAAGTGGGGTTATGAGAATTGAAATCTCATTCTAAGTTATAAAAACAAGCCCTTCAACCCTAAGCTACATTTGATTTCCTACTATTCTCCCTTGATTTTTGATCTATTAATTGACACAAAGGTTTATCATGCATGGGAAGGGGTGGATACTGCTCACAGCCGAGCCACCAAAAACTAGATCCTTGTGATGCTTGTAATCTATTCTTCCAGGCTTTTAATGAAATTGTGTATTTTCCAAAAAAAAAAAAAAAAAAACTATGTTAGTTCTCATAAAAAGAGTTATTTTTATACACTCTACTTAGGGTTTCTCTTGAGTTCGGATATTTTTCAATTATAATGTCAAGGGTTAGTTATTTTTAGTGTTTTCATAAGTGATATTATTTTATATTTTTATTGTGTTTTAAGTGCATTTAGTAATGTATTTAAATGTGTTTTGTAAGTTTGAAATGGTGCTTTTATGTTTTTATTGTGTTTTAAGTACATTTAGTAATTTATTTAAATGTGTTTTGTAGGACTAAAATAGTTCGAAAGCTAATTGGAACATTATTTGACATGCAAAACAAGTAGTTTCGAAGCGATATTCAGTCAGTGGATTGCTGGTTGGAGCCGCGGGGCTCCAGGGAGCCCTAACACGCTTCTCAGCTACTAATCAAAATGGACGCACGACACCTAGTTGATGTCGTGCTCCTTTAAGGATAGGATGGCGGTTTTGCGTTTTTGAGGTTTTCAGGTCTAATTTTGACCTAAACTCTTGTGTAATCTTTGAGTTTTTATATATATAGAGGTTTTAGGGTATTTCAGAACATAATTTTAGAGTACTATAACATTCAAAAAGTGATCAATCATGAAAGTTCCAAGATCAGAAGAAAAATTAAAAATCAAGGTTATCGAGAAAAGTTTTTGTTCTTCTTCTCTATTCTTCTTGTTCTTTACTGTGAAGATAATTGTGAACTCTTTTTTGATTGTTTCCATAGTTTTAATTGTGCAATAAATTAATTTTCTAGAGTTTTAATTTGATATCAATATGTAGTTTAAATATTTTATCTAATCTAGATTCCTTTTTTGATTATGGATGAGTGTTTCTGTATTCATATTTGATTTTAATACTGTCAAGTGCTTGATCACTAATTGAATTAATCTGGAAACCCTATATTGAACTTGAAAAAAGAAAAATTAATTAGGGTTAGACAAGATTTGAATAGTCTTTGTTTAATTTATTTGCTTGGTTGAATAATAATTGATTTGTGTATAGGATGGAAATATACCTATACATAAGGCTAGCCAAGATTAAGGTTTTTTTTTTTTTTTAATGATATAATCCCAATTTCAACTAAGATAAAAACATAGTGATTTGATTTGAAGTATTAGGTTTGCATGATTTTGATAGGACTTAATTGTGAATATACGAGAATCCTAAGTTAATAAAATCCTTAGTTCGTAATTAGAATTAAGAATGGAGAGGTGAGGCGTGTTTAATGAAGTGTTGAGTGATAATAATTGAATCCTGAGTTTTTTTCATTTGATTATTCTTTCATTTATTTGTTTTTCTTATTTACTTGTGTTGTGATATAATTTTATTCTATATATATTTTAAATATCAATCATTTGGATAGAGTTTAGTTGTTCTAATTTTAATAGTTAGTAGAATTAACTCATAGTCCTCGTAGAATTATCTCTAATTATCATATTATTACTTGTAATCACATGTGCACTTGTATGTATAATCGTGCAACAAAACACAAAATAACTTTAGAAACTATTATAATCACTTTTATAAGAATTACTGACAAAATAACAGAAATCAAGTGAACCCAACATCACAAGTTTTTACGAAATCAACATCACAAGTGTACCCACTTTAATTACTTAGAAATCAACATCAAAAGTTTTCATGAAGTCTGACTGTTATACCGATATATATAAAATAAAATGTTATGCAATTGCCACATTAAAAAGATATCAGATTACGTTTGAATGGATGGATTTGAGAAAAAGATTTAAAATTTACTTTAAATTTATAGAGTTAAAATGAATAAATTTTAAATTTACAAAAATTAAAAGTTATTTGAAAAGTTTNTTTTTCCTTACACATTCTTTAATTTGGATAAATTTAGAATTTACTTTTTTAACAATAAAAATTATTTTAACGAATGAGTGAATTTCAAACATGTATTCATCAAATTTTCCATCCAAACGCAGTTAATGAAATTGGACCCAAAGAAAAAGCAACCAACAGCTAAAGCATTTGGCACATGTAAGTGTAGTAAAAAGAGAGGAGTCCTTAATTATTCCAAAAAGATGATAAATTTCATACGCAGAACTACAACCAGTTTCCTTATTGCATTTTTACCTTGCAACAGCTAAAATTTCATGTTCATTTGCTATTCATAATTAGCCTTCTATCTACAGCGAAAGAAGAAAAGAACGTGCTAAATTAACTAGTCATAATCTGCCTCTTTTTATCTCTTTCCTTTTCTCTTTATGAAATTAGTACTCTTTCTGTTTTATTTTATATGTTGTTTTAAATTATTTATTTTATTTCAAATTATCTATCACTTTAAAAATTCAATAAAGTATTAAGCATGTTGATAATTTTTCTAATTTTGTCTTTAATGTCATATTAATAGAGATTAGAGAAAGAAATTATACAATTAAGGAATTTAATGTAAAAGAGTAAATTAATCACTTTAAATTATTTTTTTATAAAATTGATAAAATTTAATTATTTTTTTAATATTTGTGTATCAACCTAAAACCACGTTTAAAATGGAACAGTGGGAGTAACTCTTTACATATTGAATACGTCTCTAGAGGATTGTTTCTTTCCAGCCTTAAAGATGTATTGGACAGAAGTTGATTAGTTGAAGCTGCCGACTTCTTCAAGGTTCAAACCACTCTCACTCCGTATATATCTTTTGAATGCTTACCGCAAAACGTTGGATTTCTTGAAGGCCTTAACTCTTGCAGTTTAAATAATAATGATAATAATAATAATGATAATGATAATATATACACAAACAATAGAAAATGTTACGAGAATACGTCGTGTATATTTGAAGAAGAAGAAAAAGAAGTTTTTTATGTTTTTAATATTTTTTATTATTTTTTTTTTCTGGCTCCCCTTTTTTGCCCTTTATGCATTTCCCCATAAAAAAGACCTGTTTTTGCTTTAAGGTTGTGTTTGGATTAATAAATTTGAGAAAGGATTTGAAATTCATTTATTTTTTGGAGAGATTTGTAAGGTTGATTGTATTTGGATCGATGGATTTGAGAAAGAATTTGAAATCTACCCATTTGTTAAAGGGATTTGTAAATCAAAATGGATGAACTTTATATTCACCCAAGTTAAAAAATTATTTAAAATCCTTCATTTTATACTTTTTAATTTGGGTGGATTTGAAATTTATCTATTTCAACCTTACAAATCCCTCCAAAAAATAGATGGATTTTAAATCCTCTCCTGAATCCATAGATCCAAACACAACTAGAAGAATTTCAAATCCACATAGATTAAAAAATATGCAACGAAGGATTTCAAATAATTTTTTAATTTAGGTGAATTTGAAATTTTTCCTTTTTGATTTTATAAATCCTCTAAAATATAAATATTTACACGATTTTAAATATTTTTTTAAATTTATCGGTCCAAATACAATATAAAAATATTATTAACAAGAAAACAAAACCATAAAAGAACATCAAACAAATGAGGAAATAAACAGTGCAATTGAGGGAACCATCTAATCAGGTTTAAGAGTTTGTGTAATATAAATTTTTAAATCACATAACATTATATTGTAATGTATAAATTTTTAAAATATAATAAGATAATTCTGTTATAGACTGTAAAATTTTTCTAAACATTAAAAAAAAAAAAGAAAAAAAAAAAGAAAACATACTTTGTGCACCCTTAACTAAGGGCTCCTCCCCGTGTCTCTCTCTCAATTCATATGCTCGCAGCCTAAACCCTTCTTGACTTAGCATACCAATTTTGATCTCTCAAGTTCGCTAAAAAGTCTCTCTCATAGGAAATTATTTCAACTAAAAAGTTAGATTCTCAATTGCCCCGGGGCAATGATATTGCCACACCATATTTTTGTTTAATGACAAAATCATCCCTCCTTGAAAATTCCACTCACTTTTTTGACGCGCTCTCCCTCGTGGCCTCATCGTCTCCTTTCTCTCTCTTCCCTGCATATCCACAAGCCAGTCTCCTGCTCAGCTCCTTACTGTCACTTCCTCAATTCCTCTCTCTTTCTCTTGATAATTCCGCTCTCTTTCTCTTTTATATGTTATTCTGCTGTGGCAATATTTTTATGAAAAAAACAAAAGTTTTCAAGTCTACAACATCTTTTTGGAAACTTAACACCAGATCCAAACTTGCATTAATATTGCTAATGGGTGTTGAAAATACAAGATTGAAATCTCACAAAAAACTAACAATTAAAATATGCTCAAAAAATACAAATCATTGAAGGATTTTTGTCACTCTACATGAGAGTTGAAATTTTGATGATTTCTTAACCAAGCACAAAATGCTCACAAAGTGTTTGATAAATTTCCTGACTCCATCTTGTCCAATTCTAAAGGTAGACAGTGGAATCTAACTGTGGGGTATAATCAATTTTGGCTATTCATCAAGGTGTTTATGGCAGCCGTCGGAGGGTGTATAAGAGTGGTCAAAAAGATGAGGCTTGTGGTGGTGGGTTAACAAGTGGGAATATTGAGAAGGTAATTTTGTCATACAGAGAAAAGGTGCTGTGGCAATAAGATTTTTGCTGTGGCAATATCATTGCCCATTGCCTCGAGTTGGACAATGAACTTTCATGTTTCCGTACTCGTAAGTTTCAGTGCATGCTAGCCTTGAAAAGAATCTTAATGGTCCCCGTGAGATTCCATAACCTAATAAAGTAGAAAAATATTTAGATTGATCTTTGATCCCACTTGTAAATTTTGCGATCAAAATTAAATTTTATAAAAAAAATTTATATCAAACTAATGTCATAATGATACATAATATTTAATTTACATTACAAAATTTATAAATAAAATTAAAAACTAAATATATTTAAATATTTCCCAATAAAGTAAGGTTGTAGGTCTAAAAGTGGTTCATCACACATCACATCTAATAGATAAGATGTGGCTAATAAAATTGTGCTTTAGAAGTGGTGGAATGAAACATGAGGATACCTGAAGTTATGACACATTTAATATTTGTTCCCGATAAAAAAAAAAAATTTGAAAAAGCACTTCAATCATCGAACACATCCCATTTATTGAGTGCTTTTCTATGTATTCATACATGCATTCTATTCTCGCTATTTCTAATCTTCAACATTCGATTGTTGCCATTTTCAATCCTTAGCAGTTCATTTTTTGTCCCAGTAATTGGGTGTTTTTCTGTGTATTAGGTTCATTTTCAAACCTCATCATTTTGAAAAGAAAGAGAGCACAAACAAGTTTCTGCAGCCATATGGTAGCAACAAACTCCATAATCTTAACCATAAGCCTTGGCTTCTTTTCCCCTCCATTCCCCTCTCCCTCAGTTGATAAAAATCAAGCACAAAGTACGGAAGTACCAGAGTATGGACAGAAATCTTTGCAGCTGAAATTTAATAAAATGAGGAGGAATGAGACCAAACAAAATAGGCAGTCATGGTCCAAAATAACAGTTACAATTTGCAGTTCCCATTCAACGTCAAAATTTTCAATACAAATACTAATTTGAGCTGTAAATTGACATCATATGTGTGCCGCCTTACCCTAACCCCTCTCCTTCAAGTCTAGCAGAATCTTATTTTCAAATAAGCAATCAGAACTTCATACTATGCATTCCATCTACAGAGCGAATGAGGACCTTAAAGCCATCATAGGCAGGAAAAAAAGTAAACTTTGATCAGCAATTGCTGCAATCAGCAACTCTACCACAAGCCAATGGCCTTCCACCAGAACCCTCCATTGGAAGCCAGATGAGAATATTGACAACAGATATTAAAAATCCATAACCCCACCATTGTGCAAGGGGCACATAGCCCGCACCATAGAACACAGGTGCTGATCCAATACCATAGTGTGTGAGGCCACCCATAAGGTTGGAGAGGAAGGACAGAACCAATGCACCAAGGTATGGTGGATGTGGTGCCTAAAGCACTAGCAACAGATAAGAAAGCTGTGAACATAGCACCAATATGAGCAGCTCCACTGGCGAAAAAGTAGTGAGAATAGAAGTAGAGAAGAACAAGAATGCCGAAAGAAAGCTGCCAAGACAGACCCAATCCACCAACAAACTGCAAGACGGCAAATGAATTAACTAACAATAAGTGTTGGACACTATTGAAGGGCAGGTTCCACGAAGGACTAGTCCAGTAATATATGCACAAAACATGCAATCAAATCTGTTTTGCAGCTGTCAGAAAAACAGTATGGCAAAGACTTGCTGCAAAACATCAAATCATATATAGAAAAAGATCCCATAAATAAAAACTTGTAAAGGTGTGTGAGGAAATGGGAGTGGTTACATCACTTCTTTTGCTTTATCTTGGGCAAGTAAGAGTCCATATTTTTCAACATCCTTCAATGGACAAACAAGGACACAAAGAAGTTTAATCAACACCGAACCTTAGCACAACTGAATTGAAACACACATAAATTTCTGTACCCTTTTGCCATAACAAATGGTGATGAGTGGTGAGCTTTCTGGTTAGAATGCAATAACTTCTTTCAGACTGTACAAATTTCCATCATAAAGTTCTTTAATCACATAGTGATGGAAGAAAAGGGAATTAAAAAAATAAGTGATGCAATGTGGAGAAAGAAAGAGAGCGTCAGAGTTTCGAATAAAAGAATCAAGCTTTGAGCAAATCAGCACCGACACGAATATGGACGAAGAAGCTCCAGAAATTGAAATCATTTTTGGAGCTTACTTCATGTCAAATAGTAACATTGAATTAAAAAGGTGAAAACAGAGATGAATAGGGCAATTATATTATGGAAATTCTAAATAAAGTGCCATAAGAGAAAAATGGAAAAGAAAAGTGTCCACTTAAGAAATATCAACCAAATGCTTCGGAATGAGGCCTTTAAGAGCAAACTAAAAGAGCATATATATTTTAAGTGTGAGGTAGTGGGGACCTAATCAGTGACATAGCACTCGTGCAAAGAAGTAAAAAATACATTCTATCAGTGAAAAACCAAACATGAAATCACGAATATTATGGAACATGTATCACATATAATAGACATTGAATACAGATATTTTTAGGGAAAAAAAAGGAAGAATCACCAATATCAATGAATCTATTTATTATTTTACTTCTCTGCCATTTAACAAATCAAAATGCACTAACAACTCTAAGTTAGGGAATACATGAAAGAAGGAGAAAAGCGAACCTTGACTACAGTTTGGCTAAACCACGAGATAAGGCCATATTTGTTTAGGTACCCAGCCATTGCAATAAGAGCAGCAAACCATGTTAGGGTGTCCCAAGCAACTGATTCAGCTAAGCATTCCTTCCATGTGACAACACCAGTGATAAGGAGGACAGACAGTCCAAGAATTGCAGCAGTAACAGCATCCACATTTAGCACACCTCCAAAAATCCAAAGCCCCACCTGACATAGCACAGATGAGAAAGGTACAAAAGGTTTCCTAGCAGAAAACGAAATTAAAGTCCTTTTGTGCACAACCATACAACATCCACACCTTCATTCTTAGATGTCATTTAAGGCATATGAGTCATAGCCCACAAACAACAAGAAGTCTTTTCATTATAAAGGAAGGACGACAAGCTCTTCCCAGCTGAACAACCAGGAAAACAAGAAGATAATAAAATACAATGTAGCTTGGGAAGAACCCCATGCTTATCTAGATTTATGAAGTAATAAACATCTTCAAAGGCCTGTACGATCCATATATGGCATAAGAGATGCACCAAAGTGATAAACAATATCCATATTGCACGTTAAGAGTTAGACAATAATGGTTATCCGGACAAAACATATTATGTCTTATTCTTTTGTCCATATCTATCAAATTTAAGCAGCAAGCAAATACAGCAACTTGTATATCACCTATTAAATCATTTGTTACTTATTGTTTTGCAATGACAATATATACCATAAAAACTTAATGACAAATTATTGCACAAATGAGAGTTTTGAAGGATAACAACATAATTACACTTCAAACACATACGAGACATTCTGGAAGGCCTGTTGTTATGCTGCAGATGATATAACAATCAGAGTGATACCATTACACCAGCCAAGAAAATTAGGTCATAACAATAATTCTTATGGTGGTAGACCACCTTGACACATATCAGAGTTCCAAAAGTAACTAGTCAGTAGCACGTAAGCACATTGTATTACTACAAGATAAAGATTCCAGTAGCCATGGAGAAGGTTTAGCAATTTCAAATGGCATGGAAATATTCATGACAAAATACCAACTCATGGTCAGTCTATCAATTCATTCATAGAAAAATGAAAACTTTGATGTTTCTTCTCTAATCAGTTATCGGGCTATACCAATAGCTAGCTGATTAATCAAACAAATTGATCCAGAAGGATGCATTTGAAATGAAAAAGACAAGAAAACGTATAGAAAGAAACAGAATGCTCTATCAGCCAACAGCTTCTCCGCTTCCATTGGGACAAGAGGAATAGGAGTATAATAAGGTCCACCAGGCAATATAGCTGGAAGAAGAATAAAGAGGACCTTCACATATCTTTATCGATAAGGAAGCATGCAAGAATGATTTATGGATATAGCAAGTTGAACTAAGTACATAATAATTTCCAATCTAGTTATCTTGCAAATAGATAGACTAATAAAGACAACAAATACATTGTGAAGAACCATATGTAAGAACATGTTAAGTCACCCTGTAATGTATGTATGTTGACATACTTCTGAATTTAGCAGACAAATCCCAAAGGAAATCCTAGCCAGAAACATAACAAGAGATCTTTCCACACCTACAAATGAACTTCAACTGATGGAGCATACCAAGAATTGCACCAGAAAATTTTAACGATACATGTGTTGACATAATTTTAAATCAAGCCACTGAACCCCAAGAACAGATCTTACCCAGTAGGAAGCGGTGTTTTGCACAAATATAATATTTAAATTTTAATAGTTGAGTATAATGATGAATCAGATGTTGCCTTATATACCTACATTATATTTGTGTAGAGACCATTCCCTAAAAGGTACTGTAGTCCGCAACTTATTGTTTCATCATTGCAATACAACTAAATAACCTAGCCGGCAAAATAGGTGAAATAGTTCTCACAGGAATAGAATTCCACAGATGCAGCATAGGAGAGTATCAGACAATATAATTAGCCTCGAAGAAAAAGTAAAACAAAGGTTTCAATAGTTTTTGTTTCTTTTGTCTTGCAGGCCAAGAAACTTATGGTAAAGTAATCACACACTCAGGAGCAGATCTTGAACAATCAAGCCAGGGGAGCCACAATGAGTTTCCCACTTCTTGAGATGTAGAAGAAAAGGAAAGGCTTATTACAAATTGTTATACTCTTTTACAAGTAATAAAAAAAATGGAGACATAACAAATAGAATTTCAAAAACTTTTATGGGCGGTACACATTCTGAAGGGCGCATGGCCTCCAATGTCTACTGAGGATCCATAACTGCATTCACTACAGCTTGAAATGAGCTTAAACCACACAAGAAGCAAACATCATATGTTAAAAATAATGATTATCATAGTCAACCAACCTAGATTAATTAACTTTTTACCAATATACTACTTTCCTAACATCGATACAATTTCTAATTCTGAAACTGGTCAATAGTCCAAAAGTTCACCTAGATATCTCAGATAGATATCACCAATCAAACTCACCAAAAGAAAACATATGAAAAGCAGTTGAAGTCAGTCTATCAAATGTCAAAATGCAGAAACATTGAGCACCTAAATGCCTAATGTTTTTAGATCTTCAAAAGTGCTTTTCAACAGGAATCAGAATATGTGCAAGTTGGAAATTCACCACAATCATGTAGGCTATTCCAACAAGCTGACCCAAAGCTTACTTCCAGATTAAGAGTTACAGGACCTCTCTGTCCTAAATCACCAGTAGTTAATCTTACAAGATACAGAAAATGTAATTGCACAATATAGTTGCAGTTTATTCACTCTTCAGAGCATAAGATAGTCTGCAAGGTTTCACTCACATATATGATAGTAAAATCTTAATCATTAGCCATCAATAAAATGATTATGGTCATTGAACTACAAGCTAGATAATTTTCAAAATCAATATCTGATTTGCTACCGTGGGCATTTTTAAAAGGCTTTTTATTTAAATATGACTTATGCATAAAACATAAGAATATAAGCTATTTCTAGATAATCATAACCAGCCATTTGCTTCATATTCTGTCATTAACACGAGGCATTAGCAGAAAACTAGCAACATAAATTGAGCAATTGCAAGTACCATAAATTTCTTAGACAAGAATGCATAAAAATGGCTTTCAGATAAAAGATAATATGAAGGTATGAAGAGTCATACTGTTAGAACCAGCGTTGCAGCCATGATCATCTCATTCTTAGACATCGGTCCCATTTTCTCCAATCTCTCCCGAGCAAGCTTGGGAGCATCAGGGCTACTCTTCACCGTTGGTGGATATATCAAATACAAAAGCATTGGGTTTCACCACCGCTAAAGACACCAGTCCAGGCACAATTGCAGCCTTAGCCCAATCCATCCATCCTATAGTCTTATTTATTGTATTCAAAGTCAAATTCGCAGCCAAAGGATTTGCAGCCATGGCAGTTAAAAACATAGACGATGAAATCACTGAAGTCTGAAAACAAGTCAACATCAACCATGACCCTAACTTGTTCTCAGTTCCATCCCCAGTATTGCTCCCACAAGCAACACACAGTGACTTCACCAGCGGCAAGAAAATCCCCCCAGCCCTGGCCGAAACCGAGGGAATAGCCGGGGCCAAAAGGGCCTCACTGAAAACCAAACTATACCCCAACCCAAGTGAAGAACTCCCAAATAACTTCACAAACTGATAAGCAATCCTATTCCCAAGCCCAGTTTTAATAAATCCTCGAGCAAAGAAAAATGCAAGAGCAATCAGCCACGGAATTGGGTCACCAAATGCGGAAAAAGCCCCCGCAAAAGTAAGAGTTTTAGTCAATACAACAAGCCCCCAACCCCATTAGCGCCACAGCACCAAGAGGCAAAGGTTGTGTGATAATCCCAATAATTGTAGCCAAGAAAATGGAAAGTAGCTGCCAGGCATTCCGAGAAACGCCTGAAGGGGCGGGAACCAACCAGAGAATAACTCCAGTAGCTATGGATGCGATCAATGGCTTAATAGCTGCCCCTTGCCATGGTTGTTGCTGGGGTTGCTTCACTTCTACTGCAACAGAAGAAGAGGCAGGAGGATTTACTGGACTCGCCGGTGATGCGGCCGAGGCTGCAGCTTTTACTATTAGGCATCGTCGGTGTGATAAGGTAGAATTCTTGGTAAAATCTGAACTTTTACTGATCAAATGGGAGAATTTCTGCCATTTGTTCTCGTTCTTGTGATGAAATCTTAGTTTCAGGGAGGTGCAGGGGAATTGGCGGTGGGTTTGGCAAGGTGGGTTTGGCCGTAGTCGGAGGTTTAGGGAGGAGGTGAGTGCCAAAGCCGCCATTGAATAATTTGGTGGTGGCGTTAGTTTTTTCCTGGGAGATCTGAAGAAAGTGGAGTTTTTGAATGATGGAAATGGTGGATTCTTGATTTTCAATTAGCAAATTGAATGGACGAATCTGTACTGTCGATCAAAAGTAAACGGTTGAGATGCGGTACTAGAAACTAAGTGAAGAAATCTGGACCTTTGAAGTTTTGATCGGACACCTGAGATGGGGTTTGGAATATACGGTTTGTGAAGGGTCCAGCTGTGGCTTTTTTCTTCGTGAACTCCGTCTACAGATTTCGTTTCCGAATATTTAATAGAACGGTTTTATAACTCTATTTATAAATTTTATTTCATTGTAATTTTTAACTTTTAAATATTAAAGAAAATATTTTTCAAGAATTAAAGTATTAATTAATTTAGAATATATTTATATTTTTAATAATATTAATATTTATTTATATATCTCAAAATATTAAACAATAAAGAAGTTATGTGAGAAATTAAAGTAAAATTTTATTATAAATTTTAAGAGGTTTATTGTAATTAATCTTAAAGATAAATTTATCTTTATAAAAAAAATTAATATCAGAATTGTATTTGACTGTTAATCGAAAGATAAAATAAAAAAAAAATAACATTAGCTGGTTGAGTGCAAAATAATTGAAATCTTAATGGGTTTTATTATATTTAATTTTAAAATAAATGACATCAGATTGCATAAAAAGTTAGTTTTGACAGTAAGATTTATCAGTGAGACTTAAAATTGGGTATTTTTCATTAACAGGGATGGGTGCTAACATGCACTGGTTGGAAATTCAGTCAAAAGGCTGTCCAGGTGGCAGGTGGATATTGCTCTTGGGCTACAAGGTTATACGTGGAAGATTTTGATTGGTACGGAGTTCATTTCTTTGGATGCTGATGGGTGGGGCACCGTGGGTGGCCAAAACGTTTCGAGTGGACAGCAAGCGGGGAAGTCAGGCGGAGGTAAAATGACTGGAAAGGGCCTCGAGGTTTATTATTTACCGCATAGAGTTGAATATTTAGACATGCACGTGCAGTATGAAGGGGACAAAGGGGTCCACGGGAAGAAAAGTTTGTGACAGAGGTGAATCTACATAGAAAAAAGTGTGGATGGTTGTAATAGTGGTGAGTTGGAAGAGTTATTTTAGGCCACATGGTTCTAAATCTGACTCTTTGTCAGTTCCAAAGATCTTTTATTTTTTATTTATGAAGCATATAAACCTAAGGTCAAATTCTACCAAGGGGTGCCCAAGTTAGAGCTGGGTTATGTGTTGTGGCCAGGAATTCCTATGGTAATCTCATCACTACTTAGCTACAAGTTATGATAATAAGAAGGAAACAAATGTAATGGAGGCCGAAGCTATAAGATATGCACTTTTCAAAGCCAGAGCAGAAGGTTGAAATTATATAGTGCTGCTCCCCATCAACAAAATTATCATCCAGATCTCCTAAGACAATGCTAAAGATGTTCACTTGGCTACTCTGTTGACAGTAGTGTTTTGAAATGATCAAACTGGACCGATCGGTTCGATCAATCGGATCGCGAATCGAAGAGTTATCGGTTCAGTCTATAAATATTTGGACTGTATTAAAAATCAAGCAGATTCATAAAAAATTATGAATTGGAAGAAAATCGTTTCAACCGATCTTTGTCTGTTTTTTTAATTTCAAATTAAAAAAATGATTTAAATAAAGAAAAAAATTATTAAAAAAATCATGAAACAAACACCAAAATGGCAAAACAGTGAACACACCAAAACCTAAACTACTAAGTTATTATTTTAAATTTTTAAACTTATTTTTGTACAGGTTTGATTTTTCTTGTTGAAAATTTGATTATATTTTTGGGTATTAGGACTAGGATTCTCAAAAAGTAGTGTTTCTCTTCTAATTTTAGGATTTTATAGAAGTGTATTTTAAGTCATTTTAAACTATACCACACTTTAAAAAAAAAAAAAAAAAAAAAAAGCTAAAGGAGTGACCCTGCTAGTTCAACTGATCGCGACTTGGACAGGCCACTAGGTAACAATGCCCAATCCGGTTTTCAAAACATTGATTGGCAGACATAATTGCAATGCGTAGTCTATTTACTGAGATCTCTTTTACTTCAATTCCAAAAACTATGCATATAGTAGTTAGTTATTTGTAATTTTTTTTTTACGTAAAAGTTAAGATTAAGAGAAAGGTGTCCTTCTTCACATGGTTTTCGAAGCTCATACAAGATGAAATTTGAGTAGTTGCTTTTTTTGTAGATTGTTGACTTTTTAGAAATACAAAGAAACTTGTTATTGTAAAAAGAAAAGGTAAGAGGTGTCTAAATAATTTCGGGGTGTTCATATGGTTGGATGGTTCACTAATCAACCTAACAAAATTTGCCTCAAATATTTTGGTTAGATTATCAAGCAATATTTAGAAATCTTGATTTAGTTAGAAAAAATCCAAATCAAACACAAATTTAATAAAATTATTACTCCTCCAAAATTGTTGTTACATTTCAATAATCAAAAATTTTAAAGTAGTGTTTCAATTATTATCTTTGATATTAGTGTATTTCAATTTTTCCCTTCAAAATTCAAAATTTAAATTTGAATATATCATTATACTTGATTGAAGAGGGGGATAATATTAGAAGAAATATCAAAGATAGTACTTTTCACTTCAGTAAGGTGACAAAATTTTGGGTTATTATAAAATGGAAAGTATGACATTTTTAATAGGATAGAGGAAGTAATTAACTAGTTCAATGATGATGTTGAAATTATCACCTAGAACTGTAAATTGCAGTTCCAGGTGAGGTTAGGTTTTTTAGCCTGAAAAATAGTGGGTTGAATTTCAAGTAAAGTGCGCCAAGCTGAATTTTGTGTATAAAAATTTGGCCCGATTTGATTATGAGATGTGCTTGGGCCATACTAAGTTGAGCTCACTTAAGGCTTGACCCAAATACTATGTGTGTATATACTATTTTTTTGTAAGATATGTAACATGAAATATGTAATATATATTGTGTATTGAATATTTATTGCTATATAATATTTCCATTTTTACAATTAGGGTTTGTACATTTTAGGTGATATTGGTCAAATAAAGTTATATATGTTTTAAATATATACATTTTTATTTTATTTTCTAGGGAGAGATGTTGTGAACCTGGGCGAGCCTGACTCAGTACAAAACTCGCTTAATTTTGTAAGTTGAGCATGAATCTCATAAGTGTGAATCTTCATAAGCTAAGTTTGGATTGACATCTATTATTTTAAAATGGGTTGAAATTGGATTGGTTCATATAACCTGCCCTATTATCACCCTAATCACAAAGTAACATGTGGCATGGATCACATGAACTGAATGCATATAATCAAAGCCTAAGTACTATAACACTATGTCCATAGATAGACTCACTTTAATAAAAGGCCCCAAAGGTACCCTATAAATACATCATTTGAAGTATACTTTCTCATAACTCACACATAACAAACCATTGAATTCTTTAACAATATAGATAAAGAGCCAAAGGGTTGTTAAACTTTTTCATCGTCGACCCCTTTTTGGCACAAATTTTTTTGGCCCTCTTTCATAGTCTTCGAGTGTGCTTTGCACGTGAAACTTTCTACTCTTTCTATCTAAAAAAACAAAAAAAAACTAACATTGGAAAAGATTTTTTGAACTCTTGTATGTTTGCTTTACTCACTGGATGATCAAATGCTCTCTACCATTGACGAGATTCTTTAGTGGTTCGAGGAATGCTTAGTTCCTCTTCACCAAAAATTTTTTACTTCTTTCCTTCTAAAAAATTCTTCCAAACACTCTTTCTAATGACAAAGATATGAGGGATAAATACCAAAATGAAAAAGAAGAGGAAGAGATCAACAACCCATCCTCTTCACTTTGGCTCTCTACATATGTGACTCTCTCTCCCCTTCCTTTCCATTTTCTCCATCTTCTCTCCCTTGGGCTCACTCTTATTTCTAGGTAGAGAATTTTTGGGTTTAAACTAAGAGAATGCACAGATCTAATGTTTAGTTTTCGATTAATGACTCTATAGAGATATGATATTTAGTTTTTGATTATGGCTCCCAGCTAGTGTTTATAGAGATATCATCGCTAAGCTAATCAGCTACCCTCTCCAAACAGTAAATTTAATTTTTTTTATTTTTAAAAAAATATTAGCTTAGCCATTCTTGTTCTTGTTCTCTTCTCTTCTCTTCTTTTCTTTTTGAATGACAACAAAACAAGGACAAATCAAAAGATAGTGGTTGCGGATCTTCATCCCTATTTCTCTATTTTGAATGATAATAAATGTTAAAATGCAAATCAAAGGCCATTAATAATGAATGTTCATCTCATCTCACAGGTAATTATTTTTTCATTTTTTTGTGCTTTTTTGTTGGGATTTTTCTCAGAATTTCAATCTCACCTGGGTGTAGAAAAATACTTTTAATTATATTTCTTGGTCTCTGTGTATACTTTTTCTCTATTCTCTCTTAATCCCAGCTCATACTCAAAAAAAATTTCTGTTTATTCTCTGAAATTTTGTTGATAAATTACATAGGATTTCCCTTTCAACAGCCTAATATCGGTTTTGATTCAAATGTCCAGGAATTTTTTGTTATAAAATTTTCAATATTTTTAGATTCTTTGTTTTACTACTATATTGAGAAATGTACTTATGTGTTCCTTTTTCAGAAACAATTAATTTTCGTCTTTAAAGATTTAATTAGTTTTTTTTTTCTTTTTTTCCCTTTAAATAAGAATATGGTTTGGGGTGTTTTTAGTTTGTCATTGCTACTTTTTCTTTCAACCATTGCTAAAGTTAAATTTGAAATTGTAACTAATATAGATTAATTAAGATGAGAATATTGATTTATTGTAAGACAGGTCTGCAATATGTTATCTAAAGTCATAATAACTAAAGTTGTATTAGTACGTTAACCAATCATTTTATTCAATAAATAATTACAGAAGTTTGTTATGGTGGCTAATTGATCTATTTACAGGGAGATTGGGGTAAAAGTAGTGAAAAAAGACATTTTATGGTGAAGAAATTGAAGAAGGTTTCAACTCAATTAGCTGCAGCTACTTCTCTCTCTAATGATGAAAATCCTGATTTCTTGGTAACTATACTTTGTTTTTTAATTATATATTTTTCATATATAAAAATTAAAGGAACCATGTTGCCATTCTTTTTTTCTTTTTTTTTTTAAAAATTTTGACATTGACTGACGTTTAGATTTCTTTAAGCAATTTGGTGCAATCAAGAGTCTGAGAATTGCTTGTAAATTGAGAAGGTTAACTTGTAGATTCTACCTATGTTATTTCCTTGTGTATTTTTAGTGGAATTGGATGTTTGATTGAAGTGTGAGTACCAAAGGTTGATAGCTAAATTTGTGCCAAAAAAAAGTATTCATAGTAGACCACTAATTCATGCATGCTAAAATTGTAGGAAAAATATTACAGTGGGTAAATCAAAGAAATCTTGTGTACTTTCAAGAACTATTGTTTGTTTTTTGTGTACTATTGTATATTCTCTTTATTCAAGCAATCAATGGAAAAGGAAAACTGCAATTGCTAAAGGTGGCTAAAGTATAGTGGTAACAGTTAAAAAATAAGAAAAAGATGTTCTAGTGTCAAAATTATTTGTGCACCACCAAGCTGTATTTGAATTCTGAGGTATGATTTGGGTAATTAAAGGTCTTCTACTACTTCTTCTTCTTCATTTTTCGTCTTCTTTTTTCTTCTTCTTATTCTTCTTCTTCCTCTGTGTGTGTGTGTGTCTGTGTGTGTGTTTGTAGTTGTTTCAAGCAATGTTTCAGTCTCTTTGCGACAATTTGATACATCATGTGATAAATAATCTTCAAATGATGAATGTATTACTAAATTGTTGAAAAATGAGCTAATTCAACTCTTCGATGATGAATCAAGTTTTCTTATTTCTTTTTTGATGATTAATATTATTACTTTTATGTACTGTATTATGATTTTTGATAAGACAAGGTACAATATTCACATGGTATAATGGAGCCTATATATTTAGTTAAAAAGTTACTGACTTGATGTTTCTTTTTGAAGTTTGGAAAATAATAATTAATGTGAACATATTTGTTTCTGTACAAGAATATGAAATCAGATCATCTTGTTATGATTTAGGGTTTAAGGAATCAAGTATTATTGTCTTTATTTTAAGTTTATGTTTCTTCTCATTAATAGGTGCTACTCCAATCTTAACATGAATATGAGCATATTCGTGATAAGATTCTCTTGGCACCTATTGATGAGAAGATGAGAGAAATATGCTTAAGGTGGTTATGTTATGTGCTAAGACAACTAGTAGATGCGCCTGTCAAGTGAGTAGATTTTAAAGAGAGTAGTCAATATAAGAGGGGTAGGATAAGAGCGAAAAAGACTTAGTGGGAACTTGTAAGAAAGATACAGCCCATCTAGAAATTAAAGAGGATATGGTCTATGATAGAGCACAATGGTGTCGCAAGATTCATGCAGCTAAGAGTCTCTTAGGTTAGACATCTTGTCTGTAAGTTGTTTGTTTTTCTTTCTTCAAAATTCATCATGCATTTCTGTAATATGATTTTCTTGATCTTAGGTTGACAGACAGGAAAATCCAAGCATTTGGGGTTCATAGAGTTTGTAGATTGAGTCTCCAGAGGTGTACTATTTTTAAATACTTTGTTCTGAATAAATACAAATCGAAGGATATTCTCCTAATATGTTCCCCCATTTCGCTAATATCTTATGAAAGCAAGTTGTGAAAGTTGCGGCAGATTGTATACATAATTACCTTTTGTTTGAGCACTTGATACAAATTCATCTTATAGCTCCAGAACTTATTCATCCTAGGTTGTGTAAGCAACCTACTTCCTTCTTTTTTAACCTACCTATCCCAGACTTTTATCATGGTTTTAGAGTTTAGGCTGGTCAATTTTTTAATTGATTTAAGTATGAAGGTCATAATAGAACTGATGCACATACTTGATGGGAGAATTAAAGAAGGATAATTCCCTTTTCAAAGGTTCAATTTTAATCACAATCTTATTCTCTTCATAATAAAGCATAATTTCTCACTTGTGAGAAGGTTTGTTGCATAATTTCTTATGTGTATGTTCTATTTTCAGGATGAACAATGGAAATTCACGGCCAGAAATAAATTCTTCTACTCTTCTAAGAAGTGTTTCAAGCCTCTGATTCTCTCTGCCAACGAAAATAGGAATTGCACCTGTTACTTGTGCATTGTTAATGTTAGACTAATTTTTTATTTTTACAGTGAAACTTTTTCATCATTGTTTTTCTTGTATAATGGTCTCTTGATTGTTGATACCAAAGTAGTTTTAAATTTACTTCTGATTAATTATAAATATGTAATATACGAGTTCTTGATAACTTGGTGCAAAGTTGAGTATCAACTTGTAAAGGTTTTGCTTGCTGCTTTGGCCATCCTCAAACTTTAACTATTTAGTAAGGACAACCATCCTCAAACTTTAACTATTCAATAATGACAAAATTTACTAACATTCATGAATATTTTACTTGTATCTTTTTGTCATTTCCATATCCCTACTATCTTAGGTTACCATGATTTATATGACTTTAAATTTATTAGGCATATATATAATTACTTTTTCATCGTGCGAAATGCGGTCATGTCAACAAGTTAATGAACTCAATTTAGAGCCACATGGTCTTTTTCTTCAATAATTATTATATTTAAAATTGGACATTAAACACATGAAATGAGTGAGAATTAAAGTCTAACGGACTAGAGCACCATGTCTATACATAGCCCACTTCAATTAAAGCCTATGTAGCCCTAAAACTACTCTACACATAAACCCCTTGAGCTATACTTTCTCATAACTCACACATAATAATCACAAAATTTCTCTTTAAATTTGGTTTACAGTCGCCACCCTTCCCCAAACCTTTTCACCTATTACTATAATTTGTTGTGAGGAGGGTATGTTTATGAGACGTTGTGAATGCGTTTGTCGGAAGAAGTGCATAAATGGGGCGGGATGAAGCAGAATGGGGTTAACCTTAGGTACATGATGGAATTTGGGCCTCAATCCACCAACTGAAACCTCCTAATTTTTGCTCAGTTTCTTCACAAAGAGCTACTACTCATTAGGATTCCTAGAAGGTCTATTGAGCTCGAGTCCCTCAGCCCTATGGTTTAATGGTTTATCCCTTAAGCCCACTGTCCTCAAGGTACGAGATTAAGGTAAGGCACAACAATTTTGTTCCTATGATGTCTTTGGGAGTTCAGGAGTTAAAGAAAGACCTTAAATCAAAGGTTGATTATAAGGATTTTGATGAGATTCACCAGTTTTTGGACCATTTTTATATGTCAAGAACCGAGTTATGTATTCTTATTGGGCAGCACGTGGCATTGCATGATCCTAATCCTCTTCCTGACTGTGTAGGATATATACATACTAAGATGTCTCTTGTTGTGGTTGCTCAAAGTGCCAGTAAGGATGCTCGATCCATCTGTTTAAGGTAGTTTATAGTCACATGCATTCTTTTCCAACAAATATTGAATTCAGCATCGAAATGCAATTGAAGGAAAGCCTAGCTTTGAACTATAGGACTTGAAGGTGGTTGGATTGAGTGTAGTACATAGGAGTTAAGGACAAGCAAGCATAGGAGCAAATGACTAGAGAAATATAGTAAGAGGACAGTTGACGTGTGAAAAATACAGCACCAAAGTCTAATATTAAAACTCGAATCCTTTGTTGTCCAAATCATCCAACGCTAAGGTAAAGACACATGTATACACACAATATATGAAAGCTGTGACAAGAACAAGAGCAGTGGGCTATGTCCCCCAGAGGATACTCAAATGCTCAAGTCAGAATTTGTGTTAGGAAGAATATTGAGAACAAAATGAGAGCTTGAAATGGTAAAGTGTGGAGTTGAGTGAATTATCCTTTGAGTTACCTTTCCAACTTACTATTTATACTCCTCCTTGATGGGCTTGGATTGTTCATGGGTTTGGGAATAATTGTTGGACCCATGAGAGCCTTAAATGTGTTGAGTTTCTTCAATGCTTGATTTTAGGTAAAAATTATCAAAATATCCTCCCGTATAATTGATCGCTTTGACTGACTTACCACGTGTCTGCGAGCCATTAGATGGTATTTTTAGGCATCATCACTTGCCCCCCACTCTCAAGCATTGAGTTTGTACGGGTTGAGAGTAGTATTATAATCTTTGACTTGTGTCTTGGCTGGAGTCGATAAATTTTTGGTTGGAACCAAAAAATTCAAAAATTAAACTTTTGTTCTTGAAGGGAAAATGGTTGATCCCCAACACTTTATCCACTTGTATACCTCCAACTTAAATTGAGTAGTAGTACTTATTTACTCATTTTTGAGCTCTTGTGATACTTGTACTTAGTATCTCAAAACAATAGATTTAACTCAAAGCTTCACCCTCAACCCAACCCCCAATACTCCATCCTTTCCCCAACACCCAACATTCTACCCTCAACCCACTACACCTAACACCCAACACTCTACCCTTACCCCTACACCCAAGACTCTACCCTCAACCCACTACACCCGATACTCAACACTCCACCCTTAACCTACTACACCTAACACCTAACACTCCACCCTACCTTAACACCCAACACTTCACTCTTAACCCACTACACATAATACCCAACACTCTACCCTTAACAATATTCCACTACACCCAACACCCAATACTCCACCCTTACCCTAACACTAAACACTCCACTCTCAACCCAATATCCACAACAACCCAACACTCCACCCTTATCCCAACAGTCACAACACCCAACACTATATACAAGACATCAAATGTATCTTGCAATTTTTCCAAGTCATTGACTAAGTAAGTACATTCTTCAAGTTCCTTATTATTTTCTCTCTCTTCATTTTCACTTGAACAGCTTTCAAACACATGGTAGGCACATAACGTGAAACTTATCTCCTTCTATGAAAATGATTTGACAAGAGTTACACCTTTTGTATTGAGTAAAAGTTCTTTAGATTTGCAAAGGTTAGCCTTAGGATTGTTTGGTTTAGAATTTTGACATGGATAAAACTGAAGAGGATGAAGGGTCGAGAAAGAGTAAGAAAGAAAAAAGAAAGAGAAAGAAAAGAGGAAAGAAAGCTAGAAAGATGGACTGGTTACTTCTTCATCCTCACGTGACTGTTACACAGCTGAACTTAAAGTACCTCCCACGACTACTTAAAAATCCAATACAGCAACGTGTAACATCATTGCAACTATTCCTTTCCATGGGAAAGACCTCGTAGCTGCACGAGGAAGAGGTGTAGCTACGCAAAACTATAGAGGAATTTCTTGGATCCTTACAGTGTCGCGCCAACTCCCAAGTGGATGGGGCTGCTGCTGTCAAAGAGGTTGCCGCTGCTACTATGTTCAGATGTTAAAACTTTATAGCTACATCTCGTGAAGAAGAAAAGAACCCGAATCCCACTACTACCAAGCAAGCTGCTACTGCATTCATGGAGTTTGCTAGAACCAGTGATGTTGCTGTCACTACTTTACTAAGAAAAAATGTAGCTACCACTATTGAGGCTAAAAATCATTGTCTTGTAGCTAGTGGTATGGGGAAAACAATGCAGCAGCTGCCCGTGTGGAGGGACTAGACGCCGCAGTCGAGTGGACTGCCACTCCAATCATAGAAATCACTGAAATTAGTGACATTGTAGCCACAATTTCGCGAAGAAAAAATACGGTAGCTGCTCCTACACAATCCCACATCAAAACTACCAGAAATATCATTGTCGCCATGCCTCGTCCCTCTATTACTACAAGCAAAAGAAGTGATAACACCGATGCTGCTATTGAAGAGCCACGTGTTCAAAAGGAAAGTTACGTGGCTACCCTATCTCGTCCTACCATAGGAGCAAAAAATTTAGCGGCGAATGGAGTCGAGGTGAATATGATTGTGGGTTTAGCAATGCAAAGCAAAGAAAAGAAAGGCAAGGGTATAGGTGGCAAGAAAAAATCCACTCTTTGTGAAGTTATATCTTGTTCAATTGATTTGGACTCCGCGGGTTTGGTTGATGGAGATAGCAAATGTAATTGTTCTAAGGAGCGTACTATTGATAAATTTGACGAGGTTCCAACATTAACAAAGAGAGGAAAAATAACATCCAACATTTGGGTAGTGTTATTGTTGATGATTCAAATTCTCATGGGATTGCTAATGATGATCTGTCAAAATTGATTATGCGCAAGGAAGAGGTGTTGATAAGTTGTGCAACACTTTTAATATGGTTGATGGTTGTAGGGAACATTCTTCAAATGAAGTGTTGGATATACTTGAGCATGTTTTTGATGAGTTGGGTGAAATCCCGAGTAGAGTGATTAGTCCCTTGCGCGAACCTTTGGACTTACATTTTCTTCAAGAAGACCTTGTTCTGAAGCCAAAACTGAGTGAATTTTAGCAAAGTATGTTTGTGGGTAGACCCTTGATTAGGGGAGCTTCATCTTCTAAGGTAAGGGTGAACATACGTAGAACCACCGCTCCAACTACAGTTGTGTCATCGGGGCACCCTCAAGTGCATTTGGTTAGAGAGCATTACCTTGAGTATGAAACTTTGGTGAAGAGGATTTATCTCAACACAAGTATGAGTCTTCTAGTTAAGAAGTTGTGGCATCTCCTTTACTAACTACGAGGAAAAAACTCAAAACTTCTCCAAAGCATGGAGGAAAAAGAAAAGTCAAAGATGATAATAATGATCCTATTTATGTATATTCTCAATTGCCTCTTTCGATTGTTGATACGAAATTGGTTAGGAAATGGATGGAAAAGTATCACATTCCTAATTCTTTCAAAATGAAGGTTCCACCTCTTGACCATCGTCCTTTCATGAACCTTTCTAAATTTGTGTCTGTATACTTGGCAGAACTAGAAGCATGATTGAGGTTTCCACTTCCATTATTCTTCTATAAAGTGTTGGAACATTATCAAGTTGGGCTTGGATAATTAACGCTAAATCCATCTGTAATATCAATGCTTATTTGATCACTTGTGCTACCCTTGGGGTCAAACCTTCATCTTCAAAGCATTCTTTTGACTTGCGTCGAGTGGAATGGGGTATAGCTTTAGTTGGCGGTCTAACAAAAAATTTGCCAAGAAAGCACACCCCAATCCAATTAATTGGAGGAGTTACTACTTTTTGATCCAAAGGCAGGCCAAATGGAACTTTCTCACTGTGTGGAACTATATTTGAAAGTTTCAAAGGTCAATAAACTTGTTTCTCTTCGTGGGAGCGAGAATAGGCATCTTGCTATGCTTATGGAGGCCGAACCACTTCCTTGAAAAAAGTGGTTAATGAACAAGTCTTGGTATCAGTGGGATTGAGCCCGGTCAACCTTAACCCTCTTGTTTCTTTAAGTTGATATGCATATGCGTTTTACTTAGCATTTTTTGCACTTGTTTTCATTCATCTTCATTTTGTATTGATACTCAACCTAAACTTAACTTGTTCTTCTTGATCTTGTAGTGGATGCCTTGAAGGATGCTATTTGTGATCCCGCTTTGAAGGTGAGACAAGCTAGGTGTCAAGGTTTATCTCAAGCCCCGAGGAATCTACCTATGGATCTTGGGACCAAAGAGGTCGGCACAAAAATCTGTTGCACCATTTCCATCTAAAAAGAAGGAAACTCCTTTCAATGAAGCTACTTCAGCATCTTTGGCTTAAGTTAAGGCTCCCATTCAACTGGAAGTTCCTACCCCATTAGTTCTTGATTCAAGTCTACCTCTAGCTCAAGCCACTGCTCAAGTTGAGGGCTCTACTTCCTCTCGTATGATATATATGCCTTCTTGGGAGATGTATAAGGACTCTTCTTTGGAAGAAGTGAGTCAACCATTAGTGGAGGCATTAGCATTGCCCAAGTCACAAAGGGAGAAAGCCGACAAATCCTTGAGTTCTACTTGCATCGCCGATACCAACGCCAAGTTTCAACATATTACTCAAGTTACTCTTTCTTCTTTCATTAAAATAACTAAGTATTCTTTATTATACATAGGAATAACATTGTCTTTCTCTCATTGTCATTAGATTGACGACTTTTACTATCACTAGAACAAAACTCAAGAGTACCACTATCTCAAATTTCAGCTTTAGAGGCTAAGTTTAAAAAGATGGAGGAAGCGAAAAAAACTTTCAAGCTATGTGCACTGCATCTAAGCATAACCAAGAAAACCTCCTAGAGATTGCTAAGAGTGTAATTGAGAAAAGAGAACCAAGAACTTCGAGCCTCTCATAAAAATGAGATCAATGAGATTCAAGCATTTCATAAAGGTAAGATGAAAAAACTTCGCATGTCACACAAGGATGAGCTCAAATCAGTGGAAAAGAAGAGGAGAGATTTGGCTATCTTTTACTTTCTTGATTCTCAGGACTATCAAGATCGCTTGGAAAACCAATTGGTAGACAATCATGGCAGCAGCAAGTTTGAAGCTTTGGTAGAGAAAAGTAGCATCAGGTACTTCGATAAAGGTTTTGATTAGCTTTTATGAAGAAGAAGTGCCCAGACTTAGATTTGGATGACTTAGAACGAGGCACGATAGCTCCTACTCCCCTACACCATAGCTCTTTGGGGGTTCCAACTGAGGATGAAGTAGCTTAGCTTAGCACTTAGCCTAGCTACTTTTCTTTTTGGAGATTTAGAGATCGGGTCTATTTTATGTACGAGCTCCATCTTCGGCTTGTATTATATTATTTGCTTTCCTAGGTATAGTATTTACTTTACTTTCCTTTGTTGCTTGGCTTTGAGTTGGAACCTTCCCATGTACCAATTCTACATGTGTTACACTTTCTTTCTTTATATGATATCGTGGCTTTCCTTTGATAGTTTACGTTTTTGTTTGTCCTCAAGCATTCTACATACGCCTTCGCCCCTCTTAGACACTTGAATGTTTTTTCAAGTGACTAAGTTTGTTAGGTTGTGCATTTATCATTACACTTAAGTAAATAAATTTCTCGTCCTTGGTGGGTAAACCATGGTTCTGGCACTCAATTAAAGTTACTTTAGATGTAACTCTCATATGAAAATTTTTATCTTCACTCCCAAAAGTGCCATGGTGGCATACTTAACCAAGAAACTACCTCTACAAGGAAAAGCTTAATTTCACCCCCAAAGGGGTTATCCTAAGCACATATCTCTTAAGTAAAACCTTAGTGTTGGGACTAGGGTTAGCTTAAGTGCAAATCTCCCAGGAATATTTTATTTTAGCCCCCAGACGGGTGCTATGGTTGCTCTTTTGAGCATACTTAACCAAGGATTTACTTCCCAAGAAAAAGCTTAGTTTCACCCTCGTAGGGGTTATCCTAAGCGCAAATCTTCTAAATAAAGCCTTAGTGTTGGGACTAAGGTTACCTTAGGCACAAATCTCCTAGAAATATTTTAATTTCACCCACAGAAGGGCTATGGTTGCTCTTTTGAGCATGCCTAACCAAGGAACTATTTCTCCAAGGAAAAGTTTATTTTTACCCCAGAGGGGTTATTTCGACTCCGAAGAGTGGTCTTCAATTTTGTTCCCCAGAGAGAGTGAGTGACCCCAAAGAGTCATGGTATCCTAGAGGATATTTGGTACCCTAAGGTTGGGCAGGGGTTGTTATTAATATTCCAAACAAAACATTGAGTAATTACATAGGCAAAAGATTTAGAAGTTTTCATTGATAGCAAGAGCGAATATTTACAAGTGGCTCAAGCTTGTTTTACCTCAGAAGGTGTTGCTTGGTTTAGGGAATTGACACCTCAAAAACTTAGGCAAAGGAAAGAAAGCTTAAAAGTAGATTTTTTTTTGAATTTTGGGTATTCCAAGTGTGAGACAAGAGCTTCACATCCTTAGTTCTCAACTTGTTGGCACCATTGGAATATACTTCAATTACCTCGTAAGGACCTTCCCAATTTGGCGAGAGCTTTCCATAAGCTTGGAGTTGGCTTACATCCACCATCCTTGTAACCCAATCTCCTACTCAGAATCTCTTACCTTAGACTTGTCGATTGTTGTAGCAAGCAACCATTTGCTTATCTGCTTGCCTTTTGAAATATACCTTATTCCTTCTCGAGTAAGTCAAGGTTAGACCTCAATCCTTCATTTTTCTCCTAGTTGAAGTTGTAGACACGGAAACCCGGCACACAAATTTTCACAGGTATAAGTGCTTCGCTTCTATAAATGAGGTTGAAAGTAGTAGCTCCAGTAGCATTCTTGTAGGTAGTGTAGTATGACTACAAAATACCTTGTAGCTCTTCAACCCAATTTGCCCTTAGGATAATCAATTCTCTTCTTAATACTTTCAAGAATGGTGTGATTAGTCACTTCTACCAAGCCATTGCTTTGAGGGTGACTCTGAGGAGAAACATTGTTCTATGCCCAAATCTTGGAAAAACTTTTTGAATGGTGCTCCTTGAAATTGCAAGCCATTGTCCGAAGTAAGTGCCTTGGATATTCCAAAGCGACATATACCATTATTCCATAAGAATTGTATGATTTTTTGATGAGTAATGCTTGCTAAGGCTTCGGTCTCCACCTACTTAGTGAAATAGTCGATGGTTACTACCACAAATTTCTTCTTCACTTGAGCTATTAGAAAAAGGATTATAATATCTATGCCCTATTGAGCTAAGGGCCAAGGGGTTAGAATTGGAGTAAGTTGTTCTGCTGGTTGGCGAGGTTGATTAGAATGAAGTTGACATTTATCACACTTTTGCACGTAATCCATGGCATCCTCCAACATTCATGGCCAATAATACCCTTGCCTAGATATTGCACTTTTTGAGCAAGAGATCTCCCTCCAACATGATGTTTGCAAATTGCCCTATGCACCTCGACTAAAGCATATTGGGTTTCACTTGGACTCAAACATTAGAGATAAGGCATTGGGTAAGACCTTCGATACAAAGCTCCTCCAATGATCAAGTATTTTGCCGACCTTCTTTCTACCCTTTGAGCTTCAATCATATCGTCGGACAATTTTTTTTTCTTTCAAGTATTGAATGATTGGGGTCATCCAATTTGGATTAGAGTCGATATTCATAACCTCCCTATGATTTGTGCTTCTTTCCGTTAGAGCTTCCAAGAATACTTCTTTCAACACATTGGAGTATATTGAGCTTGCAATTTTTGAGAGGGTGTCCGCCTCCTAGTTTTCATCTCAGGTCACATGGAATATGTCAAATTTTTCAAAGTGTGAGATCAAATCTTTCACCTTGCTTAGGTAAAATTGTAGAGATGTCTCCCTTGTTTCATACTCTTCCTTGACTTGTTGAACTTTGCATAAGATTTGAGTCCATATTTACCAACAAGTTTTCAACCTTCAATTCTTTGGCTAACCTAAGTCTGCAAACTAAGGCTTCGTACTCGGCCTTATTGTTGCTTGTTTGAAATTCAAACCTTAGGGCATACTTTTCGTAAATCCCTCTGGAGAGTTAAGAACAATACTTGCGCCATACTCTTTGGCATTGCTTGCTCCATCCACATGCAATTTCCATTAAGGTGATGGGGTAGACACCTCTTGAATTTTTTCCTTATTTGGCTCTTTTAAGTTCTTCTCTTCCACTTCTTCTAAAATAAAATCGGCTAAAGCTTGTGCTTTGATTCCTGCTATTAGTTGGAGTGAATTTCATACTCACTTAGCTCGATTGCCTCTTTTACCAACCTCCCCAAGACTTTGGGCTTCAAGAAGATGGATTTGAGTTGATGATTGGACAATAGGTTGACTTAGGAAATAAGGCCTGAGTTTTCTTGTCGCTATTACCAAAGCTAAAACCGATCTTTCGAATGGTAAGATACCAAGTCTCTGGATCACTTAGAACTTTACACACATAATACACCAGTTTTTGGACCTTGTCCACTTCTTTGATGAGAATGGCACTCACCGCCGCAGATGAACAAGCCATGTATATGTAAAGACTTTCTCCAGGTTCGTGTTTAGTTAAGAGTGGGCAGAAACTAAGTATTCCTTCAACTCTTCAAATGTTTTTCGGCATTCTTCCATCTATTGAAAATTCTTGGAACTTCTTAGATCTTTGAAGAAAGGCAAATTTCTATCCCTGGACTTGGATAAGAAATTACTTAAGGCAGCAAATCGCGCCATGAGCCTTTGCTCTTCCTTGATCCCCTTGGGAGGCTCCATGTCTTGAATGGCCTTGATTTTTTTAGGGTTAACTTCAATCCCTCTTTGAGTTACCATCAAACCCAAAAAAATTTCCCCTAAAAACTCCAAAAGCACATTTTTTGGGATTAAATCTCATCTTGAACTTTCTCAAGTAGTGAAAGTTTCCCGAAATTGCCTATGTATAAGACTCGTCCTCTACATGGTCTTCTTTAACTTACTCTTGACAAGCACATCATCTACGTAAGGTTCCATATTCCTTTCCAATTGATTGGCAAATGTTCTATCCACCATCCTTTGGTAAGTGGCTCTGGTATTTTTCAAGCCAAAGGGCATTATCCACAAGCAATAAGTGCTGAAGTCAATGATGAAGGTAGTCTGTACCCAATCCTTGCAATTCCAAAGGATTTGGCAATATCCTTTATGTGCATCCAAAAAAATATGGCCTCACACCTAGAGGTGGAGTCTATCATATATCTATGCGGGGTGTAGGATAGCAATCTTTAGGGCAAACCTTGTTCGAGCTTGTGAAGTCTTCACACATCCTCCACTTAGCTCTTGGTTTTGGCACTATGACTACATTAATAAGCCACTCGGGATATTGGATCTCTTCAACTATCTTTGCTTCTAAAACTTTGTCTACTTCTATCTTCACCGCTTGGCTTCTTTCCTTTCCAAAATTCATTTTCTTTTGGATCCCTAATGACAAGTTTGAATATTGGATCTACATCGAGCGAATGCATGGAGATGTCAGAATCAATTCCTAACATGTTTGAGGGATCCCAAGCAAAAAGATCTTTGAACTCCTTAAGTAAAGAGATGAGGTTTTCCTTGATGTCCCCGGGAGGGACTTTCGTACTTTCACAACTTTGCAAGGATCATTTTCATCTAAGAGCCCGTCTTCAAGTTCTTCGGTGGGGTCTTCCTTTGGATTGAGCTCCTCTTTTTTTTCAAAAAGGTGAACATTATAACTAGGAATAGCTTCTTTCCCTTTCAACTTCAATGAAGCTATATAGCATTGCCTCGTTGCGACTTGATCTCTCTTTATCTCACCCACTCCATTCCTTGTTTTTCATCTCCATGTGGTGGGAGGAAGGGATAGCACCAAGTGCTCCAATGGTAGGTCAACCAATAATGGCGTTGTAAGGCGAAGAGGTCTTGGAGACTACAAAATCAATCATGACTTGAACATCTTAAGAGGGTGTGCACCAAACATGACAAGAAGATTAATGTATTCAAGTAATTCAACCACTTCTCCGGCAAAACCAACCAAGGGTGAAGTTATGGGTTTCAAATCTTTTTCCTCCAACTTCATTTGTAAAAGTTTCATAGAAAAGAATATCTGTAGAACTTCCATTATCAATCAAAGTTCTTTTCACATCACAATTTGCAACAGGCAAGGTCACTATCAAGGGATCTCTATGAGGGTGAATTATTTGTTCTACCTCCTCCGCGATGAATATTATGTCTTGACACAACCTAAGCCTCTCCATGCTAGATTGGACCAAGTTGATCTATCGAGCATATGACTTGCGGATGACGTGAGTCACCATTTGTTACTCTCCTAGAGATAGTATGAACAATGATTCTCCTTGGTTTTCTACCTCCTCTACTCTTTCTACTCGAGGTAGATCTCGATCTTCTTCGTTCGGGTATTGTGCTTGTTGTTGAGTTGATCTTCCTCTATCTATCCCTTGGATGAATTGTTATAAGGTAACCCCTTCTTATCAAGTTTTCAATTAAATTTTTGAGAGAAATGCAATCATTAGTTTCATGCCCATGATCTTTGTGAAAATAGTACCATTTGTTCTTGTTGCACTGCCCTAGGTCATTCCTCATGGGTTTTGCCCATTTGACATAGGATTTCTTATCTCAATTATAGCCAAAATGCATGAAGGTTGAGCATTGAGTGGGGTATACTCTTTTGGAGGGTCGGGACTCCTCTTATAAGTAACGATTACGAATAACCTATCTCTAACATTGACCTTCTTTGGTGGTTTTGCTCCATTAATTCCTCATTCTGCTTTCCTCTTCTTCCCATTTTCACCTCGGACTCTCTTTTTTTCTTTTTCCCTTCATCTACTTGAGTGAACTCTTCGACCCTATAGAAAAGTTCATTGAGGGTGGTGGGTGACCTCAAGTTAAGATAATGAAAACTTCTTGGGCTTAACCCTACTTTGAGATGCCATGATTTGCATATCTTCTATAGCCCCTTCACCAAAAGAATTCCAATGGTCTTCTTCTTGAACCTATCTACATAGTCAAGGAAGGATTTTTCTAGTCTTTGCTTGAGAGTAAGTAGATGAGTCCCTGTCTTAGGAATCTTCTTTTGGTTCCTAAATTTGTTCAAGAAGAGGTCTACAAGTTGATCATAGTTTCTTATGTTTCCTTTCTTGTATCCTTTAAGGGAAACCCTCGGCATATGATTGCATCTGAAGCACTTTGAAAAAACATCTTGGCTTGATAAGCATCAGGATGCTTCCACGGATCTGAACTTCCATCATAAGAGTCAAGATGAGGAGTTGGCCAACGTCTTGGGATGGGTTCTTGCGTTATCTTTGTTGGTGAATGGCAAGGAGTACTTGTATCTTATAACTACCTCTTCCTTGTCATTCATCCTATCTACTCGAGCTTGAAGCTTCTCCAACTTTCTCCTTATTTCTTCCACCCGCTCGAGTATCCTTTGCAAAGAATGGTCCCTGACATGGGGTCTTTCCCTCTCTCTCTCTTATGCTATTGAGACCGTCTTACTTGGACTCCTTGGTCTAACTTCACTTAGCCTGGGGAGGCCTCTCTTCTTGACTCATGCCGGATATACCAACCTTCACTTTCCTATCAGGCGGACCCAATTAGAGTTATTTCCCTAACCCTTTTATCCTTCTTATTGATCGCACAAGAAAGTCTCTCATCCATGAGGCCTTGATGTGCAGAGTGACAACCCAGGAGCTGCCACCAGAGTTACATGAAGGTTCTCCTCCTCTTTCCTCAACTTGTTGCTCAAGCTAATGTAACTTAAGTAACTCCTTTAACAAAGAAATTCTGTTGCCTTAGCAAGTATATCTCCATATCTCTATCATTAGCTTAGGGATCGGGATCTCTAGCTTGCCTCCCTAGTCAATCAAATACTCTAGTTGATTGATTCAACTAGTGTTTGGAGACAATCTCCTTTCCCTTACCTTGGATGTTGCGGTGGGTCTTGTGCGTGCTAGGAGCCATAGGTAAAGATGACTTAAGAATGAAATTGGCTTGTTGTTCATATTCCCATAGACGGTGCCAAATGTTGATACATGAAAAATATAGCACCAAAGTCTAATATTAAAATCCAAGTCTTTTGTTGTCCGAATCATCCAACGCTATGATAAAGGCACGCGCATACCCATGATATATATAACATGCGACAAGAACAAGATCTGTGGGGCAATGTTTCCCGGCAGAAGCTCCGATGCTCAAGTCAGAATTTGTGCTAGGAAGGATTAAGAGCAAAATGAGAGATTGAAATGGTAAAGTGTGGAGTTGAGTGAATTATCTTTTGTTTACCTTACCAACTTACTATTTATACTCCACCTTGATGGTTTTGGATTTTTCATGGGCTTGGGAATAATTGCTAGGCCCATGAGGGCCTTGAATGTGTTGAATTTATTCACAATTTGATTTTAGGTAAAAATTACCAAAATGTCCTCCCCTATAATTGACCGCTTTGACTGAATTTCCATGTGTCTACGAGCCATTAGATGTCATCAAGGACTCTACAAAGTTCTAAAAAAGACTAAAGATTGGATACTCAAGACCCTTTGCCAGGGTTACGAAAGAACTGAGACTACATATCTAATGGTGCTATTTTTAGCATCGATATCTGGTGCTATTTGTGGGAACTTAAGAGAAAGCCAAGAATTGTCTATCAAACTCTTGCCGGAATGGTAAATATTGAGATGACCGCTCACAAACAAGCCTCCTCAAAGCACACAACTCCAATTGCTCAGTCTTCAATCCCATGTTTTCCATTTCTAGGTGTAGGAACCATCTCGAAGGAGGACAACTATTGAGCTGACAAAGGAAATCAATCTGCTAAGCTGAAGGATCAAATGATAGAGACACTTAATTAACAACATGTGGAGACACTTACGTCAATAATTGTCCACCAATGTAACTAGCAGGATACATAAGATCTAAGGACCTTGACATCCTCAAGTCTCAGTATGGAAGAAAGGTTGGGAAGAAACTTGAGCTAATTTAGAAACTTGAGCTAAACTCGTAAGCGAATGGGACATTCGTACTAATTATCATGCTTACTAGACCAATTAATCAAAAATAGCTCCACTACTTGAGATCAAGAACTACCTGACATGACAATTTCCTTGGAATGGAAGGTCATCTTCTGGAGAAAACTTAAGGATATGAAAAGGAAAATCAAAAAACATAATTTCAAAGTTGACAAGGAGAAAAAATGCATGACACCCTCCAAAAGATGAGATCATTGTGGAGTCTCTTTTGAAGTACTTTCACCAGAACCGGACAATAGAGAACCACTAATATTGTAAAGCATCTAGTTTTATATAAGTCTAAGATGCTATCATAAGGAGCTAATGATGCCATCCATTTAGACTCAAAATCTCCCTGATGACTGTCGTCCACCTACTTACTATCAAGTGAAAGTTGAACAAACCCTTGTGGAAATACATCAAGATTAAGAGTAGAGGTTTTCCAAATTTGGGATATGAGGATCCCTAGGACAAGGATCCATGCAAAATCTATGAAGATCTAACTTCAAACAGACAAAAAATGAAAGGACAAGTCTCATACCAGAAACTGAAGACACAAGATACAAGTAATGCATGCTAAATACACTAACAAATGTACTAGTTGACAAGTAATGAAAAGATAAGAGTAAAGAATTATTGTTCCCATAGAGGCTAAAACAGATTCAATTAATTTTAATGTTACCAAATAGTTATCTGAGAAGTTGATTGGAAAATTAACTAATCTAAATTGAACAAAAAAATTAAAAACAAATAACAATGATATAATTGATCAAAAATTGATTTATACAAACTGTGAGACCAATGATAATTACATAACTATGAGATCAATGATAAGCAACAATTCAATCAAAAGATACGTAAGATAGTAGAATCCCCAATTCAGCACTAGTCTTTCTCAAGGTATTGCTACTCCTATTTTATTGTTCTTTGATTAAGTCTTCACAAAGTCAAACTAGGCAAATAATGCAAGAATTATCTTTGATCAATAGAACCAGCACTCATCTGAGACGACATAAAATGGGCCATACAATTCAATTAAAATCTCTCTCCCAATAGTACTTTAACCGAATTGTGGCATGAGCTATTACAACTATTATTCAAGATCAATCCTCAAATATGATTTGATTCATAAGGGATAACACTTCTTTGCAAAAATTAATTACACCAAATTGATCAATCACGTAAAAGACATTAGTGAGATCTACAACTCACACTCTTTACAATTGAGCAAAAGAATGATTTTTTTTACTTAATAAAAGTACCCATAGTGCATAATTGAGGCTACATCAATCTATAACAAAAATGAATTACTACATAACAATTGAAAATAAAATCATAGCTTTATTAACAAGAATTATGGCTAACAAAGTAAAGAAGAAAATCAATTAAACTCTAAGAAAATTGTAGATTCGATGAGAGAGTTAATCATAGATTGCTCCTCACGTATGGACAACTACCCTATTCTCGCCAAAGTCTTGAAAAGGCCTCTAGGTTCTTCAACTAAAGTAAGGAAGGTTAAAAAGATGGCTAAAGACAGAATACGATATGACATATTCCTTTGGCTTCTAATGAGCCTTATTTATAGTTTTTAGATTCACCATAGGATTGAGGTAGGTTTTTAGGTTGAAGTGGTTTTATATGGTCCTAAAACTGGAGCCCGAAGTAGAAGTCGCGAATTAACTTGTCCAGGCTTTGGCAGTAAGGTTGTGGTGCTAGATTTCCTCTTGAGTAGAACACCACGACATAGCATTCCCAGGTTCTCATACTTTGGTGATGAACACCACGGCACTTGGTTTAGTACAAATTTGAACGCTATGGAGCTAGGTCCAGATTCAACTCTTGATCTTCACTTTGCTCCACATTTCTTCCATATTTCACATCTTCAAGCCTTCCACCAACCTACAAAATACATAAGCATAACACAAAAATAATAACAATATATAAAAACTTGTTCTAAAAAAATGAAAGTGTAAAAACCTCAAAACAAAAAATATGAAACATGCTCTAGAATGCTAAATTTCGTGGGATTCAAATCCTAACCAAAATCTATACTGAAATACAAGGAAAAAAACTTTATCTTGTAGAGGTATCACATCGAAACTTAAATATTTGCTAGTCTTGAGAGAAACACTATTAACCTACGACCCCACAAAGTCACAATGATAGTAACATTCAAAACCCATGCAAAGGAATAAAAGAAATATCAAGTCCATAGAACAATTGACCACCGACCCGCAAGAGTAAGAAAATAGAAACAAGTAACCTCACGGAGAAAGAATGAAACAGTGCACTCCAACTTATCTAGACTAGACTATAATGATTACAAGGCTTAGCTAGGGACATCATGCCACAACCAATGCTTCAATTGTACTCTTCTAATATAAACTAACTCAAATTATGGATCAAATAGGACTTGTAAAAGTTTTAATGTAGGCTAAGGTAGACAAGGTAGGATATATATGGATAAAAGTGACTATAATTATCTTAGACATGTTCAACAAAAATCTTGGACCATGATCTCAACTCAATATAAGGTCCTACAACACACAGTATTCGACCATTACACACATCTGAAGGCAACACACACCTTCTTTATTGCACTAGACTAGAAGGCAAGCATAACCTCCTAAATAACACAAATAACAATCGCACTTTGGATTTCATTTTTTATTATGATTATTTTTAAAAAATTTCCCACTTTTTTTCAACAAATTTTCTCCTTTTCTTCTTTTCTTTTCATGGACAAAAAAAAAATCACATGCAGGGAAAGATTAACATATGGAAGTGATAACTCCACAAATGTGGGTTATTATTGTCTTTAATTGCACCTAATTAATGCTTATTCCTTTGCAATATAGGTTGTGTTGGTGTCTATTTGTGTCTTTTCATTATTATTTTAGTGTTTAAGTGATATTTCATGTTATTTTGGTGTTTAGGTTAGATTGCTAAAGTTGGGACTAAAAGAAGTCGAAAAAGGATCAAAGGAGCACTAAAAGTGTCAAGATGGAAGGGTTGTTGGTCTCGCGGCCAAAGTCCTTCTAGCCTTTCAAGTATAACAACTGAGAAAAATTTCTAGAGCTTCTTGGCCATGACTGAGATCAATTTTCAAAAAAAATACATAGCTACATTGGCTGCGGTGAAAGTCGTGATCTGCAACCGACTTTAGTGATTTTTCAATAGATTTTAGCCCTATAAACACCAGATTTGTAGGGAATGATGCAAGAAGCTTTAGAATAGGTTTTAGAGTAGTTTAGGGTTTTCTTTTAGGTCATGTTAGGGTAATATTCTTCTAGTTCAATCTTTTCTCTTGCAACGCAGCAATCTCTTGGAAGATCTTTAGGCTTTATCTATGGAGTTCAAGCATCTTTGTATCTTTCTTTGACTTTTCTTTATGAATAGTTAAATGATTATCGAAAGATATAGATGAACCTAGATTTATAGATTGATTTGCCATGATTTATGAATAAAGTTGGTATTTATAGAAGTTTATGGTTTATTCTCTGTATTTAATGTGTGAACATTTGTCACTTGTTCATTACAATTATTTATCGACTATGCTTGTAGCCTTTCGATATTAGGATTGTGATATTTGGAATTACTCGTGTGTAGTTCATGTAGTTTTATGCATGAGAACTAGGAACTAGTAATCACAGAAGTTTAATTGTGGATAAGCGTATAGTCCATACTTTAATAGACGGGTTATGACTATTAGTCCAAGTCTAGCTATCTTTCTATGACAACTGAGCTTGTAGTTTTTGACAGACCCTGGTATAAAATGAATTCCATTCATAACTTCTTGGGTAATTCATTTGTAAAAGTTAGTAGTGATGTCTATAACCCAGATTTTCGTTATTTTGTTAGGTTTTATTCTATTGCTCATTTATTTGCTTTATTTATTTTTATTCAAACCAAAAAATAAAAATATTTTCTCTTGTAAAGATAATTAATCCATTTAGTTTTTCACCAATTTCTCGTGGGAACGATATCTACCTCCTGCTCTACAATTGAAACTTGTATAATAATGAATAGGATATAATAGGTTAATAAATTTAGTTAACTTAGGACATACCAGGAAGTCATGATCATTTATACTTCTTCTACAACAAATAACAACCCTCTTATCTGCCATAACAAATATCACAAACCATGGCATTGATGAACTCGAGAGATTAACAATGTCTAATGTATTGGATAGAAAAGACAATAAATGAAAAAAGGAAATGGGCTAAATAATGTGGCTAACAAAGAAATAAGCAATCAAGCTCAAGTGGGGACACTAGGGTAAAATGTATGAAGCTCAAGTTAGGACACTAGGGTAAAGTGTAATAAAGGCATGCTCTTTGGCAAAAACGATTCAAAGAAAGCTTATCTCATTTCCACAATCCAAGTTTTTCCCATACTTTGCAAAATGAACAATCCCCATTATCCAAACCAATGTAAAAAGTTAAAATAAATCGCAAGCCATTGCTAGATAAGTACCTTACTATCACATCCCCAGACTGGAAAAATGACACGCATTACCTCAGGATTATCCCAATTGTATAAGATATGCAAGGAATAATACAACTGTGATATAAAAACTATATTTATTAAACCATCTAAAGTCAACCACAACATTCCATAGGTGACAATCATTTACACAAACCAAGCACACTTATATACAAGTTATCAAACTACAACCTCGAAGTAGTAAAAGGGACCTATATATATATATATATATATATATATATATAACAAACCCTAAGCTATGTCATTGGCGCAATGGCCAAACAAAAACAAAAACCTCACACTAAATAACCATCACACCCTAGTTCCAATAGCTAGAGTCTGTACTGTAATCCCTACCTTGCTCAGCACTAACACCGGGGCAACAAGCTCATCAAACTGATCTTCTACTGTAAAACAACATCAAACAACGAGATGAGCAAACGTTGCTCAGTCAGTAGCACTTAACCCTAATTACTTAATGCAACCATATAATCAAGGTAGTGTTCAATGTAAAAAAATATAATCAATAGTTAGGGTATGCATGACAATTTTAGTGAGCTCATCATTCAATGTTACATGCAATAGTCTTATGATAATTAGATCTAGGTCTATTTATTATCTGCCCATATATTAGGCATAAGTAGAGTTGGGTACTGCCAGTAATTAGTAAGTAGAGTGAGTCCCCAATACAGGATACAAGAAAAAACTGAGTCCAATAAAGTGATTCATTGAGCTTCCCGTGAGCAAACAACATCACAAGGCATAACATTTTATTTGAGGGATTAAGTCAATTTGCATTACCACAATGTAAACACTCATCTACCGACCACACTTACCTTTATTTATTACATTACACAGCTGCACATTCAACCATATAAAATACAAACAATAAAAAGGTTCAAGTACCAGTTACCTTGAAGATTCACTTCTTGTTTTAGTTGGTAAAAAATCCTATCTTCTTGACCAATAATCAAAGGAGAGTAATATCATTCAATAGTGCAAACCTTGAGGTACAATATAGGATTAAAAAGTAAGTAAGAAATGAACAAGCTAGCTAGTGAACATGAGCGAACAAGCTGTGACATCACATGAACAAGCAAGCTGGTTCTTCCAACAAAGGTATGAAGAAGCTCAATTTGATGATGAAAACTCATTGCAAATTCTTAGAAACAAGTGTTAAAACATGCATAAACAAATTTTGGAAGTTCAAAGCAAGTAAAAGTGTGATTAAACACCAAAACTCTGGGCTTAAACACCAAGAACATGTAAAATTCATCCAACCAGCAGCTTCCCCAAATTCTAAGCATCCTCAAATTTCATGTTTAAGAATGCTTTTAGTAATAAATCAAGGCTAGACCATATAGGGAATCCTTTGGTAACAAAAATTATCAATTAACAACAAGAATTAAGAACCTATGAATCTTGGAAGAACTAGGAAACTTTATTTCAAAAATCTTGCAATAATTCATGTAAAACTTACCTATAAAGCTGAAAAATCAGCCTTAGAACACTTTTATACCTTCAATTTCCTTCGTTCAATCTAACTTTTAGGTAGAAATTATGACTATTCACTTGAAGAAGTAGTAACGAAAATTTAGAGAAATCTAAGTGTGAAAATGGTTTTAAAGTAAGAAAATGGTATGGAGGTGGCTTCGTAAGGAAGCCATGCTGAATTTTTAAAATTTACTTTTGTCCTTAAAGTTTCACTTAATTGCACTAATGCCCTACCAACTAGAAAATTGTCTAGAAAGTTTAATTTTGTAACAAAGGTCGATATCAAATAGAATTTCAAGGAGTATAAAATGAATATAAGTGATTATCAAGCAAGTGAAAAAGTCCAGGTGTTACACTCTCCCCTCCTTAAGAAAAGTTTTGGTCTTGAAACATAATGTACCTACAAAACAAACAAGTACATATACTTAACACTTCTAAATCAAGTTCCCATGTAACCTCCCTTTCTGAGTGGTTTGACCACTGAACCTTGATAAATGGAATTGACAGATGCCGAAGAACTTACTCCTTAGTATCTACTATCTAGATTGGTACCTCCTCATATACTAATTCTTCTTTACCACTTAAATGCTAATACTCTAATCACATGACTCAGACCAAGAACTTATTTCTAAAGCCGAGAAAAATGCAACACATTATTTACTCAAGATAATTGTGGAGGTAATGCTAGTTGTTCATATGCCAAATTCCCAACCATTTAAGTATTGCAAAGGGCCCTACAAACCTCGAACTAAATTTCTCACTCTTGCCAAAGCTCATAACCTCTCTGTTAAGTGATATTGTCAAACACACCTTATTCCCAACCTCAAATTCCAATGCTTTTCTTTTCAAGTATACCCAACTCTTTTGTCTATCTTGTGCTACCTTGAGTCTGTCTCAAACTATAGGTACTACTATTTGAACCAATTCCAGCCTATTTTCCTTTCCCCTACTTCATTTCAATGGGAAGGTGATTTATATTTCCTCCGTATAAAGTTTTATAAGGATCTATACTAATGCTACTATGGTAACTGTTGTTACCAAAGAACTCTATCAAGATCATATGCTTGTCCTAGATACCTCTAAAATCAATGGCACAAGCTCTAATAAGCATATCTTCTAATGTGTGAAAGGTCCTCTCCAACTGCCCGTATGTCTGTCTTAGGGTGGATTGAAAAACTTAGAACTACCTTTGCCTATAACCTGTTGATAAACTACCCAGAACCTCAAGGCGAATCTTGAACTCGATCTGAGATGATATTGTATTAACTCTCCAAAAGAGAGTTGCTTACATGCATTTTATCTTGGATTTTAGTCGGTTTCGAGGCGTCTTGTTTAGTAAGTAGGGATATTTTGGTAATTTTAGAATTTTTGTGTTTAAATATTAGTTTACGTATTTTTTATGTTTAGATACACTTATTTTATGTACTTTATGGTGTTTTTATAGGGTTGGGATCAACTGGAGGTCAAACGGGATGAAAACGGAGCAAAATAGCAAAGCCAGGCACTAAGGCCCAAGTGTGGGTATGCCCAGGAGGTCTGAGTCGTGCCCAGCTGTGGGTGTGCCTCGAGGACTTGAGCCGCACCCATGCTGTGCAACAATGTGTTGGTTCATGTGTATTTTGAGCATTTTTATGGTTCTAGGAGTCTGATTTGACCCATAATAATGCGTTGCAAAATTTATTTAGAATTCTACACTTTGTAACTTTTAAAACCTATAAATAAGGGTCTTTAGGTATTGAAAAACACGTTCTAATTCAGTCTTACTCTTGGGAGCTACAAATTAGACTAAGGTTTTTCTAGTTTTTTAAGAAGTAATAAAAGGAGACTCAAGATTGACCAATTTGGACCAGGATAACATCCCATGTCAAAAAAACCAACTTAACATAAGATGACATGAGATTAATTATCTAATCCTACATCGGACCCTAAAAGACTAATTTTAGTGTGATGTCATTTTTTTAAAGTTTCAATGTACCCGCTGTAATATGAATAATTTGAAATATGCTAAACTACCACTAATAACTATCACATTAACTTCTTTTATTTTCAATACAAATCACATACATTGTTTAGCTTTCCATCTAGTGTTATTTAGCTTTCTGTTTATGATTCGGCCGAAGTACTGTCTCTTTGTTATAAAATGTCCAGCAATCTGACTTCATCTACAAGTAAAATTTGCGTAATCATTAGTAAACAAGTCGCTGTCGAAATAACGAACTTCTGTTGAAGTCACGAGTGTTGGTTATGACGCGAAAATCTTAAAGGAGAAATGATTTGAGTAGCACTTGCTTTATCCTCTCTCCAATGTTTTATTAAAAGCAGTCAATTTCGAAGATTTCGTGGTGTTTCCATTAGTCTCTTTTAAAATTTTAAAAGTAAAAAATTACCACCACTCATTACCTTTTTTCCCCCTTAAATTTATGTATTTAAAAGTTAAAATTTGTTTGCAACTATGTATAACTAAATAAAAAGGCAAAAAACTATCTAATCAATTTTTGTTTTAAAAATAATATATAGATAATTTTATTGTTACCTAAATAATGTACAGTAAATTTTTTAAAAATAATTTATAAATATTTTTTTATTACACACAAAAGAATGCACTTTTTATCACTAGTTATATACAGCGGCAAAGGCAGGGGGGAAGGCAATGGGGCAGCTACTATATATAGAGTGGAAATTTGATAAAAAGAATAAGATTTCACTCTATTTTTGTATCCACAATAATTTTGAACTTTTACAATTCTATTTTTAATTCTTCAACATTATAAAACTTAATTGGATCTACTTTACATATATATAACTATAATTTCATACACCATTATAATATTTTAAAACCTTCTAGGCTCATTACCCACCAATCACTACATTTTCTTTGTATCTCTAATTTTTACCAAATTCCATTATGGGGAAGAATAATTGATAAAAAAAAATCTTTTGCTATAAAAAGAAACACCGCACCTTCAGAGAAGAAAAGAAATCAATCAAATTCAACACAAAATACAAATTTTTCTCTCCAATAATAAAGTAAGTATTATTAGTTTGTTACAAATTGTAAAATTGAACTATTATTGTTTTTTTTGTGATTTAAATATATGATTTCATCATAGTTGAATAACTAATTTAATATATTGCAAAATAATAAATATATGACAAATATGTTTGTTATTGTTTTATTTATTGAATTTAGAAGTCACTGTTATTATCTTAAATAAGAAAATATACTTTTTTATAAACATTTTATTAGTTTGTTATTTATCACATAATATAACCACAAATATTCAACTAGTTACAAGGAAATTTTGTGAACCAATGATATGAGAAAATATGTGGAACAATTACATAAAGATGATATATATGAATTTTATAAATATAACAAAGCTATTTGATAATAATTTTTATGTTTTCGTTGTCTACTTATTTTTGAAATAAAGTTATGTTATAAATTCTCTTTTGATTAAAATAATTACATATAATTATATTTAATTAATAAAAAAGTATAAAAGTTATACATTAAACTTGCTCCTACTAACATTTCATTTTAGTTATGTCCTGTTGTATATGATGGACGAGAGACAGGAAGTATCCTCTAGACAGTGACAGGTCATGCTTGACCCAAATTTTTTTTTCAAAACTTGTAGTTGTAGTTTCAAATTCTAAACTAGGTCCAACGAGATACTTGTCTAGTATAAATTGTATTATTTGAATTATTATTTTGTTGTATTATTTGAGTTATTTGACAAATAACCAAAAAAAATGAATAATTTAAATAACTGTTTGGATTGTGAATAATACAAATAATTTTCACAAATAAATGCTTGGATAGTATTTTTTGCATTAAAAGACAAAACACGTATGTAAAAATCGAGCAAAATTACTAATATCAAAATATATAATCCTATTCACTTTCTTTTTCATATCATCAAACCAAATACTAAAAACTACACACAAGAGTAGTTGCCTTCTTGTCATTTGAAATTCCAAATCTCAAAAAACCGAAATATACACGCATGCATATGCTAAACATGTATACATTAAATATAAAATAAAAATACAATTTAAAATTCGTTCATAAAGAAAATCAAATGAAATTATTAATATCAAAATATAAAATTTCGTTCACTTTCTGTTTTGCACCATAAAACAAACCAAGTACTAAAAACTACATACACAAAGATAGTTACCTATTCGTCATTTAAAATTTGAGTCTCAGAAAATGAAATATGCTCTATGCATATGTCAAACATGTATTTATTTAATTTAAAATAAAAAATACAATTTCAAATTTACACTTTTATGCTCATAGTTTAGACTTCGCAACATATGTTCGGAAGTCTAAACCTTATAAATTGTTTCAACGATGCTTTCTAGCCCATAGTTAATATTCCCCAACCTAGGTTTGGAAGTCCAAACTTTATATACTATTTTAAACTCTATTTTTTCTCTCATATTTCAGAATTTTCAACCTAGATTCAGAAGTTCAAACCTATATTCCCATTTTTTCTTTGCCCAAAAAAAATTTAAACTAGTGAATAGTAATGAATCGTACAAAAAAAAAAAGGTCTCATTTGGTTGGTAAGAAAGTAAAGTTAACAAGGAATCTGATTACTCAAAATATAATTCTACGAAAAAATATTTCTTTATTATGTTTGGTATACTATTTGGAATGTTGATATGAAAATTATATAAATTCCTAATCCAAGTTCAGAATGAAGCAATAAGGATTGGATTTTATATTTTCACTATGTTGATAATAATATCTCTACAAGCATAAAATGTAGGAAAATTTTTTATTCAGTATAAAAATTATGATGGCAGTAATATATATTCTATTTTCTTGTTTCTTTTTATTTATTACTTTCTAGTAATTTGAATCCATGACCAATAGGTTATAAGGGAAGTGTCTTACCACTTAATCTGCACTTCGTTGTCTAATAATAAGGATATTTATGCAAATTAAGCCAAAAATATGTCTTTGATCATAGTATAATGAAAATAAGTCAACTCATTAATAGTCATTACTACGCATCGTTTAGCCTACTTGTCAAAGGTATTATCCTCAAACATCAACAAATTTGCATCCATCATCAATATCCACAAACTATTTTGTCACATAAGATGCATGTTCAATTAATATAGAGTAAGAACAAAATTAGAACCCAAGAAAAAACATAGGTAAAAGCAATTTCTTGTTTCTAAATTTTTATAGTTAACCAAAAAAAAAAAAAAGAACATACAAAGAACAATATACCAGCCACAAGCAGAGCTAAAAAAAGAAGTTCATGACAATACAAAAACTCTGAAAAACAAATTTGATAAACTTGCAAGTTTTGGAAAAAACTTACATACACCTAACATAGAGTTCTTTGCAACATTTCCATTCTATGTCATAATGATTAAATAATTAGTTAAAGATAATTATGACATGCAAGGTTAAAAGGTTGAAAAACAAGGACTTGTGTAGATTAGTGCATGTGAAAGTAAAGAATTCGGAGTTTAAGAAGTCCCATCATAATTTCTTGGGATTCAGACTCCCACTTTCTCAAATTCCATTCATGTTAAAAAAAAAATTACTAAAGTAAGAAAAAAACACTTTGGAGATAATCAAAATACATAACTTTTGGCTATAGACTTGATGGTCTAAAAAAAATATAACTTTTGGCTATAGACTTGATGGTGGATATGCAAAAATATAAGATTAAAGGAGCCCTTTTATCTGTAATAAGTTATCACACTTTGGCAGAATTTTTTTTTTATTTTTTTTTTTGGGGAGGGGGGCATCTTGACAAAAGACATAATTATTAAACCCGACCCGACGGTCAAACATGTTGACCTGGTGAACCAGCTATGGAACTGAGTTGGGTTACACATCTGACCGCCCGTTTATTTTTTTGGGGAAGGGGGCATCTTGACAAAAAGTATAATTATTAAACCCGATCCAATGGCCAAACATGTCGACTATAGTCATGGTGAACCAGCCATGGGACTGAATTGGTTACACATTTGACCGGATAAGGAAACAACTTGTGGACTTTTCAACGACTCAGTAGTTCAACCAGGTAAATTGAAAATCCACCCGGTTGAACAGTGAAAGTAACCCACTTTTTTTGGACAAAAATTTGGCAACATAGGTTTATTTTGTACAAATCTAGAGGCATCCAGGCTGGTGCAACAACAACAATACAATCAGGCCACCCCACTGTTGGAGAAAGTTTATGGTAGTCATTGAGTAACTAGTGGCATCTTAGTAGTTACTCAATAACTAATGGGAGGAAGCCATTTGTACAAAACATGGCCCCCTTGCTTGTAGTAAATTGGGTTGTTCAGTACAAATGGCTTCCCCCCATTAATTTTTTACCAACTACTAGGATGTCAAGTAATTTGCTCAATGACCATAATAAATTTTGCCCCACTGTTGTGTGTTTTGTTAAGTATTTTTAATATTTTATCCTTTTATCCATTCTATAAATTCTTGATCATTTTTTCTCTCCTCATAACAATTTTAAAATCATTTCATTTTTCAAAATCATTTATGTCATTTTTTAGAAATAAATTGCGAAAAACATTTACTATTATTATATTTTCTAACACAAAATGTAATCATTAGCATTACAAAAAAAATTTCCTAAACATTTATGATTAAATATACAATCATTACAAAATAACTATTGTAAGTAGTGAAAAAATAATTTCTTATGTGTTCGATATACATTTTATGTATTTTATTGTAATTACTTTTATAACTACATATGCATAAGAATTTAAAATTATCTTCTTTCTTTTTTTTATCATAGTTTTTAAAGAAATTATATATTTTAGAATTCATTTACAACAATTAAAAGTTTGATATAGCATGTTTATCAATATTTTTACCATATGCCTTTTATTTACTACTTTGAATTTATTATATATTAATAAAAAATATGTTTTTAGTGACCCACCGATTGAATCAATAACGCATTGATACATCTCCTTTGCCAGATTCTCTGTCAAATTTCTGACCGGATTTAATAACTTTGACGAAAAGTAATCAAACCCATATCCATCTAATTCATGCAATAGTCAAAGAAAATTTAGAGCAACATCAAAACCTGAACAACATATCAACACTAGAGTCTTAAAAGAAATTACATTAGAGGTACACATGGTACATCAACAATAGTCTTTAACCGGGGATAAAATTTTTATTTGTTAATTCAACATTCACGAATCCAGTTATAAATCATGTCACCATTGATAATTTTTCCATACATTCTTTTGTCAAGTGCTGAAAAATATGATCTGAACAAGTAATAATGTCCAGAATAGTTAAATTATTAATAAATGAAAAATAAAAGAATCAACAAACAACTCCAAAAATTATCTTTTTAATTATTCTCCAGATTAAATTTAAACAATAAATTATCATAAACTATTAATAATAATAATAATCAATATGATTAAAAAGTATATACATGTCATTCTTGTATATTTTCACCACAATAATATGGAGTCACAAATTTGACATAAAATTAAAGATAGAATAATCATAAAAACATAGAATTAATTTCTAACCTGAAACTTGTAAAGACACTATTTTAAAACCCTATCGATAATGTCATGAGAAGGAAGAAGAAGAAGAGAGTTATCGATGTAGTTGGAAGTAGTAGATATTGAGTTCATGGAGAATTGGAGAAGAAAGAAGAGAATCAAGATGTCTTAGCCAATTTTTAGATTAAAATTCTGAGGAAAGTAAAAAAAAATACCAACAAGATATTAGGATTTAGAATCTTGATATTTTGCAACTACTTTCCTTATTTTGATGAAAGTTTTTACTTTCCGAACAAACCAAAAGATGAACCAAATGAGATAATTTAAATTTTAGGAAAAATATTACTTTCTTTACATAGAATCCTTACCAAACAAACGAGACCTTAATGCTAATATGTGAATAGTAAAATACTGTGTATGGGTGAATAATGTAAATAATTGTTTGAATAGTGTAACTAATGAACAGTGAAAGAAAATTTACTGTCAGTATATATGAATACTGAAAATAATGAATAGTGTTTTGGGAAAAATGTAATAAAGCTAATTAAAAAATATTTTGTGCTGACCAAGCAAGTATTTTAGCAAGTGTAGCAAAAAATTGAATAGCAAAATAAAAGTAGCAAAAAATGAGTATAAAAAACCAATCCATATGGACCTACTGTCACTTAAAACTATTAGTGTGGCTTTGTCCTATATTGGTTAATTTAAAGAGAATTGTGTAGCCTTGGTCTTATAAATAAAAATCTTAGATTTTGGCCTTTGGTGTTCCAAATATTAAATATAAGATAGCTTAATAGCTATTGGGTCTTATTGGTCATTAAACTTTTTGTCTTATTTTGCCTTCTTATGCTATTGTAATAGTGCTTTTGTGGGTTTAGGAACACTCTCCTAAAGTTTATGTATTCTTATCATATAGTGAAATATTCGTCCGTGAAAATAGGTCTTTTAACCGAACCACGTAAATTTGGTATATCTATTTTATTTTCTCTTTTGTTTTGTTATCGTTTGTTTTGGATTTGTCTCGACTTTTGTCAATTTCCTGAGATCCTCCCTAACAAACTAGTATCAGAGCTTCTAGTAAAGCTCTGAAGAATTATGACAATAACAAAGACCCATGTAAAGAAATTTGATCAGATCAACTTCAGAATGTAGCAATTCAAAATGGAGGCTACCCTGATCCAAGATGGTATGGACATAGCACTTCATAAAGTGGAGAAAAAGCTATAGAAGAGGTCGGTGGAGAATTTTGAGGGCCTCAATAAAAAGACCAAATCAGGTATTATCCTAAATCTCTCGAATGAAGTTTTAATTTAAGGGAAGTCATTGTTAAGACGACGACTAAAGGTATGTGAAATAAATTGAAGACTTTATATATGAAGAATACTATTGAGAATCGGCTCCATTTGAAGCAAACCCTTTGCATGTTTCAGATGACTGAAGGTATCTTGATAAATTTGATTCCATTGTTATGGATTTGAGAAATATAGATGTGAAAATTGATGATCATGCATGAGGATCAGGTTCTTCCATTATTATGTTCCCTTCCCCTGTCATTTAAGCATTTTTGTGATACTATGATTTATAGAAGAAACAATATTTTATTGTTAAATTAAATCTACTTTAAAATCTAAGGAGCAAATTGATAGGGATATAACCAAAAAATTGGTAGAAATTAGGGTAAAGGCTTGGTTGCAAGGGCAGATCTTAAATGAAAGAATTTGATAGTAGTAAATCAAAATCTAGATCTAAATCCAGACATAAAAATTTGGTATGCAATTATTATCATAAAATAGGGCACTTTGAGTTCGAATGCTTCAAGTTCAAAAATAAGGATAAGCATACGGAGAAATCTGACCAAAAAAATGTTGATACTACTTGAGGCTAGTTTTGCAATTGATGAGAGTGATGGAAAGATTTTCTTTGTCACTGATGATAGAATAAGGTCTAAAAAATGAGTGGATTTTAGATTCGGGGTGTTCTTATCACGTGTCCAATAGGGATTTGTTTTCCACTTATGAGAATCTTGTAATGGTTGCATTGATTTGATGGGCAATAATGTCATTTGTGATGTTGTTGGTAAGAGTATATTCCAGATTAAAATGCATGATGCTATTGTGAGGACGCTCACTAATGTTAGAAATGTTCCTAATTTGAAAAAGAATCTCGTCTCTTTAAACATTTTAGAAGCTCTTGGGTGCAAATACACAGCTGAATGTGGAGTTATGAAAGTCTATAAGGGTGCTCTTATTATTATGAAAGCTTATAGGTCTGGTATTTTGTATATTTTGTAGGGTTCTTCTGTTATAGGTTCCGCAATAATCTCTTCATTATCTTTGTCTAATTCTGACATCACCAAATTGTGGCATATGCGATAGGGGTACATGAACGACAAAGGCTTGATAATGTTGAGCAAAAGAGGATTTCTGATGATGGATTTTTGTGAACATTGTATTTTGGGAAGCAGAAGAGATTTAGTTTCAGTTCACCAGCAATCCACAGGATAAAGAAGAAGTACTTTAGATTATATCTATTTTGATCTTTGAGAGCCATCTCGTGTTTCATCTAAAGGTGGTGCCAGGTATATGTTGACTTTTATTGATGATTATTCAAGGAAAGTTTGGGTTTACTTTTTGAAACATAAGAATAATATTTACCTAACTTTCAAGTAATGAAAAGTTTTGATTGAGAAGCGGACAGATAAACAGATCAAGCGACTTAGAACAGATAATGGCATGATATTTTATGAAGGGGAATTTGATGAATTTTAAAAAAAATGAAAGAATTTTTTGGCACTGTAGAGTTAGGATGACGCCTAAACAAAATGGTGTAGCCAAACGTATGAACAAAATTCTTTTCGAGAGACCACATTGTATGATCTCTAATGTAGGATTGACAAAAGACTTTTGGGTAGAGGCAATTTCTATGGCTTGTCACATAGTCAACTGCACTCCTTCTGCAGCTATTGACTTCAAGATTCCTGAGAAAGTTTGGTCAGGTACTCCTGCTAATTACTCATTGATTTGTTAGTTTTTGGGTGTCCATCATATATGCATGTGAAAGATGGGAAATTAGAGCCTAGAGCTAAAAAATGTATTTTCCTTGGTTATGCTTCTGGAGTAAAAGGGTAAAGATTATGGTGTCTTGATCCCAAATCCTTAAAATTTGTAATTAGTAGAGATGTTACATTTGATGAAATGTCTATGTTGTCTTCAAAAAAGTAATCTTCTAGTTCTTGTGGTACAGATAAAGATGATAATACGCAAAAGTAGGTGGAGCTAAAAATTGGTAGTTCTGGTCCTTCTCATTTAGCCTCTTCCATTCAGAGAAATTTAATATATGAATCAGAATCTATTAAAAAAGAACTAGAGGAGGAGTAGTATTCCATTGCCAAGAATAGACTAAGGAGGGAGATTTGACTACTGCTGCGATATGCAAATTTAGTTGCATGTGCTTTGTTAGTTGCTGAAGAAACAGATGGAGTTAGTGTGCCTTCTACCTTCTTTGAAGCAGTTTCTTGAGAAATGTATAGTAATTCAGCTCAGTAGTTGGTCGTAATGAATGAAGAAATTGAGTCTCTCCATAAAAATGAAACTTGGGTTCTTGTGAAGTTGCCTTTGAGTAAGAAACTTGTTGATTGCAAATGGGTTTTTAAGAAAAAGGAATGTCATCAAGGGTTAAAGATGTAAGTATAAAGCATGGTTGGTTGCAAAGGGATATAGTCATATACGTGGTATTGATTTTAATGATGTGTTTTCATAGTTTGTTAAACATAGTTTTATTTGTGTTTTGTTTGTCAATTTAGTTGCCATGTATGATTTGTACTTGGAGTAGCTTGATGTCAAGAAACTTTCTACATCGTGAACTAGAAGAACAAATTTACATAAGGAGGCCTCAGGAATTTGAAATTGAAGTAAAAGAATATCATGTTTGCTTGTTGAAGAAATTCTTGTATGGATTGAAACAATCTCCAAGGCAGTGGTATAAGAGGTTTGATTCCTTTATATTGGGTTATGGCTATTCAAGGATCATGTGTAATATGATAGTTCTGTCTACTTCCGAAAGTCAAATGATGGTTCTTTTATTTATTTGTTGCTTTATGTTGATGACATGCTCATTGCTGCCAAGAGTTTTTTAGAAATTCACACACTGAAGACACAGTTAAGTAGTGAATTTAAGATGAAAGATTTGAAAGCAACTAAGAAGATTCTTGGCATGAAGATCAAGAGAGATCAAGGAGTTATGAAGTTGTTCTTGACCCAAAAGTATTACTTTGAGAAAATTTTGGAGAAGTTTGACCTAAAGATGCTAAACTTGTAAGTACTGCTCTTGCGAGTCATTTTTGACTTTCAACTGCTTAGTCACCACATCAGATAAGGAAGAAGGTTATATGGCACGAGTTCCATATTCTAGTGTAGTTAGCAATATCATATATACGATGGTTTGTACACGTTCAAACATTCCACAAGCAGTTAGTGTGGTTCACAGGTATATATCTTGTCCTAAAAAACACCATTGGCATGTTGTAAAATAGATTGTAAGATACAACTCTACATTGAAAGATATTTTAGGCACTTCTTTGTAGTTTGGAAACAATAGTGATATTTTGGTTGGTTTTGTGAACTCTGATTATGCCGGGGATCTTGACAAAAAAAGATCACTTATTAGTTATGTATTTTGCGTTGTTGGTTGTGCAGTTAGTTGGAAAGCTACTTTACAATCTGGTATTGTCTACTATGAAAGAAGAATATACGGCCGTGAACAAGGCTATCAAAGAATTTTTGTGGTTGAGAGGTTTGTTTAGCGAGTTCAGTCTACATCACGGTGTTACGAAAGTTTACTATGATAGTCAAAGTACAATTCACTTAACTAAAAATTAGATGTAACATGAGAGCACTAAGTACATTGATGTGAAGGTTCACCTTGTTTGGGATACCAACGCTGAGGAGAAGTTCTTGTTTAGAAAATCTGTACCAAATATAATCTTGTGGATATGTTTACAAAACCTCTTCCACTTTACAAGTTTAAGTACTGCTTGGACTTGGTTGGTGTTCATTGAGGTTGGTGATTAAATCCATTGGGCCTTTTCTGGATAAGGTAGAGCAAGTGTGCTATTTTGCTATTTTGCAGATATGGGTACACGCTAAGGTAGAGATTTGTTAGTGTGGCTTTGTCCGACATTGGTTAATTTAAGGAGAGTTGTGTTATCTTGATCTTATAAATAGAGACCTTAAGTTTTGGGATTTGGTGTACCAAGCATTAAATATAAGAGAGTTTAATGGGCAATTGGACCTTGTTGGTCATTAAGTTTTTTGTCTTATTTAGGCTTCTTGTGTTTTTGTACTAGTGGTTTTGTGGGTTCAGGAGAACTCTCCTAAACCTTTTGTATTCTTCTCATATAGTGAAATATTTTGCTCATCTTCACCCATGGACGTAGATCTTTTAATTGAACCACATAAATTTGGTGTTTCTCTTTTATTTTCTCTTTTGTTTTGTTATCGTTTGTTTCGGGTTTGTCTCAGATTTTTGTCAATTTCTTGGGATCCTCCCTAACAAAAATAATATTATTAAAATTTACACTTCGTGCATTAATGTTTACAAATTGTGTTTCGTGTATTTACAACTTATTAGGTATTTTATAAATTGTATCTAACAATATCTTTTGTGTTATATATGAATACATTAGATGTGGATGTTCATTTGCATTCTCAACTCAAAGACATCCTAATCTATTTATGGATCAATGAACATTCAATGTATCTACATATAAGATTAATGTACCATACCAATGTATTTATCCACGAGTATTTATTACTTAGCTATCAAGTCTCTTCATGTACCTCATGTGTGCTTATAAATAGAGACATTGTAATTCATGTTGGATACACTTAAAAGGAATAAAATAATAGTTCTATTCCTCCCTCAATATTCTTTTCTCCTCTAAGTTGTTTTTATATTATTTTATAATACGTTATCAACATGAGATTCTGACCAGTTAAATTAGAATTTTAAATCAACACAACAAAAGCATGTAGAACTATATATCAATATAATGAAAGTATGTAGAACAACGTATCAACGCAATAAAAATAGATAGAAATTTCAATACAATGAAAATACGTAGAACTTTAATTACTATAGCTAAGTTATGTTTTAAAAATATTGGGTATTCTCTATTACTATGTTTGATTCTATGTACTTCTAATTTAATTATGTCATCTATTATTATTTTATGTTCTTTGAATCATTTCAAATCAAACCAAACTTGAATTTACAACCTTGAAATAATGAGCAAAAATTATCTATCTTGAATTTTTGATGTTAAAATCTATTTAGATTATATATGTTTTGAAGAAACAATAAAAAAAGGCAAAATATTGCATCTAATCAGGACAAGACAAAATCAATAATTTTTTTTCCCATATACATGAAGATGCTAAAAGTGATTATTGTTTTAAAAGATCCAACATAACTTTTGAGAAATTAAAAAGATCATTGATGAGTATATGTTAGAGAAAATATTCTCTATTTTTCTTGTCGAAAATATGCTCCTACAGCTGCAATTGCCTAAGGAGGGCTTTAAGAAACAAAAGAATTAGTTTTATATATTCTTATAGTTGATTAAAATAACGAGCTATTACTCAAAAATTATGAATCTCATCCAACTGGTTTTATGCTCCTTTCCCTGAAGTGAATGCAACAAAAATTTAAATAATATTTACAGACGAAGTGATGGTCAAAATCAAAATATTCATGATGGTCATTAATAGCATTATTCTGATTGTAGCATTATATCTCACCACCAGAAATGGCAGAATAGTGAAAAATAAAAGAGAAAGATAATAGTCATATATTATGAATAATATCAAAAATAAATGTTAGCATTCTTTCATGAAAAAACATTAGTTACATACTTGTTGAACGTTAAGATACCTTATTGAGTTTTATCAAGAATCATTGAAAGACAAATAGGAAAACATAGAAACATAATTTGTCTATTAAGATTTTAACCATGGTCATAGTGTCATTGATTTCTTCTCTGAAGGTATTATTGATCGTTTAGCTAGTAGTGAAAATATCTTATGAAAAAAGAAAATGTTGTGATATTTTACTTGTATTTCATTATGATTTTAGAATAATATATGTCTTATTCTTTTGCATTAATTTATTAACTTATATTGCCCTATTATTATATTTATGGTGTTTAATAAGAAACATAATAAATATACATCTAAATGTATTCAAAATATGAGAATATATGTCTCACACATAGTGTATTTACACATACTGTATCTAGAATTAGAAAATTTTATTTGATTATGAAATTATTGGCAGTACAAAACAAATTGAAAACTCCATAAAAACTAACATATTATTGGCCATAGGAACAAAATTTGCAACGAATAATGCATTATTATCTTGTATATCTCAAAAGAATTTATTTAGTTTTAAAGACACAACTGAATAGATATTATATTGAAATATTAAATAACAGAAGAAAGAGTATTTCTGCATTACTGCTATCATTTTTGTTGAGATATGTTTGTTGCAAAAAATTTACTCCTTTTATTTCCTCTGGATTGTATCACACAACATCTATGTTATGATTAAAATATATATGATAGTAAACTCGAAGCTTACTAATTGTTTGGCACAATCAATTGGATCATTCCGGATCAGTTATGATGCGTAAAATTATTAAAAATTCACATGCCATCTATTGAAGAACCAAAAGATTTTTCAAATCAATGTATTATCTAGTGCTTCTTGTTCTCAAGAAAAATTAATTATTATACTTTCACTAGCTAAAATAAGGATTGAATCCCTTACATTTCAGGAACATATTAAGGGATGATATATGTATGCCCACTCACCATTCATGTGTACCATTTAGATATTTTATAATTTTGATAGATGCATCTACTAGATGATCACATGTATACTTATTATCAATTTGCAACCTAAAGGTTGCGAGATTGCTAGTTTAAATAATTCAATTAAGAGCACAATTTTCAAATTATGAAATCAAGAAAATTTATTTTGATAATGTTGGTGAATTTATATGTCAGACATCTAATGATATTTGCATGTCAATTGATATAACATAGCTATTGAATATCTTGAAACACATGTTCATACACAAAATGATCTAGAAGAATTGTTAATAAAATACCTCCAATCAATAGCTGCCATTACTCATGGGAACAAAATTACCTATTTGTGTATAAAGACATGTTATGTTGCATAGAACAACCCTTATATGCATCGGGCAAATAAATTATCTTAACTTCTCCCTATTATAATTGGCTTTTAGTCAGGAGTCTAATTTTCCCATCTAAAAAGTTTTAGTTGTACGGTATATGTTCCAACTACTCTACCATAATGCACAAAGATGGGTAATAAAAGAAAGTTGAGAATATATATATATATGATATGAGTCACCCTCTTTTATTAAATATCTTGAATATTAACAAGTGACTTATTTACGACACGATTTGCCGATTGTCAAGAAAATATTTTCCCAATTAGGATAGAAAATAGGTAGCTGGATAGAAAAATTGAATGGAATGAACTATCATATTTTCATTCTCGTACAAAGTAATGTGGATTAGATCAGAGTTAAAAAGATAATTCATTTGCAAATATTAATAATCAACTGCCAGATTCATTTACTAATCTAAAATGAGTCATAAAATCTCATATACCAGCTGAAATGCTCCAATTAGTATCCCAATAGGATAGTTTATCAGTACAAATGATAGTTCCCCACACAAAAGATATGGTTGACCAATCAATTCTAAATGATAAGAATCCTTGTGTGAGGAAAAGATCAAATAATAAAGATGGTCATACAATAGAGGTGAATGCTCCTAAAAAGATTGTATATATAACTAATCATAAAAATCTTAGAAATGGACAGGTATCTAAATTTAATAAAAATAAAGAGATCTCGATAAGTTATGTCACTACTAAAAATGACGGAATCGAAAAGATATTATTGTCGATAATATTATTATTTATAATATCAACTGATCTTTTGAATATAAAACAAGGATCTTGAATATAAAATTGTCAAAAAATTTTGATATGGAAATGATTTGCCAAAATAGAAAGATGCAGAATACAAGTAAAACTAAATTTATGCTAAAAACATGAAAATTTTGGACTTGGAGTCGAAACTCACTAGGGTACAAATAGATATTTGTGTAAAAATGAAATGAGAAAAATAAAACTGTGCCATATAAAGCACGTCTTGTTGACCAAGATTTTTCACAAATATCTGGCATTGATTATGAAGAGTTATATTCTCATGTGGTAAATGCAATCACATTTAGAGAGATCTAATTTGCGTGGTAGTTCATAAAAAATTTGAAATACGTCTAATGGATATTGAGCCTATTTTGTATAAATCATTTGATATCGATATCTATGTGAAAATACCTAATGGATTTAACATGCATAAAGCATATAAAATTTTCCGGGAACATTGTTCAAAAAGATTATGAAAATCATTGTATGGATTAGCTTAAAGCAATCTAGGCTGAAGTGGTATAATTGTCTCAATGAGTATCTCTTTAATAAGAAATAAAAATTATCCATTTTGCCAATATAGTTTTTTTTATAGAAACAAAAGGATCCGAGTTTGAGATAAGTACTATATATTGATGTTATAAATATTATTGGAACTTCTGAAGAGTTTTAAAAGATAATGAATTGATGTAAAAAATCTTGGCAAAGGTCTACAGTTCGAGCATTTATCGAACTGTAATTTTGTTTGTCAAATCAACTAGTATAGAAAAAGTATTAGAACGATTCTATATGGATAAAAATAGTCATTGAGTACCCCAATAATTGTAAGATCGTTTGATGTCAAGAAAGATCCTTTTTCATCCTCGAGAGAGCGATGAAGAATTTATTGGTCTTAAAGTACCATATCTCAATGCAATAAGAGCATTAATTGCTAATAATATAACATATGTTGTAAGTTTGTTAGCAAGATTTAGTTCTTCTGTACTATGAAGATATTAGAATGACATTAAACATATAATTTGATAACTCTGAGGGACATTAATACGAGTCTATTCAAATCAAACTTAGTTGGCTAAGTAGATGTTGGATCGTAATTATTTGATCCAATAGAAATCTCAATTTCAAATGAGTTATTTATATGTGGAAAAACTGTTATATCTTGACATTCAACAAAACAAAATTTAGTCACTACTTCTTGCAATCATACTAAAATAATCGCAATATATAAAGCAAGTAGTGAATATGTTTGGCTAAGTTCATTGACCTAATATATCCAAAAAAATATGTGGTTTAACATTAAAAGTGAAACTTCTAACAATATTATATGAAGACAATATGTAAGTATTGGTCAGTTAAATGAAGATTATATCAAAAGAGACATAATAAAACATATTTTTCAAACTTTTCCTTTAGTAATGATTTTCAGAAGAATGATGATATTGATATCTAACAAATTCGCTTGTGTGATAATCTAGCAGATTTGTTCAAAAAATTATAGCCAACCACAACATTTGAGAAGTTTTAGTTGCAAAATCGGGATACATCTTCTCAAGTATATCAAGTAATATTTTCATGAAGAGGAGTATAAGTACATGACGCTGTACTCTTTCTTGGCCATGCCTTTGTCCCAATGAATTTTCCTGATAAGATTTTTAATGAGGCAACATGCAAAAGTGTACTATAAATATTGAATATGTACTGTACTCTTTTTTCCTCTACTATAGTTTTTTCCTACTAGATTTTCCTGGCAAAGGTTTTAATGAGATAGTAATTCATCGTATATTCTATATAAAAGAATGATGTACTCTTTTTTCTTTACTAGGAATTTTCCCAATGTATTTTTCCTACTAAGGTTTTAATGAGGTATATTCTTTAGTGCATGGACATCCAAGGAAGAGTGTTATGAATACATTGGATATGGATGTCCATTTGCATTCTCAACTCACATACATCCTAATCTATTTATTGATAAATGTACCTTCAATATATCTACTTAGGGTGTTCATCGATCGGTGTTCGGTGCAAAAAATTCGATTAATATTCGGTTATTTACCAAAAAATTCATATCCAATTCTAATCCATTTTAAACTTTGGCCGATTATTATGCATAACCGAATTTTAGAATAGATTTGGATATCGATATTAACCGTTTTATCCAAAATTTATCCCTATAAATTAAAAAAAAAATCAAATTCTAACTTTTCAATTTTCACAACTTTCAATCTTTCACCAATCTTGACAAAAAAAAAATTAAAACTACCCAATTCTTTAATTACTTAAAGAAAAAAAAAATTTAAAACTACCCAATTCTTTAATTACTTAAAGAAAATTATCTCTTAAATTTATTTTTAAAAATCTTTCTATTTTAACAATATTGAATTGTTTAATTAAAGTTATAGTTACATTTTTTTTTAAATGACACACACATAGAGTGTGCCAAAATCACTAGTAGTAAATAATAACTAAAGAATTATCTTATTATTTATTGCATTTTTCGGCTGGTTATATCCAATCACCGAATATCCGAATAAAACTTCTGCCGGTTATTCGGTATTTCGATTGTTGAAATTCATAATCCAATTCTAAACTGTTTTACCCAATATTTGAATTTGGATATTAATTTGGATAAACCGATATCCAATTTACCGAACACCGATATCCAAACTAAAACAGTTCGGTCGGTTTGTTCAGTTTATCCAAACTATGTACACCCCTATATCTACTTACAAGATCAATATACTATATCAATGTACCTATACATAAGTATTTATTACTCAATTATCAAGTCTCTTCATGTACCTCATATAAACTTATAAATAAAGCCATTGTAATTCATGTTAGATACATTTAAACAGAATAAGATTACAGTTGTACACCTCTCTCAATATTCTTGTCTCTTCTAAGTTATTTTTATATTGTTTTATGATATTTTGGCAATTATTTGGGCCCCGAATTTATATCTGATGCATATATAGAATCTGTTTCTAAACAAGTGGTTGTAGAGAAAAATACTATTTTTGTCTCTTATCTTTGGTATCTTATCCAATTTGGTCTCTTATTTATTGTTGCTTGTCAATTTATCGTCTTTTTTTAAAAAATTGACCAATGTAGGACATTTAACGGATTGTTTATTAAATTGAACAAGAAAATTACCATTTTGGTCCCTTATTTTTGGGGTCTTATCCAATTTAGTTCCACCAGGTATAGTTTGTCCCAATTTGACTCAAAATTAAAAGAAAATATACAAATACTTAAAAATATTTAAAAAGGGCCAAATTTTCACAAAAATTATGTTGTCATTTAAAAATCCACTCGAAATACCACTACAAAAAATTCATTCAAAAAACCACTACGATAAATTTCATGCATTCTAGAAATATAAACTTCAAAAGTTTTGCTTATTTGAAAATTAAATAGTTTATGGTTATGCTTCCAAAATTTTAAAATGTGTCCTATATTAACAAAAGTTATATTTTCTGTGGCATTAATAGAAAATTTTTAATTCTAACCAATACTAATTTGTTTATAATTCCTAGAATTTCGATGATTTTTTAACTTGATATGAAATTGTTTAAATATTTTCACTAGTAGAACACTTTCTAAAAGTGGTATTTCAAGTGTATTTTTGAATAAGGAATTTTTAACAATTAATATTATGTATATATGACAATAGAATTCTAGTGCAAATTTGGTGAATTCCGATGTTTTTATATAATATGTGTATATGTGTGTATCTGCATTTGAGTCAAAATTTACTAGGATTACTAGAAAGATATCTGTTTTAACAAAAATAAATTTTTAAAAATTTTAATATTTCTAGAAAATTTGGTGATTTTTGGAGTTCATTTGTTTTATTTCAATTTTCAATTTTTTTTCACATCAATATTACTGTCACCAAAAGTGGTATTCCGTTGAATTTTTTAATTATTTTTTTGTAGATATTATGTATGATAATATATTTTTCATGAAAATTTGGTGATTTTTTTATATTTGTAAGCATTTCTACATTGTTACATTGAATGGGACTAAATTAAACAAAATTTCAAAAGATAAGGGACTAAAATTGTAATTTTCTTGTCCAATGAAATGCCCATGTGCTAATCACATGATATTTTCCGTTACTTTTTAAAATTTTCCGTTGGTAATTTTCCTAGATTGGCCAACTTTTTTTATTTTTTTTTTTTAAAAAAAAATATGAAGGATGAAATTGGATATTGTCAATAGATAAGGGACGAAAATGGTATCTTCTCATTAGTTGTATCATCTGCAATTTGAAATGGTTTATGATGAATATATGGCGAAAATTTTAATTCTTTAAAATTTTAATTAAGTATTTTACTTACTGAGAAACATATATTATAGTTTATTCAAGAAAATTTTATAATAAAAATTTGCTTTAGAATGAAATTATGTTACAAGTTGGGAGAAACTAAGGTCATTGCATCTGCTGTTATACTTTTGATGTTATAATATTACATTATTAGTGTGATATGTATCCTTCATTAAATATTAAATATTAAATATTAAATAAAATACACACATCACTTTAATATATGATATAACACCGAAAAGTATAAAAAAATGTAACGAAAGGCCAAAAATCCAAATTGATGCTCAACCATCAAGGTCAATATAATTTTCATTTTGATTTTAGCATATCTTCCAAGACTAAAACATGTTTAATTTGTTTCGAAATCTAAGTCAATGATGAAAAAACTATCATTATTGGAGATAGAACCTAACCTTCAAGCATGCATTGTGGTTAATTGATTAGTATTGTTATTGCAGAGTCCAAATTACAATTACAGCATGCTGACTCTAATCTCCTTGAGCATATTATTACAAGTTGACAAACCACCTTTGTGACTAAACCCCATTAGAAGGGAAAAAAACATCTTCATTCAATCTGCTCTATTTTCTAAGGAAATTAAATACAAGTAGCATGTAATCAATTCTAAGAAGACTGTTTAAGAGTTGAAGAGGATGAGACTCCAAAATGCTTTTGCATAAAATATATATATAAAAAAAAGTCACTATATATATGTATGTATATATGTGTATATATATATATATATTAATTCTTGCAACCAACCAAAAAAAACTGCAAAAACAAGGCCTTCCTACCTAGAATTAACATACATGACAAATATCTATACAAGAATTACAAAGTCTCCCTTGTCTATCTATGAGTGACGTTATTCAAGATCTTTCAACTTTTTATATCCAAAATTACAGCATGATACAAGTGTTCTGTTCCTTTTAATAATTTTTTTACACGTGGCATATATAGTTCTTGAACTTCCAAGGTGAAGCCAGAGGAGCTGGTGGCACCGAATGACCAACATGTTCTTTCCTTAAAACTAAAGGAGTGTAGGAGTATTACTTTTATCTAGAAAAGAAAATTATATATAGAAAAGGAAACAGAAAAAAATATAGAAAAGAAAAATATGGAGGATCACCAATTATTCTTTTGGAAATCAGGGAGAGGAAAGGAGGAAACATCTTTCATCAATTCCTCCAAATCCCATTCCCCAACTCTTAATTCTTCCCCTTCCCAGTAACTTCCAAATCCAGCCATGTTTTCTACTTTGTTGTTATTGTTGCTGTTGCCGTTGTTGTTGCAATTATTAATCAAGTTGCTCCTGTTATCAACTCTGTTATTATGTTAGAGGTTCTATCGACAAAATTCCCCATGGTGCTCGCAGTTTTCTGGACGTTAACAGTCTGTAATGGAGGAACGAAGAGGGATCCTTCCCCTCCAAGATTGCCACCAAAAATAGGACCATCTTCATAATAAACAGTACCACTCATATTTGCCTGCGTTATGCATGGTTGTGCATTGAAGTAAGTAGTTCTTGCGCTGGTACCAGAGACTGTAAGGCTTTGCTCCAGCATAGGCAATGGATCAATCATGTTGTTGAGAGCCAAAGATTGAATAGAAGATGAGGCCGAGGACGTCGAATCAACAAACATTCCCATCATGGTTTGTTCTTGAATGGACATCATGAGCCCTCCCATGACATCTCTAGGCTCCGAGGATGAATCACTTGTGTTTGGTGACGATGAGTTCTTAAGCCTCTTCTTTATCGTCGAATTCCAAAAGTTTTTTATCTCATTGTCCGTACGTCCTGGCAATCGTGCTGCAATTTGAGACCACCTTCCAAACCAAACAAACAAAAAGAAATAAAAGAGATTAAATCACTAGTAAAATATCTTTCGTGAAAACGGCAACTGATTTTTCAATTTCTTTGTAATTTGCTTTGCATGGGAAGATAATTAAATTCTTAGGGATAGATTGCATGTTCTATATTGGGGCGCCTCTGGAGTATCTTAAACTCCAAGGGCAGGATGTAGACACACACCATAGTTGATGGCATCAATGTATCTTTCACCTTTAGTCATCTTCAAGGATAATTAAAGAATACTCTAAATATCTTTAACTAACTTATTTTATATGAAATATCAATTTGGAAAATCTGCCCCTGGAATTAAGCTTCAAAATGTACTGTTTATGGGCTGTAGGTTAATCAAGTGAATGAAATTTTCACCCAAACAAAAATTTACAAATTCGAGTAACTTTATCTATAGTGTATATGACATATAGAAAACCTAAGAATGAAACACAAAACATAAAAGTGGTTACTAGTCAGAAAATCTTTTGTTATAAGAACCAAATGATTCGTGATGCTCAATGAATTCTAGGGATTTGATAGATAGAGGGTCTCTTCCTCTTTGCTTTAATTAAAAGGAAAAGGAATATATATAGTTAAATTATTAGGAAAATAAGATATAAAATTTTAATTGCCAACCAAAGGGACTAACCCATAATCTCACGGAAAAAGCTATCTATAGGAATTAGTTTGGTGAGAATAGTAAAAGCAACTTGCATATGGATGCATGCTTTCAATATATAGGAATTAGTGCTATCTATGAATTTGAGAAATCTTAGTTCACTATATCAAATGAAATTTGAATTAATGAATCTTAGGAAAATTCTTCCTTACTCCTATAATACTGTTGGTTTTGTAAGTTTTGCACATTGAATGTTGTTGCTTAAAGTACAAATCAACAAAAATAAAGATATGATAGAATAAACGAGATGTACAATTAAAATAAATCTTATCAAACAAATGAATAATTCAGGACTATGAGCACAACCAAATCAACCAAAAATGAAGGAAAACAAATTTTTAGCTATTCTTAGCATGTAAAATTCAGCAAATCACTACTCTCTAACAGCATAATTTTATTCAGACTAGTTCCATTAATTTGCATCCAAAATTTTAATTTTTGACATTTTGCTTCACTTAATTATCAAATCCGTCTCATTTCAATCTAACTTTTAATAGTCTCAAGTATATCAATGATATTGTGCATGCCCACTTAAAATATTATAGTAACATTATAATGCATCCTCCAAACCTGAAGTGTGCGCGCAAAAATTTAGTTAATTTAGGTGAATGTGTTAAAAATAGGCCTAAAATTGGATAGATTTGAGATGTGGGATATAAAATGTTTAAAATTAAAATTAGAGGTGTAAAATATGAATTGAACATAAATTAGACATGCAAAATAGACCAAATAGTTCTTGAATTTTGTATCAAAACAGTAAAGACTATTGATTTCGAAAATTTTTTGTTACACTCTCCATAATGTTGACTAGATATCCTAATTCATCAATACTCATAAGCTACTCACTAATACTATAAACTACAAAATGTGCTCGCTAGTATTTAGGTCTATGGAAAAAAGCTACTCACACGTGAGGGAACGAGTTAAAATGTACAAAAAGAATATTGCAGGAATGCAATTATTAATATAGGAAGTAGTTGACTATCATTAGAGCGTTACGTCTGTATCTTTCAAAACTTTTATCATTCGTTTTGCATATTCAGCGAACACATTCATCTAATGGGTTAATTAGTTAGCAAGCAATCATAATTAGCAGTTTATCTCTTCCACTTGTCTGACTCTTGATGTGTTAGATTATCAAATAATGTGATGCATGGTTACTTTTCCTAACATAGAGATACAGTTAGAAGGTCACTGTAATGTATTTAACGTCAGCATCATCTACACGACCACATCTACTACCAAGATTATGAGGGAACCATGCTGCAAAATGGAATTACTTTTATTGCATGTTTTTAACAGAAAATATTAATTTCTTGAATGTAATTACTATCAAATATTTGAATTCCCAACTTCGAACTGCAAAAACAGGGGTTTAAACACGGCTCGACTCCATTAATTGTGCCAGGAATCAAGGTTTTGAAGTTTACTTTCCGTATATCATCAAAACGACAAGGGAATAAAACAACAAATTATTTTGAATCTGTGATTGTATAAAACCAAATATATTATTCCCTCCCTCCTATATTATTTGTAATTTTTCGAGAATAAAATTTTTTACGATAATGATAGTCCTTTAAATTTTTCAATTTTATTCTCTAAAATTTAAAATTTGAATGGTGTAAGCTAGTTTTCTATAAAAAAGACAAAAGATAAAAGTGGGTAGCGAATCATAATTATACTTTAACCTTTTGAACATGATAAATATTTTGAGATAAACAAAAACAAGAAATATAATACTTTTAATAAGTAAATTTTTTGATAGATCAAGGTGTATGGTCCTATCGTGTATCTTGTGGTTCTTACTTATCCACATAACTCATTTTCTTTTAAACAGCAAGTTCTAAGTTAATCTTCTTATCTAAGCTATGTAGTTAATTCCCGATCACAAGGTACTTGCACTTTAATCTACCCAAGAATTTTCCCATTTTATGAGGTGGATGGAGTACCAAAAGTCTCTTTACCTGTTGTGTTTTTTACCTTTGTATAGTTAGCAATTCTCTGGCACGTCCTTGGAGTTAGTCTGGTTTTCAGTTCCTTTGTAAAGCTCTACTTTCTGAACTTTTATCACTAATAATCAAATTTGGACTTGCAAAAAAGGTACACTACTAAAAGTCAAAATGAAGATAAAAATTGTGTTCTAATATTTCATGCATGAGTAATGGAAAGTAAATATTAGTAACATCTATAACTTGAGAGGGAGAGAGAGAAATAGAAACCTATTTCCAAGGAGGGAATGTAAGTGAACAATGAGGTCTTCTTCTTGAGGTGAAAATGCTCCTCTTTTGAGATCAGGCCTCAAGTAATTAATCCACCTAAGTCTGCAGCTTTTTCCACATCTTAATAAGGAGTGTAAGCCAGCATTTCTTGCAACATCACTCCAACATCCTTGACCATTTGTGAGCATGTAATTCATGAGTTTGTCATCTTCTTCCGGTGACCACAACCCTTTTCTCAGCTTCACTCCATTGTTACTCACACTATTACTGTTCTTCCCAACAGAGGCCTCTGGCTTCCTCATTTTCATGACCCTTTTTTCCCCCCAACTGTTTTGATGTAAACAAGTAATAATTTTATAGAGAGAAATATCACTCTCAAAATAGAACGACAGAAAGAGAAATTAAAAAAAAAAAAAAGTGACGGGGAATTGAAATCATGATCATTATGATGTTGATGGTGTAGGGTTGCTTAGAAATGAGAACAGAGAGTTGGTTGATGGGTCGAGTGAGAAAAACGGTTCGGAATGAGATAGGTGGTCGTCTTGTCTTTGACTCCATACATTGTCTTTTTCTATACATATTTCTTCAAACTTAAGGTAGGTTTAGCAATACTATGTTTTTCGTATAAAATAGAGTACATGTGTGTTAGAAAACAGAAAGTTTATTTTGTAACCAAACCAAGACATTTTTACTTCTACCCTACATAATCTTCTTTTTCCTTCTATCTTGATCTTTTGCATCCACACGTGTATGTGATGAAGATATGAGAAGAAAAAACAAACAGTATATGTATATATAGGTTAGTTACAGATAGTGTTGAAATTTACATGAAATGCAAAATCTCACTTTCAAACTTAATATGATGCTTGATAAGAAACTAGCCTGCCGCACTACCCCCGACGCATTCCTAATCGGTGTTCATTATACATTAAAAAAAAAAAAAAAAGACCATTTTAATTTACAAAAAAAATGTTCTAAACTAACGAAAATGATTTTTTGCAGAACAAGTCAACCGGTAGATGCCTTCTTAAAAGTGAACGAATTTATTTGACACGTTTTCTGATTTTTATCAAGATTCTAAAGCACATTTTTGGAGCCGGATAGTTGTAGTGATAAAATCGTAAGAATTTAAGACAGTATACACATTATGTTTTATTATTATTATTGTTTTAGTGCACAATATTTCGCTTTCCGTATAATTTTTAAGTCACAGGATAGTCTGTCTCTATTAATATTCTATCTCAAATCCTATATGTTCATCACTTTGATATATTTATAAGGATAGAATACAAATGACAAGAATATAAAATATGAGATATAAATAATGAAATAGATGATCCAAAGCGAATTTTCAATCGTGCATGTACAATCAATGTACATAGTCTATTTTGGATTATAACATATGCAACACGGCTTGTTTCACATTGTGAATTTTCCCGAATGGTTGACGATCCAAATCCATGAGAAAAGAGAGTAAAAGAAAATTAATACTATTTATTTATAGCATTCAGCCTATATCTTCCAAGTCTGGAGAAGTTCCAAAAACAAAAGCACTTTTAATTGAAGTTTTAAAATCACCACAAATTAGGAAAAGCCACCTCTTGTACGAAAAAAGCAAAAAGGTCTTTCAATCTCAGAAGACTACCAAGCCTAAAATTCTTGAAATGGAAAGGCTTAACTCTACTTTACACCCTCAAAATTGTACACGATTGTCACTTTGTATTTTATATATTTTTTTGAATACTTTGTATTTCGAACTATCTAATTCTTCTCACTTTAGTCTAAAATCTAATTCCGTCAACAAAACTAACAGTTTTACAGTGAATAACATGCGCTGTTAATAGACAATTTTAACTTAATGGCGTGTGTTATTCACGCACCCTAAAATCATTAGTTTTGTTGATGGAATTAGATTTTAGATTAAAGTAAAAAAATTAGACAATTCAAAGTATAAAATATCTAAAATATATATATAACATGCAAAGCGAGAATTGTGAACAAGTTTAGAAATGTAAAGTAAAATTAGGCCAATGACAAAAGCAGGCCAAAGCTAACAACGTTATTGGACTTTATGCATGTTACATAATTTGCTGAAAATTACATGTAAAAGAAAGGTATATGTTTGTCTCGATATCATTTGGCAATCTGGATGTCTCTAGTCAGTCGAGTTGAAATTCATCATTTGCGATTGAACAGTCTCAAATTGATGATCTTGGAAGCAATCAAAAAAATAATAACATTTATTTGATTTTCCATATAGATTGTTGTTTCCATGTGTGGGTCACCTTTAGCAATGAGCCCCCAACACGTTGCTTAACTATCATATAAACAATAATACACTTGCTTGTGTATCAAATAGCATGCAGAGAGAGAGAACCAACATAAAGAGCTTGATGAATTGTAATTTAAGTAAGCGTGATTAATTTGTTAACCTTAAGCTTTTGTTTTTCCTACTTACGTTTTTATATAAACTGTTTAGCAGAAAAGGTTTTTTTTTTTTTTTTTTTTTTTTTGAGTCAGACAAGATTAATGTTTTTATTTTTTTTAGGTAAAAAAGATTAATGTTAATATATAACACAATATAAGAAATATTGCAGTCATTTCTAAAATTTTAGAGCCCTAGAAAACTGATTATTTGTTTTCCATACCCTGAATCTGTGGATCGCATGTAGAAAAAGAAAGCTAAAGGCAAATTAGAGGTATTTTAAATAGTAATGCATGCTTGGAAATTGAAGTACGTAAAAGATTCAAGATTTTGTGTGCGCGTATGTATATGTGTCTATATATATATTCTTTTTCTTATATATATATGAGTAAATGACCAACATGGAATGTTGTTCCTATATAGTCATTTAAAATTATCAGATAAAAAAAAAAAAGAGATCACATTTAGTTCGCAATGTGATAATATTATAATTCAGGGTTATTTTACCATTCTTTTGGAGTTTTGATGTTTTTAGTTCTGTTTCTTATGTTTTCGTGATTTATTTGAGTAATGTTAGTATGAAGAGAGTCTTTATGTGTTTATTGTGTTTTGATGGTTAAAAATAACTAATTTTTGATGTAACATATTTGATTACATTAAGGCCATATGCAAATTTCAGTGCAATTGTAATTAAAGCACATTAGCACGCGTAATTCACGTGACGTGGAACCACACACTCTAGGAATTTCTTGAAAGCCCTTTCCTAAATCACGCGAAACACGCATGTTAATATCAATTAACTGATAAAAATTTGCATAGGTCCTTATTTGAATCAAATGTGCAAACTTAAGGATGAAATAGGATCTTTTTGCAATTTAAGAGACCAAATAGGATCTACCTAATTCGGGTCATTACTCTATATGTAAACAACATGCAAATTTCTCGGGGTCAAGTGTAGGGGCATGGTTGCGAGGTTCTTCCCTCTTCTCCTCCTCGATTGTTTCACATGAGATGATTATCTTAGAAGCAAATTCGTGCATGCAGTACTACTAAAAACCTTCTCCGCCACGTATCTAATCTCATTCACCCCCTGCGCACATGTTTTGAAGCTAAAGAAAATCAGTCTAACTTAAGGTTAATAACACAAAGAATAGGAAGATTATTCATGTTGGAAATTGTTTTCCTTTAGACCACATTTTCTGCTTCTAGAGAAGTTCATTGTATCATCCATCCATATATTATTCCTTCATGAAGTTTTCTTATGGAACTGCAAAGAACACTTGAATGAAAAGTAAGACGAGAATAAAGAATAACAGGAAGGTACAAAAGATAAAGCACAGAAGATACTATATATAAACCTTTGAACTTTTTTATACTTTCTCTTTACTGTTGTCTTGTGCAAGCTTCGTCCCTCTTCGTGCTAATTATAGCATAGCCCGCACAACAAGCAAACACTACTTTTTGCTCGCAAGATTTTCCACAACCGAGATGGACAATATAAATATAGCTAGGCATAAAAAATTGTATAGATAGCACTTGTTCATTACTTTCTTTATAGTTACTGTGAATTTAACATTTTCTAAGAATTATTAACTTTCAATGCACAATACATTAATATTTTGGGCTTGTTTGCGTTATGAGATTAAATGGGAATGGATTATTACACCAACCTTATCTCAATTTGATTAGTTTTGGAGAAAGGCTTGAGAATTCAACTTGTGTTTTATCTTTCGTAATGGAACAAAAATCCAATATATATATACTTTCCTATGAAGAAAGGTGGCATTTTTGTTGCGTTATTTGTCTTTGTAGACTAGTACGAATGCAAATGCTTTATACGTCTCCTAAACAAGCATTTTCCACCATTAGAACTGTATTTTCAAGCCATGATATATTATAGAAACACGTAAGCACATCCATAAGAAAAGTCTTATCGGTTCTCCGGGACAAATCACACACACATAATAATAATAATAATAATAATAATAATTCAATAGAATAAAAGGTTTTGAATCGTGTATGTTATATTGTTTATTATGTATTATGGCAATGTACCTTTAGGAAGAAACAAAGCCAAACAAGACTTTGAACAATAGAATCCAAACTTTTCACAAAGAATAAGAGGAAAGTAAAATTAATAGATTACAAAGTATACTATGATATAGAATACTTTTTTGATTTTTCATATGTTGAAACTTCTTATAGGAAGTCCTTCTATAAATTACATTTGACCACCATTCAACAAATACAACTTATTTGTCACAATTTCGTGTTTGTGTGTATCTATATATATATATATAACATTCATTAGAAATAATCCGGAATATTTTGAGTAGTAGGATTGTTAATTGTAGAATAACTAAGCATACCTAAGCAAGCTCATAAGCAAAAGTACTCTTAGTGTAATAATCTGCATATATATTTTCGATAGCAATAACATCCATCAGCTAATTGAGTATGACCCCCTCATTGCAGGGTATCCTTAATCATACGCCTTCGAAAAGCTGCTTAAAAAGGCAGTATACTTGACAGCACTTGCCGCAAGTAGATGTCATATCTGCTCTTGACCATTATCAATAATTTGGAGGATAGGAAAATTCCCTTTTCCAGATCCCGAAATGAAAAGACAATAGAGTGTATAATGAGCTTATTCATATGTGCTACACATGAATTAAATGAAATAATTACAAATAAAGCTTCTCTGTCCTATGTGGAAAAAAAATGCTGATCAGCTGTACTTAAAAGTACCTGAACAAAATTGTAACTTCATCTTTTCTCCTTTTTGAGCATGTCATCCCTTTGTTTGGTTGTAGTGGTATAATTAATTCAATCAAGAAATTATACCTTCTAAATGCAACTTTTTTTTGGATAAAAAATTGGCTAATTTTACAAATTCAATCTTCATAAAAGCAATTACCTGTTTCGTAAAAACGGAATAGCTACTAGGAGTCTCTTATGATTTCCATGTTTCAAATTTCTAGAGACGATAATTGTTTTTCTAGGAGAATAAGTCTAGAGATTTCATGTTATAGGGAATTGGGGAGAAAAATTGCACGTATATTTTTTTCTGACCAACTAATCCATTTACGCGTAGTACTACTTTATCACATAAATGAAAAACTTTTCCAACACAACTTCATGAGTTCTAGTAACAATCTGATGGTCAATTGTAATTATCACTTAAATAATTATTTTGATTTAAATTATTATCTTCTAGGTAATTGGTTCGCAGATAATTACTTGGTTGTCAAGATGGAGGTATTATACAATTATTATATAACATATCTAATAAATAATTAATTATCTATGTTGTATGCTATTGTCACGGGCTCACTCTTTTTAGTGCTCCCAACCCGTGCGGCACTTAGGTTTTCACCCTAAATCAGCCTTTCTCACACTGTCAACAATAGAAGAGAGAGAATTGAGAGAATGAAAAGCTCTGTATATTCAATTGCTCAACTTCTGAGGTGTGTTACAAATGAGGGGGTTGGCCCCTTTTTATACTTGTAAGAGAAAATTCTAGAACCTACCAAATTAGATACAAATTTACAAGATTCTAGAGAATTCTATACGAAGAATATTCCTTCTAGAGAATATTCCAAATCTACATGATTTTAGAGAATTCTATACAAAGAATATTCCTTCTAGAATATTATGTAGAGTCCAAGGTTACTTAAGGAAATTCTAAAGAATTCTAGAATGTTCCTTTATCTTCTGGGCCAATCATTTGGACTTACTTTTATTTTGGGCCAAACCTCTTCGTCAAAATGGGCGGATGATGCGTGTCATTCTCCCCCACCTATTCTGGCAACGTCCTCGTTGGCTTTGGCAGTATTGAATGCGTCAATCTGCTTCTTGAACTGCCAAAGGGCCTCGGCCGGCTCCCAACTATCCTTGCTTTTGGGCAAACCTTTCCATCGTACCTTGTATTCGATCCTGGGCTTGCAATACCGTTTGCGTACCTCTCGTACCTTTAGTATGAAATCCACCTCATGATCATACGAGGTCTTTGCTCCCATAGGTACCCGTTGTGACAGTCTGCGGTTGGGGTCTTCCTCGTCCCCGTGGTATGGCTTCAACAAGCTCACATGGAACACCGGATGAAGTTTTAGTTTCGAAGGGAGTTCCACCTTGTACGCCACCTTCCCTACTCGTCTTAGTACTTTGAACGGGCCCTCATACCTTCGAAGTAGTCCCTTATGCACCTTTTGATATCTAAGTATGGAGTGCATCTTGACTAACACAAGGTCGCCTTCCTCAAACTCAAGGAATCGTCTCTTCTCATCAGCGTGTACCCATTTTTTCATCTTCTTAGCAGCTTTTTGTAGGGATGCCCTTGCCAAATCTGCCTCCTCTTGCAGTGTCTTGGCCAATTCGTACAGCTGCAGGGTTACCACCTTTTTGTCCCGCCACGACGGTGCAAGGAGTGAGTGGTTGTTGTCCCATCACTATTTCAAAAGGACTTTTCCCTGTTGACTCGTTCACCTGCAAGTTAAACGAGAATTGGGCAACATCAAGCAGTTTTGCCCAATTCTATTGGGTTGAACTCACATAATGCCTCAAGTATAGCTCCAATAGCGCATTCGCTCGTTCTGTTTGCCCATCCGTTTGAGGATGTGAGCTAGTTGACATGTTGAGCTCCGAACCCAGTAGTTCAAACAACTCTGTCCAGAACTTACCAGTGAATCGGGATCCCGATCGCTCACAATTGTTCGGGGCACTCCCCAATACTTTATGATATGCTTCATGAATAGTCGAGCTGCTTCCTCAGCTGGACAGTCCTTGGAAGCGGCTATGAAAGTTCATCATACTTCGAGAACCTGTCGACTACCACCATGATGGTTTGGCATCCCTCAGATTTTGGGAGGCCAACTATAAAGTCCATTGAGACGCTTTCCCATGGTCTCTCTGGAACGGGCAAAGGCTCCAGCAATCCTGCTGTTTTAGACTGCACGATCTTGTCTTGTTGGCATACTAAGCAAGTTCGAACATAAGTCTCCACGTCGTCTCTCATTCGAGGCCAATAGTATCCGTTCTGCATCAACGCCAAGGTACGGTGCATCCCTGGGTGGCCCGCCCACTTTGAGTCGTGGCACTCTTTCATTAATTCCCGCCTTAAGTTCCCATAGTGTGGCACGTAGAGGCGTCGCCCTTTCATGTAGAGCAACTCTTCCTCAACCCAAAACCTTCGAGTCTTCCCCTCCTTGGCATATTCGAGAAGGCTCCTAGCAGCTGCATCGTGTTTCAATCCCTCTTTGATCCTGTCGGGCAACAGACTCTCAAGTTGGCTAGTGGCCGCGAGTATCGTCTTTTGTGATCGGCTCACGGCGTCAGCAGCAGAGTTGACCTTCCCAGGCTTGTACTCCAGTACATAGTCAAACTCTGCCAAAAAGTCCTGCCACCTCGCTTGTTTGGGAGAGAGTTTCTTTTGGGACTGGAAGTAGCTTGTGGCAACGTTTTCCGTCCGCACCGTAAAATGGGACCCCAATAGATAGTGCCTCCATGTTCTTAGGCAATGGACGACCCATTGTCATTTCTTTTTCTTGCACTGTATATCTCCTTTCTGCCTCGCTAATATTTCTCGACAAAGGCCTTTGGATGTCCTTCTTGCATTAATACCCCGCCAATGGCAAAGTCCGATGCTTCTGTTTCCACCTCGAAGGCCTTTGAGAAGCCTGGCAAGGCAAGTACCGGTTCTTGGGTCATGGCTTCTTTTAGTTTTTCAAAAGCTCCTTGGCACTCCTCATCCCATTCCCATGCCTTTCCTTTCTTTAGCAACTCCGTGAGAGGCGTGGTGATATTGGAGTAGCTTCGCACGAACTTATCGGTAGTAGTTCGTCAATCCAAGGAATGATCGCAGTTCTGTCACCTTGGTAGGGGGTTTCCACTCCACAATAGCTTGGATTTTTGACACATCCATCCGAATCTGGCCTTCCCCCACAATGTGTCCAAGGAACGGCACCTCTTGCTCTGCGAACTTGCATTTCTCCTTTTTCACGAAGAGTTGGTTCTCCTTAAGCACCCTAAACACCTTTCTCAAGTGTTGGATGTGCTCTTCCAAGGTACGACTATAGATCACAATATCATCAAGGTATACTACCACAAATTTATCGAGAAACTCTCGAAGTACCTTGTTCATCAACGTGCAGAAGGTCGCTGGGGCATTGGTCAAGCCGAAAGGCATGACGAGGAACTTATAGGCACCGTATCGTGTCACACATGCTGTTTTGTGTTCGTCACCTTCTGCGATGCGTACCTGCCAATACCTCGACCTTAGGTCCAACTTGAAAAACCATCGTGCGCCTCCAAGCTGGTCGAACAAGTCGGCCATCAATTCTATGGTATGGGGTATTTTTTCTTCACCATCAGTTTGTTCAAGGCCCTGTAGTCTACGCACATCCTCAGGGACCCGTCGTGTTTCTTCTGGAACAGTACTGGGGCACCAAATGGAGACTTCGAGGGTCTGATATACCCCGCATCCAGCAAATCCTTCAACTATTTCTTAGCTCTGCGAGCTCCGGAGGGGCCATGCGATAGGGGACCATCGCAGGTGGCTTGGTGCTGGGGATCAACTCGATCTCGTGGTCTACTTCTCTCTTAGGAGGCAATTCCTTCGGCAGCTCTCCAGGCATCACACTCTTGAATTCCTCCAGTACTGCCGCAACCACCTCAGGCACTGAAGCCCAAGATCTCCCTCATCTACCTTCAGGGTCGCGAGGAAGGTTGGCTCTCCTCGTTTCAACCCGCTGCATATTTGGATGGCAGATAGGGTCTTGTGATCCCTTCCAGACTCCCTCTTTAGAGGTACCACGCATTGGTATTGAGAATCCAGAATGCATATACAGAAATCGGCGAAGGGAAGCAGCATGGCACTAATATGATCAAGGAAGTCAAGTCCTATCACAACATCATAATCATCAAGGGGAATTACCTCAAGTGAAGTCTTGCCCTTCTATTGCCCCATGGCTACATCCACGTTGCTTTCCAACCCATGGACAGGGACCTCCTTGGTTTTGACGGTCTTCAAGGTGCCCATGCCTTTCCCCACTTGAAGATTGAGTTTCTTGGTGGCCTCGATCGAGATGAAGAAGTCGGTAGCTCCAGTGTCCAATAGAGCGCTTAGCTTGTGGCCCACTATTTCCACATCGGCGAACATTAAGCCCCTCTTCTTTTGCGACTTCTTCACTTTGATGGTATTTAGAATCCACAGCGAAGGAATTGCTTTTCCTCTGCTTTCTCTTCTTCCATGGCCATGGCTGCTATTTTGCTTTTGCAGGACATGTCTTGCGCCATGTGTGGATAAGAGACAAGAAATTACTTCAATGGTCGCTTGCCCTTGTCCTTTGTTATGAACGACTTTCCCTCATTCTTGGAAGGGGACTTCTCCCTTGCTCCCCCACCAAATTCTTTGTACCTCTCCTTCGCAATCTCCTTACCCTTTGGTTTGGAGAATTAGGCTTTTCCTTTGGTGGGGTTGGCTTTTCCCGTGGCTTGAACTCCAAGAGAGACTCAGCCACCATCATTGCGTTGGATAGATTATCCACATTCCTTCTTTCCAGCTCCAACCGTGTCCATGGCTTAAGTCCATCCATAAACTGGAAAAAGGCATCCTCCTCGCTCATACTTTGAATTTGTAGCATCAATTGGGAGAACTCTTTCACGTACTCCCGGACTTCACCCTTCATCTCCAGTCGGCAAAGTTTTGCACGAGCGTCCCTCTCTGCATATTGAGGATAGAAGTAGCTGCGAAACTTGTCCACAAATTGATCCCAAGTAGTAATGGCAGTGCCACTGGAGATTGTCACTCCTGCGCCGCCGCCATAGTATGACATATAATCCGTCAAGTATGATGAGGCAAGATTTTAACCTTTTGCTCATCGATCCGAATTCCTGCATTTCGGAAATACTGCTCCATGGACCACAGGAAGTTGTCCACTACCTTGGCCTCCCTATGTCCATTGAACTCCTTGGGCTTTGGAGCGTCTGATCGGGGTGTAGGCTGTAGCATCACCGTCCCGCCGGCAACCGCTCCTCTCAAGGCAATCCCAACCAGGACGAAGACCTTATGGGTCAAATGCAGGGTGCCTTGAATCCAGCCATAGTGTCTTCTTGTCTCTTATACACATCTAGATGTGTATAAGAGACACGGTTTAGTCTGTTTTAGTGCTCCCAACCCGTGCGGCACTTAGGTTTTCACCCTAAGTCACCTTAACACACCTCAGAAGTTGAGCAATTGAATATACAGAGCTCTCATTCTTCAATTGCTCAACTTCTGAGGTGTGTTACAAATGAGGGGGTATGGCCAGCTTTTATACTTGTAAGAGAAAATTCTAGAACCTACCAAATTAGATACAAATTTACAAGATTCTAGAGAATTCTATACGAAGAATATTCCTTCTAGAGAATATTCCAAATCTACATGATTCTAGAGAATTCTATACAAAGAATATTCCTTCTAGAATATTCTGGAGAGTCCAAGGTTACTTAAGGAAATTCTAAAGAATTCTAGAATGTTCCTTTATCTTCTGGGCTAATCATTTGGACTTACTTAGTGATTATTTTGGACCAAACCTCTTCGTCAAAATGGACGGATCGTGTCACTATGTTGTATGTTATGTGGACATAACCTATGTCTACATGCAACATCTCTCACTTGTACATATTGGTCCCAGCATATTTATCCTTAGTATCATGCAAGAAATGAAACATGCAACTAAATCAGACAAAAAACAAAAAATAAAAGGTACAAATGAAACATTTTATATTAAGGTACTATCTAACTAAAATAACTTTTCTCAATTATCTTGAAATACTAAATTTTAAAAAAAAAAAAAAAAAAGAATCAAGTTTTATTGACAACTAATGGTGTCCTGAAGTCAATAGATCTCTCGCAAAGAGGCACAATACCTATGGTCAAGTCTAAATAAATCTTTTCGCTGAACGAGGAATAAAACTTATAAAATGAATTTACATGAGCAAGAATTATTACATCACCGATTTTCAAAAAATCAACTACCTGGTTCCCTTCCTAATTGCCCATATTTATATTGATTATAGAAAATTTTTTTTTGTGCATCTCTGATCTCTCTAATAATAAAACTATGAAAAATTATTCTTTCCATCTCTTTGTACTCATTGTATACTCAACAACTAATATTTCTATAATTGCCTGGGCTATTAGTCACAAAATTATGCGCAAGTTTAGATAAATTTTCCTTAAATACTCGTATTAATAGATCAAATACCAGTTGCTTTCCCTAAACATGTTCTGCAAGATTGCTTTATTCTTGATCGTTGGAATATATACTAACATAGCAAAACCAATACTTGATTTCTCAATGTAGATTCAAATCCTTAAAGTAATAGTATCGACAAAAGTCCATAGAGCTTACATCGTTAGAATGTTGGGATATTAAATTACTCCCTTTATAATGATCATCTTGTAGCGCATATAGTATGAAAAGTATGTTATAACACAAGTCCAACTAAAGTTATCACCCTCTAATTCAATCGATATAGAACTTGATCTAGTAACCTCTTAATATGACTATCTTGAATCCGAAGATTATCTGGATAGCTATAGAATTAATAGGCTATATGAAGTATGAATTACTTCATTCGATTTCTTAGTCTCATCTTAGTATATGAACAAGGTAACTTTAGTTGTAATAAATAATACTTACTCGTCCCACTGGTGATAACAAAATTGCCATAATTGATACCTAATGATTATCTAAATCTCATCCCACTATTTATCTTAGCGCTGGATGATTTTTTTTGTAAGATGAATAATATTTGAAAAGCCTGGTAACAAATATTGATAGATCTATGTTTTAAAAAGTAGTTATGTAAAGAATCGATAGAAAAAAATACTTTGTTAGACAAATGACGAAAACATAAATCAAATTCTCAATAAACTAAATCCTAAGGTTTTTACAGAAAGCATCCTTAGGGATTAGTTTTGTAAACGAGTCAGCTAATATATTGGTAATGGAAACATGCTTCACTATTACTTGACCTTGTGCTAGGGCTATAAACGAATCGAGCAGCTCGCGAGCAGCTCGGTCAAAAACTCGACTCGAGCTCGAGTTGACTGAGCTCGAGTCGAGCCTGCTCGAGTTCGAAACTCTTGATGAGCCGATCTTGAGCATATGTATAATATGCTCGAGTGCTCGTCGAGCTTTTCGAGCATTACATAATTTTTTTTTAATCCGTACTTTTTAAAAAAATTACATATTTTACCTACGAAAAAGTCGAACTACTCGAGTTCGAGCTCGTTTTACTTATTTTCGAGCTAGCTCGAACTATGTCAAATTTTTCGAACTCAAGCTGGAGCTCAAATTTTGAAACTCGTTCGAGCTCGAGTTCGAGTATCAGAAAAAATTTAGAGTTCGAGTTCGAGTAGGGCACTATTCGTGCTCGATTCGGCTCGTTTACACCCCTACCTTGTGCAATGATGTACCAAATGAAATGTTAACTTGTGTCAATATGCTTTTACATGATACTTAAGATATGTTGCATAAGCTATATCTGTTGCATTATCATAGTGAATCATAACAACTTCATAGAAATGCATTGTAATCTTTAAGTTTTTGTAAATACCTCCAAAGCCAAATTGTTTCTTGTAGTGTTGTAGTACATGCAACATATTGAGACTCCATCATGGACATGACATGCATTGTTCTCTTTTACTATACCATGAAATGGCTCATCCACCAAGAATGATCTCTTTTGTATTTGTTGATTCATCTGCATCATTACATCAACTAATTTAAGATATCCACCTCAGCACAAAGTCATATTAGTGGTTCCTTGTAAATATGTATGTATCATTTTAACTACAATCTAATGCACAGTACTAAACTTACTTTGATATCTACTAACCATGTCAACTACAAAGTAGATGTCACGTCGAATAAACATCATAGAATACATCATGCTATCAATAGCATGTGCTTGTATATGGTACTTTTGCCATATGCTTTCCCTCTTCATCAATTTTAGGGCATAATTTTGTGTTGAGCTATGGGTCTTTCTCAAAGGAAAATCTATGGGTTTATAGTTTTGCATGCGAAAATATTCTAAAATTCTTTTGTGTAGTGATATAAGTTTCTTTAGACAAATTTCAAAACTTTTTTGAAATTTTTTTCAAGATCTTAACCTCGAATATATACTTAACTTAACCGATGTATTTTATCTCAAAAGTAACGATAGCTATTTTTGAGTTGTGACTATTAAGTCTTTATCATTTCCATCTAGAAGGATATCATATAATGAGAAAATGAGAAACTCATTTTCAAGTTTCTTAATATAAACATAATGGTCCTCTTTGAATATTATAAAACCAATTGACAAAATGGTTTTATGAAATCGAATGTACCACTGTCTGGATTATTGTTTCAAACCATAAATAGAACGTTTTAAGTGACACATTTTGTGCTTTTCTCCTTGACCTAGAACCCAATTGGTTGATTCATGTATACCTCCTCACTTAATTCTCTATTGAGAAAAGCCATCTTCGCTTTATTTGGAACGATTTCAAATCTAAATCTATGACAAATGCTAGGATGAATCATATTAACGTAAATCTCACTACAGGTAAAAATTCATGTCTCTTCATATTACCTTCTTATTTAGTGTTGCCTTTCTCTACAAGTGGGCCTTATATTTATCGATTAATCAATCGCCCTTGCACTTCATCTTTAAGATCCATTTATTCTTAATAGCCTTGCGCCCAGGTGGGAGACCAACCAAATCCTAAATATGGTTCTTAGTGATGGGTCTAGCTTCTCTTCTATTGCATCTAGCCAATTTTTTTATGCTAGTAAGCTCAATGATTTTTCATAAAACATAGGTTCTCCATATTTACAAATACGCTCAAGAAGGTCTCACCTTCTATCTCAAAGTATCCACGGGAACACTTCAAAGCTTATTTTTCTGTAACTACAAATTTTAAGAAGGTTCTTTGGATGGGCTCAAACTATTTTTTATATCTTCCAAAAGTTGATTATGTTTTCACATCCAATCCGTCAGATTGAGGTACACAATCTTGATTTTCCTCTATCTCATAGAGCTTAATATTTCTCTTATTTATCTCCCTTATGCATGGATGGGAAGTCATCTTCTAGAAAATTTATATCACGGGATCCTATTTTATTTAATCCCCTGTCAGGGCATTCACCATACATTATATAACCATAAGAGTGTTGTGAGTATCTTATGAAGACCCTTATTAGTTCTAGAACCTGAATTCTCAAATTTATAGGAAGGGTTGTGAACATAGCTTACGGATCCCTAAGAAGCAAGTCTTCCAAATAAGGCTTTGTCCTGTTTCATAACTCATATAGAGTTGAGCGGGTCAATTTTGAGGAAACTCGGTTAAGGACGTAGGTGTGTTTTATAAGAGTATCAATTAATAAACTAATCGAGAGGATGGATTGTGCGATCATTGACCTAACTGTATCCAATAATATGCAATTCTTTCTCTATGCAACACCATTTTGTTGTAGAATTCCAGGAATCATCAATTGTCAGCAAATCTTTTTTTCTTTACAGAATATCTTGAACAGATCATAGAGATATTCCCAACTCTTATCAGTACAAAGAGCTTTTACATTCCTCTTGATTTTTTTTATCTCAACCTTTACTACAAAGCATTTCAAGCATTCTAAAGCTTAAGAGATGTGAGATAATAGGAAAGCTGAGCCGTATCATGAGTAATCATCTATAAATATAATGAAATAAGAAGCACCATGTGGTGCCTTTACATTCATAGGTCTGCATATGCCTGAATAGACAAGTTCCAAAAGATAAGAGGTCCTTTTGGCCTTTCCAAAAGGTTTTGTGCTGGACTTTCCAACAAGCCAAGGCTTATAAGTTGGAATATTTACTTTGGCGAGAAACCCTAATAGCTCTACGCTAGCCAGTTTGGACATTCTATTTGTGTCCAATATGCCTTAAACTACCATGCCATTTAATGGAATCACAAATAATTTCAAAGATGTTGAAGCATAAAAATACTAGCATTATTAGATTCTCAATTTAAGAAAAACAAACCATCCTTAAAAGATCCATGACCATAAAGGGTATTGTCAAGATACATAGACAAACCGTTGTAATGTCCTACTTCAGAATCTATATATAGGTTATATGAAGATGATTGATATATAATATTCTAGATTATGGGCTACTAGTAACTTTCCTTAAGCATTTTAATTGGCTTAGTAGTTTAAGGCATTAAGCTATTGGGCCAACCTAGAACTGGAGTGTTACAAATGGTATCAGAGTGAATATCATACAGTCTATGTTTTAAGTGAGACTGACCCAATAGTATTGGGCCGTGACTACGCAGATATGACATTAGACCCCAATTTGAAAGGACACTAAACCTAAAGGAGGGATAAATGAAATGTCCCACATTAGATACGTTATAGGAAAATGATTGATATGTAATATCCCAGGTCATAGGCTACTAATAATTTAGTTTAACCATTTTGGCCTAATAGTTTAGGAATTCGAAGTTATTGTGTCACCCCAGGACCAGGGTGTTATTTTACACCATTTTTCTTTAAATTAAAAATCAATTCTAAGATTTACTAATGCTAAAACTAAAATAAGATTACATAGGATTGAGGATATGTAGAGCACCTAAAATCATGCAGAAGCAGTGTGTGTCTGCTCCACAGGATGAGTTGGTTGGTGCCTTCAACAAGTACCTCTTCATCGGCTTCATTACCCATCATGACAAAATTTTTGCCCGTTGTTGTCTGATCATATTACAAATCCTATTCAATTATAGGTCACGTTCTTTGTTGCTCAAGTGCTCACAATCCAATGAAGGGGATAATAAGCACAAATATATATGAACAACAAAAGTAAAATTAGTTTATATTTATCCTTAAGAAATTTGACCCTTCTTCCAATACTTAAATCACTTGAGTTTATATTTATCCTTCTTACCAACTCACTTACCTCTCTGGCACTTGTTGCTTTTTCTGGTCTAGTTTGGTCCCAAATTATCAGACTTTTTCTTTTTATTGTTGTTTTTGCACTAGATTTTTTTTTCCTTTATTATGACCAGGTTACAAAATCTTTGAAACATTACAATTTGCATCTTTACACTTTGCTTCAAGCTGCAAATGGAAATTTTTTTTATAGGTTTTAGAGATATTCTCATTACGCGTGAGAACCAACTTCACCTATGCCCCTATAGGCTCAAGAGGTGACCTTATGATTGAAAGGACCTATTGCTCGTCAAAGAGATCATAACCAACTGATTTCATTTCTCTTGTCATTTTTGATATAACCCTAAGGTGCTCAACTGTATAGTATTTGGAGTCCATCATATACGGATTGAACCTCAGTGTCAGGGCTTGAAGCCTTAGTGGTTGTTGTGCCACCAAATTTGACACACAGCTGATCCCACATCTCTCTAGTGGTAGGGAAGTGCTTAAACTCCCCTATGAGATCATCGTGCATGCAACTCAACAAGTAAAATGCACACAACAATCCTTATTTTTCCAAGCTTGCCATGGATAACAAAAGTCTACACCAGAAAGCTTGGGTAATTGTGGAGAAAATCACTGCTCAGCTACTCCTCACCAATGGAGAACAATCTTCACTTGGCAACTGTCGCGCCCCATTTTTTGGCAAGAAAAAATGAAATAGTACAGTTAATAGAGAGATAATTATATAATATTAGTACAAAATTAGGGTCTAAAATGAAACTTTAAAAATGCGACGTTTGAAGACCAGAAAAATGATCTAAAATAGGATTTTTATAAAAAAAAATGGATAAATAGATAAATAATGGAGTCGCCACCCGGTGTGTGAAGTGCATTGGGACACTATCCTAAACCTAAAGGAGAAGGAAAAAACCTAAAGGTTAAGGGACGTAATAAAGAGATTCAAAAAATATTTAAACTGTAATAAATGAATAATCTATAAAATAAATTAATTATAAACCCTGTACTAGATGACTCCTAGTCTACGAAAACAAAAGAGATAAGTTAGGGAGTCCTATTGAGGAAAGGGAAGGCTAGACTACCTTATAGGTAACTTAGGCACCCTTTCGCCTCCGGTAAAATCGGTTGCGAGATCTAATTCATGTTTCCAAGAAATTAACCCATATTTATATCAAATTGGATAAGCATGAAAACAAATGAATAATAAAACATGTATACATATAATGCGAAGGAGTGGGAAACTCGTTGTGCCAGCGTTGGACCGACACAGGAGAAAAATTTTCTATGCTAGGATCAGATGATGCAAAATAAGAGCAAAAGATTTTTACCAAGAATAGATGTTCTAGTCAGGCTAATAACATATAAATACACAATGCACATGAGCAAATAAAACATAATATTCTAACATATAGGTCTAAATGCAAGTAATAAACACAAGGTATATAATCCTATTTATTATAATAAACTTAAACCTTTTCACAATGAGATAAGCTGCAATAAATAATCATAAAGTGAACAATGATAATAAGTTAAAGAAAACAATCAAACAATTAGCATACAACCCAAGTATTGCACGTAGGTGATTTAGGAATACCTCTTGCGTTGTAGAATGGTACAAAATTATCCTATTCTTAGCTAACTCTAAGGACAAGTATGAAGATTGAGCACATTTCCCTATCATTGAAGACCGTATCTCTCTCTCCCTTAACTTAATTTTATCTTGATAGTGATTTCTAGTATTTCAAATTTTCACTTCTATTTCAGATTGATGTTTATTTTTGGATTGCTTTTTAGTTATTTGGTTAGACAAGTAGCTTTTAACTTTGATATTGGTTTAGCTTTCTTAGTTGATTATTTCTTTTGGATGACAAAGCAGTTTATCTTCTTGATTATGCTGGATTTGATTGAAATACTATTTTGTACTCTATTTTGGTTTGTTGGCTATTAGTTTGTTAGTATTGTTTTTTATTCTAATAGTAGCTATGTTTCATTTGTAGTTACTATGTGATTTGGTTGGTGAATTGATGAGGTTGTAGCTCATTTTTGAAGATAAATTTGGATTGAATGGTTGAGTTATTTTCAAATCTATTTTTTGATTATTTAGTGTGTATATATATGTATTTGTTCAGGAATTGAAAGTGGAAGGTTAAATAATTTTTGTACTCCGCTTGTTCAATTGGGTGAAAATGGGGTTTAACTCCTCAACCTCAACCTTTATCAATCACTTTAACCTCTTTTTTATGCAAACCACCTGTCTATTGGTTGGCGGTTCGGCGTATCTTTTTTATGAATGTGGTATCGAGATTCGTTTCATTTTAAAAAGAGGTCAGTCGGGTTTGGCGCTTCAACCATTCAGTGATGGATACATGAGACTCAAAGAGCAAACTAGGTTTTGGTATTCCTTCTTAAGCTTCTATTTCTTTGGTTAAAGGAGATTCGAGAAAAGATGGAATAGGAAAGACGTGTTTCTAGACGATACAGGTTGAATGGAGAGTTACAGCCTTTATTAATAACGAAATAAAAAAGTACAAGGAGAGAGACATAAAACCAAAATTTCCTCAAGAATAGAGTTACAAAACCCTAACCCTAAAAGATCACTTTTGAACCCTTAAGTTTTTACAACCATTCCTATCTAAGTGAACTTGAGCTCTAGATAACCTAGAAAGGTTAATATGATCAAAGATAAAATTTCATCTAGAATCATATCTTAAGTTTGCTAACAAACCAGCCACTTTGTTATTCCTTCTTTGTAGATATGTACAATAGAAACATTTCTTTGACTAATGAGCTGGAAATAATGTGATAAACCTTCCATGGTGTTTTCATTGCCCCTTTGAGAACACTAACTAGAGTCAGTGTTTCTAATTCAATGATTAGGTCCTTAATTCCATGAAGCTTACACAAATGAAGTCCCTCCAAAAGAGCTTTAGCTTCTGCCATTATGCTTGATCGACAATCTAAATAAAAGGAAGCAAACTAGCTAGAACAAAACCATTAGTCTCTAAGAATACCTTATCTAACCACTGCACCTGGATTGTACCTACAAGCTCCATCTATGTTGAATTTGTGAAAAAAAAAAAGAGGTGGATAGCTCCATTGAACTACTATCTATTTAGGAATGGATTGTTTTGAAATACCATAAATCCAACCATCTTGAAGTAAAGAAATATCCTTCTGTGAAAATGCAGCAATAGGAAAAGCCATAGATTGAAAGCATAAGAGACTTCATAGCTTGAATAACACCTTAGACATCTGTGTTTCCCTTAAAACCTTCAAAGCAGCTTTTGTTCCTGAGTTCCAAAATTTCCTAGCAAATGATAATTGGTAAGATTTGATGCAGAATGCCTTGGACCATCTTCTTTGCTGATCTGAGCACCAAGTGTTTAAAAGTTGTTGTACAGTTATGCCCTCATGAGTCTCCTACAAGAAATCCTAAAAATACTTCCACGTACTAGAAACAATATGACATTGCATGATGCTCCAAGGTTTCTTCTAGATGACAAAACTGGCACTTAGATGGAAATTTGACTCCTTTCTTCTTTAAATCGTCATCCAATGGCAAAGCATGATTAAGAAGCTTCTACATAAATATAGAGATTTTGATAGGGATTCTTTCATTCCAAATCATCTTTCTAGAAAACAGTTCATTCCCTCTTTCCTTCATTCCCTTACTAAATTGATTGCAGAAGTAACTAAAAAAAATCTGCCAAGCATACTAATCTTTCCCCTGTGAAAGATATGTAGTCTTCTAATTCAACCAACTTATATCAAAGGATGGACAAACATTCTGAATTAATCCAGTATCCTATTCCTCTCCATTCCATACCTGTTGTAACTTAAGATCACAAGTTGGATTCTCCTGCAAATTAATCATCCCATTACCTTCTAATTGTCAAATCAGAATGAGACATTCCCTTTCTTTGGTAAGACACAAATTTGAGATTCAGCAATGTTTTTTACAGCTAGTATCCTTTTCCAAACTGGTGAGGAACTTGGTGTAACTTCCACCAAATAAGGATGTAGCACAATGTGAACATATTTCTGGCTCATGAACTTGTTCCAAAGAAAAGGTCTTGTTCTCTACGACCACTATAGTTTTAGGGCCAACCGTTGAACAATACATTCCAAACTTTGCAAGCCAAGTCTATTTTCAGCGGTTGGATGAATGATTTGTACCATGATACCCAATGGTGCATTTTTTTCCCCTACTCTATACACCCAAAGAGAAATCAACAAATTTTTTGTTAATCTCCTTCCAAAACCAAATCTGACATTAACTTTTGGGGGTGCTAGAATAGATAACAACAATATAGGAATTGAGGATAATACATGCTTTAAAAGAAGTAGCCTACCTCTAGCTAAAAGAGTTTTTGATCTCCACCCAGCCAGTTTGATAATCATTTTCTCAATCATAGACTGAACTAATGCTTTAGTCTTCTTACCTTCTTCAAAGGACAACCAAGATAAGTGAATGGGAAGCATAAAACTTTGTAGAGGAAAATCCAAAAAATTCTATCAAAAGCTTTAGCCATATCCAACTTGAAATCACATTACGTCTCCTTACCTTTTTATCAATGAACTCCACCATCTCCTGAGCTAATATGATATTGTTAGGAATGTTGGCTTGAATTTACTGAAGGAAGAAGGCTTTTCAACCTTAAGAATCAAAGAAATTAAAGTACTTATTATAGCTTTTGGAAGTTTATGACCTTGAAAGAACTTCATTGCTACCTACAAGAAATTTTCTGCAATGATATCCTAACAAGACATATAGAAAGAATCCCATTCAAGCAATTCGAACTAGTAGTACTATCTGAGCTCAAAGGAAAAATAACCTCTCCGAGCTCTTCCAAGGTAGGCAAAGCTATTAAAAGATCATTATCATCATCAGTTAGGAGCTGAGATATACAATCTAGAAAGTTGAGTCTCCTCAGCAGACAACAAATTTTATTTTTTTAAAAAAAAAACAATTATTCTTGCATCTGTGTTGCCTTGTCTTCAATCCAGGTACCAAATGAATCCTTGAGCCTCCTTATAAAAAGCCTGTTTCTCTTGAATCTTAAATAAGAATGAAAAAAATCTAGAGTTATGATCTCCCTCCTTAATCCACTTAACCCCCAGCTTTTTGTTTTCGAAACAGTTATGCTTTACCCAAGCTTTTAAGAAGCAAACCTTGGAATTTGGAGAGTTCAATATGATTCTCTAGAATTGCTGATTGTTGCACCAATAATTCTTTCTTTATAGCTTTCTCTTCTGCCAGTTTGGCTCTCTGAAAAATATTTCGAAAGTGCAAAGATGAATTCCAACATTTTTAAATTGAGCTTGAGTCTCTTCAGTTTAGCTCAGAACCTTTGCAATGTTGTGCGTATGAAAAACTAATTCCAACTTTGTTGAACAGTTTGGAAGAAAGTATCATGATTTATCCAGATATTCAAGAAAATGAACAACTTAGAACCAAAAAAAAATGCTCAGCAACCATAGACAACAACAATGGATCATGATCTGAAGAGGTTCTATTTAAGTGAGTTATAGAAACATCCTAGAAATTATTCAAAAGCAATTGATTACCCAAAAAAAAAAAAAACTATCCAACCTTTTCCAAACCAAATTACCTTGTCCTTTTCCTTATCCTCCTGAAATGAGACTCATCAACCCTAAAATAATCCAGTTGATCATCCATTACGAAATGATTGAAGTCTGGAACTTTTAACCCTAACTCTTTCAATTGTTTTTGTCTAGATGTTTTTGTTTTAACCTAGTTTGAATTTTGAGCTGTGTCTAAACCACTTTGAATATTTTTCCATAGCTTCTTGCTCATAGTAGATGTCTTCAGAATATCTGCTAAATTCACAATTTGAGTTTTTGATTGCCTCTTATCAGAGATTTACTTTGCCTTATCTATATTTTGTTGAACCATAAAAATGTCCATTCTTTTTTAGATTCAAATTGTCTAGTTGAATTTGAGTTCTATGCCAAATCTAAACAGCCTTTAGTCCAACAGATTCTCCTGCATCCTTGGAATGGCGTCTCTAGACTACTAGGATTTGATCATTCTCAACCTGTTGCTACTTCTTTGGCTGACCTGTTTTACAGTCTGTTGCTACATGTCCTTGCTTGCAACACCTTGAATAGTATGTAGGCAAATCTTTATATGTAATGGACTACCACCTTCTAATGCCATCCAATTCTAACTACACACGTGACAATAGCTCCGTTTTGATATCAACCTCCACACAAACATGAGCTACACTTGGTTTTGACATAGTGGCAATAGCCATGTCAATCTTAAGAGGCTTCCCAATAGCTTGAGTTGAGGAGTTGTCTCACAATAAGATAGGTTTTTATCAATCACATTTCAACAACAAAAATCCAATTGGAAAGTTTTTATCTCAAATAGTTTCTTTGCGTTACAAGTTTTTCTAATGTCAGTTTCAAATAAAATGGCTAATTTAGCTCACTAAAAACTCTCTTAAAAGAATATAATGCAAAGACCAAATTTCAAATAGCATGTCAATTTCATATGTTTTGATTGGGTTTTGATACTATTCCTGAGTATTTTCTGTGTTTATTTTAGGGTTTTTATGCATTTTAGGGTTGTTCAAGTTATTATTTAAAGTGTTTTAGGCCATTTGTTAATGTGCTTTTATGTGTTTTTATAGGTTTTGAATAATTTGGGGTCACCTTGGATGATTAGCACATGAATCGGGAAGATCTGGTGAAGATTGAAAAGTGCTAAAGTTGGAACTTTGACCAAGAGGAGTTGGAGATGCCAACCCACTTTCCACCTACACACTGCGGTACTAACCAAGAAGGTTGCGGTGCCAACTTGGGTTGACAGCAAAATGTGAGTTAACATTTTTTGGGTTTTCGGTTCTATTTTGGGTCCGGTTTGATCCGTTTCACAGCTATTTCAAACCTAATCCTTTCTACTCCTTAGAAACAATAAATAAGACACATTTAGATCTAGTTTTAGATGGTATCCCATCATTAGTTTAGAGCAGCCATCGTTAGTTTTACTTTTCTGCTCAACTTTAAAAGCCAAGGGCTTGAGAATTCAAAGGTGTCAGCCTTGGTTCATCGCTCCGGTGACTTCTACTATGGTTTTATTGTTTTTTAGTATTATTCTTCATATTTTATGGCATACTTTATGACTTTAATGGATTATTTACTTGCAATGATGTTCTAAGCATCTCTAGTTAGGGTTTTCAAGATGTAACCAATTGTGATGTTGTAAACTCTTGATCTTTTGTTATTCATAGTATATTTCCATTTAAGGATGAGTGTTTACAATATTTTTATTGCTTTTAAATACTTGATCACTATTTGAATGAATCAATAAATGTGTGATGAGATTGATCAAGTAATTTATATATTAAGATCAACTAGTAAATAACACAATGTGTGAAAGTTGGACCAAGGATTAGTGCAATTTGTGTGGTCACCAGGAATTCTATGATCAAGATCAAAGTTCTTTTACGTCTAATTATTTGTGTTAGATCAAAGAAAAATGAATTAGTGAAAATAAAGTTATTATTGCATGTACAATGGGTAATAACAATAAAACAGGAATTCAACCTGCAATCTTGGAAATCCTATATGAATTACTTGAACTAAGTTTATGCCTAGGAGTTGGCAGAATAAAGAAACCCTAACACTTGTTTAACCTTGAATTCACTTTAGTCAATCATTTTCCCTAGTTTGTTATTTAGTCATTTAATTAATTCTCATTTCTCAAGAATTGATTTTTCTGGATAATCGTTAAGCTAATAATTTCAGTGCTTATTTCGTAGTCCTTTTAGGAATGATATACACTCACTTCTATATTATTTGATACAAATCTAATGCACTTGCAAGTGTAAGAAAATCGCTCCATCATTCATATACCTCTACTTTTCTAAAATGACTTCAAAATTAACCAATGCCATTCTTTTGGAAACAAACCATTCTAATTTAGTTTAAAATGATTTAGGCCATCTTTTGATCATTTTGATTTGAAATTTCATTTTGAATATTAGTCTCTCTTAGGATAATTTAATTATTGTAAACATGTCTTAGATGCATTTCATTCCACCCCTTGGTTAATGAGGCATCAAATAGTGTAAGTAGCTTTATTTATTTATTTTTGAAAAAATATCATTAGAAAAAATTAAAGTAGTACAGGGCTTGGAATTTTGATACGCTGCATATCATTCAAAATATGGCAAATTAGGACATAGAATGCCAATAAGGATGTGAATGAACCATTTGGTACTATCTAGAATTGTATTAAGTTACACACCTTAAGTTCAATTACTATTGTTTGTGTGTTCGTTTGCATATTTTGGTAGTTAAATAAGTCCTCTTCATAGAAGTTAATGACCCTCTTCCACTTTGTAAAATTAGTTGGATTTTGAAGAACTCGAGTTGTTTGGAATAAATTATTCACTTTTGATCCGTTGTTGGTTTTCTTTAGAACGCTAAGATTGGGGATGTAATAGATCTATGATATATAGTTATTTTTCTATATAAAACCCTAGTATTTTGCTAGGTTTTTTGTGATATTTAGTGTTTTATCAATATTTTGTGCTTTGTGCTTTTTTCTGGGTTTTTATGTTTTCTAATACATATTTGAGTATTTTTAAGTGTTTTGAGCACTATTTAAGTTTATTGTGATTTGTGCTTTTTTCTCGGTTTTTATGTTTTCTAATACATATTTGAGTGTTTTTAAGTGTTTTGAGCACTATTTAAGTTTATGTTACAATAGCTTAGTTAATAAGACACTTCCCTAAGCCCTGTAGGTTACGGGTTTGAATTACCAAGGAAGTAGCTGGAGATCTACTGTAGTCCTCTTTAAAAAAAGTTTATATTAAATTTTGTAATAAGTTACCAATTAAAACCAAGGCTAGTGGACAATTAAATCAACACTTAAAAGAAATTTGGAAGTTTTGAAGAGTAGGCCTTGGTGCAATTTCGGAAGGCCATATTTTATTCTCATCGTGAAGAGCTTTTTACAGTTCATCAAAAAGCGTCTCATCGTGTTTAAGAAATTTTTTTAACAAAAAATAGCCAGTTGCTCATGTACTAAGTCTTGTCGGTTAAGTTAGCTGGTTAGCAAGTAATATATTTTTAGATAGAGAAGTAGAACTAGAGAGAGGAACTTTATAAGACTCATTTACTTCTTTTTATTGCTTTGAATTATCTTTAATTTTCTACAATTACTTGTTAATTCTGTTTCATATAATTGAGACTTAAATTTTTTAGCAATAAGGATCCTTGTTTTATTCCATTATCAATGATGAACCTAAAATGAGTACATCCCTTCCTATCAAGATGGACAAAACCTTTAGGTAACATAGGCAAGTTTTGTTGATCAAACATAATATTACGGCCTTGCAAAATTGCATCCTAAACTAGATAGGCAGTCTACCAACTGATTCCCTTCTCCATACACGTGCTTTTGTAGTAGCATTCAACTGTATAAGAATGGAGAAACATTGCTAGACCAAATGATCAATTTTCCAAGTTGCCTTTGAACTGTATGCTCTTATCTCCACCAAGACCTAAGAATCCAATTTTATGATAATGTTGACAATGCCTTTTGCAAACAAAGTTGCAATCCTTGCAGCAATATCTTTATTTCAGTAGACAAGTTGCAATCGGCCACCCTCTAGAGTGAATTGGAAACCTTAAGTGAGATCGATAGAGGAAACTTAAGGTTATGACAGATTCAAATAGCCTTCTATGATTGATTTAGCCATTTTGTAGTCTTGCAGTAATCCTCTTCGAACAGCTTCACCTAGATTACCCCTCGACACTTTAGCTAGGTTAAGTTTATAAAAATAATGAGAAGGAAACTACCAATAGACAATGGAACATCTTATAGCTTTAAAATTAGTATAAATGTTGATAGAAAATCTAGTTAGAACCATGCTTCTGTCAGCCTAGTTCCATGGAGGAAATGGAAAAGCCAAAGAAATGGAATGCATCAAGGTCTTCACCACAGAGAGTGCCACCTTTGCTAATCCTTGAGCACCATCAGAGAAACTCTTATTTCTTGCTTTCTAGAGCTTCCAATAGACTATGTTTGAAATCAACTTATAAAATAGGCTTGATATAGAAGACTTGGAGTAATTTAGCAACCAATTATTTACATATTGCTTCAAGCTACCAGAGGTAAATTTCTCCTAGAATAGTGACTGAAAGAAAATGCATGTTTTAGATGCTAGATGGAAATGAACAAACAGATGATCCATGCTTTCCTTCTCATTGCAAAGTTCACATTTAGATAGCAAATTATGCCCTTTCTGCTTTAGAATATCATCAAAAGGTAAATCTGAATTTAACAACCTCAACATAAAGATTAAAATCTTGAGAGGCAATCTCTAATCCCAAATCATTATACCTCTTGAAAATAAAGATTACCTCTCTTCTCCTATCTAAATGATTGTAGATGTCAATGTAAAATTCCCTTATGTAGTTTGCTTCCAAACACATTCCTCATGTCCTTGTGAAAGGCATCAGGTCTTCTGGTTCAACCAATCCACCCTAAAAAAGGAACAACTAGCATTGATCACCTCCAAATCCTAGCTTTCTCCATTTCAAGCCTGGTTGAGCTTTCAGTCTGAAAGTGGAGTTACTTCTACTAAAAATATAGGACCATTGCCTTCCCAATTTGCATACTAGAAAGAAGTATTGCCTCTGTACTAGAACGTCAATTTAAGGCTCCATCTGTTCCTTGACAGCCAACATTCTTCACCAAATTTGTGATAAAATACATTTATTAACAACATAAATAGGATGTTGTACATTTGTTAAGTATCTAGTTGCCATGAACTTAATCTTGATAGTATTACTTGACATAAAAGTTCACTAGAGCTTCATAGAGAGTATGAATTGTGTGAGATATGATAGGAACATCTGAACTACCAAACCACTTTCTAGGCGGGGACAAGTAATTTTTTGCCAAGTTAACCAATTCAACCTTCTACCATACTCCGTGTCTCCCCAAAAGAAATCTGCAAAGCACCTCTCAATCTTCTTTATAATTAATTTTAGAGGAGCAAAACTTGACAAAATATATAATAGAATAGAGCTCAAAAAAACCTTTATGTGCAACAATCTTCCTTCTGAAGAAAGCAACTTTGATTTCCAAGCTATAACTTTGTTTGTTGCCTGCCTTTTTCTTACCCTTCTGAATTGAATTTAATAGATAAACAAAAGAAAATTCTTCCATACAAAACTTGTTATCTTGGATATCATCTTACCTTTCTGACTGGAAACTTGGAGGACACTAAGAAGTTACTTTTATCCTGATTTACCAACTAACCTGAAATTGAGTGATAGCTCTTCATAAAAGACACCAGATTCTTCAAAGATTTGTTGCCTCCATTCATTAAGATTATCATATCATATGCATACTCTATGATACATGAGTTTTGGGAATACAATGCCTAGAGGTCTTATAATAGTCAATTTTTCCAGTAAGGAATTGATTATTAAGACCCATAGAAAAAGTCTCAGCTACTTAAATTTGAGAGAATGTGAAAGAGGATCATGTTGTCTTGTTCTTCTAGTTGACTTGCAAAACTAATAGGAACACCATTGAACATGATAGAAAACTAATTTGACTCATAGAACTGGCAATGAGAGAAATATATTGATTAGAGAAGCCAAAAGCAACCAGCACAATCAACCAGCACTTCATACAGAAATGACCAAGAAATCTTATCGAAAGTCTTAGCCATCAAGCTTTATTATGACATTGGCCCATATAAAAATTTATGAATAATTTCAGTGAACTCTTGAATAAGCAAGATATTATCACCTATATTTCTTCCTTATATAAAACCGCTTTATTCTTTTGAAATGATCTGAAGAAGTAACACCCTTAGTCTATTAGCCATCAATTTAGAAAAACATTTTATTTTCAAATGTACAAAGGCTAATAGGGCAAAATTTACTAAAGTTAGAAATATGCTCTACCTTTGAAATTAGGAAACTAACGGTCCTAATGATATCTTTAGGCAATGCATTTCCTTGAAAAAATTCATCTACCACAATTGTTGCTAGTAAGATGTCATCTACCACAATATCCCAAGTCCCAACAAGTCTTGTAGAAAGAACTATTAAATCCATCTACTCCAACCACACTATCATAACTGAGTGAGAAGACGACCTCCTTTAGCTCAGACTTTGTTGGCAAGGCTAGTGATGTGTGCTAATTTTACTCTAACAAGTGCACTAACCGCTCGTGTAATAAAGTGATAAAAAGTAAGAGTATGGTTCCTACAAGTATTATACTAGATGTGTTTTATTCTAGTTAATGCTTTCAATGATCCATGAATTCAATAAATAATGTTCTAACTGCTAAATAATAAATGACAATTGAAATAAGTTTAATGGAACTTAATCAGATTAATAAAGTAGATATGATGTTAAGGAAGTTGACTTCACCGACAATTATGCATACACACAAATCTTGTAAGAGCTCAGTTGATACAATTCTAAATGGGCAAAATTCCCTTATAAGCACTAGCTTTTATCAAGTTAGTACTAATCCATTTCTACTCACCTCCGACTAAGTCTTGGTGGAGTTAATTTAGGCAAATGTCACAATAATTATGTGAATCTACGGAACCCCTTGAGGCTAGCTCTCTTGCAAGGTTACTAGACTAGCCACAAAAATTATTTCGAATTCCTTTACTCAAGTAATCCTATCCAACTTATGGCTAGAAATGTTATGACTACATGATCATGTGTCAATTTAGATATATGGCTGAGTTATATGGATTTAACCTTCTTTGCAGAACAATAATTAACCAAATCACACAAATCATATACAAGATACCATTAAATACAACAATTCACAAACATACAATTGAAACAAAGGATCAAAATTCTATACAATAGAAATGTGCATAAAACAAAGTTATTATTTGACTATATTAAGCCCAACAAAAAGAACTAATCTATAGCTATAAGAAAGATCAACATTGATTCTTTAATTAAAGCCATGAAAAATAACAATAAAGTAAAGCAAACTCTTGAGAAACTCGTAGTTGTGGCAAGGGAATATATCCTTGAGTTCTCCTTCTGGATAAGGATGTTCTTCTTCACCAAGTCTCGAAAAATCTCCTAAAAAGTAAAGTACATCTAAACTAAGTTACAATGATTGATGACATTTATAATGGATGTTTCAAAAGCTCATAAGATGTATATATAGTTTCTAGGTGTCCTTTAGGGTTAGGAAGAGTAATACATCGATAATGCTGCAAATGGACTTGAAAATGAGGTGCAACAGAAATAAACCTGCCACCTACCCATTCTGGAAGTTAGCTGTAACATTGCTCTACTACAATTTTTTCTTGCTAGAACGTTGCGTTACTATGTTCTCGAATTCTTTGCATTTTCATAAAGGATGCCACGGCATTGCAGTTACATTACAATAAGAATGCCTGGTACTACATTAGAAATGTCACTTAATCTCCCAAACTCTGCATTCTTCTTTCTTTCTCTTCAATCCATTTTCTTCCTACAAAATCCCCAAAATACACATAAAACTAACAAAACACATAATACTCAACAATACAATAAAGCATATATAAAACACATACAATAGTCTTGAATCCTAGCTCAATTTAGATCAAAATAAGTGAAAAATAACTCTATTTCATATAGTTATTAGCTAGCAAATTATCATTCTTAAATTAAATAAATTTTTGTTGATATGAATGTTATAAATTAGCGAAGCCACCAGTATGTTGACAGGAAGCCTGTCACCCATTTATTGATTGATGCAAGAAAAAATTAAAGGAATGATTAATACCTCGTGTAAAACACACATGAATTCTAATAAAAGAAAGTGTTATTACCTTCACTAATACTAACTTAAGAATGCATCCCCAAAAAAGTATCATTCTGTGATGAGTCCATTTTGAGGTTAATAACTTTGTAATATTGAAAATTTTCACTAGTACATTCTACTATAGAGTATTCGCTCAATCTAGATGACATCTTAACCTTTCAATCTTTTAGTACATAGCTTATTCCTTTGTATCAAAAGTTGTGAGTGAAATTATCTAGAATTATGATCTGCCTCCCTTAACCATTTAAAGTTAGTTTTTTGTCTAAAAATGATTCCTCATCTACTAAACACTTCAGTAAAGTATGCTAGGCCTTAGAGAGATGCATTGATATCTGTACTTGACTTTTGCTAACTAGATCTCCTGCTACAATACCTCATCCTTAGACTTCCATACTTTCTGGAAAAATGTCCCTGAACTTCTATTTATTCCATCCTTCAAATAAAATTTCGGTCTCTTCGACTTAGTTGCTAGTCACTGCAAAGCTATTCCAAGGCAGTACTATTGATCTAATGAAATGAAGAGATTTTGATGAGTTTTGCCAATTCTAAAAAAAAAAAATGATGGAACCGAAAAGATATTGTTGTTGATAATATTGTTAAATAATAACAATGATCCTAACCTAAATTTGTCAAAGAATGTTGAAATAGAAATGATTGGCCAAATTGAAAAGATGTAATTCAAGTAAAATTAAATTCACATTTAAAACGCGAAATTTTTTAACTTGTTATCAAAAATCCTGAAGGTGCAAAACCGATAGGATACAAATGAATATTTGTGTATAAACAAAATAAGAAAAATAAAATTGTTTAATATAAAGCACTCCTTATTGAACGAGAATCTTTGCATAAAATTCAACATTGATTATGAACATACATATTCTTCTATGGTAGATGCAATCACTTTCAGATTTCTTATTAGTCTGACAGTTCATGAAAAGTTGAAATGCGTCTAATAAATATTGTTAGAGTCTACTTATATAGCTCTCTTGATATCAATATCCATATGAAAATCCTTGAAGGCTTTAACATGTCTAATGCATGTATAGTTTCTAGGGAACATTATTGTTCAATAAAATTATAAAAATCCTTATATAGATTAAAGCAATTCTGAGTATATGTAATATAATTGCCTCAATGAGGATGATTGAATGATAAAAATTTCTCGATACCAAAGTACCATATCTGAGTGCCATAGGAAATTTAATGTATCTTGCTAATGATACATGGGTTTATACAGCATTTGTTATAGATTTGTTAACAAGATTTCATTCTTCTGGAATGACATTAAATATATATTTTGATATATCTGAGGGATTATTAATATTGGTATACTTTACTCAAATGATTCCGTATCACAATTTATTGGCCATAGGGATACTGGATATTTATCTTATCTACATAAAACTAGATCTTTAACGGATTACTTTTTTACATGTAGAGAAAAATGCAATTTTCAACTACTACTTCTATTTTTGGAGAATTAATTGCAACACAAAAGTAGAAAATGTGTTTGGTTAATGTCATTGACCCAATATATTCAAAAGATATGTGGTTTAATATTAAAAGAGAAGATACCAACAATATTATATGAAAACAATGTGCAATGTGATGCATTCATTGCTCAGTTGATGGGAGGGTATACCAAAAGAAATTGAACAAAGCATATTTTCCCAAAATTTTTCTTCAGTAATGAACTTCAAAAGAATGATGATATTGATATCTAACAAATTTGCCCATGCTGTAATCTTATAGATTGTTCACAAAGGTATTGCCAAGTAACACCTGAGAAGTTAATTTGTAAAATTGGGATGCATCATCTCAAGGATATCAAGTAATAGTTTCATGAATGGAAGTATAAATATATGTTGTACACTTTTTTCCTTAACCATAGTTTTTGTCTTAATAGGTATTTCCTGACAAGGTTTTTAATGAAACAGCATACAAAAGTGTACTAGAAACATTATGTACTTTTTTTTCTTTCACTAGATTTTGTCCTGCTGAATTTTTCCTAGTAAGATTTTAACGAGACACATTATTTTATTAACAAACATCCAAGGGAAAGTGCAAATTCTATTTCATAGTTAATCTATACCATTATATATATACGAGTTCTTTAACTTCCAATTTTTGTTTCTTCCTTTTTTGTGATGACCAAAATACCCGCTTTTAATGAAATATAATTCCCACCAGGAAGACATAATCAAATTACTTCTCATATAATCTAATTTAACTTCCAATTTTTTAGGATACCACTACTTCTTTTTTTCGTCATACAATCCTACATAATTTATTTCTTTTTCTCCCTTTTTTAACACCCCTAATATACCCTTAATTAAATAATTTAATGTCTTACATGTCTTTAATAAAGTATAATTAATTTGTCTAAAATAATCTTTATTTAATCTAATAAGACTATCTATTTTTTATAATACTACTATATATTTGTTATATATATTACAAACTACTATAATAAAATTCTTTACATTCATATGAAATTTTGGCATAATTAAATACATAATAAGATGGTAGAAACTTTTATTTGTATAAAAATAATTATCAAAATCAAAATAAGAAAAATAGAAACAAAGTGAATCTAATTAAAATATAAAGAATAAACAAATCATATAACAAAAAAGATGTCTTACGTATAAGAAAGTAAATAGATTAAACTAATATATTCTCCATATTATGATAGGTATCACATAGTGTATTAAAATCATTATAAAAATTTGAAATAATAATTTGTTCTTGTATCTTGCTCTAAAATATACTAAACGTTCATGAAAACATCCTTTGTCTTAATCTAAAATGCACTCAATGGTAATGAAATAAATTGTTTATTTCTTAATTTATTACGAAATTTTGACATAAACACATGATAAGAAGTATAAAAATTTAGGAGTAAAAAAATCATGTATATCTGATCAAAGAGTCAGATAAAAATATTATTTTGTAACTGATATATATGTTCAAATTGTTTTACTTTTATTAATAATAAAAACAATGTTTTATAACTATTATACATATTCAAAATTCACTACAATTATTTTCTTTTCTCTAATTGATCATTCAATTATGCTATTGTACTTTAGTTGATTATATTTTTTTATATATATTTTCATATGCCAATATGTGACATCTATAACCGTCTTAGTAAAAGTATAAAACTTTTGACTCTATTATAATGTGATTAATCATGTAGTATATGTTTTTGTTACAAAATGAGGTTGTTCTGCTTTAAGATCAATGTACAATAATCAATTAGTTGTTCATTGTAGTAAACAAAGTTAAATTATTGGACTTTCAAATTTATTAGTGTTAATATTTCATTTGACTCATGGAATTGAGATTACCTTTGCCAAAAGATGTCAACTCTACTCACATTACTAGAAAAGAAAATAATAAAAGAAAATGTCTCTGAATGCAAGGAAAATTAACCAAGCAACGAAATTAAAGTTCAAGCACAAAATCAAAAACTCAACATATTCTTTAATTGAGATAAAAATATTTGTAAATTTTATATCTCTTTAATAGTATTTTCGATTACTTAAATTCTTTTCAGTAACATCATTTTATAGAATATTGCTTTATCTAATTAAACTTGACTATTACTTAATCATGTATTTGATTACTTATTTATTTCTACAATTATCTTGAGCACAAGTATAAAAATTGTTCCTTTTCTAGTATGATTAATAATAATTGCAAATAAGTTAAAAAATTAGTCTTTCAAATGTGTCTATTGTACCATCTCTATGTTTTTAGGTTCTTCATAATTGAGGATGAGATTTGATGATACTGTTCTTCACTAATGCTAATAAACATTTTGTTTCATGATCAAAGTCTAGATACAATCTGATGCAAAAAATTCATCAAAATGGGAAAGATTTAGGTAGATCTGATCTTTGACCTCACTTGTAGACCTTGTGATGTGGATTAAATGTTATGGAATCTATGACATAAACTGATGTAAGTAAGATTTTATAAGATTTAATCTTGACCGCAGGATTTACAGGTGGGGTCAAAGATCGGGTTCATGTAAATTTTTTCCCATCAAAATAACATAACAGACGTGGAGACAGACCACGTGTTAATATAAAAAAGTTCTATACATACTTGGAAGAATTGAATAAACGTAATGGGAAAAAGAAAACAATACTAACATAAAAGAAGATGTTCATAAACTAAAAATAAGCTGCGACCAAAAAATGGTAGGACCTGGCCATTTCTTTTCCACTGTAAATTCTTGCTAAAAGAAAACAATACTCACCAACTCCCAATGTACACACCAAAAAAAAATAAAAAAATGAAGTATTGAAATTCTCCTGTTAATTTACCTTGGCTAAACAATTTTCTAAACCCTGTTTGTTGAATAAAAATCTTCTTCGTCTTGCCAAATGATGATGGAAGGAAATCTTTGATGACATGCAGTCTGGATAAAAAAAAAAATTAACCCGATTGGCTCATATGTGGAGAAGCTTTTCCTCCAGTGAATTTCGAGGGGATTCCTTAATAGGGGGCGTTGAATGTTCTGACTGGGAAAACACAATGAGTATCTGCATGAGGATGGTAACAAGAAGCAAGAAAACAGCACAAAATGCAATTTCCCCCCATGAAAATGGACACCACTCGAAAAATTTGATAGCTCCAAATATGAGGCCCCAAACATGACCAACAGATGACAACCTGTCCATTCATAAAGCGATCATACAATTGGTACGTATAACGAACAAAAGAAAATGGCTGAATTGAACAAGAAAGTACCAGCAATGATCTTATTGGCCTGCCAAAATCATGGCAATCTGTGTTACCAAATTGTACTTGGCAAGATGCCGCTCCAACAAAGCATTATGACCAATCAGTTAAGTTTCAAACATAAATGTTCAATGACCACGTTAAGAAAGAGTTGAGCATTCTCAATTTCAGTAACACAAAAAACACTTGGGGGAATCTGTAGAACATACTAGATATGACCTTCTTAATAATAATGTTGCTTCCAACTAATTGCTAAAGAGTGTGCCGCTCATATAGTGCCAAGCAGATAAAAAGTGCGAGGATACTAAAGAATAAAGCATCTGAATACAGGAAAAATTACAGTTTCTAAAACAAACTTGTTATTTTTCTGGCTATGAATGACGAATCAACCTAATCACACACACATGCTATTAAATGTATGAAGCATATGTAAATATGTATCTGTGCCTCCAGTTTTCTAGAAAAAAAAAAATTGACTGAAATATGATGATCAAAATTAATGAGATCAATCTAGAGTTCACTTCAAAAAAAAGGATATTCTTATTGGGGTCACCTTTAATTTTGTAGGGAGAAAAAAAAAAACCTAATAGAAAGAAATAAACTAAAGGAACTTACTATGATCAAAATCTTACTAGTACTGAGACTTACCTTTGCAACAAATATATCTTTACACCACTGTGAAATGCCACCACTAGTTTCGGGAAGTTCCTCCATCAAATGGCGCTCAATGTGCACATGTACCTACATAGATCAACATAATTGGATATATAGCAGTTACATTATTATATATCTGGTCTGTGTATTTAGTGCTAGAAGGAAGTCCAATACTTAACACGCATGCTTAGACTCCATGTTTGAGGGAGTTTAGCTATATAGTTTTAGGTTCAACTACAGATGGTTAAAATCATCCTAAACATGGATTTGTGAGAGCAAATTCCAAGAACTGCTTACTTGCCATACCATAATCCACAAGCATATGACATTTTAGATGCAGTACTAAATAAATCAAGAAAGAAAACAGCAAAACCAAGAATAAGTAGCATATCCAGGCACATTGCCAGATTAATGCGACTGTTACTGTCACTTGCCACTTCAGTTAACAAAATGGCAAAATGCAAGAATTGCAATTAAATTTATTTCAGAAGCATTTGTGCTCATTAGAGCTCATAATCTCCTGCAGGTATCTGTTGGCAAATGCAAACTATATCACTGGTTATGAGAGTCAAGTTGAAAGCAGTTAGCTTACCGTAGAAGAGCGCCCTCTGAAAATTCTCAACATGGTAGGATGTGGTTCATTTTTAGGTATAGCCACAGTTATATTGTAAATTGCTGGAACAAATGAGCGTAACTGATTAACAGCAAAAACAAAACCCTGCAGAAATACACCGATTATCATATGTAAACAACTCCTGAAGTTCTCTGGCAATCGCTATGCATCTAGATAATATTTTGCATATTGAGTTTTAAATGATCTGACCAATGTGATCATTATAAGTTCTTTTAGAAGATTATTTGGAACCATCCTTGAAAAAGCCAGGTCTCCTTTTAAATGCATAATTAACTTTATTGTTGTGTTTGGATTGGTGGATTTGATTTGATTTGTACAAAGAATTTTAAATTAATGGATTTGAGTGGGTGGATGTGAAATGATTTGAGATTTGGGTGAATTTTGAAATCCATCCATCTAAATCATTAAAATACCACCGTCACTTGTTGGCGGATTTCAAATCCCTAACTAAATCCCTCCACTTGTTTGAATAATGTAGAAGAGATTTGGATTTGAAATCCGAATCCACCCAAATCCCTCCATCCAAACACAACCTATAAAGATTCTCAGAATGTCATGCAAACGATAGAGAAGATTAAGTACAAAAATTAGTGATAAGGAAATTAGACATACTTTTTCACTTTCTGCCACCATGAATGTAGTGGGGGAAAAAACAATGAATAAATTACGGTTTGTCTTATATATGTAACAAATGAAAATAACAATAGCCACAACCTAATATGAAGATAAAATAGATCATTGAAACACAAAGTTAGATGTTCTTGTATTCGCACACAAAGAGAATATAGGAACCTTAGTACGGGGTATCAATACATTCCGTGGAACAGGTAACCCTGCTGAAGCAGCATATTCTTGAGCTGCTAAAAGCTTTGCCTGTGTGAAACGAGTCCCTTCCACAAAGAGGGCTAACCAAAAGGGCTGTGGAAAGTCATTTAGACCTTGAAAGCCTGACTGCAGTTGAGGACCGATAGTAATGTTAAGTTACAAAACTAACATAAACAATTATAACTCAATCACATAATATTTGGGATGCACAAGAATACCTTCAGTGTATTCTCATCTTTAGTCCAGCATCTTTCAAGAAAGATATAACTATTAAACCACATTGACCATCCAAGAACCTGCATAAAGAAACTTCCTTTACATTCTTAAATGAGCATGTTCAAAATCACCACTGAAAGTACTTTATCCTAAAAGTGAAGTACTTTATCCTAAAATTGAAAAAAGATCTACTCATACTTATCTGCATTTCTATCTTAAAATCAAAAATAGATCTAATCATACTTTCACCAAATAGATCTAATCATAGTATGAGTAAATCTAATCAAAGATAGATCTAATCGTAAGTTTAATACGGTTTCTTCTTTGAATCCTAAATTGGTAATTTACTAGAAAACCTTTTCAATTGCAAAATTTTCACAAATGTTGCTACTTTCAACTTCCAGTAGTTCTCATGGAACGACTCATTGTGAAATTACATTTGGGCTAATTCCACTTTGCTCCCCTCAACTTCTACCGAATTCCCACTTTGCACCATCAATTTTAGTTTTAGACACTTTATACCACCACTCTCAAATCCGTCCCACTTCAGTCCAATTTTTAGCACCATCAACAAACTTAAAGATTCCTTGCAGTGGAACCAAAATTCAATTGTGGAAGCATTATTGTACATCATGTTGAACATGTTGTGCATGTGAAAATATTCTGTTAATTTTGGTGACGACGTTGAAAGTTGGACTCATTTTGATCACGACATTGAAAGTTGGACTGAAGTGTGACGGAGTTGAGAGAAAGGGAGCGAAATTGATGGTGCTAAAGTTGTTAACGGATGAATAGTGTCAATAGGGGAAAAGTGTACATTTTTTAGTTTGGTGGCTAAAGTGTAATTACCCTCCTAGTTCAGGTGAGCAAAGTGTTATTAACCCTAAGTTAGTCATTAATTCCAATCTACATTGGACTAACGAAGATGAACCGAAAATAATATGGTATATAAATGTGGACTCTCCACAGATTGATCTCGATCATTCACCAATGAGTTAAAATAAGTAGTAATGAAATAGATTACTATGACACAAATTCTGAAAGTTTGCGTGGTACTAGTGTTAGGAAAAAACTTACATAAACCCGGTCTTTAGTCTCACCTATAGACCCTGCGCGGTCAAAATTAAATCTTATAGAATTTTGCTTACATCAGCTTATGTCATAGATTCCATAACATTTAATCCACACCACAAGGTCTACAAGTGGGGCCAAAAATCAGGTCTACCTAAGTCTTTCCCCTAGTGTTATATATGTACATAACATGAATATTAGGATTTCCATTTATGTACATCATCAGAAAATGTTAAAACGGCTTTTTGTCATTCTATACAATAGATATCTAATTTATGAATGTGCTCTTAGAAAAAATTAAACTAAAATTTAGTTTGTTATGATACCACAAATGATGTGCAATACATTTTGAACCCATTTAGTTGAATACCAGCGAATTCACATGTTTTTTTTTTTTTTTTAATTTTCTTAGTGTGTACATTCAACTATGACTTAATTCTGCTGTTAATTAGCTCCAAATTGGAGATAAAGAAGAATATAAAGCTATTAAAATGTTTGCTTTTATCCAAAGTTTTGGCTAAGAGAGCAGAAAGTTCTTTCAACAAGAAAGATCCTGAAATCACTCGACATGGTGGTCAAGCTCATGCAAACAGCTTTGAGGGAATAACGCCTTCTAGTATGGATCATACATGGATGGTAGTTGGAGTCGGTGGCTCTCCAAGAGTTCCTTCTTCTTTCACTAGCTCAATAGCTTGTACTGACAAGAAAGACCCCTATTTGCTCTCTTCCAATATTAAAATCCTTGGAGAAATGAACGGAAAGTTTACTGGATTCCATCAACTAGATCTTTTTCGAAAATTACTTTGAACAAAAGGTCAAGCCTATTCCAGTAATGAAGTATCTTAACATAGTAAAATCCACAGCAGGCTAATTGCTAGAGAAAAAGCGAGCTAATAGACTTTCATACAAAGGCATATCCTTCCCATAGTTTAGCATCTAATATCAACGTTTAGTTCTGTTGAATTTCTAAATGAAAATACCTTCAGTTTTGAAATCATGTCCACCATCCAAACAAGGAGAACATATAAAATATAACCTCTATGGCATAACTAAGAGAACAATTACCACTTTGTTTTCTTATAAAGAGAAACTCACCGGTAGGTAGATAGCTGCTTTCTTTATTAAAGCTAGTGTGCTACCAAGGCAGCCAAAGCGCTGTCAAAAAAACAAATCACTTAAGCGATATGGAGTAGCAATGCAGAACAAATCTCAAAGAACTGATAATATTTCAGAGGGAAAAGTAGGGAAACTAAGCTCTTAAATATATAACAACAGGACACGAGACGATTTCTACAAGTTAGTAGACGTCATTTCTTTATAACTGTGTATTCTTGCAACAATATCAGGATACAAACAAGATAGAGTTGATTTACACTAATATAAAACCCGTGGTTTTACAGAGCAAAATAACACTGGTAATAGGTCAATATTAGATTGTACATGACTTAGAACAGTAGTAGAAAACAGAAACTATTGTGTCACAGTAATTGTCCCCAAAATGGTAGTAATGTAGCACAGACTTGATGAGTGGAAGCTGATGTAAATTTAGGGCTTGCTGTACAACATTATCAGAAAAAGTACAGAGCAAGAAAAGAGGGTTAAACAAGAAGAAGACCAGCATTAGCAAATTATTAGTTGTAGTCAAATAAGCAAAGCTAGACCAATACAAGAGTGTTCTCAAATGCAATTTTGATATGTTAGGACCATGAAAACATCTGAGGATTACAAGGACTTCAATTAAAGTAATTAAAAACCTGAGCAATAACCCAGCCAACAAGCCAATCTATATCACTTCGATGATTACAAATGAGAAGTGCATGCTCTTTACCTGGAAAATAGCACAAAACTAGATAAATTTCTCAGATATGTAAAAGACAAGTCGGCAATAAGGGTACTAATAATTGCAAAAGGAAAGAGATTCAACTAAGGAGAATTTCTTACCCAGTAATTCAAAAGTTTCTGTGTCCGTGTACAGCTCAATCTGCGCAGCAATAACCAGTCACCAACACAATCCTAGTTTCCTACTAAGGCAAAATACTAATCAAGGTAATTTACACTGACTTATCACTTGAGATTAGACTTCCACTAATGTTTAGGATGTTGTACTGGACCATCTATCAGCTTGTCCTGCTAAAATGAGTTTCTTTTAATATTTTCCCCAATGCCCTACCCAGGGGAAATTTAGTAATCAAAACTAAATCTTATTATGATGTCAGCAATTATGGGATTCTTAGAAGATTTATAATCCCTGAACGAAAGGGGAGATTGCATTAGTATGATCAAACTCTAAGGGATGTGAATGTAAGATCCTCAACATACTTACAAAGGTCATCCTAGCTAAACTACTACGTATATTATCATGTTGAAAGGAAAACATAACTTTATTAGTCTCGTGCCTCAATTTTTTAGCTTATAGTATTGTTGAAATGTTATGGTTATTGAATGTGCTAAGTAATGGTCAGTACCCAGTTTTTACTCAAAGTTTTAAAGTGACTATTTGAAATGTAAAGTGATCAATTGAAGGCCTATAGAATATCTGCCAAGAGATCTTCTTAATTGAAGAGGCTCTGGAGAAGGGGTATGAAAGAAAACCAACATCGGCATGTGCTGTCATCATTATTCAAAGTGGACTGTAGGATGAAACTATCACATATACCCTTATTTCAAAATAAACAGTAGAATTTTAAAGTTCATAAACAAAATGAACAGGTTTTTTTGGTCTACTAGATTGAGTTAAAACGTTTGAATTAAGGTTGTGTCATACATTACCCCTCTTGACATTCAAGTGTAACTTAACTCCATTTATAATTGAGTTTGTACATAATTGATAGTATCTTCGCACATACTGTTGATAAGGACCTTTAATCCATTCCTTAAAAGGTGAATATCAAACCTTCCACTCGGGGAGGGAACATATAATCAGAATGAGAGAGGGACATGATGATTTGTTTTCTGAATTCTATCCTCTATAGAAGAGACAAGGTCTACCTTTCATCTTCAGCAAGCTTCTCTCATGCGATGTAAAACCTCTAATGCTATACAAGAGACTACCAATATTTTTTGATACCATGTGAATGTAATTGTTGGTGATTTGGTGATCAAAATAGAACATCAGAGTATGAGAAGCAACATAAGTAGCCATTTAGTACACAGAAGCTGAAGTAAGATGACCCTAGCTGGTAAATTTGCCACCTTTTCAAGTCACCCATGGAGCATGTGACTTCTGATAACATATTGACTGAAAACAAATTGAGAGGTAAAAGAAAGTCCTTTATTGTGTATCTAAGAGCAATGCAATTTCTGTTACATGAAAGTGTCAACAATTTTATCCTATGTGCTTTTCGGTTTTCTCAGTATTCTTCACTAAAATTATGGCTCAGACATGTGCTTCACCACCAAAATTAATAAAGTTGTAAAATTTTTCCCACTGTATGCAAGCAAAAATCATTAACTCAACCTCACAACTACCCTTTAATGTAATAGTAAAAAGTGATGCACAGGTTCCTGTGATACTGTCAAAGTGAATTCAAACAGTAGCAGGTCAAACTAACCACCAGGGAAAAGAAATGAAAAATAGAAATAAGAGCAATGAAACAAAAGACAATATCAACAAGAAGGTAAAAAGATTACAGATGAGCTAAATGTAAAATATGCACAAGACAGTTCCAAAGAAATTTAGCTACATTACTGACAAAAAAGGTTTTGTTTAGCAATTTGACCAAGGTATAATAAACCAAATTCAAAGAGACAAAGGGACCATAATTGCAGTATCTCACTCCTTTTTAGGGGAAAAGAAGCTCTCACTCCTTAATATTAATGAAGATGCTCAATTTGCTGAGTGGACAATCTTTTTCTTTATATCCTTAATGAGAACATATGGATTGATGATCAAGATAAAATTAGCAAGTTACCAGTGAAATACTTTAGTACAACTCAAAGTACTTGGCCCATGTCGAGTTATTCATCAGATAATTACCTAATGTTGCAATTTATTCTATCAGTCATGATATCAACTTTCTAAATTGGAAAATTTTTCTTCTTAAAATTGAATATCACAATTGGCTGATAGCCTAAGCTTTCAAACTAAATCTAATATCTTAACAAACTCAAAGTTCTAGTATAGCCTTTATATTTAATGATCAAATCAATCTAAAAATCTCCAGACTTCCCAGGAAAACACCTAAGAAGGTATATAGTTGTTACATAACTCAAAATTACTAATGCATGATTGATTATAGTCCACACTTCTTATATAGCATTTACTGCATAAAAGAAACATTGCAAAATTACAGAAAATAAACTCTATGTCACCAAAAGTTTTCAGTCGATTATTCACAAATCGTTAATTGTGTCACTAGCGTTTTGGTAGTTCAAGTGATTATGGATTTAATTCTTGGTAAAATCCAGAAAGGATTTGGTAGTTATATTAGATATATTTGAAAACTATCATAAGTATGTCATCTGAAATGATTTTCTTTCTCAATAAATTTAGGTTTTAATCCATTTTAGATGCTTGTTCCAAAACACCAAATTAACTAATTGTTTTCAAATTTAAGGATTTCAGATCCATTCAATTCAAAATCCTTCTCAACTTATCTTGTATGCAAATCCATAATCCCAAAGCCACCACAAAGAATTACCAACAACAGAAGGATTTCTCTCACTTTGCAGGACTTGGATCAAAAGTCACAATTTGAAAAATGATTATCAACATCCATTGACCAACTTAAGAATTTTTGCATACATGAGAGTTAAAATAAAGAATATAATGAATAAATTTTCAAACACCTTTATATTTGCCCACCAGTCAAAGAGCCACACTATCTCCAACCACAATAGTTCTGTGACTTCTTTGTTGATCCTTCGGAATAAATTCTTTGACAGGGGGCGAACAAGGATGAAGAGAAGTGCCTGAAAGTTCAAACAAGTTAATAAATTTGTAAGAATCTATCTTGTCAATATCTATAATGATTCCAATGCTTAAAAACAAAAAGAAAAATAGAAATAAGAGAACAAGCCTAAACATTGAACAACTGTGAAAATGTTAATCTCTCTATCTTGTCTACACATTTTACTGTTTCAGCTGCGTTGTCTGAGCATTAAATGTAATCAGCTCTTACGCAAATTCTAGTACTTTTCTTTTTACGGCTAACTGTTGTTAAATAACCAGCTGATAGTAAAGACGTTAACACATGAACAGTGCACTAAAACTTAGCCAATTTGACATCAAGTTCCAATCTGAACAGCAAATGAGTTCGTCAGCGTCCTGATAAAAGGCAAGGAGCTCAAGTATATTTAAGACTTAATTAGGATACCAAGTGAAACCACTTAAGAATCTTTATACAATTTCCTTTTCAGACCAAACAAAGATGATGACGACGACAACAACAACAACAACAACAAAAGGAGAACATTTTTTAGAGTGAAAGAGGCAAAATATGTGCATTTGTTGAGATTCAGATTCATTTACTTAAAACAGAAAAAGGGGGCAAAAGTTGCACTTTCAGTAAGGCCTTTCCATCACATTTCTTTCGATCCTTTATCCGAGAAGGAAGAGGACAAACTGGGTTATAAGTGCACTTTTGGAGGTCATTCATGTCCCCTAACGGAAACTTAGACAACGATTCTCTTTCACAGAAAATGTAACTAGTGTTCCCACAACCAGCTAGGAAAAATATATGCACAAAGTAAAGCAATATGTTTTTTATAAATGGATGCCTTCTACATCCAAAGTAAAAAGCCAATGAAACCTAATAGTACTGCCAGTTATTGGAGGATTCTGAATATCAGTCCAAGTATCTTTTTACCTGCAATATGATTGATATACTATCCAGCCATAATCTAGAATCAAATAAATTATTAGGAGAAGATTCAAACGGAAACAAAATTTATATCAGAGAATATGCATGCGCGTATAACTAGCAAAAGAATTTCTAATAAGCTTTATTGGTGCATTACTCTACTTACAATAAAATGCTCCATCAGACTCCTTTTGGTGAATTACTTGGTGATTTGATCCTTAGGAATATACTTTTATGACTTGCAGCTTGTCCTTCATGCTTCAACTGAAGTAAACTAGACATAAAATTACCGAAATTTTGCTACTAAAAATTATTTTTTACTGATTAGGCTTTACAGCTCCTAGAGATCATTCACTCTGGTTTTTTCAGCTGCAGGGCAGGAGCTGCTGATTCTCTAGAACTACAATACTCATTAAAATAATTATTTTTCAAACTTCAATGATTCTTTGCAATAAAATAATCACAAGATTCATAACCATCCTTTGCTAGTTGTAGAAGTGTCAATTCATAATTAATACAAGCATACATGCAACCATTTCAAAGAAAACCTTTTCCACCATTGGCAATCTGCAGTTGTTTAATTCAGTCAAACATAAAGAAGGCCCTATAATCCAACTGCTAAGCAAATAATCAAAACTAGTGATTTATAAATATAATCGACAATAACTATAATCTATAATGTACAATACTTAATGCAATACATTCAAGTCTCTATACATATGCTTTTCTTTGTTTTCTCCATTCTTGACTCTCTCTCCATTTTCTTTTTCCTTTTGATGACGTAGAAAATTCTTTTCTGAGGCGAACCCTTCTTTCTAAACATAAAATTTCCACATGATATCCAAAAGAATGCATATTGAAAACAACTTAATCACTACCATTTAGGGGGGGAGGAAACAACCCAGATATAAATTTGAGAAAATATATGAGATTAGTTCAGAACGACAACAATTTATGCCATTATCAATGCGGGCATTCATAATTTCTTCAAGAAAGAAAAAACAAAAGGTGCATTGAAAATTATATGTACCTGAATGTGATTGACAATGAGGCCGGAAAGAAGGAAAAGGAGGCCAAGAGGAAGAATGACAGCAGCTGCAATCGCCATTTTTTGAGACCCCTTTACATGAAACAATGCATAGGTGATAGATTTAGACAGAAATAATGAGATCTACCAAGAAATTTTATATTGCATATATGGCAAATGTAGGGGGAAGGCCGAAGAGAAAGAAAGGAGAAGAATATTCACAGTTGGCAATGAGACCGTTTGGACTGAGTGGACGAAAGACAGGTTTTTCAAAGCCAACTAAGCACCGTTTGTACGACACTTTAAACCGTTTTTTGTGGCCAATTTGGTTATTTAATTATTTTTTATCCAACCACCTGACTTTGGTAAAATTATGCTACAAAAATGAATAAAAAATTAAAAAAAAAAACTCTTTTCTGTCTTCAATGAAAAATTGAACAGTGCATTTTAATTAAGAAACTCAAACACACCTGAGAATCTTATCTTACTCTATCTCTCCTTTGATTTTTTTCATAATTTTAAGGGAATTAAAAATTACAAAAAGTATTAATCTTACATATATTGTTAGTGTAAAAGAAAATTTACACTATCGGATATGGATACGTGTTATATGTGTATTATTTTACACATGTAGTATGCATTCACATCCGATAGTATAAAAAAAAATTTACACCAAACATTTACCCAAAAAATTACTTATTACTATATATTAGGAAAAATTACCTTCTCCAATTATTTCATTAAAATCCGAATGGTCCTCCAACTTTAATTTTAACTAGATTAGTCCATGAACTATATATTTATATCCAATTTGATTAGATTGTCCCTAAATGGCGACTCCGCTCAAAATATAATTTTTTTAAATTTTGACTAGTATTGACTAGGGGCATAACTGTCAAATCATCTAGTCTCATGAATTTTGTTTTTTAAAAATCACTTTATTAGCCCTCCAACTATTTCATTAAAATTAAAATGGTTTTCCAACTTTAATTTTAGTTGGTTTAGTCCTTAAACTAAATATTTGTATCTAATTTGATCCCTAAATAGCAGCTCCTTCCAAAACATAAAGTTTTTGAATTTTGACCGGTATTGAATAGGGACTAACTATCAAATCATCTGGTCCTATAAATTTTGTTTTTAAAAATAGTTTTAAATTTTATAATAAAAAGGCAAACATATTACATGGATTAATGATGGTCTATTGGTTAAGTGCTTGAAATTTTATTTTGTTGCTAATGCATGATTGAAACATATCAAATCATCTGGTCTATAAATTTTGTTTTTAAATATAGTTTTAAACTTTATAATAAAAAGGCAAACATATTACATTTGAATTAATGATGGTCTATTGGTTAAGTGCTTGAAATTTTATTTTGTTGCTAATGCATGATTGAAACATACCATCATGCTATATTCATTTTTCCTAGTAATTTTATTTCATTTAAATCAAAACCCTGAAATCGTCCTTATCTTTCTCCTTACACCAATGCATCACCAATGCTATCCTTCCATCCCCTACCAGTGAAACCTTCCTGCTCCCCTTTGTCTGCCACCACCATCTCTTCCTTCCCTATCACCCACCTCTCCTTTCTTGTTGCCCCCATCCGCCGCAACCAACACCAATTCCTACCCCTCTTGATATCATCCCCTCTGCCGTTACAACCACTATCTCATCATTCCCTATCACCGTCTCCACCTTCCCGCTACCCCCACCCCTCCACCGCAACTATTACCACTTTATCTCTCTCTCTCTTCCTATCTCCTCTTCCTCCAGTAGCCAAACTTCTCTCTAGAGTCTCTATTTATTCCTTCTGAAACACAACTATATCAATGATTTCTCTTTAAAATCCAATCTGTAACCAACAATTTTCTCGCAAAATGCTACTCGATGTCCTTCTTCTCTTCCTCCCAATTCTGGCGGTGTGAACTCAATGGCAAGGACGTAAAACTCCATAAATCGATTTTGGAATTGGAGATGAAATCGAAATTATCTATGATTTATAAAAGCTATCATGTTAGTATCATCAAACTCCTCTGTGTTTCTATTTTTAACAATCCTAGGATTAGATGATTTGACAGTTATGTCTCTAGTCAACACCGGTTAAAATTAAAAAAAAATAATTATGTTTTGGATAGAATCACCATTTAGGGATCAAATTGGATACAAATATTTGGTTTAGTGTCTAATCCGATTAAAATTAAAATTGGGGGGACCATTTTGGTTTTAGTGAAATAGTTAGAGGATTAATGAGGTAATTTTTAAAAAATGAAAATCATAGGACTAAATGATTTGATGGTTATGCCCTAATCGACACTGGTCAAAATTAAAATAAAATAAAAAATTGTGCTTTTGGCGGAGCCTCCATTTAGGGACCAAACTAGATACAAATATTTAGTTTTGGGACTAATTCGGCTAAAATTAAAATTAAAGGACTATTCTGAATTTAATGAAATAGTTGGAGGACTAGTGATGTAATTTTTCCCTAAATATAACTACCATTAATTTTTTACATTAGTTTTTCACTTCTTAACTTCCACCCTTTTTCATGATATACTTTTTCTTTTATTTCAATGTGCCCTTCCACTAGTTCCATTAATGCTACTAAAATCCCAACCTAGCAGCAACTAAATGAAGCTCAATGTCATATGCAAACTCAATGCTTTGGATGCCCCGACTCTCTTCTATCCCTTTTATCCAACCTCATTCTACCACACGACCGCCCGTTTCAACCAGTTTTCATTGACTGCAACCTTGAGATCTTCTCCACCCTCCTTTATCTCCTACAATCCAACCACCTCCCTTCTTCCGCTAAACATCGGTGGTGGTGGTGGTGGTGGTAGGGGTTTTAAATTTTTCGTGGGAACGGTAATTTAGTGGAGGAATGAGTAGTGATGAGAAATGAGGACGGGGAGGATGGGTTTTCCATGGAATTTGTTCTTGTTTTGGGGCAAGGTGGTGGATTTGGTGGCGGTAGAGGTGGTTGGTAATTAGTAAGGATTAGGCTGAGGGAGTCGAAATGGTGGTCAGTTAAAAGTTAGTGGATATAGCCCGGTACGCTCCACTTTCGGGTTTTGATTCTATTTTAGGGCCACCAACACCAAATTAGCTTTTTTCCTTTTTTCTTCCACAATCTTAGTAAAAATTCTTTTTTGAAAAGTTTTTCATATTTTTACTTTAGACAGAGATAATTCAAGAGCTAATTTTATTTTGCACCATCAACGTATACTCAACTTTTACTTTGCTACTTTGCACCCAAAATCTCAAATCTGTCCCACTCTAACCCAATTTTTAACATTATCACCAAAGACTTTGTTTATCTGCACAAAATATTACGGCAATATTGTTGAAACTATTGTACACACGATAGTAAAGGATTCTGCTGATTTTTATGATGGTGTTAAAAATTTGGGACATAAGTTAAGGAGTGCAAATTGAAATTTATCCATAATTCAAATTTTAGAAACTAATGACTTTCACTTTTCATAAGGTGGAAAAAAATTTAATATGTGCTCAAGGTTATAACATAGAAAATTTTTAATTTGAATTTCATAGTACTATTTGTTAAAAACATAATAAGGGTCTTTATGACAATTTTATCCTTTTGAAATTTTACATGAAAATTTTGTGGTTGGAGCAAACGAGAGCTTTTAAAAGTGAAGACAAACGAAATGATCAAGATGTGACATTTTAGATCTTGGATGACTATTCGGCAAGGATTTGGTAGGAGAAACACACTCAACGGAATGATCAAGATGTGACATTTTAGATCTTGGATGACTATTCAGCAAGGATTTGGTAGGTGAAACACACTCAAATAAATAATAAAATAACCCTAATCATCATCTAGCCAATACCTATATTCTCGTAATGCATGTATACGGGACAGGTTTGTAGGTCAGTGGTGAGTGGTCGTTCCTATGAGAATTGATTTAATGATTACTAGGCTTGTCGAATCATTTACTATTTAGATGGATTGAAAGAAAGTAATTTTCCTATACTACTCAAGCAAATAAAAGGTTACAAGAAGCAAGTACTAAATTAATCTAGAAAACAATTAAAGTCAACCACAAAAAAACATAAATACATATGAAAGCATTCTAAACTAAATGACAATAAAAAGTACAAGAGCAATTAAAAGATGGAGTTAAACTAAAGATTAGGGGAAATACTTAAGTAGACCCAGTTTTTTACCTTACTTGAAGACCTTATGGTATGAATTAAATCTTCTAGAATCTATGACATCAACTGATGTAAGCAAAATTTTTTAAAATTTAATCCTGACCACAAGATCTATAAGTGGAGGTCAAAGACCGAGTCTATTTAAAAGATTAGAACTATTCCAACTAAAATATGAACATTACACTAAAATACTTAACCTTACTAGACTACCACACTAAAAGAGTGGGCAATAAGATAGGCAATTAAAGTCTAAACTAGAAAGCAAGTTAATTCTAAACAAGCGAACAAATAAACTAAAACTAACACTAGACTACTCTACCAACTAAGAAAGCCAATAAAGACCTAACTAAACAAGTAAGAAAATAAATGAGAGACTAAGGCAACATTATTAAATATTACCCTAAGAAAGCATTTAAATCATAACTAGTAAATGATTGAGCAATAATTGAAAAATAAAAAGGAATTTACCAAAACTAGAAAATCCAACACTAGATGCCAAGGTGTTTTTCATTATGTACTATTTTAGGAAAAAAATTAAAATGCAAGATTTTTAGCGTTAAGCTAATGATTGAATTAGGAAAACTAGATTTAATGAAAACCCATAACTAAATAAAGTTTAGAAACTAAGAAAAACAAGATTTAAAGCAAGATTAACTAATAGAAATTTAGATTTATACTAAAACTAGGAAATAGTAGAAACTTATTAGAACTAGTCTAAAATGCAAGAGAGAGAAAATGAAAATAAGTAAAATTGATATCAAATGAAAAATAATGAAAAGCCCAATAAATTAAAAATGAAAGGTACAATTTTTACAACTAGATTTAAGTTAAAAACTAGAGTTTAAATAAGAGTAAGAAGTAGTTCTAGGACAAAACTAAACTTGGGAGGCTAAACTATTAAAACTAAACTACACCTACTACTATGTGTTGGTAGGTGTATTCCCTAGAGTAATTTCAAAAATTTCCTAGTCAAAGTGCTGACTTTTTGTCGATTATCACAGTCATCATTTTTTCTATACAAATTTAGCGATCACAGTTATTGAAGAGAACTCGTTTCTACTTGAAAACCACGGTTGTTGAATCTGTGTCTTGGATTCCTTGACCGTGGTAATTGCACCATGAAGTTGAAGTGATGGAAACTATAGTTGTGAATTTCTTGGCTTGATTTTCTTGACTACAATAGTGAGGCCATTGACCACACTTTAACTGTTGTTTTCTAAGTCCAAATAATTACGCTTAAATCATTGACTTTTTTCACTTCTTCAACTGTCAGCAAATTTCCAAAATTATATGCAAAAACACACTACAAATCATCAATTGAAATGCACCAAATATCATCAATGTCAATTAAGCTCATTTCTGTGCATAATTTTACCAAAAGTCCTAATATTGATCTAAGTTCCTAAAAGTCATAACTAGGCATAAATTATGCACAAAAACGCATAAAACTAATCCAAATGGGACTAATATGATCAAAATTGCATAGGGATTAAAGGTAAAATAACTCTATGTACTAGAGTTATCACACCCCCAAACCTAGCGTTTTGCTAGTCCCGAGTAAAATAAGAGAGAAAAAGAATTAAGTACACTACCAATTGAAATGAACGCGAATTGACATGAAGAACTAGAAAGCATTCAAGCATATGCAAATGACGATTTAACTCAACAAACTAAACATATTCAATCACTTGCTAAATTCGCAAAATAAGACTCTAAAAAGACTTGAGTTCTAAATACGCGTCTCACATTGACAAGTGAAATATTAAAAGAATACCAATTCAGGTGATCAAGAGTAAATAAATCGAATTTCTCACAAATTAGCTTCAAGTGTAAAAAGATCACTAAGACTTGTTTTAACCAGTACGAAAATGCAAATGAGCATGCAAGGATGTTTATGGACACCATAAGAGTCAAGAATATTAACTGAGGCAATGCTTCACCACACAAATCTCTAAGATCTTATAGCCTATATTAAGGATCATATAGGACTTTCAAAGCTTTTAATGTAGTTTAAGGTTGAAGATAGGATAAAATTTGGACAAGAATAGCTTGCTTCACCTTAGTCAATCATGAAAAACTATAGGACATTAACCCATGAACAAAAATCCCACAAACATCATACTTGAACCCATTCTCACTTGAAGTATCGGAACAACTACATCTATGTTTAAGGAGATATATTTTAGTCTCTTTATTTACAAAAATTATATCCAACAATACAAAAATTAAAATACAAGAAAATATTTGATTTTTTTTGAAAAGATAATCAAGAAATACAAGATAATTCAACTTTATTATATCTAATTACATAAAGGAAATTGAGAAAAGATTGGGCAATGAGACTTCCATTTCCTAACAATTGTGCAAAAGTAAACTTCATTCCATCATAGCACTTGAACTTCACAACTTGGGTCCTAATTTGACCAAGGTGATGGGACGAAGGGATGGTAAATCAAGAAAAGGAAATGGTCGAATTGTGTGTTTGTCAAAAAAATTAAGGCTTAAAAGCTTAAATGGGGATACTAAGGATATAATAGATTTTCGGATAGGCTATTTGGCTCAAACGGTCCAAAGAAATACCTAGTTCATTTCCAAAATTTGGCTGTGGTAAGGGGAGAGGTTCACATTGCCTTAGTTAACGTCCAAAACCAAACCTTACTGGCCCACTAGGCATCCTATAATACAAGTCATGCAACATGACCAAATATACTTAAATCATCTCTGTCTACACTATAAGACAGGTATACTACCAATTTTCAAGAATTTCAACATATTTAAACTCAATCAACTAAGAAATGAATGTGGCATTCAACCAATACTTGGAGTCAAAATAGAGATTGCACCTAAACTAGCCAAGAAAAACATTTTGGATACAAGTGGTCAAACATTTGGTAAAGTTTAAAGGGGTTACAAGCCATTTTCACAAGTATGACAATCAAGTTCACCAACTCAATCCATCCAACACACACACCATAGAACATGCATAAAAGACACCAGCACACTTGTCATTTTATTGAAATGATGAGTACCACTCATCCTACCGCTCACCATTGAGCGCAAGAAAACAAAATAAAGAACAAAACACAAGCATAATTACAAAAACTAAACTTTGATTATGTCGATAAGGCTTCCAAGAATCAAGTATCCAACCAATCATATTCAATAAAACTAAGGGTTGATCATACCAAAATAGCCCAACGGACACCCTTCAAAACAAATACTAACTATGTTAAGAGGTCAAAACCTAACACAATTATCCATACTGGACCACTTGACCAAAAACATTATTTAAAGTGTAGACACCTATTTTTGTCCCTTAAGTTCTCCCCTATTTTCCTTTTAATTTGACACTCAATTTTTCTTTTTAATTTCCCTTTTAATTTCTTTTTAACCTGCTCTTTGATTTCCTCGTAATTTATCCTTTAATTCCCTCTTAATTTGTCTTATGGTGTTTAATTATTATGTGTTTTATGCATTTTGAAATACTAAGAATGAGTTTTAATATTATTAAGTTTTCAGCGCGTGAACAGTACAGATCTACTGTTCACGCGCCGAACAGTCAGCTCGACAGAGTTGTTTTGGCCACGTTTTTCTCTGTGTTTTCTCACCCATTCTCACCAAATATCAGATGCTCCATACTCCAAACATGACAAGGAATGGTCTTTGACCATTTTTACACTCAATCCACATCTTTAAAGAGCAAAAAACTCAGTCTAAAGTGGGGAGGACGAAATTTCTGCAGAAAAGAAAAAAGAGAAAATGTTTGTTTTTTCTAAGTTTAAAAATCTTTCAAACAGTCAACTTTGAGCCAAAATTCCAAACGATTGAAAAAGAATTAGACTAAAATCAAAGAATAAAAGTTGTAGAGGGTACCTGGGACTACAACTTATCTTTGTAAAGCTCAAGAAAAATAATTCATTTTGAGCGTCAAAAACGTGGTAGAAGAAGGCTGGTGGCCAAGAAAATCTGCAGAAAAAAAGAGAAATTTTTCTAAGTCTGGAAAATTTTCCAGACAGCCAACTTTGAGCCAAGATTCCAAGCCATCAAAGAGGAATTAGACTAAACTCAAAGAAAAAAAGTTGTAGAGGGTACCTGGCACTACAACTTCTATTCATAAACCTCAAGAAAAATCGTTCATCTGGTGGGTGAAAAACGTGGTGGAAGAAGGCCAGTTCATCAACCGGAAGCTTGGAGATGCCGAAAGCAAATTCGGCTCAAACGCACTCCAAGCCAAGCATAACCAATTCCACCACTTTCCTGAGGTTGAGGTGTGTCCTGAGTTAAATGGGCTTTTGAATCGATTGTTTTGGTAACAAAATGCAATCTTACTATTTTTACATTATTTATGACTTAATTTTCTTCTTTTTTTTTTCTTTTCAAATTTCTTCTAAGTTACATTTTTAATGACAATAACCACCAAGCTTTAATTTGATTTTTTTTTTTTGAAATTTTAATATGTTTAATTACCCTTTGATTGTGAAATTACCGTTTTGCCCTTGTGAGTATTAAATTGTAAATAGGCTCTGATTTTGCACATATTTTTCGATTAGTTTCTTTTGTGATGATTTGTGCTTTATTTTTTATGTTTGTTGGTCTCGATATAATATTTATATTTTTTCTTACTTGTTAAATGATGTGAATTTACTCTTCTGTCCTCAAATTTTGTTTAGTTGCACGACTAGACATTAAATATTTGAATCAAACTCAATTTAGTCCATGACTTAATAACTATATCAATAATATAAAATCAGGCTAGAAGTAAACTCTGGCGTGCATGACAAACGACTGCTTTTGCCCCTTAGGAGTTAAAGGGCACTACAAGCTAAATGTGTGCAACTTTAAATTGGACCCCGGGCTAAATTTACCTGTCAATATTTTTATTTAACATTTATTTTCATTTCCTCATTAATATGTACATATTTTATTACTTTTAAACTATCTTAAGCACACGTACGCTACAAAGTCGGCAATAATGAATACTAAAATTGAAAAGGGAAACGCGATAAAATCATGCAACCGGTCCAATGCCGGGTAAAGTGGGTGCCGAGGGAAATTCAAATCTATCCCAAACCTTCCCATTTTACAACAGGATTCCCGAACTCATGTTTTTTGAATTACGTGGACCGGGAGTCAATCTAGACTAGGGTTTATTTTTTCTTTAAATTTTGAAGCTGTGTTTATACACATCTAGATGTGTATAAGAGACAGGTGGCGACTCCAATCCTGTGTTCCCTAGCTTAGATTATTTTTGTACAATTCATAGTAGCATTTAAAGCCCCGTTATGTAATAGTAAATAGGTGACACCTCTCATTTAAATTGGTAATAGTAAGTAGGTAATTGATGTTTGTAATAGTAAATAAGACTTTTGCATTTAATCACCTATTTCACGAGCACCACATTGGCGACGGTGCCGGTCCTAAAGGTGCCAGCCAGACTGGGGGTTGTAGGGGGGTACGACATAAAGCATTTAAACTACTAATACTACTAACAAATACTAAAAATCCAGAAATTAAAGAAATATAATGAAAATGTATCTCTTTCTCTCAACCAAGCATGAGTAAATAAAAGGGATGATGGGGGAAAGCAGTAAGTGAGGGGAAAGGGTCTTCTCAAGCTCATGTGGTGGGGCCGGACTCAATCAAAGTCCTCATCATCCTCTTCTTCTCCACTGCAGGTTACATCCATTCCAACACTTGAGTTCTCATGGTTGGGTTCTGCTTCTCCTTCTTCTCTGTTTCCATGTGCTGATGCTTGTGGTTCATCATGTGAGTGAAAGAAAGACGCATCTCGAGGTGGACCAAAGTGCCACAATGGAGGATTTGGGTGATGGTGGACCCATGTCTCAAGAGTAATACTTTGGAGGGCTTGGCCTATGAGCGTCATGTTGTGGTAGAGGGCCTTTTAACTGTACGTCTAGTAAACATGCAGCTCTTCTCGCTCACGATCTGTCTATAAGGAACTGTACACATACCCTGTTGGTCAAGTAATACTATGTGTTGGAGGTGGTTCTTGAGGTGGTTCACTAGGTGCTAATCCCACTAGGTTATGCCTTCAGTATTCATTCAACATGTGTGCGCACATATGTAACATTGATTTTGCCCTTGGCATATACCTCCTGATGTCTATCCATTATGGAACAACATGCATTAATACACAATTGTGTAACAAGACCAGGCAAATAAAATGAAGGTTTTCCTAAGTTAGTATTACTCAAGAAATCATAATAAATTGTCTTGCCCAAATCTATGCTCAAAATTTTTAGAATCCTAAAAACAAAGCACGCTTTGTCCCTCTGCACAGCACTCAAAGTGGATGTCCCTAACTCAAAGAATGTGACAACTAATGAAATACAACCAAATCTTGGGGAAAAAAAATTGCATATGCTTTTTCTTAAACCCCAAAACTTTGGTGTTAGAATAGTTGAAATCCTAATTCGGTTTTCCTTTGCACAGTTGTGCCCATATTTTGGCAAAGTCAGGTCCTCCATACTCTAGGTTCAATAGGTCTTCATACCCGTTACCTTTCAAAATCGGAGTCCTAAAAACAACATTGATTTTCTTAGGGCATCTCTAGTACCCACACCCCCCTCACATACACCTTCTCGTTCCAAATAAATTACAGTGACATTCCTTGACTAAATTGACATTTCCCACAAAAGTTGTTTCATTAAAAGTTAGCCAAGTTCTTCCGTCAATTAACGGTCAATTTCCACACAGAAGTTCTCAAATCCCCCCCAACTTTTTGACAGGTAAAAACTCCTATCTTAAATTATGCTATGTTTAGCATGATTTTTGTATAATTTTGCGGCTTTGGCATTGACAAAAATATGATCATTATAAGTTTCTCCACTACCACTATTGCTACCTGTACCCATTTTTGATTTTTTACTAGCCTGAGCTGTAATGACTGCCTTACCCTTACCCTGGTCTTGAGCCATAAATCACAATTGAGTAAGATTTTACAGAAAATAGGGGTACAACTACAATCCAATGATTAAGAATTCCAAAATAGTCCAACAATTCAAAAAAATCACTACTAAATATGCTTAAAAAGCATTTACAACCACGAGAAAGAGAGACAGAAAGTGAGTTTTGAAATGAATTTATCGGTGAACTAGGCCAATTTTGATGTCCTTGAAGATCCTTCGGTGTAGAAACTTCCCACTTTTTGGCAAGAAGAATGGATAGGGAGATGTGAGTGGTAATTTGTGAATGAATTGAGATGAAAATTTGAAGATTTGTGGTATAAGAAAGGGTTTGAAAAGGAGAAATTAGCCGAGAAAAGGAAACTTGTGTAAGTTTTCTAAAAAAAATTTTGCCAAAAATTATTTATACTATACTGGTCAGATACATCCGTGGTCTTGAAAATTTGAACTGCAAAATGATTACCACAGTATCTTGGTACAGTTAGGTTTTTTTTATAAAAAAATTACCTTATTGACCACTATAATTGAAAATGGAACAGTAAAATCATTGATCGCGGTTTCTGACATTTAGAAAAAAATTTCAAATCAATTAATGACTGCAATAAAAAATTGTTGAAAACCGCGATGAAAAAGATTTAGAAAAATTTTCCTCAAAAACACCTTCGTTAACACATCTAGTTTTCACATAAGAGACATTAAAATATTGACCGCGATTGTCAACACTTAGAAAATTTCTTCAAAAACCTCAGGCCAATGACCATGGTTTCTAGACTGCACTCAAACTTCCAAAAAGCTTGGTCACATTGATGACCGCGGTCTAGGAACGTCGAAAATTGCAGTTTAAAATAGTTAGAAAAAATTTTCACAAAAACATCCTTGGGTAACTGCGGTTATCAAAGTGCTATCAAACTCACAGGGAGCTTGTACCTTTCCATCTAAACAGTCTCAACTTCAAACTAGAATCACACCATAAAGACACTAAAATTAAGCTAATTAATCTATCTAAAATTAAACAACTAAAATATAAAACAAGTTAAAGAGAAGAAACTTGGATTGCCTCCTAAGAGGCGGCTTTGTTTATAGTCATTGGCTAGACTTGGGGATGTGAGATCAAGTCGTGGTGAGATGAACAGTTTCCCATTCTTCTTCTATCATTCCTCCATAGTAAGGCTTCTACCGGTGACCATTTACTTTGAAAATTGAACCTTCCCCTCTCAACTCTATCGCTCCAAATGGGAATACTTGCACCATTCAATTGGACCACTGTACCTTGACTTTAGCTTGCCCGAAAATAGCTTGAGGCGGGAATATAAAGAACACCAAATCTTCGACTTTGAACTCCTTTCTTGAGATATGTTGTCGTAGCAAACCTTGGTTTTCTCTTTGCAGACCATGGAGTTCTAAAATGTTTCCCTTCTAAACTTGTTAAGCTCATTTAAATCCAACAATAATCATCTTCTTGGTGGCTCATTTCCATTCAAAATTTGAACTTTTTGTTGCCCAAAATGCCCAATGCTCTAACTCCACCGGAAGATGACAAGCTTTTCCAAACACCATTCTATATGGTGATATCCCAATAGGGGTTTTGAAAGTGGTTTTATAAGCCCAAAGCATATCATCCAATTTTCATGCCCAATCTTTTCTAGAGTTGTGGACCAATTTTTCTAGAATCCTCTTGAATTCCCGATTGAACACGTCTACTTGCCCCGAAGTTTAAGGATAGTATGCCAAGGAAACTTTGTGCTTCACCCCGTATTTGGCCATCAAAGCTTCAACTTGAGGGTTCTTAAAATGGGATCCTCCATCACTTAAAACGGTATAAGGAACTCCAAAAAGGGAGAAAATGTGTTTCCTCAAGAACTTGGTGACTACCTTGGCGTCATTTGTTGGTGTAGCAATTACTTCAACCTATTTTGAAACATAATCAATGGCCACCAAAATGTATTTATTTGAGCACTAGAAAGAGAGGAAGGGGCCTATGAAGTCTATTCCCCAACAATCAAGCACTTCAAACTCCACAATCCCATAAAGAGGCATCTCATGCTTCCTTGAAATATTGCCAACTCCTTGGCACTCATTATATCTAAGAATGAACTTCCTTGAATCCTTGAAAATGCTCAGCCAATAAAATCCACCTTGTAGCACCTTGAAAGCGGTCCTTTAGCTCCATGATGTCCCTCAATGAGAGATGAATGACAATGTCGTAGGATATCTTCAACCTCACTTTCTGGAATGCACCTCCTAAGAATTTGATTACTGCAATCCCTAAAGAGATATGGATCATCCCAATAGTAGTGCTTAACTTTTGAATATAACTTTCTCTTAATGTTCAAATCCAAGAACTTTGATGTCATTCTTGTCACAAGATAGTTGTTTATGTTTGTAAACCATGGATTATTATCTTTGAGAATCAACAACTTCTCAATTGGGAACTCTTCTTGGATCGAGATCTCCTCTTTATAAGGTACAAGTCTTGTTCTTTCTATCTTTGAGAGATGATCCGCAACCAAATTCTCGGATCCTTTCTTGTCCACAATCTCCCAAACAAATTCTTGCAAAAGACATATCCATCTTAGCAATCTTAGTTTAGCATCTTGTTTAAAGAAGAGATACTTCACAGCAGACTGAAGAGATACTTCAAAGTACAGTGATCCCTATGAACAATGGTTTTAGTACCAATTAGATATTACCTAAATTTGTAAAATAAAAAGACTAAGGCTAGCAATTCCTTTTGCATGGTAGAATAATTCACTTGTGCATCATTCAAGTTCCTTCTAGCATAATAAATGACATGCAATATCTGATCAACTTTTTGACACAAAACAACACTAATTCCATAATCACTAGCATCACATGTGAGTTCAAATAGAGAGACCAATTTGGTGCCACTATGACGGGTGCATTAACAAGCACATGTTTTAACTTCTTTAAAAGCATTCAAACAAGACTCACCAAAGTTGAAAGCATTACTCTATATCCTAGACCTATTACATCAATCACCTCTACCTTGGCTCTATTGATTTCAATACTCTTAGCTGAAACTCTATATCCTAGACCTATTATCTCTTGCACCATAAAGTGGCATTTTTTCCAATTAAGGGCCAAGTTTGTTTTCACACATATCTTCAACACATTGGATAAGTTGGTTAAACAATCATCAAAAGACATGCCAAAAACACTAAAATGATCCATAAAAATTTTGATACATTTTTCAACCATATCATGGAAAATACCGAACATGTAATGTTGAAAGGTGCTAGGAACATTACAAAGGCCAAAGAGCATTCTCCTATAGGCAAAAGTGTCATACGGGCATGTAAAAGTAGTCTTTTCCTAGTCCTCGGGCATATTGCAATTTGCATGTACCCGGAGTATCCATCGAGGAAGCAATAATAAGCAAACACATCAAGTCTTTCAAACATTTAGTCAATGAAGGCAAAGGAAAGTGGTCTCATTCAACTTTCAAAACTGATTAATTTTCACAATGTCAATACAAACACGCCAACACATTACCACTCTAGAGGAAGGAGCTCATTAGTTTCACTTATTACAATGGTGATGCCACCTTTCTTAGAAACAACTTGAGTGGGACAAACCCACTCACTATCACTAATTGGATAGATTATGCCAGCATCCAAGAGTTTCATTACCTCCTTCCTCCCTGTCTTTTTCAAAATGGGGTTCAACCTCCTTTGAGATTGCCTTACCGGCCTATGCCCCTCACTCAATAGGATTTTGTGCATGCATATGGAGGGACTAATTCTGTTTATATCATCTATGAACTGTGCAATGGCAGCTTTATACATTTTAAGCACATCAATCAATTGATCAAGTTGTTCACTAGAAAAAAAAAAACATTTACAATCATCGGATATGTATCATTCTCACCAAGGTAAGCATATTTCAAGTGAGTAAGGAGAGGTTTGAGTTATACCTTGGGGGTTTGTTGATTGGAGATCGTCCTTACCTATTTCCCTTCTGATTTGCTCTTTATCTCTTTCATGTTTAACTCATCCTTCCCCATGTCCATGCTTTCATGCTTGTCCTCATCGAGTTCTGTTTCTTTATCTCCTTGCATGAAAGCCATCTTCATGGAGTGCTTCTTGAATGTATTCTTACAAAAGTCATTAACCAAGTTATCAATCAAATTAACTCTCACAACATCATTATGAATGGAGGGAAATTTTAAAGAGTCAAAAACATTAAATGAGACTATATCCTCATTGACTCTAAATTGAAGTTTTTCCTCTTGGACATCAATTAGCACCCTTCCAATTGCTAGGAATGGCCTTCCAAGGATCAAAGGTGTCACAACATCTTCCATGTCTAGCACGATAAAGTCGGTCGGAAAGAACACTTTTCCCACTTTGATGATAACGTCCTCCACAATGCCTACCGGTTGTCTAATGCTTCGATCAGATAATTAGAGTGTAACATTGGTGGTTTTCAATCCTCTCCCATTTATCCTCTTGTATGTTGCATGTGGCATAAGGTCATTAATGAAGGTTCCAAGATCACACAAGGCTCTATTGAAAGTCAATCCCCCAATCTCGCATGGAATGGAAATAACCTCGGATCCTTCAATTTTGGAGGAAGATGTTTTTGGATTATAGCACTATATCTCTCATTCAAGCACAAAATTTCATCCCCCATGAGGTTCCTCTTGTTGGTGAAGATTTGCTTCATGAATTTAGCATAACTCGGCATGTTTTACAAGGCCTCGACGAAGAGGATATTGATTTCAATTTTTTTGAATATCTTCAAAATTCTCTTAAGCTTATTGACCTTCTTATCCTCCTTCATTCTTTAAGAAAATGGGGCTCTCACTTGCTTTGTCAACAATGCCGATGGATCCTTGCCTTCGTGTTGTTGGATAAGGGCTTTAATAAGTTCTTCATTTTTCTCAACCTTGCCCTTTGAAGACTCCCCTCTTTCCATGCCATTCCTTAAACATCTTTCATTTCCTATTACCTTTGAATTTGAGCTCCCTCCTACTTTTTCCTCCAAAGCTTTCTCTCTCCTCAATTCTGCCATTTGAGTGTGCACATCCTCTCCTTCTTATTGAAATTTTGATTTTGGTTCATGGGTAGAGAAGGGTTATGTTGTTGTTGATATTGAAGAGGATGAGGTGGATATTGGGGCCTTGGTTAATTGTTTTGGTATGGAGGATTTGGTTGAGATTGTTAGAAAGAAGATGATGCACGATTTCTTTGGTGAGGTGGTTGATAGGTTCAAGATGATGAGGCTTGATTGGAGAAGTTTTGTTGTGGTGGATTCAAGATAGAGGCATTGTTACTCTATGAGAAGTTTGGGTGATTCCTCCATGATGGCTTGTAGGTATTTGCATAGACCACAGGTGGATTTCATGAGGTGGATGATTGATTAGAAACATATTGCACATGCTCACTTGAACTTTAAGGACCTCACATTGCCTGTTAAAATGATCACCACCGCAAAAATCACATGAGAAAGGTACTTGAGAAACCAAAGAAATGGCATTCACATTTACATGTGTCCTCTACCAAATGTTCCATCACTCTACTCAAATTTGTTATTGCATTCATCATTAAACCTTTTTGTGTGAGCACTGCATTAGATTAAAGTTCAAGACAGCTCCTTGTTAAACTTGGGCTTGTTGTGCTTGTTGTTGAGCACCGGTTGGAACAATTGGACCATGATATAATAATTGGATGCCATTCTATTGATCAACGTTTGTGCTTTCTTCGGTGTTTTAAAAGACATTGAACCACCTATAGAGGCATCTACAATTGATCTTGTTTCTAGAGACAATCTATTGTAAAAGGTTTGGATTTGAAGCCAAAAGGGAATGGCATAATGGGGATACTTCCTCAATAATTCCTTGAATCTTTCCTATGCCTCACTAAGACCTTCACCCGCGTATTGTTTGAATGATGTAATCTCATTTCAGAGCTTTACGGTCCTTGAGGGGAAAAAGTATCTTGCCAAGAACTCTTGAGCCAATTGATTCCATAAGGTAAATGTTCCTTGAATAGGAACTTCTCGAACAATTGTAGCCACCACATAACCCTACCCCTCAAAGAGAATGGGAATGCCCTCATGCGAATACAATCCGGATGAACACTGTTGTATTTAGATGTGTCTCGTACCTCCTCAAAGTTCATCAAGTAGGTGTATGGATCCTCATTGGGGCCACCCTCAAACATGACATTAATTTGTAGCATTTGGATAAGGACGGGATTGATTTCTAAGTTGTTGGTTTGAATGGGTATACGGGCAACTCTAGACTTCACCCCTTCAAAGCTCGGTGTCACATAATCCCTAAGAGGATATCCATTTATATTACCACCATTACCGTTGTTACCAAATTCACCATAAAAGTTCTCACTACCATTACCATGCCCATTGTTCCCCGCTGCCTCTTCTTGGTTGTCTTGTCTCACATTCTCATCAAGTCCCCTAATATTAAGTTGTGGTTTACCCATTTGACTATCATTTTGGTCTTATTGTTGTGTCTTTTCTTTCCTGAGCCTAGTCAAGGTACGTTCTCAATCTCATGATCTAAAAATCTCAATGAACATCTCCCCGTGACCATAAACTACATAAGCAAGAAGTCAAGTCCAAATGACAATCACCGACAAGCAAGAAATAAATGAAAAGAAACTACAATTAATCTAGACTACAATTGATTACTAAGGAAAATAATATGTCTAATTTAGTATGACCCGATAGTTTCTACAATCACTATTGCAAAACTCAATCCCCGTCAATGGCCAAAAACTTGTTCGGAAAGGATTAGGTAGGTGAAACACACTCAAACAAGTACTAAAATAACCCTAATCATTACCTAACCAACACCCGCACTCTCGTAAGTATACGAGGCGAGTTTGTAGGTTAGTAGTGAGTGGGTGTCATTTCCATGAGGATTGATTTAATGATTACTAGGCTTGTTGGGTCGTGTACTATTTAGATGGATCGAAAGAAAGTAATTTTCCTACGCTACTCAAGCAAATAAAAGTTTACAAGAAAAAAGTACTAAATTAATCTAGAACTTATCTAGGAATTAAAGTAATCAGTAAACTAGACTACTCAACCATAAAAAGACATAAACACATATGAAAGCATTCTAAACTAAATGGCAACAAAAAGTGCTAGAGCAATTAAAAGAGGGAGTTAAACTAAAGATTAGAACTATTTCTATTAAAACATGAATATTACACTAAAATACTTAACTAGACTACCACACTAAAAGAGTGAGTAATAAGATAGGCAATTAAAGTCTTACACTAGAAACCAAGTTAATATTGATAGGCAATTAAAGTCCTAAACTAGAAAGTAAGTTAAGTCTAAACAAGTGAACAATTAAACTCAAACTAACACTAGATTACTCTACCAACTAAGAAAGCCAATAAAGACCAAACTAAACAAGTAAGGAAATAAATAAGACTAAGGAAACAATATGAAATATTACCCTAAGAATACATTTAAATCATAACTAGTAAATGATTGAGCATTAATTGAAAAGTAGGAAGGAATTTACCAAAACTAGAAAATCCTATAAGCACTAGATGCCATGGTATTCTTAATTACGTACTATTTTAGGAAAGAAATTGAAATGCAAGATTTCTAGGGTTAAGCTAATGTTTGAGCTAGGAAAACTAGATTTAATGAAAACCCGTGACTAAATAAAGCTTAGACAATAAGAAAAAAAGATTTAAAGCAAGATTAACTACTAGAAATTTAAATTTAAACTAAAGCTAGGAAATACTAGAAAATTGAACTAGTCTAAAATGCAAGAGAGAGAAAATGAAAATAAGTGAAATTGATATCAAATGAAAGATAATCAAAAGACCAATAAATTAAAAGTCAAAGGTAGAATTTTCACAACTAGATTTAAGCTAAAAATTAGAGTTTAAATAAGAGTAGGAAGGAGTTCTAGGACAAGACTATACTACGGAGGCTAAACTACTAAAACTATACTATACCTACTACTATGTGTTGGTAGGTCTATTCCCTAGGATAATTTCAAAAATCTCCTAGTCAAAGTGCTGACTTTTTGTCAATATCTACTGTGGTTACCATTTCTTCTATACAAATTCAGTGACCACGGTTATTGAAGAGAACTCATTTCTACATAAAAACCGCGGTTGTTGAATTTGTTTCTTGGATTCCTTGACTATGGTAATTGGGCCATGAAGTTGAAGTGATGAAAATCGCGGTTGTGAATTTCTTGGCTTGGCTTTCTTGACCACAGTAGTGAGGCCATTGACCAGACTTTGACTTTGTCTTCTAAGTCCAAACAATTGCGCTTAAGTCCTTAGCTTCTTCCACTTCTTCAAATGTCAGCCAATTTCCAAAATTACCTGCAAAAAGACACCAGAAATCATCAATTGAAATGCATCTAATATCATCAATGTCAATTAAGTCCAAATCGGTGAATCGGTGCATAATTCTACCAAAAATCCTAATATTGATCTAGGTTCCTAAAAGTCATAGCTAGATATAAATTATGCACAAAAAGCACATAAAACTAATCCAAATGGAACAAACATGGTCAAAATTGCATAGGGAGACTCTTAAAGGTAAAATAACTCTATGTAATAAAGTTATCAATAGCCAAATTAGTCACAAAATAATTGAGTGACCTAAAGGCATAATTTTGTAAAGTTTAGTGACATGTTTTGTTTGCTCCAAAGATAATGAAAAGTCACTACCCTAGTAGGGGTAAGTGCATGTTGGGTACTCTCTCCTCAAGTAATTTAGCTGACTCGATCCTCACTTGTCAGGTCAGTCATTTTGTGACCCTTACCCGCCCCTCAGGTTATCTGGTACCCAGCTGCAGGTACCTTGTGAGAGAGGATCGGGTCACAAGTACTCATGATCCAACCCTCTCCCAATATTTTCTATTTAAAAAATAAAAAAAATAGTAGAAAAAATTGTACGATAATTTTTTAGAGAATGGAATAATATTACATAAAATAGAACAACAGTAAAGCAAACAACCTAATCATAATAGGAGCAAAACTTTGTTTGATTTTTTACCAGTTCAACTAATGTTGATAAAGATTAAATCAATAAAAAAAGTTATCCAATTCCAACAATAATAAAAAGTTCTAATTCTAACAATAATTAATGAACGTAAACTCAATCACACACATGAGTAATAAAACAATTTAGTCATTTAGAACAAGAGTTTGTCATGTAAAATTGCATATCTACCCTTAAAAATTGTATGACAATTAACTATGCAGTCGGGTCGAATGCCCGTGGGTTTTAAAATGTTGATCCATCCCCTACCCTTATTTGAATCGGCTAATGAAGGCTTTTGAGTACCCTATTTTTTCAAATCAGGAAAAAGTAAAGTAGTGTGAGTTTGCCAACCGGTGGGTAATTTTGCCCATTCCTCTATACCAAAGGATAGAGGAAAGTGATTTTCATTAATTTTGTTTGGATTAGATATGAAATTAAATAGATATGAAAATAAATCAAAAAAATAGATATGCAAATAAAATAAGGAAAGACTAAATATATTGTTTGAAAAAGGGAAGGGAAATAAAGGTATGAAAAATATAACATGTTACATTACATTTTATTATGCAATCAAAATTTAAGTTGTAGATTAGATAAAAGTATATTTTAAGTAGTAAAAATAATTTTATTAAGTCTTGGTTTTCTTTCTCTCCTTTTCATCCATTGTAGTAAACTGAAACCAAACTTACATAAACTAAGTAGTCTAATCTATGTTGTTCCTTTCGTATCATTTCTTTGCCCTCCTGAAAAATAAATCTAAACACAAATACCATTAGTATTCCTTTTATTTCCTATACTTCCTATTTCCTCAATTCAAACAATGCCTAAGATTGTCAAAAAGTGCACATGTGGCATAATAGCCCATTTTATTTTGAGTTTTTAATTAAAATTTTAATTTGGCTAATTAAATCTCATCACTCACTATAATACAATAAATAATGATTCGGTTAATGTTATTTTTTATCACTTTAGACTTCTTCCAATAATTATCAAGCAAAAACACATGTTTCATGTGACGAGCATACACTATATTAGGTATTGTTTTGCTATGTGTTATTTATTTTACTATATTCCATATTATTTCTTCGTGCTATCCGTTTTACTATCCAATTGCGGATGTACATAGAAGTCGGTGAAGACACGTGCCCACTTAAGAAAAAAAATATGTAATTTAATAGTAGATTTTTAATATGTGCTCAAGATTGTAACATAGAATTCTTTTTGTTTTTTTTTTGGGATTTTATAGTACCATTTGTTGAAAATAGAATAAGGGTTTTTTTATAACAATTTTACCCTTTTGAAATTCTACGTGAAAGTCATGTGGTTGGAGCAAATGGGAGCCTTTAAAAGCAAAGAAAAACAGAATGATGATGTGGTATTTTAGACGTCGGACGACCGAACTGGCCACAAAATAGATGAGTGGCCAAAGGTGTAATTTTTTAAAGTATAGTGACATGTTGGGTTTTCTCTGAAGATGCTAGTAGGGGTAGGCACAAGGTGGTTTTGAGTTACATGTTGAAGGATGTTTCCCTAGTTTATTGATAGGTTGAAGAGAGGATTCGACACTTGAGGTAAAAGAAGTCGATCTGCTACATACTATTGGATCCTTGAGACAATCTGATAGTGAGACCAAGAACAACTTCTTGGAGAGGATGGAGATGAAAGGCTACAAGGCTGATAAACCTAAGAAATTAGGGTTATTCAAAAAAAATTTCATGGATTTTGCTCTAGTTTCGACCTCTTTGGGATTTATGTGTTTGTTTTCATGCTTTTCTATGTCTATGTATTATTGTTACAAGTTAGAACGGTAAAACCAATTGAAAGTCCTCATTCTAGTCCTGCATTCATGGTTAAAAAAAATAGTGACATAAAAAGATAAAAATCTAGAATGGTGATAAACTACAAGAAACTAAATGAGAAACTTATATTTGATGGATATTTTATCCCAAAAGTGGATGTCTTAGTTAATTGACTAAGGGATCTAAGATATACAGTAATTTGACTTTAAATAATCTTTTTGGCAAATAAATTTGTCTGAAAAATCCAAGTGATTAACTGCATTCTCTACTACATATGGAAACTATCAACATACATTATTACTTCCTTTTTGTGATATGTAATGCACCACAAATTTTAAATATGAATGGATAGTATTTTTAAAGATATAAATGATTTATGTCTTGTCTATATAGATGAGGTGTTGATCTTTTTAAAGAATAAAGAAGAACACAAAAAATACTTAGCAATAGCCTATAAGACATTTAGAGATAATGGGGTATTTTTAGTCCAAAGAAGATTGCATTAGAAAAATGTGAAATTAATTATGGTAGAATTATTTTACCTCTAAAGTATTGTTCTTCAGCCTTATATTTTCAGAAAAATAAAATAATTTCTAGAAAAATTAAGTAGTTTGAAATAAGTACAAAATTTATTAGGATTACTCAATTATGGAAGCAATTTGTCAAAAATTTATCAAAATGGGAAAAACTTTTTTTAGATAAATTAAGAAAAAGTCAAAAGAATAAGAAATCCAAAGTAATAAAATAGAATGGTTAGAAGAAGACTCAAGAAGATTGAAAACATCAAAACTTTTTGTGAACCTAATCGTAAAGTTTGTTTTCCTCAAGCAATTGATATCCTAAATTTGGAAACTAATCCTTTAGATATGTTTTGAGGAGTAGTACTAAAAGCAGTCCAAATATCTTGAGATAAGTTAGATGAAGGGAAAGACCATTTAGAATATTTAAAGAACAAAAAATTTTGAAGAATTGATTTGTAAATATAATTCGGAAAAGTTTACATTAAATGAAAAGAATTACATTGTCATGCTTCAAAACTGAGACCATGACACACCATACCTCAGGCTTACCCCGAGCGTGCAAGGCTCGATATCAAGAATATCTAATAACCATAATTTCAATAAGAACTTCTAATATCAGCAAACTAACCATAATACATGATCAAATCAGGATGAAACATTCTTTATACAAATATAAATATTCTTAAGAACAATTAAAGGCTGTGGAGGTTTAAAGCCACGAACAACCTATTCAATGACAAAACAAATCCTAATAAAATACATGGGCACGCAGGCCAAACGTACGGAAAAAGCTTGTCTCTCACTATACTACCAGCACACCCTAACTACAATAGTTAGAGTCCATAATAAAGTTCCCTCCCAACTTAGGTCCACAATTAGAACGACAAACTTCTGCGGATCCATAAACTGCAAAATAATATAATGAACATTGGATCAGCAAAATAATACTTAGTAAATAGCACTTAAACGTAATTATTGATATGCAAGTGACACGGTCCGCCCATTGAAACGAAGAGGTTTGGCCCAAAATAAAAGTAAGTCCAAATGATTGGCCCAGGCCCAGAAGAAGGAACATTCTAGACTTCTCTAGAATGATGTAGACTTGGAATATCTTTGGAATATCCTTTAGAAGGAATATTCCTTGTATAGAATTCTCTAGAATCTTGTAGATTTGTATTTACTTTGGTAGGTTCTAGAATTCTCTCTTACAAGTATAAAAAGTCTGTCTCTTATACACATCTGAGATGTGTATAAGAGACAGGTACGACGTTGACAGTGTGAGAAAGGTGACTTAGGGTGAAAACCTAAGTGCCGCCGGGTTGGGAGCACTAAAAAGAGTGAGCCCGTGACAAGTGGTATCAGAGCGAGTTTAGTAGTAAAAAAAAGTCAAGAAGACACTATGGCTGGAACTTCATCCGACGTGACCCATGAGGAGATTCCTCAGACGAAGAAGGACAGGAAGGGGCGAGAACCATCAAGAGATGTGCTGACAGCCGCCATTGCTCGTGTGGAGAAACTCGAGTTGGCCATGGCAGAAACCCGCGACGCTGTTGAGGATGCAGTCGTACGCATTGACGGGGTCGAGTCCAAGGACGAAGACCTTAGGGGAGAAATGCAGGGTGCCTTGAATGCTGTGGCAGATGGTTTGGCCCAGGTCTGAAAGTCTGGAGGCAGAATTGGTGTCCATCAAAGACGAAATTGCAGCCATACGTACGGAGCAAGACCAAGTTGCTACTATGCGGGAGGAGTTTGAGGCACTCAAGGCAGAATTGATTGCCTTGAGAGGAGCGGTTCTTTGGCGGGACGGTGATGCTACAACCTACACCCCGATCAGACGCTCCAAAGCCCAAGGAGTTCAATGGACATAGGGAGGCCAAGGTAGTGGACAACTTCCTGTGGTCCATGGAGCAGTATTTCCGAAATGTAGGAATTCGGATCGATGAGCAAAAGGTAAATCTTGCCTCATCATACTTGACAGTAGTAGTTCTTTAATCCAAGGTGGCGGCGCAGAGTGACAATCGTAGTGGCACCGCCATTACTTCTTGGGATCGGTTTGTGGTCGAGTTTCGCACTACTTCTACCCTCAATTGAGAGGGACGCTCGTGCAAAACTTCGCCGGCTGGAGATGAAGGGTGAAGTCAGAGATACGTGAAAGAATTCTCTCAATTGATGCTGCAAATTCAAAGTATGAGCGAGGAAGATGCCTTCTTCCAGTTTATGGATGGACTTAAGCCGTGGACACGGTTGGAGCTGGAAAGAAGAAATGTGGATAATCTATCCCTAAAGTTATGTTGGTGGCCGAGTCTCTCGTGGAGTTTAAGCCACGCGAAAAGCCAACCACACCAAAGGAAAAGCCTAATTTCTCCAAACCAAAAGGTAAGGAGATTGCGAAGGAGAGCTACAAAGAATTTGGTGGGGGATAAAGGGAGAAGTCCCCTTCCAAGAACGAGGGGAAGTCATTCATAACAAGGGACAAGGGCAAGCTACCAATGAAATGTTTTTTCTGCGAGGTCCACACATGGCGCGAGACACATCTACAAAAGCAAAATTAGCAGTGTTCATCATGGTATAAGAGATTAGAGGAAAAGCAATTGGGTTCGCTGCGGATCCTAAATACCATCAAAGTGAAGAAGTCGCAAAAGAAGAGGGGCTTGATGTTCGCCGATGTGGAAATAGCGGGCCACAAGCTAAGCGCTCTAGTGGACACTGGTGCTACCGACTTCTTCATCTCGATCGAGGCTGCCAAGAAACTCAACCTTCAGGTGGGGAAAGGCATGGGCACCTTGATAATCATCAAGGGGGATTACCAGACCGTCAACACCAAGGAGGTCCCTGTCCATGGGTTGGCAAGCAACGTGGATATAGCCATGGGGCAATGGAAGGGAAAGACTTCACTTGAGGTAATCCCCCTTGATGATTATGATGTTGTGATAGGACTAGACTTCCTTGATCGTATTAGTGCCATGCTACTTCCCTTCGCCGACTGTATATGCATTCTGGATTCTCAATACCAATGCGTGGTACCTCTAAAGAGGGAGTCTGGAAGGGATCACAAGACCCTATCTGCCATCCAAATATGCAGCGGGTTGAAACGAGGAGAGCCAACCTTCCTCGCGACCTTGAAGGTAGATGAGAAAGATAACCAAAGGGAGGTGCCCGAATTGGTTGCGGCAGTAGAGACAGTTATCTACAGGTTCTCTTCTTCTAGATGTGTTCTAGTTCACCTAGCAGCTTAGATATGGAAACATAGGGATCTTGTCGAGTTGATCCCCAGCACCAAGCCACTTGCGATGGTCCCCTATCGCATGGCCCCTCCGGAGCCTTATCGCAGAACTAAGAAAATAGTTGAAGGATTTGCTGGATGCGGGGTATATCAGACTCTTGAAGTCTCCATTTGGTGCCCCGATACTGTTCCAGAAGAAACACGACGGGTCCCTGAGGATGTACGTAGACTACAGGGCCTTGAACAAACTAACGGTGAAGAACAAATACCCCATACCATTGATTGCCGACTTGTTCGACCAGCTTGGAGGTGCACGATGGTTTTCCAAGTTGGACCTAAGGTTGCTATACTGGGTATTCATTGCAGAAGGCGACGAACACAAAATAGCTTGTATGATGCATACGGATGCCTATGAGTTCCTCGTCATGCCTTTCGGCTTGCCAATGCCCCAGCAACCTTTTGCACGCTGATGAACAAGGTACTTCGAGAGTTTCTCAATAAATTTGTGGTAGTATACCTTTGATGATATTGTGATTTATAGTCGTACCTTGGAAGAGCACATCCAACACTTGAGAAAGGTGTTTAGTGTGCTTAAGGAGAACCAACTCAGTTCGTGAAAAAGTAGAAATGCGCGTTCGCAGTGCATACACTTAGATTCCTTAGGACCCAGATGGGGACGGCGATTGGGGAGTTCTGTCTCGTCCATCCGTGCATAAGCTTCAACAAGCTCACATGCCGAATCCGGCATCCCCTTCGAGGTGTCTTGGAACCGCCTCTCTTGCTCTGCGAACGCGCATTTCTACTCCAACATCATACGCCTCTCACGGAGTTGCTAAAGAAAGGACAGGCATGGGAATGGGATGAGGAGTGCCAAGGAGCTTTTGAAAAACTAAAAGAAGCCATGACTCAAGAACCGGTACTTGATGTGTATAAGAGACAGGGTACGGTGCATCCCCGGGTGGCCCGCCCACTTTGAGTCGTTATATATTGGTTCCCAGAGTGCAGCACGTAGAGGCGTCGTTCTTATCTTTTAGATAACATTCATCCTCAACCCAAAACCTTCGAGTTTTCCCCTCCTTGGCATATTTGGCGAGTTCGACTATGTCTTGGAGTACAAGCACAGGAGGGTCAACTCTGCTGCGACGCCTTGAGCCGAAAGACGATGCTTGCGGCCACTAGCCAACTTGAGAGTCATTGACAGATCAAAGAAGGATTGAAACACGATGCACTCCTTGGGCCTGTCTCTTATACACATCTAGATGTGTATAAGAGACAGTACTAAGCAAGTTCGAGGAGGAGTCTCCACGTCGTCTCTCATTCGAGGCCAATACGTATCCGCACTATGGGAACTTAAGACGGGAGTTAATGGAAGAGTCCACGACTCAAAGTGGGTGGGCCACCCGGGGATGCACCGTACCTTGGCACTGATGTAGAACGGATACTATTGGCCTCGAATGAGAGACGACGTGGAGACTTATGATCGAACTTGCTTAGTATTGAAGCCAACAAGACAAGATCGAACAGTCTAAAACAGCAGGATTGCTGGAACCGTTGCCCATTCCAGAGAGACCATGGGAAAACGTCTCAATGGATTTTATAGTTGGCTCACAAAATCTGAGGGATCCCAAACTATCATGGTAGGATACAGGTTCTCGAAGTATGGAACTTTATAGCCGCTTCCAAGGACCGCAGAGAACGGCTCGACTATTCATGAAGCATATCATAAAGTATTGGGGAGTGCCCCGAACAATTGTGAGTGATCGGGATCCCCGATTCACTGGTAAATTCTGGACAGAGTTGTTTGAACTACTGGGTTCGGAGCTCAACATGTCAACTAGCTCACATCCTCAAACGGATGGGCAGACAGAACGGGCGAATGCGCTAGGAGCTATACCTGAGGCATTATGTGAGTTCAACCCAACAAAATTGGGCAAAACTGCTTGATGTTGCCCAATTCTCGTTTAACTTGCAGGTGAACGAGTCTACAGGGAAAAGTCCTTTTGAAATAAGTGATGGGACAACAACCACTCATATGAAAAAATGGGCTGATGAGAAGAGACGATTCCTTGAGTTTGAGGAAGGCGACCTTGTGTTAGTCAAGATGCACTCCATACTTAGATATCGAAAGGTGCATAAGGGACTACTTCGAAGGTACGAGGGCCCGTTCAAAGTACTAAGATGAGTAGGGAAGGTGGCGTACAAGGTCGGAACTCCTTTCGAAACTAAAACTTCATCCGGTGTTCCATGTGAGCTTGTACACCATCTAGATGTGTATAAGAGACAGGAAGACCCCTTATACGCCACAAAAAGAACGGGCACCTATGGGAGCAAAGACCTCGTATGACCATGAGGTGGATTGCATACTTAAGGTACGAGAGGTACACAAACGATATTGCAAACCCAGGATCGAATACAAGGTACGATGGAAAGGTTGGTCCAAAAGTAAGGATAGTTGGGAGCCGGCCGAAGCCCTTTGGCAGCTCAAGAAGCAGATTGACGCATTCAATACCGCCAAAGCCAACGGGCTGTCTAGGACGTTGCCAGAATAGGTGGGGGAGAATGACACGGTCCGCCCATTGAAACGAAGAGGTTTTGCCCAAAATAAAAGTAAGTCCAAATGATTGGCCCAGGCCCAGAAGAAGGAACATTCTAGACTTCTCTAGAATGATGTAGACTTGGAATATCTTTGGAATATCCTTTAGAAGGAATATTCCTTGTATAGAATTCTCTAGAATCTTGTAGATTTGTATTTACTTTGGTAGGTTCTAGAATTCTCTCTTACAAGTATAAAAAGGGGCCAACCCCCTCATTTGTAACACACCTCAGAAGTTGAGCAATTGAATATACAGAGTTATATTTTCTCTCAATTCTCTCTCTTCTTTTGTTGACAGTGTGAGAAAGGCTGACTTAGGGTGAAAACCTAAGTGCCGCACGGGTTGGGAGCACTAAAAAGAGTGAGCCCGTGACACAAGCATATAACAATTGCAAGGTTCTTGGGTGCAGGCGTATGCAATGCAATCAAACTCATATACAATCCCGTCAGTACGATAGCTCACGGTTCAAGCAAGTCTTCCAGCTACTGGATCCAAGTCTATCTATTATCCATCTGTATAAACTGGGCATAACGGAGTGCCTATCACTTGTCTTCCTCACAAATTGGGTATAATAATAATGGAGTCAAGTACTCGATTATAATCATTTACGAACATAAAACCGAATCCATTTAAAGAACCCATTAAGCACATACAAAGTGAATGACAACGAAATGCCTCATACACAATCGCTCTTGGACAAAAGGGCAATGCCTTTCTATGAACGCTTAACATTTATAAATTTGAGCATTTCAACTCAATCGTTAATTCAATATACAATCCAATAATTTAATCTTGGCATTTGTCAATGGAATACAAACTAGAACATCACTCCATGTATCGATGCAAATATAAATTAAATATGAACAATCTTAATATGTTTGTACAACCACCATATGTACCACCATAACCATTCTTACTTACCTTCATTTAATAGAAAATATCACAACAAAAGTAATAATTAATATACGAGACAATTAATAAAAAGAGTTAAGAACTACTTACCTTGCTTTCTTCCTTTAAAACCCTAACTTTTCTTTGCTGGAAACCTAACCACCTTAATCTAAAACTATAGGGGGCAATACTCCACATTAGAGTAAACCTTGAGGTACAATTTATGATGAAAAAGCAAGTAAAAATAGGAAAGGAATTTTGGACGATTAAACTAGCTAGTGCACATGAACAAACTAGTAGGTGGCCATGAAGCAGCTAGTTACTCAAGTCCAACCATGAAATAACTTAATTTATGATAAAAAAAAAAATCAATCTAAGTACTTAGAAACAAGTGTTAAAATATGTAAGAATAAGTTGTGAAAGTACTAGGCAAGTAAAAATGTGATTAACACCAAAACCTTAGAATTAAACACCAAGAACATGTGAAATTTGTCCAACTAGCAACTCACCCAAATCTAAGCACCCTCAAATCTCATGTTTAAGAAGTGTTTGTAATCACAAATTGAGGATGGACAAAGTATAGAGAACAATTTGGCAATAAGAATCAATGATTAACAAGAAGATTTAGACACTTTGATTCTTGTAAAAGAACCTAAAAATTCTAGTTCAAGAAATAGATATTAATTATACAAAAACTCACCTAATAAGCTGAAATGTTGAATTAGGAACACTATTGAGCTTTCAATCACCTCAATCAATAAGTTTCCTAACTAAAATTTTCAAAAAGTGAAAAAGAGATATTGGAAGGGATTAAAAGGTTTTGGAGGTTTATTTTCTGGTATAAGAAAGAAGAAATGAAAGATTTTGAGCAGTCATCTTAATTTGTGGGCTGAATTTCAAATTGCATTTTAAACCCTCAATTTCAATCTTATTGTATTTGTTGCCTTGGAACTAAAATAAGAACTAAGAAGGGTAGAATGGTCATTAAGCATTAAGAAGAGATCTCTATGAATGTTATTAAAAGATAAGAACGAATATTAATGGACATGGAATGGTTGGACAAAGTCTATGTGATGAACGATTGGAAAAGTCCAAGTGGAATGATTGGGAAAAAAAAAATCCAAGTGTTACGTTAGAACTAGAAAGGGTAAATTGATCATTAAACTCAAGAATAAACATTAATGAATATTTTTATGAATACCAAATTGACAGAAAATGTGTGAGTATTACAACATAGTTTCTAAAAAAGAACTTTTAGCCACTAAAAATTAATTAAAAGATTTCAAATTTATTTAGATCCTATCAAATATTTGAAAGCATTGATAATAAAGTAGTTAGAGACTTTCTTAAACAGAAGAAAGGTGAAGAACTCTAGATGGGTTAGATGGGCAAATTATATATCTCAATATGATTTTGAAGTTGTTCATATTAGGAGTAACAAAAGTGTGCCTGATCATCTTAGTAGATGTCATAATGAATAAACTAACCAAGTTTTCACGACATAAGGATGGAAAGGGCAACAAAAATCCTGGATAAACTAGTAGAGCAACCAGCTCTAAGGAAAATTAGAATGTTCAACTTCATAACAAGGTTTGGCACACACTATTTAGTTATGTAAAAATTTTGATAAAAACCTGTCATAAAGGCTAAAAAACTAAGCAGAAATTCTTAACTTCTTTAATCCTAAAATTAATGATAATTGCTATAAACCTCTAAATGCAAAATGGAAAATAATAATATTCTTGAGAAAAAGAGGGAGTCCTGGAAGGCAATGTCTAAATTGACCAAGGAATTGTTAAAAATATGTGTCAAAATGAGAGAATTAAGAGTTACTTATGATAGCCTTATTTCAACAGTTGAATATGATATAGAAAGGTTAGGATGAACATTCACTTAAAATCTTAAACACGGATTCAAATAATCTAGATTTGGTAAAGATTAAAGAATTAAGATCTACGAACAAGTTAGAAAAACTTTTTCACCTAAAGTCTTTTAGCTCACTAGTGATTAACTTCATTCAACAATATATACTTGAATTTTTTTTTGATACACTCAGTCTACTAGCAAGACTATAGCATAAGGAAGTTGGGTGATATTAAACCTTTATGAAATGACTACAGAAGAATTAGAAAATTCAATTAATCTACTAATTGTAATTGATTGGGGACTAGTGTACATAATTAATCTAGTACCTAATGAAATTCTTAAATTAAAGAATTTCCATAGATGATCAAAGATATCTTACCAGAAATCCAGAGAAAATGAGATAAGATATTCACTCTATGGAAATGACCAATTCAAAAGGATGAAAACAAGGTGAATGGTTCTACACAAGATAATAAATCTGGAATCTAAAACTTTATTACACTCAATATTAAAAAAAAAAAAAATTTGAAATTGAAAGATGCATTCTAAAGTCAGAACATATGATCAAATTTATGCTCTATTCATGGGTTGATCTAATGGTTTATTTACAAAACTTATAGACTACTTCGAAGAACCATGGTCACCACTAAAGATATAACCTGTGTTTAAAAGAGATGCTAAGAGAATTTTCATGACCAGATTATTTCACGTGGATGAGCCTAGTCAATATGGAAAGCATTAAGAAACTTTTAGAAGATAGTATCCATTAAGAGAAATGGATATGTCATTAATCATTTATAATGACTTTTAAAATTTTGTAGAAATTACGACATTAATCAGATAAGATAATGATGCAATTGAAAGGTTTTGGGGAGAAATGAGTTTCCTTAGCTATCGTAATGTCAAGAATATATGGTAAGGTTGACAAAAATACTATGTAACATAAAACAAAATTTGTGCGCCAAGTCAGGACTACCAATACAAAAAAAAAAAAGAAAAAGGCATGCAAAATCTACTTTAATTGATGAGAAGTTTTTAAAATCTTATCATCTTATCTGTAATTGAAATGCTTTTAAATTTAGAGCCCTTTCTACTACTATAAATAAGAGAATTTCTCAGCAAGAAGATAGAGTTAAAGGAGTTCTCCATTCAAGTTTTATCTTTTCAGCCATCAAGTGACATCTTAGTTTGTGTGTATGTCCGGTTAAGCATTTAGTCCTTAATATATTTCTAATTTTACCTGTAAGGAGTGTTGTTTTAAACTTTTGGTATTAAAGTCTAGTTGTTTATGGGTAAAAGTTGGAACCTGTAATAATAGAGGTACATTTGTAATTCTTATCCTTTTTAATTTGTGTTATTGTTAATGTTTTAAAGAGGAGAAAAAAAAAGAGAGATTGGGATTGGGATTGGGATTGGGATTGGGATTGGGATTATAGGGGTTTTTTTTTTTATTCAAAAGAAGAAATAATATTGGGTTGAAATTAATAAAAAGATTTAAATATCTAAAAAAATAATATGAAGGACTAATATTAAGGTCTAGAGTGATATTAACTCTACCTGGTGAATTAAATTAGGGAAATATTTAAATATCTTGGATTTTGACTTTATTATTTGTAGGTATGTTATAAAATTTATGATATTATCTAATACAAGTAAATATTATATGAAATTTAATTATGACCACGACTTAGTTACTTACTCGATAATACTGAATGAATATGATAATTATTAAAATGATTGAAAAGTAAAAATATCTATACTACATTTTAATAATCTAACGATTTATAATATTGACGCCTAACTATGCAATACTCGCTCAAGTTGGAAAGAATTTTCTTTTATAAACATATTTGGGTGTTGCAATAAGTTCGGGCAGTAAATGTATAGAGTTTTGTCATTGGAATCCGGAGAAGATGAGTGCACAACCGCAGCCAATGGTACCTTTTCAGGGAGGGCCGCCATACCATCAACCAGCAACCCTTGAAGAAGTTCGCACCCTCTGGATAGGTGACTTGCCCTATTGGGCTGACGAGTCCTATCTGAATAGTTGGTTCTCTCATACCGGCGAGGTCAGAGCCCCTTTAAACTGTTTTTTTTTTTTTTGGTATGGATTCATTAAATTTGCTTAAAGGGTTTTCAAAACGAGTATTATTTCTCTGTTATGTTCATTGGAAAAAGGGTTTGGAATTACTACCATTTTAGTCTTTTTGTTGAATAAATAGTGGTTTTTAGGATAATTTTTGTTTACAAACTGTGAAATACACGAGGATTTGGGACTTTGTGGCACGTAGTTTTTGGATAATTGTATTATTTAGTGAATACATTGCCAGCCATAACGGTTGAGTTGGTAAGGCCATTGATTTGGGCATACGAAGGTGGTTCAAATGCCCCACCCCAGTGTTAAAAAAAAAAAAAAAAACAGAAGAAAAATGGTAAATTATATTCTACCCCTTAAGTTATAGTAGCAAGTATTTTCTATTGATTATAAGGTTCTTGAAAAACAATTGAATAGTCCATAACTTCTCTTCAATGCATACAAGGGTTTTCTTCAGAATTTTGGCCTGTTTTAGTACACGTATCTATGGATATTACTAGTCCAAAGCTGAGGTGTTCCAATTTGGAACTTGACAATATATGCAGGAATGGCTCTTTATGTCTCCTTCCAATTATAATTTGCTCCATTTAGTGAAATTTGAAGCCAATTTGTTGATTGTAGGTGCTTTCAATAAAAGTAATTCGAAACAAAATCACAGGCCAACCAGAGGGTTATGGTTTGTATAAGATCATGTGGAGTTCACTTCACATGCTGTAGCTGAAAGAATTCTGCAATCCTACAATGGAACACAAATTCCTGGAACTGAGCTAAATTTTAGGTTGAACTGGGCATCTTTTGGAATTGGAGAAAGACGACCTGATGCTGGTCCTGAGCATTCTATCTTTGTAGGAGATTTAGCACCTGATGTCACTGATTATCTGTTACAAGAGACCTTCAGAGTTCATTATCCATCAGTTAGAGGAGCCAAGGTTGTTACTGATCCAAGTACCGCGCGCTCCAAGGGGTATGGATTTGTCAAATTTGCTGATGAGATGGAAAGAAACCGTGCTATGACTGAAATGAATGGAGTCTATTGCTCAATTAGGCCAATGCGTATTAGTGCTGCAACACCTAAGAAAACTACTGCCACTGCTGTGCAACAACCATATGCAGTAGCTAAGGGTATGATAATGTGTTTCTTATTTGAACTATTACATGCATTTCACAGCATATTCACTCTTTTTAATTGTCTTTATTGATAAGTGGTGATCCCTTTTTCTGTCAACCCCACAGTGGGGGATGATAAAATGCTGAACTTTGAGAAGTATTCATCTGAAATTTTAGTTAAACAAATTTGGAGTTTAGGCATTGAACTTTGTTTCTTCCTTCTTTCATAATGCCATTTAACTTTATATGAGACCATTTAACAGCTGCAAGACATGGACAGTTTTGATGGAGGTAAGAGGAAGCGACACAACAACTGGGATCCCAATTTCAGTACTTAATTAAAGAGAAATGGCTTTGAAATCCCAACAATTTCAGTACTTAATTAAATAGAAATGGTTTTGAAATTCAAGACTATTACTTTATCTGTTTGACCCATAAAAGGGTGCAAACAGCTTAACAATCCAGTTTTCTGTTATGGAGGTTTGGAGTTGCATGATCTGGTTACCTACTGAATGGAGAATTATCATCAATGATTTGCATCGAACTATATGGTCTTTTGAATAAGTCAAAAGGATAAAAATTACCTCATGGCTTGAGTATATAGGATTGCAATTTAAGGCAAGCTCTTATGTTGTCAAGCTGAAATTCTGGAAGTTAATCATACTTCTCTTTCTCCACATTATGTTTAAGGTTTAGGGTTTATCCTATGAGGTATGCTCTCTCAGTTTCTTTCATTCATAATCATACTGAAATATAAGCCATTATATTGTAAATTCCTTTAGAATTACTAAAAACATTGTTGCTAGCATCCTTCAGTAAACATCAGAGGGGAAAGGGGTTCTGCCTCAAAGTTCTTCAGTTACCTTATAAATAGGTTTGGACTTCGTGCTAACTTACTCAAGGAAGACTGGTATCCGTCTTTGCAATCCTATTTGTTCTTGGAAGCCTATCTGTTGCCTTGAGTTTCCTTCCAACACAAGAGTCTGTTTCCAAGACCATTTTGCAACTGACTGCTTGTGAATTCCGTTTTCCTTTTTTAATATCTTGCCATAGGTTCCTTTTACCGAATGCATTTTGTCCTCTTGGCCTGTTTGATGATGTTACCATTTGTCCAAAAGTAAGTTTTTTTTTTTTGGTTGGGGGTGGGGGTGGGGGTGGGGGGATGTGTGTTGGTAAATGCAGATAAGTACTAACCCCTTCCCTCAAGGAGTCTCTATGCAGTTTCTTCAGCTAAGAGGTAAGCACATTCCTGTTGACAAGATTGAAAGAAGGGAACTGAAGTTCAATGAATGATGCATTCAGAGGTAGACACTAGATTGAGGACTATAAGCTTAGTATGAGTACTGTTTCCAAGAAGTTGGGGAAATACATTTTTGGTTGGATCTTGAAATTTGTTACTTACAAGGTTGGTTTAACATAGGATATCTTTAATATACCTTAGTAGAAAATTGCTCACAGTGGCCTGGTGTTACTTTTGAGTAATTGGTTTACCACAAGATGAAGTGGGTATAAATAGCTGAGGCTTAAGATGGTTTTCAAGAAAGAAGAGTAGTATACATGGAACTATGGAAAATAGAATGTGATTAAGAAAAATGAGATGAGGAAAACTTAGGAAATAGAAAAGGGAACTACTCTTCCTCATATGTTAGGCAATATGGTACAAACTTCACCTCCATATCTTGTTATTCCTCTTTTGACAAAATAGAAAGATTATCCTAGTTTGTTTAGCGAAATTCCCCCTCAAACTAATCCTACTCCAATGGGGAATGGAATTGATAGTTTGTTGGATCAATATCTTTGGTCTATTTAGTTTTGGCTTTGGACAACTACTTTCAGATAAAGTCAAATTGGGATCTAATTGTTGAAATATTTGACAGAAGAATAGCAGTTAGCAAGGACTGCTTTTCTGAGAGAATCTCAACCCTCATTATGGAAAGTCTTTCACAGTTTTATCTCCCTTTTTCCTGTGTGCATCAGGAAAATTTGGAAGTACTCTTTAAAAGAGCAGTGAGTATTGTATAAATATCACATTTGGGTATTGGAGGTCTTTTCAATACTGGAGGATGTTTGACATTGTAACAGAGCAAGGATGGTTTAAATCATCTAAGCCTTCTAGCAGTCTAAAGAAAGCACTAGCCATCTCTTGGGGAGTAGTTGGAAAAGCTCTAGTGCCAGTGGAAGTTGCTCGTTTTCTTCACATAGCTTCTGTAGAAAGCAATATCAATTAGTGATAATTTGAGAAAACAGAAGGCAAATGCTGTTGGCTGGGTAAATCAGTAAAGAAGGCAGATGCTATTGCAGACGTGCCATTGTGGAAAAGCAGCATGGAGATTATCAATTTTTTGCGTTGACTTCTTGCATGGCTTTAGTATTTGAGAACGGATGAGAAGATCTGGGGGATAGCTGGATCTAGCACGTTATTATCTCGTGCAGGAGAGGTGGCAATTTGATGATTTTGGGCTTCTATTGTGAAGAATTTGATCCTCTGTTGTGGATACTCTTGAATCTTTTTTTAATTTTCTTTTGCTCTTGTCTATCTCCTATATCTATGATAGTCCCTTGATTGTTAGAAGTTTCAGCGAAATATCCATCTCTCTTTTATCTAGTATTTATGATTGACTAATCTCCTCCGTTCCCCTTCAATCAGGGCCACTTATTAGGATTGCCTTTTAAAAAGGAATTGGTAGACTTCTATAGTTGATGTTGCCTAATGTAATTCACAATATGACAGGTTGTTAGCTGTTGTAACACATTAGCTTGATTCCCTTGAAGCATTGTGAAAGAAAATAAACTGATCTATCGGCAGTCTCTTTACGAAGTCTTTTAAAACCTCTTTTTTCTAGTTGTGTAAATTGACAACCTAGTGACATCCTGTCAATATATAGTAAAAGAATTTAAAATCATTGTAATTTAGGAAGCGGAGGATAATTAGTTATTTCAGCAAGCTAATTAATCACCGACACACAGGTTTTCACACAGCCTGCTTATATTTCATCCTAAAAGATTTTTAAACAATTCTTAGCTTGTTGAGTTGTTGCAATATTGTTGATAAACAAAACTGCAAATGGCTTGGTGTACTTATAAGTTGTCATTTGTGTCACCTGTTTTATTCAATTAGTGAAACGCCACTGAGTTGATTTAGCGTTCTTCTATGTAAAAATGCCTTTTTAGAGTGTCAGTGTGCACTTTGGATAGTTGACTTTTTTTGTGTCAGTTTGCACTTTGGATACTTGCATCATTGCGAATGCTTAGTCCTTCTTCACTTGATTTTTGTGCGTTAGTATGTCAACTTGGTAAACTCACAGTTTAAGCTGGTTCTTATGGCAGCCATGTATCCAACTCCAGTTTACACAGCACCTGTGCAGACAATCTCTGTTGAGAATGACATGAATAACACCACTGTAAGTTAAAACAATGGATTTGTCCCTTTCAGTGCCCTTTCTTTGTGTAACTCTCTTTCTCATTTGCAGGCATTTGTTGGTAATCTGGACCCAAACATAACAGAAGATGAACTGAGACAAATGTTTTTGCAGTTTGGGGATATTGTTTATGTCAAGATTCCTGCAGCCAGGGGATGTGGTTTTGTGCAGTTTGCTGCAAGGTGTGGTTAATGGCATATGGACTTGTTTTTATTGCTTTAAGATATCAATCACTAATTGGAAGTTGATGAATTGTTTCTTCTAGTTCCTTCCTCCCACTTCCTGGATGTCAAGAGAACTTCTTTCTGATCCTAAGGCCAACAAGAAAAAGTTTTAAAGAAAAGAAGGAAAAATTTCTTGTGGAATAGAATTATTGATCAGGCTGAGTGTGGTAGTTGGGTGTTGTTTAACCATTTTAGCATGCACACAATCTTGTCTTTTGTTGTCATGATTTCTTATTTAGCCTTCCTACCTTTCTAGCCATCTTCAGTTGGCTGACTGGGATTAATCTTTTTGGTGTTCATCTGTGCAGGACATCTGCTGAAGAAGCAATTCAACGGATGCAGGGTGCTGTGATTGGGCAACAAGTAGTCCGTCTTTCTTGGGGCAGGAGCCCAACAGCAAAACAGGTATCTTTTCTCACCTTTTGTCTTGTCTTGTTGGGATTCTATCTCTAGGATTGAAAAATGTAACTTGCTATTGAAGGAATGGATTAGATAGGATAAGTTTTCTCCTTAAATGTTGTGTTGATAAGCAATTGAATAAGGGGCCAAGATATTTATTAATCCTCAGAATTGCAAAAGCCAAAGCTAATTGGAAGTTAAATGACTAGGAATATCTATCTACTGAGAAAAAAAACTTCATGAATAGAACAATTGACTACAAGCTTCATTAAGGACTTTTTGGTGAACAGCTACTAATTGATTTTCATGGTCAATTGAATCTTTGGCATGCCTACTGTTTCCTTTTACCCCTTCTGGATACAAATCAAACAAATTAATTACCTACCCTACATTAACCGGAGATTGAAAGATTAGAAGAAACATTTTAATCAACTTTACCATAAATTCTAGCAATTTCAAATAATTGCTCTGCTGGAAAATCTTTAGCCTGACATTCAAGTAATTTACATGATTTTGCAGGATGTACATGGTACTTGGGGTCAGCCTACAGATCCTAGTCAATGGAGTGCTTATTATTGCATAAGAGTTATGGACAAGGTTATGATACCTATTCATATGGAGCAACACAAGATCCCTCGTTATATGGATATGGTGCATATGGTGGTTACTTGCAATACCCTCAACAGGCAAGAAAATAATTATTCATTTTTTATTAGTATTTTTATTTTCTTCCTTGCTTTCTGCTTTAATAGACAAGTCTGAATTTGTGAGATGGTTGCCGCTTGGCGGAAGATGTCCTGGTCCAAACATGTTTCTGCAATTCCATATCATTTCCAAAAATATGTTACGGAAAGTTATCCCTTTATGTAGAAATCTAAGGTTACTTCAGTTTGTTCGTGTGGACTTGTAAAGTTACATCAAATATACAACACGTTCTGCATTTTCTAATTTTTTCTCTGGATGTGTATGTTGTTCTGTAGAAAGATGAAGTTTAACATCCCAAAAAGATAAAGTAACATCCTCAAATGATATAGGCAATGACATATTCAGGATTGCAGATTGCTAGTCTCTTATTAAAAAGATGTAAACAATCAACATATTGGATTTGCTAGTGTATCACTGCCCTTCTTCCTATAGAAAATGAATTCTCACTGCAACTTCAGATTGTGACTTATTTTCTCTTATCTACTCAACGGACATGAACTCGAGGCTGGTGCCCCTTGAAAGAGCTAAAATGTTTTTAAGCTTCAAACTGGAGATTTAAGTAAACTATACGAATGCTGGACTTCTGTTGTAGGAACACGGATTAACCTGACTAGTAAAAGCAGATAAAAAGAGTTCTGCTATTTTTGTTACTAGAATAGAGGGAAAAGCAGGGTGAGAAAAGGGAAAGGGAAAAAAAAAGAAGAGGAAAAGGACAACCTTTTATATAAAATTGATGATTTGCCATTCTTCATGATTCAAAACTTTTTGAAGGTTTTATGGGATCTTTTACCTTACTTGTTCCTCATGTTTGTGGGACATGGTTTCCCAGTGTTTGAAATGGTTTCCAGTGTTTTCCAAAATATTCTAGATTCTGGAAAGATAGTTCCCATAACTCATCAATGAATTCAAGAGAGGAAACTGAGAGAAGTTTATATTTTGATCAGTTTTCTTTCATTGGAAATTTCCATTTGATATGCTTTACTTGTAAAAGTTGCACCCTAAACTCTTGCTAAAAGAATTATGCTTTAGCAAATAGATATGTGTTATTTGATATTCCGCTGGAACAAATGCAATTGGATTACATTCCATGAAGTTTTGGGTCAGTTGCATAGTTCCTAGGAGGATTAGTTTCTGATATTTGGGAAGTTCACCCAACGTTTGATGAATAATCTGATATTTCCCTGTTTGATATATTGTTCTCCACTGAGATGGTGTATAATGAAGGTTGATGGAAGAAGTTAATTATAAATGAGTGAGAGTTATGTGATATGGTATCGATTGTGACTTCCATGATCAGTTTTGCTGAGGTTTTTATGATAACTACAGAAACATCATCTGGTTTTACGAGTTTATCTAAGTGCCATTTATCAGATTGATCAAGTCTCTTCCCACTAGACTAAAAGCTCTAGTTGTTAGCAGGCAGGACCATATTTTGCGATGTTAGAAGCATCAGACAAAGCACCACCATCATAAAGTAGGTGGCCTGAGGGATTTTACAACACACGTGAAGCAGTGGCAGGTTTGGCTGTCAAAGCACAACTACGGTCTCTATGGAATAATAAGTACATAGGCTGATTACAGGGCACCCCATATAGCAAACAATTTCCCCAGGGAGACCTTGAGGAGTCAAATCTGCAACCTTGCTCTCATACCAATTATTAGCACAGAGTCTTTCCACGCTGTAGGTTAGTAGGACTATAGTTCTGTTCATTAGGAGTGAAGAGCCAGACTTGTGTGTGTTAGGATGGACTTGAGGGATTTTACAACACACATGGAGCAGTGGCAGTTTTATCTGTCAAAGCACATCTACTGTGCCTCAACGGAATAACAAGTACATAGGTTGAATACCAGGAACCCATATGGCAAACAATTTCCCCTCAGACCTTCAGGAAAGTCAAATTTGCAGCCTTGCTCTCATACCAATTATTAGCAGAAAATTCTTTCCACGTTGTTGGTTAGTAGGACTTTATTTCTGTTCATTAGGAGTGTAGAGCTAAACTTGTGTGTGTTAGGATGGCCTTGAGATGCTTTCCAATCTAGGTATGTGCATTGGCTGGGGATGTCAATCTCCGATACCATACCCGGAATAGCCCGTCATAGGGTGATCACTCACCCTCATGAGGCCAACAATTTCTACTGGATTTGTGGTCAGAATTTGCCTTTATGTTTCATACTTTGCCTAATGAAGATTGTTTGGCAAATGTTCAATGTTACAGTTAGGGAAATCATTGATTCTAATCATATTTACCAAATTTACAGTACTTATCGGTCTGTAGTATTATGGTTATGTGGTTCGTCATTTTGCTAAAAATGTGGTACACAAGGCTAAACTTGGTTCACTCTTTGGGTTCGCAGGAGTATGCTTGATTAGTTTAATTGATAGGCTTCCAATGGATAATATTAAATTTTTTAAGAAAGTTAAAAAAATCACTTTAAACTTAATAGTAGAACCAATCACCAGATACCAAAATTGCATATATGTCAAAACTTGTAATTAATTCAAACATATTTTAAGGAAACATTAAAAGTTTGACAAAGACTTCCTTACAAACACAAAAGGTCAGAAGTGCAATTGTTCGATTTTAGAAATGGTATAGAATGAAAGTTTTGATTTTTAAAGTCACCAAGAGGTCAGAAGCGTAATTTTTTAGTATGAGGGACCAAATTAATATTACAAAAGGGAAAAATTGAGAGAGTTTAAGTTACATATAAAAAGAAACTTTAAAATACATTGGTATAATTGTAAAAGGAATATCATCCCTATCTTTACCATGCCACCCACCCGTCACCATAAAAAATAGAATGGCATGGATGAAGAGTAGAAAACAGAGATCTCCATTCATTCATTTTTCGTCGATTAAAAAACTCTTCACTAAAAAGCCATTCCTTGATTTAGAGAGACGGCTATGAACTGATGGCCGCAAAAGCTTTTGAATCATATAACCTCAGTCAATCTTTCATGGATTAAGCTTGAAGATGGTTTGCCAGATTCTGCGTTCATTACACATTACCACAGCGTCCTCATCATAAAAGTACCGTTAACTAGAATGCATGAATTGATACAAAATTCGTAGGCTTACCTAGTGAATCAGGTAATTTGAATTTTGTCAAACAAATTTATGACCTTCACCCAAAAGAGTACTAAGGGCTAAAATTACATGATGTCTTAATGATGCAGTGAACAAAGATTTAAGGGTAAAGCAAAATTAAAGCTTTTCATAATTGTCTTCAAGCTTTAGGTCCACCCACCTTGATGATAAGGAGTCATGTGTGTTTAATTCTCCTGAGTTTTACATATTTTCCACAGCTCTTAGGAGGCAAGAGTATTTTAGTCTCTTTAGTAATTGCAGTAAATTTTCAGTAATTTTGTTTCTCGAGTCGTTAGTAATTATGTATTCATGTTAGATTTCGTTAATATGAGGCTAGTTAATTTGGGAAACTTGTGGTATTATCTAGTTATGTTTAGCATAGGAAAAGGGAAATCCATCATTAATAGGATTCTGTTTGTTTGGGGAGTTTTACGGCTTATAAATAGTATTTTACGTAAGTTGTTTTAGAGGTGAGATGGATCAATAAACAGTTAAGTTATCGTTTATTAGTTTGTATCCTCTTCTCTCTCAAGCTCCTTTAGATCCCTTATTCTCTGATGTTCCCCTTGTTTACTGTTCACAGCCCCGAAACAGCCTAGATTCTCTTCATTCTTCTGCTAGCGTTATTAGGCAAGCCATTCCAATCTTTTCCTACATCAACTTGCCTCCTGTTTGTGTACTTAATATGCTTATTAAAGTTCTATGGCCTGCTAATATGTTGGTCGTTTGTAACGAAAATATGTTGGTCATTTGTGACATCAGGGTGCAGACTGGTTTTGTGCAAACTTCAGTTGTTGTACCTTGATTTTCAGTCACACATTCTAGTCACATACGAGTACTAGTATATTTCGATCTTTTTTGTATTACTTTTTCTTATTGAAATAATTTTTTCCTAGTAGAAGAATGGTGAAACCTTAAGAAATTGCCTAAAAGTGTCCACTTCATGACCAGATACATTTATTTTCAAGTTAGTCATCACATACGTATATGGTTGTATGGAAGATATCATATTTTAATTCACGTACTATTTATAAAAATGAAATCAGATGTGAGAATTAGTAGCTAGGGTGACAGTGAGTTGATTAAAAGGCAAGTTTGTGTTCTTCTTGAAGCTTGATATTGCTGTTAAGGTATGTAATAATCTGAAATGGCACTAACCATACTATACTTATCTCGAGAGCCATAACTGAGTTTGAGATGGGTCTTGATGCAAATTCAAGTCCTATGCAATGAACCTATAAACAGTAGGTATTTTTTGAACATACATAGCTGTCAAGGGTAATATTGGATGGTGATTTTTATTTTCATATATGCATTTATTCAGATATGACATTTAGTATAAAATTTAAATCTCAATAATAAGTTGCTCAAACTTATATATTCTAAGGAGGCGTTTGTTATAGGGGTTTCCACATAGGAATGGTATCAGCTATAATGATACCCGTATATTTTGTTTGCTTAACATCAATTGTATTAATACAATGGGTATGAATCCCCTCACACTCTGATTATCTGATTTTTAGGTATCTATCAAGCTCATTCTAGCCCAATTCTCATTTTCATTTTTAAAAAAAGGGAAAAAAACAAAAATTAGGAAGAAAATTCAGTCCTCCTCTCTCCTCACGCTCTATCTCTTCCCCAACCCCTGCTGTCTCTCTCTCTCTCTCTACGCTGTAAAATTCCTCATCTAATTCCGCACCCTGCCAATATGGTTCTTCCCCCTCTTTCCTTGCCCCTCCATCTCTCCACTGACTTTCAGTTAAGGTTTTTCTTTTCATCAACCAATGGCTTCCATGCCTATGTATGGGGTAACTCTTCAGCGGTAAAATTTCTGCATAAACTGTTGAATCATGGAGGGTTTGGAAAATTTTCACAAAATTATGTGGTGATTTTTGAGGAGTGGGAAAATTGCCATTGATTAAGATGATTTGTCCATTATATGGTTAGAGTTAGGTAATATAGAATCAGAAACGGGTTCTAACTTAAAAAATATGATGTCAGAGACGTGATTGACCAGGAACTGTGACCAGAATGTTTGTTCCCGATCGAAGGTGGCTGCCGGCGGTAGCAGGGGTTGCCACTCACCAGTGATGCCTCAGTGAAGTTAAGGTCTGTTTCCTAAAAAAGTAGAGGAGAAAAAAAATAAAAAGGAAAAAAAAGGGAAAAAAATGGAAAGAAAATAAAAATCTAAACCTATACCTGAATCTAATTTACCAAACACTCTATGGTTTTGACAAAAACCCATCATATTCATAGTGATTGTGATAGTAGGATTTTAACCAAATATATGCTAAATATGATTTTACTAATACTTAAACACAAAACACAATCAGTGTTTGGTTGATTAAGCTCAACACAAGCTGAGCACTTGGGGAGTGGGACTTGGTAAACCACTTTGGTAGCCCAAAGCTTGAAATAGATTCGCCTTGAATTGAGTTAAATGATTTCCTCAAGTTTGGCTCAACTAACTACCCAATTTGCTGTAATAACGTTCTTGCGTACCTGGTTAAATAGCTTTCTTGAGAATTGCACTTCAGTTGATATTCTTCCATCTTAAGCAGTGATGGAGTGGTTTGTTTGGGAGAGGTAGGTGTATCTTGAAGGTGATTGGTGCAATACAGTTCTTCTATGTCTTTGTTCCTCTTCTTTGGTTGGCAATTGTTACAAGTAAAAAGAAGAATTTACTTGGTGGCTGGATGGGCCATCTGTTTTCGGGTGCCTCTCTCAGCACCCTCATTATGGGACCACCAACCACTAATAACTCAATTGGTTTCGCCATTTCTTGACATTCATAAACTTGAGATACCGTTCTCACTTCCAGACAATTTTTTATTTTGTATTAATAGGGCCCAATGGAGAATATGGATGCCTGCATATTTTGTTGGTTTTTCTTCTGAAGAAGTGAATTTGTTATGTTTCTTTACAGGCTGAAGGTTCTCATGATCCATCATCAATATCAGGCACTGCTTCTGCTTTAGAACAAAGAGATGAACTGTATGATCCTTTGGCTACACCGGGTGTTGACAAGTAAATTCCTTATTTGCAATTTCTTTCCAATTAAACTTGTATTCTCTTTCTTCGTTTATGTCCATCTTTTCTGTGGTCCGTTTACTTAGAACGGTGAATTTTGGAATTAGGTTGAATGCTGCCTACCTTGCTGTTCATGGAAGTGCCATTTTAGGCCGGCCTTTGTGGCAGAGGACATCCTCGCTTGCACAGCAAACTTAACTCTGAATATGCAGACGTCAAACACAAAACATCCCAGTTTTGTGTTGTCATTTGACTAAATTGTACGTGAGGATTCTATAGTCAAAAAATGAGAAATCTTACATCTAGTGTGCTGCAATTATTAAGTCTACTATTGGAATGCAATATAATTGGCTTGCCACTTTTTTCTCCTTCCGCGTTTGATTACATTTTTACTGAAAATTCTTTTTCCTACTAGCGAATTTGTTTCATGGCTTAGAAACTTTGAATTTAAATTGAGCAAACGGTCGTATGGGTAACTAAATATTTCCTTGTTGCTAATGGTCACTTGACTTTTTTTGTTGTCTAAAATGGTCACTTACCTCTTAAAATCATCGAGAATGTATATCCTGTCATTACACACATTAAAATGGGGGCTATGCTAGAGTATGTGAATGGTACATGAGTTTTGTAAGGGTAAAAACATTATTTAAAAAAAAAAATAAAAAAATAACACGTCTTCTTCTAGATTTTTTTTTTTCTTTAATTCCTTTTGATTTTATTTTTTTATTTTGTCAAATCATATTGTACAATTCATATGCCAAAATAATCTCTTAAACCCACCATCTTTTCACCCGAACCCCCCACCCTTCCCCCCTGCCCCACCCAAAAAAAAAAAAAAAAGAAAAAAAGATTTTCAAGTTTCGACCTCTTCTTCGTGGGGTTGAGCCAAGAGTGGTGGGTGGCGACTACCACCTAGAGTTGAATTTGGGGAAAATTTGGTTTTCTTTAATTTTTTTGTTTTTTTTTTTTTTTTTTTGGGGGGAGGAAGGAGGGATTTAGTATCTATTCGTGTTTGTTAAACTTGTAATGTTAGTCTTGCTTTATATCCTTGTGACTCATAACACCTATATATTTTGAAAAACTACATTAAATCCCTATGTACTTCGGACCAAGTGGTAAAATAGATGAAAATCATTCAAACTAGGGGAAATCATTCAAACTAACCATATTTGAATTACATGTGTGTCATGTGCAATTATTTAGCAAAAAAAAAAATTTTCCCTAAAAAAAATATAATTTTTCATGTCCAAAATGCCCCTAATAAACCAACAATTATTTTTTCCCAATTTTCTTTCTTGAGTTTTAATGCCATATTAGGTATTATTGAAAACAATAGGGGTCAAACCAGTTTGAAATGTCATTTTCTTCTTTTCTGTTAACTAGCTACAGATTGCAATGGTGGTGGTTCTTGTACTAGTTGCGGCGCCATCGAAAAATTTTCCATTGGCAAATATGAACCAAAATTATACCTATGGACTTGGAGTTGAGCATAGATCTGGAATCCAAGGTTCAATTTGGCCAAAACACAATGATGGTGGTTCTCATACCAGTGGTGGCGCCACCATGCTTCATACAACGAACTAAGTCTTATTCCCACTAAACAGGGCCAGCTATATGAATTCTGTTATACCATTACGCTCTGTCATGAACCATATCCTCCTTAATTTAAAGATGGTCTATATTTTTCTTACGAATTACCCACTAAGTCTTTTTTAGTCTTCTCCTACCCCTCTTATGTTGACACTTTCTAAAATATACTTGTCTAATATACACATCTACTGGTTATCTTAGTACATGACGTAAGCATCTTAAGTGTGTTTCTCTCATCTTCTCATCGATAGGTGCTACTCCAATCTTATTCAAATCGAATATGCTCATTGGGTATCTTATCAATCCTAGTATACCCACACATCCATATTAATATCTGTATTTCTGCTGCTCTCATTTTTTACTCAAATATGTAATTCACTACACAACATTTAGACCCATAAAATATCGTTGGCCTAATGGCCATTCTATAAAATTTACACTTAAGTCTTAAAGGAATTTTGCAATCGCATAATATTTTCGATGCCATTCTCCATTTCTTCTAACCTGTATTCAATGTGTAATATCTCGATATATACCATCATCACTCTAAAGAACTTAACCTAAATATTTTCACTTATGGGTATCTCTTAATCTCCGATTCTAACCCCTATTCTATTCCTACGTGTATTCTTCCTAGACTTAAATTTCATATATTCTGTTTTTGATCTACTAAATCTAAAACTTTTTGACTCAAGTGCCTCTCTCTAGACTTCAAATTTGTCATTAACCCCTTTTTTCGTCTCATCTATTAAAACAATGTTATTTGCATACAATATACACCACACGGTATTTTCTCCCGTATGTGTCTTGTAAGTTCATCTATGACCAATGCAAACAAATACGGGCTTAAAAATGAACCTTGGTATAAACCTATATTTATAGAACTCTTGCGTCAACCTTTCTGGTGTCGTCACACTTGTAACTATGTCCGTATACGTCTCCTTTATTGATTCTCTATATGCTACTCTGACTTCTCTTTTTTCTAAAACTCTCCACATAACTTCTCTAGGGACTCTATTGTATGCCCTTTCAAGATCAATAGAATCATGTACAAATCCTTTTCTTTATCATAGTATCTCTTGGTAAGTCTGTTTAAAAGATTTATGGTTTCAGTAGTCGATCTCCTTGACATGAAACCAAATCAGTTATCTGATATCTTAGTTTCGTTTCTTAACATTCTTTCTATCACCCTCTCCCAAAGTTTCATTGTATGGCCATTAACTTAATATCTCTGTAATTCACATAATTTTGTATATCCCTTTATTTTTGTATATGGATATGGGAGTACGTTTTCTTCTATTACCCAAGTAAGATTCAATGTTGAGTGGATTTTTATAGAACTAAATAACAAATGAATTTAAATAAACCAAACAAATAAGGATTGAATGAAGTAATAAAAAGGTCTAGATGTTCAATTGACACTTGTCAATCCATTTGAGTATCTTTCTGGAGTCTCTCTTGGTTTGGATTTTAGATGTTAGGGAGTTTTTCTTATTATATCTACACATTTCCATCAAAATCATACAAATCTATTAAGCCAAACCAAAGTATTATATTGTTGCTAGATTTATACATGCAAGTGCAGGTATCGTTACAAGTAATACAATGATAAGTAGAAATTGTTCTCACGAGAACGTTTTCTTAAATTTACTCTAAGTACTAAAATTAGAACAACCTAATTTTATTCAAAACAATAATTGTTGATCAGATTTCATAAAACTAACACAATTAGTTTAAATAAACAGAACAATTAAAGATTAAATCAAGTAATGAAAAGACCTAGGTTCAATTGTTCACTTGTCAATCCATTTGCATATCTTGTATCTTTTTCTCTCTTGATTATGATTTTGGATTATTAATCTAGGGTTTATTACAATCACACATTTCTCACAGAATCGTGCAGTTCTATTAATTTGAACCAACTCACTATTTGTCTATGCGAATTCGGGTTAAGATTAATTCATTTAGAACCAACCCTAACTTGATTACCTAGGGCAAATAGGTAAATGTCTATCCTTATACACTAACCAGTCCATTTAATTGATGAATTAACTAAACCTAAGCTATTCAAACCTAGCCTAACCCTAATCTTTCTTCGTCAAGCTCTAACTAGGGTTTACAATTAAATTTGGAAGGTAATCAATCAACTAGAAGCATTAAACAAGATTTGAATAAATAATCATACAAGTCAAAAATCAAAGATAGATTAACAAAACCCAATATCCAAACTTCATGACAAGCCTCTTGTTGATACCCTAGAACTAGATTATTTTATAACTAAATGAAAATAAACAACCAAAAGAGTTTTTATAATCAATTCTATGACAAGGAAACAAAGGGATAGAAATAGAAGAAGAACAAAACTATGTCATGACTTTCGTTCTTCGGTCTTCTTCTTGATCTTGGAACTTCTTCGATAAAGGATTTTTTGTGTGTAAAAATCACCTAATGCACTCTATGTTATGTTAAAAATGCCCTAGATCACTTATTTATAGAATTTCCTTGCGACGTACAAAATTTTAGGTCGAAATAAGCCCCCGAGAGTCCTAAACTCTAAAACAAGTTTCTGGCCAAAGTGTGGGTGCGCCTCATAGCCCTATGCAGACATTAATGGCTGGGCATTGCTCATAGCCCTTTGGAAGTAGCTATGCCCCGCTTGGTATGGGGTTGCCTTATTTTTGCTCCGCTCGTTTGACCCTCGAAACATTCCAAACCTGCAAAAAACATTTAAATACATGAGTGAATGTAATTAAACAATATAACACACAAATCAACATTTATGAACAAAAACCCTAAAATTACAAAAATACCCCTGCTAACGCACACAACACCTTGGACCCAGTTAAAATCCATGCTAGAATGCATACAAATGACTATTTTTTAAAGAGTAACATGTTTTCTATGTGAGTTGAGTTGGGATCAATGCTTTATAGAAGAATCCTAATTCGACTACCCAGGCAAATATGTATATGTCTATCCTATTTATGAATCAATTTATTCAACTAAGCAAATAAATCAAACAAAGGTTATTCAAATCTTTGTTTAACCCTAAATCCCTAGTCCATCAATCTAGATTTACAAAATAGTCCAATTGACGGCCATTTGCCTGAAAGCATTAAATTAGGATTGAATAAATAATTCATTCATTCCAAATCAAAGAGAAAATAACAAACTCAATATCCAAACTTCACGAAAAAAATCAATTGAACCCTAGATGAATAATTTAGTTAATACTCCATCTGTCTCATAAAGATTGTTGTGTTTCAGGTGTAGTACTTTTTATTCACAATGCTTACCTTCTGCTTGATTTATTTTTCCAATTTTGCCATCCTCAAAGTCATTTTCAAACTACAGAATATGTGGCTTGTATTGATCAGGGAGACAAAAAGGACTAGTGGAGGTTAAATCTATCTCCAAGAAAGTCCAACTATGTCCATGCGTGAATTGAACGTGTTACACCACATGTCTAAATGTGTGTATCTCAGGCAAGACATGAACGGCTTGTCCACAAGAAGAAATTCAAGGGGCCCATTAATAAATGAAAAAAATAAGGGAGTCTTGGAGGGTAAATATTGAAACTAGAGAATTTTTCTTTTTTCATTTTGGGTATGTGACATCAATTTTGGGATAGACTAAAAAGGAAAGTATGATAAGTTCAACGGGACAAAGGGAGTACTAAAATAAAAATAAACAACAATCAAAGTTTTTAAAACTATTTCCATGACAAGAATACAAAGAGAGAGAGAGGAAAAGAATAAACACCGATTCACTTCTCTGATTTTCCTCTTGATTCTTACTCTTCTTAAGGTGGCGGCTTTGCTTATGTCATTTTTTCTATGCTAAACTACAATAATAAAACTAATGTGTGGAGAAATACCCTAGGAACCCTATTTATAAAACACATGGGTTATTTAATTGCTTTATATTGAAAATGGTTCATATGGGCTTGAAACAAAGGTCCAAAGTTATTAAACTTATAAAAAGCCCCATTCAAGAAATCAATGCAGTGCCCCATTTAGGAAATCAATCATTTCATTTCTTTGGAACACAACATTATGCTGCTTTGGTTCTGAATTTTCTAAAATATAGAGAAGAACGTTGCGGCACTAGATCTCAATATAATTTAGAATGTTGTGGAACCAAGAACAACTCCCTAAAAATCTTCGTTTTGTGTACCCCGATTGACTCCAGAACCATCTCAAACCTACAAAACACATTTAAACACATTACTAAATGCACTTGAACACAATAAACACATAAACTAACACTTACTACTAAAAACCCTAAAAAAAATAAAACTCTAACATTTTGCATGAAAAAACCCCAAAACTCAGGTCACATAAAACCTAACTATAAAACATATAAATAACTCTCTTTAGGAGAGTTAACACCTCTCAATAAGATTTTAGAATAGATTAGATATGATAGCCCAAATAAGAAAGATTTACTTAATATGTTTTAATTGTATTAATTTTTCTATATTTGACCTTAAATCTAGATTTTGGAAACTTCAAATTTTAGAAGACAACAACCATAAAGCTGTTTGTACGAATGTCATGCCATTGATCATTATGAACGGAATGTCATGCCATTTGGTTTAAAATGTACTTTCCCAATTAAAAATATTATGAATGACATATTTTCATCATATCAATTTATCATGCTCTATATATATGACATATTAATCTTTTCAAATTCATTAGATCATCATTTTAAACACTGCAATATCATTATCAAAATTATTGTAAAAAATGGTTTAGTTATCTCTGACGAAAAGATACAATTATTTCAAACTAATTCATTTTCTAGTATATGAACTAGAAAATGGTCAAATTATTGATACCTATATCTAGAAGTACAAAATTTGTAGACAACATTCCTGATGAAATAAAAGATAAAAAAACAACCAAAAAGATTTCTAGGAAGCTTAAATTACATTGCAGAAAATTATAAGAATCTATACCTTTGATAGTAAATAAGAGATGACATATTAAAAAACTTATCCACCTTCATGGTCCCAAACTCACACTGAATCTGTACGAAAAGATGTAATTGATAAGGTTCTTACCATGGGAAAGTTTAGCAAATCCATCAAAGTATAAATGTATAGAAACTGGTAATTCTAATATAGGTTTTAGATGAATTCTTAAGAAAATCAACACTATGTCTAAAAAAACAGGAATTAATTAGATTTACTTTAGGACTCTAGAAACCTTCCCAACAAAATTGTTCAACAATTAAAAATGGAAATCTCAAGCATTGTTTTCCGCATTTCCAAGTTTCAAGAGCATTTGTTAAATAAAAAATTTTACTCAAAATTGATTGTACTGGTGCCAAACAAGTGTTAATCTACAACAAAATGTAAAAAATATTACCTAAAAATAAAATTTTTCACATAGGTAAGCTATATTATTAGTTTTTGATTTTGATATCAAGTTCAAATTCTTTGCATGGATTTTCTTATTCATGAGTTCTTACAAGGATAAGTGAATATTATAGGAAAAATGACTTACTTAGCCATTTCGGCCAAGAATGAGACTCAGGCAGAGGACAAGGTTGAGTAGGATTTTGAATTTGATCCATTAAGTCAAGAACCAATTTGTATTTTCTTAGATAGTGAATAAGCCTGTTGTGTTTAAACCACTGGATTCTATAATAGCTTTATAGTATTCTATTTTTGGATTGCATTCATTACAATTATTAATACTTCGTTTTAATATTTCTTTGTCATCTTCATCTGAATTTGAACTATAATCATCACTTTTTATTTCAGAAGGACATTCTAAATTATCATTTTCTAGACTTTGTATTAAGTTTTGTTTGATTTCATTATCTACTTCTAACCTATTGATTTTACTTAAATAATTTCATTAATAGCTATCTTTGTTTTACGCTTATTTGCATAAAGACCTAACTTTCCACATTTTCTACAAGAACATTTTTGTTTATCATTTCATTCCTATAAATTTAACTTTTATTTTTGTATGTTGGATAAGATCTTTTAAAAGGTTTTTGTCTCCTAGGATGTGATAATATATTTAGATGTAGTATGCTTTCTATATTTTTGAGGTGGAAGTCTTTCCAGTGGTGAAGCATAAGAAAATCATTTACAAAAGTCACATAATTCAGTTTTTTGTTTTTAATGTTCTATTTGAGTTTTTAATTTGATTCATTGCACAATTTGAATCCTTCATAAACACATATTGATATTAAATCACCATAAGTAATTTGACTCTAGGTTTTATTAAATCTATCATTTTGATTCCTTATAGTGGATTTAACTCTTTTAACGGGAAGATTTGGTAATCCAGACAAAAAATTTTCTTTCCAAAACTCAAATTGAGCATATTTCCTTTTGATGATGACTTTGGACAGGAAATGTCCTTGTAATAGTGTATACTTCATGAATATGATCATAATAATAGCACATACTAAGCTAAAAATAACATTTTCTGAATGAGTAACTTAATTGCACCGAGGAACTTGATTCTTGTTTTACTAGTGTGTCTACCATTTGGCGAGAGGTAAATATTTATTCTTATTGATTATAGGTTAAAATATCTTCTCAGCATCCTTGTAATTGACCCAAAAATCCTTAAACACATATTCTTGCAGCAATTAAATCAAAAAGTACGTTCTAATTTAAAAACTTGAGTACACATTTGCATGTTGGTTAGAATATTTGAAATGTTGTATTCATTATATCTGTCAATATTCCATTTATATATTGTGCTATTTTGACAACTATTTTGAAAATAACCTCTTTCTTCTAATAGAATTTCTTGTAGGGTTGGTTTAGGATAAGAAAACCGACTCTTTGGATTAGTTTAGTTTAAATTGAGAATGTCTATTTGTGAATCTTTACGTCTTTGCATCTTATTTATTTATAAAGTATCATCAATCTTCATGTTTGATCTCTTATCTATTATTTCTTCTGTACTAAAATCTTTATCCTTCTCATTTTTTTTTTTGAGACAAAATGCGGACATCTAGTGCAATATCTTTCAGTTTTTGTGTAATAATTTTAAACTCTTTCTCTATTTTTGGTACCAAAGGCATCTTTTAGCAAATTTTTAATTCTTTGAATTAAAAATGGCTGGGGTATGCTTTTGTGGTCAATTTTTGAAGTATAATAGAGGATAGAATTAATTGTAACCTATTTTCAATTGATAGAATTAATTGTAACCTATTTTTAATACTATTAAATTGAATTGATTAAATTAAGATAGTGAGATTGTTTTGTTTAGCAATTTAGATACGTCAACTTTATCTGCTTTTACAAAAAGAACGGGTTTAGTTTTATTAGTCTTTGTTTCTAATTTTAGAGGTTGGATTGGAGGATGGATAGATTTGAGTAGATGATTGTTAGTTTTTTCCAAGATCATATTAGTTTCTTCCGAAACACGTAAACCTAATAACTTTTCAAAAAATTGTGCTTTTTCTCTGGGTAAAACGAGCTACAAAAGAGGTAATAGTTTGAGTTTGATAATATAATCATAATATTCAGTTTAAAATTATTGTTGTTGCATTTTTTAAAATCTTTGGAAAAATCATGTTCGGAATTCTTTATACTAGTTTTTTGTTGAAAATAGCGGAACAAATTTTACCAACGGATTTCAGATCTATAGTTTCTTGAAAAACTGTATTAATTGAGAAATTCATTTAAGATCCAAGATTAAACATCATCTTTTTTAAAAGCATGTGGAAAAGAAAATTCATGGAATCCTTTAAAAAGAGGTATCATTGGCTTGGATAGATATGAAAAGGAAACATCTAGATGTGTTTTTCACAAGAATGTTAGAGGTAGATAACCCAAGGATTTTGTAAATCTTATTTCAACATTACCTTCTTCATTTTATATATTTTTTTTCAATGTTCCCATTTAATAATTGAGTAGGCTTAGAAACTCTTTCTAGCTCCATATATCAGGTAGATTAACTTTATCCCAATTAATTAACTTTATCAATTTTAAGTTAGACCTATTACGATTTGTTTCAATTAAAGTTGTTTTATGACCTAACTATAGTATTTGGCACCTGAACTTGTTGTGTTCATAACCTTAAAATAGATTCTATATGTATATTAATATTTTCATATCTTTTTTCCATATCATAACCTTTAGTTTGAATACTCAAGACAGGAAGTCTTCTAAATTTTTATCTATTAAGGAAATAGAGAAACTCAGAAAACTACTGAAATAGATCAAATCATTGCAAAGGCTCATCTCAACTAAACCTATCAAGGAATCATGGAATTTGGTATGCCTACAATCTCTAAGTGTGACTCACACATAAGAATCTATGCTTTCTCTATTGAGAGGTTGAATAGCAACTTCAATTAAACCAAAATGTAGATAATTAAATGATTGTCATTTGAGTTCCTACAAATTTACTAGATTTAATAGCTTTACTTCATCAAATGTATGTTGAATAGGAATAGTTCTTTCTAGAATTCTTAATTGAATATTTTATCTTTAAATAAAATGACCGAATTTTAGATATCATTTGATAGAATTTTAGGTGAATGCCAATTGTGCAACGCTTGCTCTATTTGAGAAAACTTACTAAGTTCAAAACTTTAGTAAACTTATGAACCTTATTATTTGAATATGAAGGTGCAAACAATTTAGACAAAATGTAAAGATAACCACCTAGTTAAATGATTGATTACATTCTTTATTTCATTTGGTGAAGATAAAATAATAGCTTTCTTGTTACAAGTTAAATTCAAAAACTAAAAGAGTATGCATCTATATTATCTAATAATGGAAAGATATGTATGAGTGCCAACAAATTTACCGAGGCAAGGGTATGAATTTTTTAGTGGCAAAGAAAATAATAGCTCACCAACCCAACAAAGACCAAACATAGGTTGGGTATCGTACCATAGATCAATCATCATGAATTCATAGAGATTATATTCTTTCATCTAAAGTGTCTAGGTATAACATAAAATTGAATTCTAAGTCCATTAAAGGACATATATAGTCTATCCTTTATCCAAAAATGTGGCTTTGATATAAGAACACTGTAGGAGTATAATAAATAAAATTAAAAAAAAAAGAAAGAAAAGAAGACTTACTAGGTTAAACGAGTCGAGAAGATTTGTTGGTATTCTTTTCTTGGTGCAAAAGTAAAAATGATTTGAAGATGAAGTAGGAATGGGAGTAACATATAACGAGAGTAGGGTGAGTATAGAAAAGATAGATACTTATTATTGAAATTTTTTTGAAATAGCCCTTATTTGTAGATAGAGAATTGTGTGCTTATAACATTTAGTAAGTCATCCTAAAACTTTTATTGATTATCCTAAAGTAAATAATCAATAAGGAAAGAGAAAGAGAAGAAAAACTAGCTATAGTTGCTTCCTCCATCCTCCTTCTTGAAGATTTTCACTATCCCTTTGGAAGATTGATTGCGTTGTCTAATGGTTATGGCTACCCCACTCTCTAAACTCAAGTTAATTTACGGTATTTTATCTAACTACCTGTGTTATCTTATATTTAGAATGACCTAATACATATATTTATATAGGTATCTGGGGCTTCAAGAACTCACAGGCCGAAAATACCCCCCACAACCACTTAAACTCGTGAAACTCAAATTTTGGCATGTTGCAGCCCATTTTTGGATGCCTTTCCCAGCTCCCGGGCATGGGTGCACCTAGTAGGCAGTCCCTGGGCACCCCTCCTAGCCTCTAGGAGTGGGTGCGCCCACAACTCAACGTTTCGGGTCCCAATTTCACTCTATTTTGCTCGGTTTCATCTGTTGAACCTCCGATTGATCCCAAACCTATAAAAATACAATAAAACACATAAATAAGTGTAATAAATATTAAAAACACATAAACTAGATATTTTTTACAAAAATCCTAAATGACTAAAACACCCTTGCTTATGAAACAACCACACCTTGGAAACCGACTAAAACCCAAGCTAAAATGTATGAAAATAACTATCTTTTATAGAGTTAAAAATTGTGATCTGATTCCACTTGAACTTAAGAAAAACCCTGATCACAACACTGCTTAAAGTTAAATAAAATTCCAAAAGCCTGTACTTCAAGAGATGTTTTAGTGCAAAGGAAAGAAGAATAACCAAAGATAACTAAGCCATTCATGCGACGACTAATGTCACCACAACTAGTAGATCTCGAGTTACCTAGGGACGATCCTTCCGCATTAGACTTGACAATGGCCACATGCGGGGGAGTGGAACAAAGATAACTGAGCCATCCATGCGACGACTAATGCCACCACAAGTAGTAGATCTCGGGTTACCTAGGGATGATCCATCTGCATTAGACTTGACAATGGCCGCATGCGGGGGAATGGACCAAGAAACCAGCCTTGGTATTCTTCTCACAGGAGGAACTACCTTGACTATAAATACCTAATGAGGAAAAATCAACATTCTAGCTTACAAATATCCGGTAGAGAATCAGCCAATGATATCGCAAGTGGTAGCATTGAGATACATTGAACCGTCTTAAAGTTTAGACCAGATTTGAGCAATGAGGTTGCTGCATTTTGTGGGATTACTATTGGATGCTTTGCAATAATGTCCATGATGAGTTGATTTGTTTGATGTACTACTTGCAACATCGAAACATGTATTGATTGATAGAGAGTCGAATTACATGCCTTCCAAATTCCTTAGCAAATTAAAACTAGAACAAGAGAGATAATTTTAGCCAAGGTAGGATCCATTGTTGCGCCTATCTAGCAGCCCTGTAACCATTTTAATAATGATGCACCTATGAAGGATGATAGATCCATCCTATTTGCATAATGAGACTAGATAGAAACTCCAAAAAGGCAATCATTGAAAACGTGATTTAAGGTCTTGATTGAATGACAAAATTGGCATTTGGAAATCAAATGGAAACCCATACCATTAACACATCAAGAAAAGGCACATCTAGATTAGAAAATCATTCAGAAGTCGCCATATAAAAATTGATATCTTGATTGCAATCGTCTTGCTCCAAATATAAGTGTCAAAAACTAATGTTGAGTGATGGTTCCTCACACAATTGTAAGCAGAAAATACCGAGAAGACTTCTTTTGGAATAGGCTAACATATGGTCTCATACAATTCAAATTTATTACCACCTCTGTCCCAATATATTTATCACATTTGATTTTTTTTGGTCAACGAGTTAAGTTTTCAAGGCTCAATCTTTTGTGGATTTTTAAATTTTTTTTTATAAATTTCAAGTTTCATGCCATAATACCTTATATAAATTTCATTTTTTGTTGAAAAATTTCATAAAAAATCAAATAAATCTATATGAATTCTTGATTTCAAAATTGATCTAGTTGACTAGAAAAGTCAAACTGTAACAAAATATGTGGGATGGAGTGAGTATTTATTACAAGTTTGAACTTAAATTTGGATTTTAGCAAATTCAAATTCAAAATATATAGAACTGCTTTTTATTACCCATTTTAATCATTATAAATAGAATGTCATACCATTTGGTTTAAAAAGGGTAATTCATCATAAACCCACTTGTGCTATGCCCATATAACCCATAACCCTATGTGTTCTGAAAACATACCTCAAGCCCATATATAGTTTTGAAGCTTCCTTGAATAGTAAAATGTTTGGTAATCATCCAAATGATGGACTTTGACATACATTTGTGGCCTATGCGAGTGTTTAACAAAAAGTATCATTTTTCCTCCAAAAAGCTTACCTTGTATGATCAAAATTCCCTTTGTTTCCATATTCCTTTAAAAAAAAAAACCACCACCACCACCTTCATCTTCAATCTCCACCACCCTCTACCACCACTAGCCCGCCTTTTCTTCTCCAGGCCTCAACCGCCCTCTTCCTTTCCTTTTCCCCTTCCCCCTCTCTTCCTGTTCCTCTTTCTCTCTCCTTGCAACTCTTTCCCCTCCACCATCACCATATTCAACCACCACCCTACCCTTATTTCTCCTACTCCTTACTTGTGCAAATTGGTGATTTATGGAGCTAGGTACTTTTTGTGAGTTTGAAGAAAAATTAGGCTTGACTAGTGACTATGGTAGGTGTCCAGATGTTAATAGACAATTGTCATGAAAGTGAACATTTTCAGAAATTTTTAAGAAACAAAGAAAGTTGTAGTTCAAAGGAAACATAAAGCATGGTTTGGAATAGAAAAAAAGAAAAACAATAAAGGCATGTGGATAAAAGGAGGAAAGCATGGAGTTTGTTGGCACAAGAAGAAGGAATTTTTAGCTCAGCAGTTAGTTAGAATAGCTTCTAGATTATGATGAGTTGTCCTTTATTTCTGTTTTGTAGTACAATTCAACTAATGATTTCAGCTTTATAATTAGGAACAGAGAAAAGAGAGATGGATTTGGCTTTATATTTCTTGGAAAGAAATTTTGCTTATTCGAGCTCTCTCTCTCTCTCTATATCTCTCTTTCTTTCTGATATATGAAATATCTAGTTATAAAATTTAGTGCAATCACCTAGTCCAACTACTAACTAGATAATGCACCATAAGTGTACGGGGTCAAATAGTATATAGCAAAAGTAGGGGTCGAACACATAAGGATTGGTTTAGCAAGTACCGATTCTTTGTCTTGAACACTATTTGAAGAATTGATAACGGTAGAAAGAGTTAACTAAATTAGAATTAAAGACTTTAATTTGTGCAAACAATAGATTAGGCTTAGACTAGCCAATTCCCGACTTTGATTAATTCATTCAGTTAATTGATTCAAATAAACACATTAGAGGTCAATTCTCATTATTAACCTAATCCCGATTCTTCGCATCATTAGGTCATTTAATTTAATTAGTATAAATGAGTATTCCTCTTAATTACCACCTAGAACTAGTCAAATTGACCATTCATCTTGTAAAGTTCTAGTAACCAACTAGATAATTTAGTCTATTACGATCATAAATTAAACCTAGACCAATTACTAATTAAGTCTAAAATGGAGATTCAACTTTCATTTCTTGCCTCGATTTACCGTTCAATCAATTAAGGGAGCGATCAATTCCCTTAATTATCCTTCTAGTTCAATTAGAATTATCTAATTAACAATTTGGCCATTTAATTTAACAAATCAATCATCACCCAATAGAATTGGCTTCATCCAACCTTAACCTATACTATTTATAACTTGAATGAAAATATAAACAAATCTAGGAAAATATAAACATGAATAAAAATCTAAGCCTTTCTAAGCAATCAAAGGATCCAACAAAAACCTGAAAAAAATCTGAGTCCAGGCTTGAAACTAATGACAAAAGCACTAAAAGACCTTTGAACTCTCTTCAAAAACCAACTAACAACTTCAAAAGAATCACCCTAGATAAATTTCAATCATATAGGGAGAAAGGACTATGCTACAAATGTAAAGAGCCTTATACATTTCGACAATGTCTTAAGAATGCCCACCTCAACTTCATACTTGTAGATGAAAGAGATGAAGTAGTTGAAGAAAGAGAGGAGAATGTTCTGCGATTCCACAGATGGCACTAAGTCAAAAATAGAGGTGGAGGTATCTGCATTTGCGCTCTTTGCATGTGGAAAGGGACAGAAAACCATTAGGATTAGAAGCTTCATTAAAAGTAGGCTTGTAATAATCCTAATTGACAGTGGTAGCACTCACAATTTCATAGATGGTAGGTTGCAGAAGAACTGAAATGAAAAATGTTAAATACCAAACCTATGATGGTTTCTATGCCAAATGGTAAAAAACTGAAGTCTACAAGATTTTTTGCTCCAGTTATATGGAGAATGGTTGGATATGAATTCCAATACCCCATTAGAACCTTACAGCTAGGGGAAAGTGATATAATTCTTGGGTGGTTGAGAAAGTATAGACCTATGAAAATATATTTCAAATAGTTCAATATGACATTTATGAAGAAAGGTGACAAAGTGGAGTTAAATGGAGAAGAAAGTGAAGTTCAGTTGAAGTTCAATTGAAGTTAAATAAGGTAATGAGGTAGAGGACAGGAAACACACTTATGGGATTACTGTACAATTTTATTCAATTACTAAAAAAGAAGAGGAGAAAGAAAGAGTTCCTGAGGAGATAGCTGAGTACTAGTAAGGCAATTTGCTAAAGTGTTTGAAGAATCTAAAGTTTTACCACCTTCTAGGAGTCATGATCATCATATTTCTCTTAAGAATGGTGCCAAACCATTCTATGTGAGGCCTTATAGATGTCCCTATATTCGAAATCAAAAGTGAAGAGGTTGGTGAAAGAAACGCTAAAAAGTAGAATAGTTCAGCCAAACAACAATCCCTTTGCTTCACCTTTGTTGTTAGTCAAAAAGAAGGATGACACTTGGAGATTTTGTCTGGATAACAAACAGTCGAATAACCTCACTGTCAAAGATAAGTTTTCTATACCTTTAATAGATGTACTGATGTGATAATTATAGCCTTCAAAATATGTTTACTAAGTCTTGATACACAGAGATGGTTATCACCAGATAAGGGTGAAGGTTATACGACATATGTATACAAAACAAGATTTTTAAAATCACTAAGGCTTGCATGAATTTAGACTAATACCTTTTAGTTTAACTAATAGACCTGCAACTTTTCAAAATTTGATGAATGAGGTCTTCAAAGATTAGCTAAGGAAATTTGTGCTTGTATTTTATGACATTTTAATTTACAGGCCTAATTTAGAAACACACAAACAACATGTAGCAGCTATATTTAAGTTGCTTAGGGAACATCAACTATTTGCTAAGAAAAGCAGGTGTTCTTTTGTACAACTCAAGTAGAATATTTAGGGCATATAATCACACAAGAAAGAGTGTAGGCTAATCCTAAGAAGATTGAGGGAATGGTGAAATGACCAAAACCAGAAAATGTAAAGCAACTTGAAGAAAAATTGGGACTTACAGGTTACTATAGAAAGTTTGTTAGAAGTTATGCGGATATAACTAAACTTTTCACAAACATGCTAAGGAAGAACAGTTTTTGGTGATCTGTGGGAGCTGAAAATGCTTTTGTAAAGACTAAAACTGGCTATGTGTACTACACCAGTCTTGGAAATGCTGATTTCTAGGGGTGTTCAAACTCAACCCAATCCAATTGAATTTGGGTCTAAATGAGTTGGGTTATCGGTTTTGGGTTACTTGAGTTGAGTTACCTAAGTGTTATTGGGTTCGGTTGGGTTTTATTTTTAAAAACCCAATCCAACCCAACCCAATAAGGTTTAGTTTCATTTTTTTTTTCATTTTTGTCCTAATTATTTTATCTAACTTAAATTTTTTTTCCTTTTCATTCTTAATGTAACATCTTATTTACCATATTGTATATTTTTTTTCCTTTTTATTCTGACCTAAATATTTATTTTTTTTACAAAACATATATTTTAATAGATGATCTTAGAATCATAAAATTTTAATTTTTTTTGTTATTTTGAATTTTTAACCTAAATAACCCGATAACCCAAGTAACTCACCTGACTAATACTTGGGTTGGGTTTACTTAGTTTTCTATATTAGTTGGGTTAGATTGTGAGTTTAATTTCTTGACCTAAAACCCGAAAACTAGTTAACCCGAAAATTCAACCCATGAACTCCCCTACTGATTTCAACGAATCATTCATGGTGGAAACTGATGCCTACTATAGGGAAATTGGTGTAGTGTTGATGCAAAGGAAAAGGCCAATAGCCTCAGGCATTAGGGACAAAGGACCTACGATTGTCTATTTACGAGAAGGAACTTCTTGCTTTGGTCACAATGGTCACAAAATGGAGGCATAATTTCACCATCAGGACTAATTACCGAAGTTTGAAATGCTTATTGGAGCAAAGTATAACCACTTATCTCAGGCAAAAATGGCTAACTAAGTTAATGGGGATCAATTATGATATTCAGTATAAGAAGGGAGTGAAAAACTTCTTATACACATCTGCATTGCATAGGAGAGCTTAGATGTTGTAGAAACCACAGGAATTATTCCAGTATAGGTCTAAGAAGTCATCAAGAAGCTATGAGAATGACGAGAAAGTAGGGGTGTCAATAGGTAGGGTTGTCAGGTTTTCGTGTTATATCATGTGTGACCCATTTCTTATCGTGTCATGTTTGTGTCGTGTTATGTAGGGCCCATTTCTTATTGTGTCGTATTCGTGTTTGACCCGTTCGGGTTCATGTTGTGTTCATGTCTGACCTATTTACTATTGATAGAGAGTATCAATCCATTTGATAAATTATATAACTTGAGATCCAATTGAATTAAAATCTCAAATTTTAATTATTTAATAACTTAAATAATTATTAATACTAACATTGTTAACATAGTAATTTAAAACATATAATTAAAATTATTGATTTTTTTGGATAATATTTAAAATAATTATTATATTTGATTTAATAATCTAATATTAAATATATTATTCATAATCTTAAAGTATACTATATTAAATTTTAATAAAGAAAAATTTCAGCAAAATCTATTCATATAGTAATTTAAGGGGTTATCGTATCAACCCATGGATTGGTTTAACCTGTTTAATTTCGTGTCATAAACGGGTTGACCCAATAATGACCCGATAATTTTCAAGTTGTGTCGTAACTTATTAATTTGTGTCGTATTCATGTTGTATTATCAGGTAGAGTCAGAAATTACCAACCTTATGAGAAAGTACAAAACATGGTCAAAGGGGTGCTGTTAACACCGAACTAGCAACCTGATTATACTTGTTAAAATGGCTTGATGAGACATGAAGGAAAAGTTTTTATAGGCAAGGGAGGAAATATCAGACACAAATTAATTCAACTTGCATGAATAACAATTGAGAGGACATTATGGTGTACATGCTAGTTGTTTAAGGACTAAACAACTAGTTTACTGGCTAGGAATGCACAAGGATATCAAGACTGATGTGTTGAAGTGGATACTTGAAAAAGGTGTAAGGATGAACTTATCCTAGTTTGCTTCAATCATTACCTTTGCCACAACATTTTTTAAGCGATATAACAATGGATTTCATAAAGGGATTACCAAGTTCTGAAGGAAGAAACATACTATTTGGTGATTGTTCTAACAAGTTCACTAAATATGCTCATTTTGTCTCCCTATTACAATCTTTAGTGTTATTTAAGTTGCAAAGTTGTTTTCTGATAACATATTTAAGTTGCATGGATTGCCTCAAAGCATAGTTTTAGATAAGGGCAAAATCTTTACCAACTAGTTTTGGAAGGAATTGTTCTGTTGTTGGGAACTGAATTACAAATGAGTACATCCTATCACCTACAAACTGATGGGCAAAGTGAAAGAATAAATCAAATTCTAGAGATGTACCTGAGATGTATGACTTCTGAGAAGCCAAAGAAGTGGAACCCCTAGTTGGCATTAGCAGAATGGTGGTACAACTCCACCTACCAAATAACTGATCAGATGACACAAACCCTCTCAATTGGCCTTAGGACTATACCTACAAAGTAATATAGCTGCTGGGAGGAATGTATACAAGATAGACAAAAGATAGATAAGATGTGAAGGAGAACATTGCTATGGCTCAAGCAAGGATGAAACACTATATTGATCACAGAAGAGAAATTAAGGGAATTTACAGTGGAAGTTTGGTTGATTTGTGGATATAAACCCCATAGATAATAATTAGTGGTAGCTAAGGGATAATGGAAATTGTCTGCAAGGTATTATGGCCCTTACCAGATTGAAGAAAGGTGGAAAAAACAATTTACAAGCTAAGGTTACTAACTAGATTTAAAATACATCCATTGTTTCATGTATCATTACTCAAATGGAAGGCTGCTCGAGAAGCATTGACCTCTACTTTACTTCCAGTAGTAGATGAAGAAGGAATGTGGAGGATAAAGCCAATGGTATGTCTAACAAGAATGATCAAGAGGAAAAATGCAATAGCTATGCAATAGATGATGTAGTGGTGAAATGCTGAAAATGAGGATGCAACATGGGAGGATGCTGATTTTATTACAGAGAAATATCCAAATTTTAATCCTTGAGAACAAGGATTGTTTCTGGGGAAGGCTTTGTCATGAAAGTGAACATTTGCATAAATTTTTAAGAAACAAAAGAAAAGCATAGTTTAGAGGAAACATAAATACTGGTTTGGAATAGAAGAAAAAACAATGAAGGAACATGGATAGAAGGAGAAAAGTGTGGAGTTTAGCACAAGGAGGAATCTTTCAGCTTAACAGTTCTTTATAATAGTTTCTAGATTATCATGAGTTGTCCTATATTTCTGTTTTGTAGTACAATTTAGTTAATGAGTTCAGTAAAGAGAGGTAGATTTGGCTTTGTCATTTCTCTGGAAAGAAAATTTGCTCATCTGAACTCTTTCTCTCTCTGTAAATTCCTTCACTCTTTATACCTCCTTTGCTATTTCTATTTTCAATCTAAATTCTATAAGCAGTTGATCTCGTTAAATATCGAATACCATTTTGATTCAAAACTCATTTCTTGGATTTATTTACTGTTGTTGTCATTTTGTTTTGCTGGAGAATTATTGGTGAATTGTTCATTAATTGAATTAATTCTAGTTTTTACCATTATAACAATGAATTTCAAAATTGTTTCGGGAGGTTGCAAATTTGGCTGCCAAAATTGATATCAATTTTATGTTGATTTTCAATAATTGAATTGGAGTAAAATGTATTTTATGATCGTATCTTCTTTTAAGTGTGTTTCGAAGCTTCTAAGTCGCAATACTTCTCCATTTTTATTTTTATTTTGGTATTTGGGGGAAAAGATGTCATGTTTTATGATCTCCATCTTGTAATATAAATCCTACTTATTGATAGTTTGTGATGGTGCAAATTAGTTGATCCAAAAGACCACAACAAAAGCATCCACAGTCACCATTGTTAGGAAGAAACCCAATAAATTGACAAAAGTTCAAGACAAATCCCAAAAAAAAAAACACAATAACAAAGCAAAAGAGAAAATAAAAGAGACACTAGATTTACATGGTTCGATCAAAAGACCTACGTCCAAGGGTGAAGGCGAGCAAAATATTTCATTATATGAGAAGAATACAAAAGCTTTAGGAGAGTGCTCCTAAACCCACAAAAATACTAGTACATAAAAACACAAGAAAGTCAAAATAAGACAAAAGGCTTAATTACTAACAAGACCCAATAGCCTACTAAATTCTCTTATGTTTAGTGTTTGTCACATAAATCCCAAAGCCTAATGTCTCTATTTATAAGATCAAATTTTCACAACTCTCCTTAACGTTAATGAATATGGGACAAAGCCACATAACAAATCCCATCTTGGTGCGTACCCACATCCAGAAAATAGCAAATAACAAACTTGCTCCACCTTCTTCATAAAAGCCCCAATGGGCTTAATCACTTGCAACAAACACCAACCAAGTCCAAGCACTACTTGAACTTGTAAGATGGAAAGTTTCGTTAACCTGTCCATAGGATTATCTTTGGTGCTGATCTTCTGAACAAGAACTTTCCCTCAGCAATGGTATCCGGAACAAAGTGAAACTTCACATCAATGTACTTAGTCCTCTCATGATACATCTGCATCTTTAGTCAAGTAAATTGCACTTTGATTATTATAGTAAACTGATAGTAATACCATGATGTAAACTGAATTCGCTAAACAAACTTCTTTTTTAGCTTCGGTCACAGCCATATATTCTGCCTCCGTAGTAGACAAAGCCACAACAAGTTGTAAAGTAACTTTCCAACTGACTGCACAACTGCCAACGCAGAATACATAACCAGTAAGTGATCTTCTTTTGTCAAGATCCCTAGCGTAATCAGAGTCCACGAAACCAATCAAAGTGTCACTATTTTTTACAAACTCCAATCAAGTGTCTAAAGTACCTTTCAAGTATTTGAAAATCCATTTCACAACTTGCCAATACTCTTTTTCATTACAAGACATATATCTGAAATGTCTGGTTGTGTACAAACTACGCATACATGATACTGCCAATTGCACTTGAATATGGAACCCGTGCCATATAATCTCCTTCCTCATCTGACTGTGGTGATTAAGCAGCTGAAAGTCGAAAATAACTTGCAAGAGTAGTACTCACAGGTTTAACATCTTTTATGCCAAACTTTTCCAAAACTTTCTGATCAAGGTAATACTTTTGGGTCAAGAAAAATTTCATAGCTCATCGATCTCTTTTGATCTCCAGGCCAAGAATCTTCTTAACTGCTCTCAAATCTTTCATCTCAAATTCACTGCTGAACTATGCTTTCAAAGTGTGAATTTCTTCAAAACTCTTAGCAACAATGAGCATGTCATCAACATAAAGCAACAAATAAATGAAAGAATCATCATTTTATTTCTAGAAGTAGACACAACTATCATACATGCTCCTTGAATAACTATGACCCAACATAAAGAAATCAAACCTCTTATACTACTGTTTTGGAGACTGCTTCAATCCATACAAGGATTTCTTCAACAAGCAGTATGGTCATCTTTTCTTTCAATTTCAAATCTCTGAGGTTGCCTCATATAAATTTGTTCTTCAAATTCACCATGTAGAAAAGCTATTTTGACATCAAGCTCTTCTAATCCCAAATCATACATGGCAACTAAAGCAAGAAAAACACGAATAGAGCTATATTTAATAACAGGTGAAAACACATCATCGAAATCAACATCTTGTACCTAACTATAGCCCTTTGCAACTAACTGTGCTCTATACCTTGCACCTTCAACCCCTGAATGACCTTTCTTTTTCTTAAAGATCCATTTGCAATCAATAATTTTTTTACCGAAAAGTAGCTTCACAAGAACTCAAGTCTCATTTTTACGGAGAGACTCAATTTCTTCATTCATAGTGACCAACCACTTAGCTGAGTTACCATAAAAAATTACTTCAAAGTAGATAGAAGGCTTACCAACTCCATCCATTTCTTCAGCAACTGACAAAGTATATGCAACTAGATTTGCATATCGCTGCAGTGGTTGAATCTCTCTCAATCTATCCTTGGTAATGGAATGCTCCTCCTCCTTTGGTTCTTCTTCAATAAACTCTGGTTCATCTACTGAATTTTTCTGACTAGAAGAGGCTAAATGAGAAGGACTAGAACTACCAATTTTTAGCTCCACCTGCTTCTACTTACTATTATCTGTATCTATACCACAAGAACTAGAAGAATCTTTTTTCGAAGATGGCATAGATAATTCATCAAATGTAAATCTCTACTAATTATAAATTTTGGGGACTTGGGATCAAGACACCATAATCTATATTCTTTCACCTTAGAAGCATAACCAAAAAAAATACACTTTTTAGCTCTAGAATCTAATTTTCCATCATTCACATGCATATTTGCTGAACACCCAAAAACTTTCAAATCAAAGGAATTAGCAGGAGTCCTTACCAAATTTCCTCAGGAGTTTTTTCAAGTTAATAGCCGTAGAAAGAGTGCGATTGATAATGTGACAAACTATAGAGATCAAGACTGTCCAAAAGTCCTTTGTCAACCCTGCATTAGAGATCATATAATGTGCTTTCTCCAAAAGAGTTCTGTTCATAGATTTGGCCACACCATTTTGTTGAGGCATCATCTTAACTGTAAGTTGCCGAACAATTCCTTTATTTTTGCAAAATTCATTGAATTCACCTTATACAAAATTCCATGTCATTATTTATTCGAAGTCACTTGATCTGTTTACCTGTCTGCTTCTCAATCAAAACTTTCCATTACTTGAAAGTTAGGTAAACATCATTCTTATGCTTCAAAAAGTAAACCCAAACTTTTCTTGAATAATCATCAATGAAAGTCAACATATACCTAGGACCAACCCTATGTGGAACACGAGTTGACCCCCAAACATCAGAATGAATATAATCTAAAGTGACTTTTGTCCTGTGGATTGTTGGTGAACTGAAACTGACTCTCTTCTACTTCCTAAAGACACAATGTTCACCAAAATCCATTGTCCCAGTACTCTGCCCACAAAGAAATCCTCTTTTACTCAACATAGTCAAGCTTTTCTCTCTCTTGTGCCATGTCACAATTTAGTGATATCAGAATTAGACATATAATGAAGATATTGCCGCGGAACCTGTGACAATGGAACCCTGCAATATGTACAAAATACCAGACCTGCAAACTTTCATAATAATCAGAACCACCCTTACTGAATTTCATAACTCTACCTTTACCTGCATATTTACAACTAAGAACCTCTAAGGTGCATAAAGAGATGAAATTCTTTTTCAAATCAAAAAGATGTCTAACATTAATGAGCATCCTCACAACACCATCATATATTTTAATTCGAACTGTACCCTTACCAACAACATCACAAACAATATTATTGCCCATTAAAACAATTCCACCATTACAAGATTCATAAGTGGAAAACAAATCCTTATTGGGGCACATGTGAGAAGAGTATCGAGAATCTAAAATTCACTCATTTGTAGACCATGATATGTGTATAAGAGACAATATATTCATGTTAATCATGGAATCAAAACGCTAGATCGGCAGTATCAATATTTTTCTGGTCAGATTTCTCCGTATGCTTATCTTTATTTTTCAACTTGAATCATTCGGACTTAATGTGACCCTTTTTACTATAATAATTGTACACCAAATTTTTATGTCTAGATTTAGATATAGATTTTGTCATTATTATAAAAGTCTCTCTTTTCATATCTACTCCTAGAAACCAAGCCTTCAGCCTGATTTCTACCGATTTTTCCAATTATATCCCTATCAATTTGTTCCTTAGATTTTAAAGCAGATTTTATTTCACAATACGAGGTTGTTTCTTTACCATATATCATAGTATTATGAAAATGCTTAAATGATAGGGGAAAGGAACATAACAACAAAAGGACCTGATCCTTATCATTAATTTTAATGTCTATATTCCCCAAATCCATAATAATGGAATCATATTTATCAAGATGCAAGAGTATAGATGTACCTTCAGTCATTCGAAACATGTAAAGGGTTTGTTTTAAATAGAGCCGATTCTCAATTGTATTCTTCATATACAAAGTTTTCAATTTATCCCACATACCTTTGGTTGTCGTCTCAGTAGCGACTTCCCTTAAAACTTTATCAGAGAGATTTAGAATAATATATGATTTGGCCTTTTTATCGAGGCCCTCAAAATCTTTCGCCGACATCTTCTCTGAATCATGTGGTCTTTTTTTCCATTCCATGAAACGCTATGTCCACACTATCTTGGATTAAGATAGCCTTCATTTTGAGTTGCCACATTTCGAAATTGACACTCTTATCAAATTTCTCCACATGAGTCTTTGTTATTGTCATAATGTCTCAGAACTTTCCAGAAGCTCTGAAACTAGTTTATTAGGGAGGAACTCAAGAAATTGATAAAAATCCGAGACAAATCTGAAACAACAATAACAAAGCAAAAGAGAAAATAAAAGAGATACCAGATTTACATGGTTTGGTCAAAAGACCTACGTTTACAGGCAAAAGCGAGCAAAATATTTCACTATATGAGTAGAATACAAAAGCTTTATGAGAATACTCCTAAGCCCCCAAAAATATTGGTACAAAAACACAAGAAAGTTAAAATAGGACAAGACTTAATGACCAACAAGACTCAATAGCCCACTAAATTCTCTTTATGTTTAATGCTTGGTACACAAAACCCAAAGTCTAAAATCTCTATTTTTAAGACCAAGCATCAACTACACAACTCTTCTTAACGCTAATAAATATGGGACAAAGCCACATAACAACCATTATACCCATCAACTATTTGCTAAAACTTCCATTAGCCATTTAAAATGCCACAATATCTTCTGTCTCATATCATAGTTAATTTGGTAGTTTGACAATGAGTGAGATAGGATGTGGGATATAAAATCTTTAGCGATTTGAAATCGTGTCAACCAAAGTTTCATCCAAATATATGATGCAATGAATCTGATGCAATGTTTTGTTTTAAAAAAATTTTAAAGAACAATAAACTGATGTGAAATTCAAATGGAAATTTTGGTTTATTGTAGAAAGAATCTATATTTATTTTGTTGGAAAGGAGATAGGATGAATGAGTTGATGGAAATGATTGCAAAGAGATGGCAGTGGTGGTGATACTAGTATTGCAGTGATTGAGCAAAAGAACGACGTGGGAAGAGAAAAAATAAAAAATTCAGATGGCAAACATTATTCTAGATTAGGATAGAATATGTCTTTATGTACAAAATTGATTATTTGGATGATTTTCATCCATGTTTCCTTTTAGGTTAAAGCATATAAGGGAAAGATAGATTTTTAAATTGTTGGAGATCAAAGGTCCAAGAGTCCTATATGGTAATTTACCCTTATGAATTTTAAAATATTATGAATGACATTTTAACCATATCCATTATCACAATCTACATAGATGATACATTATACATTTTAGATTCATTAGATCATCATGTCAAACACTTAAATATGTTTATCAAAATTATTATCAAGAATAGTTTAGTTATATTCGACAAAAAGGTAAAACTGTTTCAAAATAAAATTCATTTTATGGGAATAAACTTAAAGGGTCAAATTATCCCTATACAAACAAAATTTCCTGGTGATGAAGATAAAAATAAATAAATAAACTCCAAAAATTTCGAAGAAATTTCTATTGGAAGACTTAAAAAGTCTCCATCTACATGGTCTACATATTCAAATTCGTTGCAGCCACTCAATCGTGCAAAATTTAGACATTGAAAATGCATAAAAAAGAAATGCATTTATGAAATTTCTCATGCTTATCAAAATTGAGAAAAACATCTGAAACATGCCTTCCAATATGTAAGGCCAAGAATTCAAATCCCCCCTTCTACAATCACAAGGAGACTTATATCTCACCAGAAAATTGTCCTCCGTTGAAGAAACACAACAAATAAAGCTTGAGAAAATGGGAGAAGAATTAATCAGTAATACATGAAGGAAAGAAAAACTGCATGCGCATCTCCCATCTACGATTACAAATATTTAGCCAACCATGGTAGCTCTTTGCTGTCTTTGAGTGCAAAAGTCACATCATCACTGCCAAAGTCAAAAGAAATATCAGGAAGGTAACCTACTTTCAAAATACAGAAAGATAGGATGCAACAATGTAATGGCATACACACACAAGATCAAACATTTAGGCATGATACAAGTCCTTTCCCTGAATGAGGAATCTATGCCATATGCTACATTTTGGTTAGCGAGAAAGTTTATATAGATTGACAAAGATTTAGAGAAAGCAATTTTTAACACAAGCTTGAGCAATTAGCTCAGATCAAAAGGGACTTTTTGGATTCAGCCAAGGACTTGCTGATGGAACTCACCTTGGGAAGTTAAGCTGCAACTTCTGCAATTTGTGTCTGACTCCTGCTTCACATAGTATAATTCTACATTCCCCGAGCTTACATCTGCCAGAAAATCAGAAAAATTATAGTTCAACAGGCTTTTGAAGTCCATTCGACATGGAAATGCACTCACGGTTTAGCTCATTGTACATCAGCTCATGTGCTTTTACTTCTACAAGCAGCACTGCATTCTAATTAACATGACATGAAGATGCATTCTCAATATATAATAAGTCATAGAGAAACTCTGACATCATCACTAACTGTCAGAAATCCATTGAATGAGCACCCTTGTGAAAGGTGAAATGAAAAATGGATCTATGTGCACTTTCAATAATTGAATGAAGAAATATCCTGCTATGATCCTAAGATACATAATATACCAAATAGATTAAAAACACTCAGTACAGTATAGAACTAAAGACAATTCAAATGTCACACTTGGGTGGTCTTGTCTAAATCTTATATATATATGTATATATATATCAAATCAAAGATGTGATGGAAGGAAATTGAGAGACAGTGCATCTTACCCAACTCTGAGGAGTGCGTCCCATCCTGGAGATGCTTCTCCATTGCTTGTACAGAGGCATGACACAGTCATTGCCAACTGCATACAAAATAATAATTTATAACATTTCCTGAAGACCACTCTGATCTCACACCATTTATCAAAAATATTCAAGAAAAAAAAAACTTCAATTTAACAAGAAACAGCCACAGAAGCAGAATAAAAGTGGAATCTGTTAAAAAGGGAAGGTTTCAGTGATCAATACACATTATCAACATCTTTCTACTTTTCTTCTACCTTTAACCTGGCCCTATTTACCTCTCGACAACCTCTTGGAAATAGTGAGGCGGGGAGTAAAAGAAGACCAGTTGAGGCAGAAATATATGACCCCAGCTTTCAAGCAATATAACATGTTTAAAGTAACCCTAACAGCCAACTTTTCCCACCCGCTCCCCACTGCCACCACCAGAAGGAAATAACCCTCTCCCAAATGCATCAAATGCAGTAAAACGTAAAGGAAAAAAACAGTTGCAGCTCGTGGTAACAGAAAAATAACAGCTGGGAAGAGCACAAGATGATAGTCCCTTTATGTTCCACAGTAACAATTGATACCTTTAGAACTATTTAAAGACGCATAATCCAGATTTTAGCACAGTAAGTAGTAAGACTGCAAAAGAGAGAAATGTTTCATAAATAACCTTTTCAAAGTTGGTTTCACCCATTCCAGTTTTGTACAGCTCATGTACCATAGCGGCCAAAAATATTTTGCTCAGTTTAGAACATGTTTTCATCACCTGCAAAAAATAAACACACAAATAATTAAATAACATTACATAATTGTTCTCTGACAAGTAGTTATAGCAGTTAACATAGTTTAAATATAGTTACATACATATGCATCACAGAAATACAAGGTACTTAAGGAGTGCTAAAGAGACTTTTTTCAGAACTCTCCTTTCCACTTAAAATAAATATTGGATCTTCATACTCCATCTAGTATCAACATAGTTGTTATCGATGGCATTACAATTAACTGCAATTAAATGAGAGGCTGAATTCAAACACACCCAAGATCCACAATTAATTTGAACACCTTTGGAGTATACCAAGGAACCTTGGCTTCAGTATTAAGTTTTGTTACTTAATTTTCCAAGCTATATCAGAGAATAAGTCGCATGAAATACTTGGATCAACCCCCAAACTTGCAGCCAGAGGCGAAACCAGAAATTTCCTTCAGAAGGCGCACAATTTTATCACACTGTTCCCAAAATTACATTTTTATATTTCTCATATTTCATATTCACAATGTTTGTTTTTTTCAATTCATAGTTGGTAATACACTGCGAAGTTCTAGTTACCTAAATTTTAAAATTATTGTGTATGGATCAGGCAATGTATAAACTGCAAAATTGCAAACACTATACATACAAATTCGAGTTAATAAGAAATGCATTTACATTAACAAATATTAATCATCACTATCTCTAAATTGTCTAAGTGTGGCCATCACTAAGAAAATCACATACTACAGAAGTTTTGAAAATTAATTATATGCAACCATTAGAACTGTTGAGAGAAAAGAAAAACAACAACAAATTCCATGTTTTAGTTCAAGTAAAAGTCAAGAGTAATGAGTACTATAATTTTATTGTTATTTTCTATTTAACCTGTATGGGACCAAAGGTATTGAAGTTACTGTAGTATTTTTAAATGCCAAAAATCTTACATGAGTTTGCAAGGGGGAGGAATTGGTCAGTGGGGGCACGTGCCCTCACTGTGAGTAATGTGGCTCCATAACTGCTTGCAGCATAACATTTCTTTGACATCATTGAAGTAGTCTAAAAGAGTAGAGTTAACAAATGATATTTCACTCGTAGTAGGTTCATAAACTTACTTGAATATGAGGAGCCTGGAACATTTCCTTTATGGCTGCTTCAATATCTGCCACACCTACTAGACTTTTACCTGAACAAACAGTAACATGCAGGTTCATCATCTAAGCACAAATTTCTCAATGAAACACAACTACACCAGTGATGCAATTCTTATTCTGGTTGTTCATAACCAACATTAGCATATCCAGTTTGAACAGACAAATAATGAACTTAACTTCTTTGTACCACACAGTCCCAAAAGAGAGAGAATGTCTGAGTTTTTGTTAGTTCTTTCATCAGAGGGTATAAGAATTCTAAGAGGACTACCCAACAATTTTAGAATCCCCCAAGATGACCTAGGATTTAGTTTGCCTTACTACACAAAAATAAAGTGCTTTCCATGATTCAAATTAAATAAAATCAACAAGAAGAAAGAGTAGATTATTCATAAGATAAAAGATAGGCATGAGAGATTGAAATGATAAGACATTGTACAATGATCTGGGAGGAGAGCTGATGGCTACTTTTTAGGGCTTTAGTGACATCGTGGCATAACCGTCAAGGTGAAGTCGGGGCCTAAAAGATCAAATAGAACAGCACATATACAAGTCAATCTCTTATGAATTCCAAGGTATAAGTAAGGTATTCATCAATCGAAGGAAAGTAGACTACTCAAGAATTTTACACTTCTTGTTTCTTGAATCCGAAAGAGAGTACTTGGGTTTATAAAGCTCTATGTTGAATATATATGGGTAATATATTCTCGAAGATCTGAACTTCCTTGGCCAGCTGTGACAATCTAAAGCACCTTGCTGGCTTAAAACCTGTTGTAAATATGGTAAGTATCCAATCTCTTCATTCGCTTCATATGAACATTTGTCTCCTTCTTTGCGGTGTTTCATTGCTTCTTTAGATTCAGTGTCGGTTCCTAATAATCTTCCTGAGGCTTTGGCTCATCCTGGTTGGCGAGCTGCTATGGAAGAAGAGATGATGGCTTTAGACAACAATGGTGTTACTTGGGACTTGGTACATCTACCAGCTAATAAGCAGGCTATTGGTTGTAAATGGGTGTTTGTTGTTAAAGTTAACCCTGATGGGTTTGTTGCACGGCTAAAAGCTCGTCTTGTAGCAAAAGGGTATGCTCAGACATATGGGGTAGATTATTCTGATACTTTCTCTCCTGTGGCAAAACTTGCTTCTGTCCATTTGTTTATTTCCCTTGCTGCTACTAATGATTGGCCTTTGCACCAGTTAGATGTCAAAAATGCATTTTTGCATGGGGACTTGCAAGAAGAAGTATATATGGAGCAACCACCTGGGTTTGTTGCTCAGGGGGAGTCTGGTAAGGTTTGTAGACTTCGAAAGTCATTATGTGGTTTAAAACAGAGTCCTCGTGCTTGGTTTGGGCGGTTTAGTGAGGTTGTTCAAGAGTTTGGCATGAAGAAGAGTAACTGTGACCATTCTGTTTTCTATCAACAATCTAAAGCTGGCCTTATCTTGTTGGTTGTTTATGTTGATGACATTAGTTATTACTGGTAGTAATAGTGCAGGTATTACAGCCCTTAAATCTTTTCTTCAAACTCATTTCCAAACCAAAGACTTGGGGATGTTAAAGTACTTCTTGGGCATTGAGGTTACACCTACTTTTCTTCAAACTCATTTCCAAACCAAAGACTTGGGGATGTTAAAGTACTTCTTGGGCATTGAGGTTACTAGGTGTAAAAAGGGTATCTTTCTGTCTCAAAGAAAGTATATCCTTGACCTTTTGACAGCAACAGGGAAGTTGGGTGCTAAACCTTGTAGTGCACCAATGATCACTAATATGCAACTTACAGCAGATGATGGGGAGTTGTTTTCAGATCCTGCAATGTACATAGTTGGAAAATTGAATTATCTTACGGTGACTCATCCTGACATTGCATATCTTGTCAGCATTGTGAGCCAGTTTATGTCTTCACCAAGAACCACTCATTGGGCAGCTTTAGAGCAGATCTTGTGTTATCTCAAGGGAGCTCCAGGACGTGGTATACTAGAGAGTACCGTAATCATGGTCATTCTCGTATTGAGTGTTTCTCAGACGCAGATTGGGCAGGTTCTAAAATTGATAGGAGATCCACCACAGGGTATTGTGTTTTTGTTGGAGGTAATTTGGTATCATGGAAAAGCAAGAAGCAAAATGTAGTGTCTCGATCTAGTGCAGAATCAGAATATAGAGCCATGGCACAATCAACTTGTGAGCTGATATGGATACATCAATTGTTAAGTGAGATTGGTCTAGATAGTTCATTGCCTATGAAGTTATGGTGTGACAATCAAGCTGCTATCCATATTGCATCAAATCCGGTTCTTCATGAGAGGACCAAACATATTGAAGTTGATTGTCACTTTATCCGTGAGAAGATTCAGCAAAATTTAATCTCTACCAATCATGTAAAAACTGAAGAACAGTTAGTTGACTTTTTCAGCAAGGCTTTGAGTGGTCCGAGGATTGATTATATTTGTAACAAGATGGGCATGATTAACATCTATGCTCCATCTTGAAGACAGTGGGGGAGTGTTGTAAATATGGTAAGTAAATATATTTACTTAATTGTAGGATTTGATTGTAGGCTAATTGATTTACCTGATTGTAGGATTTAGATAGCTTGATTTTAGGATGTAAGGATGTAAATTGATTAGCTTAATTTTAGGATCTAGATTATTTTACACTTGTATATATATAGATCTTATGTACTCTTGACAGAAGTGTGTGAGAATAAACAAGATATTTTTCTCTCTATAACAAAACCAAAGAGCATTCCACCATGTCTACTTGCCTGCAGTTCACGTCTCAAAGCTTGTGGCTGATGTTAGGATTTCAGTAGCTAGTCAAAGTAAGGTGTAGAGATCAAAGGAAACTGGATTATCCGCATAGACTTAGACTTTATTATTTAATCAATAGGCTTTTGTATCTTGTATCGCCATTTTCTTTATTTCATATATCTTGAGGAGGACATGTCCTCGATTTTTTTCATTAATTGATTAAGTGGATGCCACTAGCTTCCATGTGCACTGCCCTTTTCTTGATTAACAAAAGTTATAAGTTGACTTATAAGAAAATTTTGACACTATTGTCAGTTTATGTACAACCGTCATCGTGATTGCTTCGAAGTCTTAATTATTAAGGTCTCCAATAGTGTCACAGAGCTTCTTATGCTGGTTAACATGAATAGGTTACAGTCCTCAAATGCATTTTCAAATGGTAAAATAGAGCATACAAGCATAAGTTGATAAATGATTTGTTATTGCAAAACATTCTTTTATCCTTCAAAACATGTGTCACCCTTTTGAATTGCATGCCAGCTTTGAGATTACCAGACACATGATGAATTTTACAAAGAAAGTCCAAATCAGCATTTTTAAACTACGGAACAAACAAGCATGGTGGAAAAATTATCAAGGTCGGAACCTTTCAACTGGCTGCAGGTGATACTTCTGCTCCTTCTAATTTATGATTAAGCTAGCCTCTTTGGCAGAAGAAAACACAGCTGGAGTGATTGTAAAACTGGACTATATACTTGAGTATAACCAGGTAGGCAATGAGTTGCCAACCCACAGCTTGAGGTTTTAGGTGCCATAAGAAGCCCCTGGCTTAACATCATGTTTATAGAGAAAATCTATTTCCAAACATTGTTATGCTCTCAATGTCCCCAGGACTTTTTTATCCAAAGTATTGTTGCTAGGCACTGGTTATTCAAAGTGAGGGGATTTTGCACCCCAAAGCCATCTTCAGTATAGGAAGTATTAGTGTCATTTTTGACCTTATAATGTTTATTCAGGTTACTGATTCCAAGACTCCTAAGTATTTCCTGCTTCTAATAACAAAATGTTACAGAGAACATCTATTTTCAATCTATTTTCAACAATTGTTAATAAGGATTTGTGACAAGTTCCATCAATAGAACTTCATTTGCTCGCTGCACAGATAGAGAGAAGCCATATTCGGAAATCACATCAAGAACTAAATTCTTTCTACATCTACTTTAGGCCAGATCGTTCTTTTTTGTCTCTTTCTGCTCCAACAATCACCCTAATCAAGTCATTCTATTAAAAAGATATGGGAAACATTTTACAGCCACCTTCGACTGAGTTAGACAACATTTGGAGAAAGCTTTAACTTCAACATTCAACACAAAATAAAATGGTGATACGACATAAGAGAAATTATAGAGCAAATTGAAAAAGTAAAAGACTGCAATTAGTGGAGGACAAGCAAGTGTGGACTAATTATGTATGCTAAAGATTTTTTTTTTTAATATTTTAATGAATGTATGCCTAATGAGTTACTATATGAGTCAGAAACAACTCCATATGACCCCAAACCAAATCCATTATTTTGCAAATCATCTCAATCAATGGCTGCACCTACTTTGTCTCTCAAAGTTTACATCACAAGTATATTTAAAAAGGTCATACTTTCATAATGATGATCTCTTATAGACATATAAAGAACACTATTAGCTTCGCCAACCTTGGATTAGAAAAGGTTATAAAGAACACTATTAGCTTCGTCAACCTTGGATTAGATCGAAAGGTTAACAAACATATTTAAATAATTCTAAAAATTATGGAAAACAGTATGCTATGAGATGCTTCAATTTTCAAACCTGAATTTAATTACATGAACTTTTAGGTCCTTTGACAGGTCCTTCCAAGACTAATACAACTGTCCACGTGGTTCATTTCAGCAGTGAATCACTAAAAATGTCAAGCATATAACTTACAATGCATAAGCTGAATTACTAAAGGCAAAAGATTTATTATTGAAGAACACAGTGACAGTGAAACAGAGATTAATTCTTAAATGTTTTTCTTTATTGAGAACGAGAAGCACAAGAGCATATAACTTAATACTAGTCAACAAAAAGAAATTAATACTTGTCTAACTATCTTCAGATGTATGAAAACAAAATCTAGGAAGAGGTCTTACCTGTAGTTGCAGACCGAATTGATTCTGATCTTTTTGAGCGATAATCTGCAAGTTCTGCAGCTCGCCTACATATCTCCAGTGCACGACGAGCATCACCAGAATATTACAGCAGCAACCTAAATTTAGAAACATAAACACGAATGATGATAAAAGATTCAAAAACAGTTGAAATCCGTTCATGAACTATTAGCTATCAGAACTCATTAATGAAATGAGTAACAGAAGTATAAACCTTTCTCGAAGCAAATTCAATTGCGGGCCTTTCAAAAGCATCAATTCCTTTGAGGCGACTATATATGATTTCTTGAAGCTGCTGGTAATTGTAGGGGCCAAAGCAGAGCCTCTGTATGCCCATGCGACTTGAGATGCGCGGAAGCAACTTTTCAGGAAGATCCATGGTATTTGCTATCCCTGCATTGATGTTCAAAAGGGAGAAAAATTACATTTAGTTTTCGTAGAACTACATTAGTTCTTTGAGAGCATTCAGAAAATGAATCCCTACCTATCACAATCAGTTTGGATTGCGGCTTCGTAGGCCAATCAAGAATGTTGTATAGAACCTGTGGTTTATAAGCCAAAGTACAGGAAGGAGAAAGGAGGTTATGCCAAAAAATATTATAAATTTTGTAGAAAGCAGAGGTGAATCTAGTTAATCATAATGTCCTTGCAATTACCGATTGATTTCTGGTTACTAAAAGATCAAGTTCATCTATAAGTAGAATGCAAGGCTGGTTATCCTCTTTCCCACACTTTGTCCCATTTGAAAATCGTTCATTCAACAAGTGTAGAGCCTTTTTCCAATTAACTCTATGTCCAGTTAAAGCTTCGTATATAACCTGAAAAGAATTACAGGAAAAAGGTTAACAGAGAGAGTAGAGTCTTTTATGATGCAGAAAATCAATCTAATATAATTCTTACTCTATAGATATTTTCTGGTGAAGCCAGCTTAAGACCATTGATCTCCACAAAGCAATAAGGCTTGATACTCCCAGTGTCAACTTCAATTCTTAAGTTCCTCATTACTGCAAGTACACTCATGGTCTGTTGGTTGGCAAAGACAAAGTGCAAATCATTATTTGGATAGACTTGACACATTGTTGTTAAGTACTTAACAATATGAACACTGTTACAGAAATAGCTACACAATTTTACCTTCCCAGTTCCAGGAACTCCATGAATATAAAGACATCTTCCCAGGCATTGATCATCACATATGGCTCCTTTGATGAATGCAGTTATCTCTTCCATTTCTCTACATAGAAGGACCTGTCACCATCAGATAATCACAGAATAAAAGTAACTACACCCTATGCAGCATGCTTATATACTTACTTATTTCTACAAGGTGGAGACTTGGGTAAAGACACCAGTAAAAGCATAGCTTTTGCCTTTTCAAGTTCGGTTTGTTTGTGGGATCTTGTGTGTTCTGGAATTTTCTTTGCCCCAATCTTCTGGAGGCCGAAAATTTGCCCCTTCCGTGAGTTCTGGGTTAGTTTACATATGATCAATATTCAAGTAGATGCAACTATGAATAAGTAATTAGGGTATGTTCAACAAAGAAAAGTCAACATCATACAGCAGCCAATGAATGAACCATCGAAGGTCTGGTCAGTTCAACAGACCTATTATTCTTATTTTCTTGATATTCTATGTCATCTTCCGAGTCGGAGTCTGTATATTCACAAGAATTCCAGTCCTTGTCACTGTCAGCCTCTTCAGCATCCTATTAGATGATATAGTGATGTATCACTTCCAAGGAAATGCCAAGTGTAATATAAGAGTATAGCTACTCCCAATTATGTTATTTAGCTTCTGGGAGCACTTACCTCTTCAGAATTTGCAATTTCAGCAATGCGTTTGAAACTGTGCCATATTATGTCATATTCATATTCACACATGAATACGTCATCTCCATCATTACTAGCCTTGGAAAAATCTTTAGGGTTCATAACATAACAATGCCTAATGATAGATTCCATCTGCATAAACAAACATTATCTCAGTTGAAATAATACAGGAAATTTGCACTTTCCTTACAGAATCTCCTTTAAAACATAACATTTGTCTTCGTCTGAAAAAATATTCAGTCTCCAACAAGTTCACGTCCATGATCAGTATATAATAAGATGCACTTCTATTACTTGCTCTGTACAATTAAATCAGTCTCAATGCCGACAAGTAGCATCAATGGCATGCAAACTTTTCCAAAACAATTTTATGAATGTTTACGCTGTAAAAAGGGATCCTATAAGAGTATGGAAAACATGATTCTAAATTGCTTTTCTGAACAGATACAAAGTCTGCTATGATAATAGCAGAACAAATTGAACCTAAAAGCTGACTGTCCCAGAAATGCATATATTATTACCTCAACTTCAGCGAAATCATTAGTCCTGTACAACTCCCTCCTTAAGTTATGTGGCTGTCTCCCAGCAGCAGTCTCCTCAGGAATAATAAACCAACGAGCCCGGAACCAATAAATGCCATCTACTTCCTTCCACATACTATGCACTCCTCAAAGATTACATATTAAACACAAAGAAAAATTAATAACAACACAAACAAAATGGACTAAAACATGACATTGCCAGCTACAATTTGATCCCAAACCTCTCGATACGACTGCTGCCCACAAATCACTTGAAAGCAGCTTCTCCTTTGCAGTCCTAGCCCTCTTCTTTCCGGTAGGTGGCACAGGTAATTCAACATTTTTACCCAATTTTTTCGCATTGCAAAACCCACAAATCCAATCCCCTTCTGGCACCTCCTTCAAAGGTGGCCTCAAACACTTCAAATGAAATCCCCCTAAGCATTCATCACACTCAATCATCACAGCCCTCCCAGCATTAAAGCACACCAAACACTCCTCCACTTCAGGGTCCTCGTTATCCAATTCAGCATCCTCTCTCCTTTTCACATATACATCATCCCCTACCGCAAACTCGCCCCCATCATAAACCACTTTTCTGTAATAAACCCTTTCCTTCCTAGCCTTCAAATCCTTATTTTTTCCACAACCCACATTTTTTTCTTGACTAAGTTTCCTTTTTCGCCTAGTTTCGATTCGATCAGGTGATATAGGTGAAATTGGCTCGGTGGCATTTTTGGGAGCTGATTTTTGGGGGGTCTATTTGGTGGAGGTGAAATTGAGGGATTTACGGCGAGATGGGACGTGGGAAGTAGGTGGCAGTGGCGCTGGTGGGGTACCGGTGATGGAAATGGTGGTGGTAAGGAGGCGGGACGAGCTGCGGGAAGGGGTGGGGTTCAGGACTTGTGGGGTTGGAGGGACTGTAATGGAAGAGAGATGCTGTTGCTGCTTAGGGGATTGTTTGGATCTTTTCTTTGGAGTTTCAGCCATGGGAGCTCTAGTTCAGTGAGGTGGCAGAGGTGGAGGCTGAGTAATGGGGATTGGGGATTGGGGATTGGGAATGGGGGACATGGTAGCGCCGGTAGTTAGTGATAGAAATGGCGCGAAATGGCATCCTGGGTTTGGCGCGTTTTTTGAAAGCCTTGGAATTGGATCTCTTGCAGTGTTTGTGCTATTTGAGCGGGCTTTGTTATAAAAAGTGTCTCCGTGTACTCTTTTTGCCATGCGATGCTGTATCTCAATAAAGGAAAAAACAATGGAAAGACCTTAAAGATAGTGGGTGTCAAATTTTGACACCATACAATACACCACACGAACACAATATTTTATTAGCGGGTTAGGGTTAGGGTTCCGATTGGGGTTCCATGACAAAGACATGATTATAACTTGACATTTTATAATACGAGAATAAATGCAGTTGACACTTTTGGCACGTTTATTATGTTTTATGTAATAAAATATAAAAATATGTTAACATGTTCTTAAAAAGGTTAATTACACTTTACTCTTATATAAACTTAATCCTGTCTCGGTTTGTCCCCTACAAATAATTTATATACATATAGTCCTTTCTAACTAACCGTCAAAGCTAACGATAAGTTAAAATGTTAGAAAGTGATGTAAATTCACTAAAATACCTTTGTATAATTTAAGGTTAATTAACTTTACCCGTTATATAATGTAAAATTATATTTTATCCCCAACTTGATAAAATACTAGTATATTTATCCTAAACGATGGTGTCGCACAGAGTTCATTGGATGGTTTAGTTGCAGATTGAAAGATTTTTCTACCAATCAAATCTGACGTTGAACTTTTATCAAGAATATAACTATACCAATAAAATTAGTCAAAAATTACTATAAAGCCACCAAATTGTGGAGACCCTTGGACGTTTTATTCTTATACATGATTAGAACATTTATAAATTTCACACAAAGTTGCGTCAATATGACTTCTAGATATTGTAATGAATTAAAATAGAAACTTCGGTTACGAATTGGAAATTAAGAAAGAGGAAGAGCATGAAGGAGAATATATCACTCTAACTAATCCAAATGATTCAGTTGACATGGACATGTCCATGCAGCTTCCCCTCTTACACTTGGATCATTATACATATTATAGAACATTAATAAAATTACAATTTCACTGAAAAATAAGAGAACATGCTTGATCCGAACTAATTTTGATATCTAATCTAAAACTCCAATCACGTTAATTTTAGTTCTAAAATTCATAAATGGTCTATCATAAATCATCATAAAGATGATGACAAATAGATTAATTAGATGCATATTAATTAATCGAAAAAAAAGACACATTAGGAGTAAGAAATTATTCATTCAAGAATTTTAACTTACTTTATAGGGATAGAATGGATATTGGGGACTTATGGGGGGTAAAATATAACCTTTTACTATTTTATAGGGTAAACAGTAACTAAACTTGAAAGTATATAGGGGTAGTTTAGTAATTTATTCCACTTTTTAATCTTTTGACTAATAGTTGGATTTAACTAAGAGTCAGAGGGAGTTAAACGTATATAAATTTTTTTCAGGGGAAAATTAAAACACAATCAAATTTACAAGGAAAAAAGTGTAATTAACCCTTTTTAAAATTATATTGCAACTTTTTTTTTTTAATAAATAAACTACCTATCAATTGTTGGGGTTCTGTGATACTTTTTATTGACTGAATAAAAATTCAAGGAGGGGAACATAAATCAAAACCTCTAGAGAGACTTACAAACCCTAATTCAAGAAACTAATGAACAATTCATATGACCTTACAACCAGTTCTATTTTCAAGATATGCAAAACCCTTAGCAAAAGTAGGTAGATTTTGATTAGAAAGCAGTAAGTTACATTAACCTCACAACCTAATTAAATTTGCAAAAAAATCTGCCAATTGATTGCCTTCTATATAAATATGACCAAAAAGAAGATATTCCAATGCCATATAAGCTGAAAACAGTGCTGCACAAAGTTGTGTATCACCCATGGAATGCTAACGTGCCTCTTGAGAACCTGGATCAAGACCTGAGAGTCAAAGTCCACCTTGATGTTTGTTAATTCTCTTTAAGCACAAATAAGAAGACCTTCTAACAAAGCCATAACTTCAGCCATAACACTAGAGTGTTGGTTTGAAAAAAAAAATGTTGAAAAACTTGCTAAAATAAAGCCTGCAGAATCTCTGATGATGCCTTCTCCAACTGCAATACTTGAACTTGCTATATAATCCCCATTTGTGTTGAGCTTGTAGAAGTTTTATGATGGAAGCTTCCATTCTATATTGATACTCTTTGGACAGAGTAACATGTAGACTATGAATGAAAAGGAATCCAGCCAATGATAACTCTATTTTATAAAGTTATTTTGCTTTCAATTACTATGCATTTTTTGTTATGCTAGTCCTATTCAGATTGATTCTATGTGTTTTTAATCATAATTTGTGTTTATTGGTGATTTATGTTATCTTAGAGTAATATTAGGATTTTTGGTAGTAATTATGCACTAAATTGACACTTAATGATTTCATGTGCATTTTGACTTAGTGATTTTGGTGTATTTTGTGGGGAAGGTTTGAAAATTTAATAGCAAGTTGAAGCAATGGAAGAAGTCAAGAACAAGGTTGTAATTGCACGGAATTGAAAAACCAAGTCCAAGGCTACTACTCTCATTGACTATGGTCAAAGCCACCATGAAAGAAATTTATTAACCGCGGTCAACACTACTTCACCTTCAAGATGCCAGAAACTACAGTCAAGCACACTAAGGCACAATTTCGTTAACTACAGTCAACAAGCAACCACGAGAAACACCTAAAGTGTCAGTTATTAGCTATGGTCAATGAAATTATATAGGAGAATATTGATCACTGTCAACCAAGTCAACTAGCACTTTGACCATTAGATTTTTGAAAATACCCTAGAAAACTACACATAAAACACATAGTTGAAGGTGTATAATAGATAAGGGTGTGTAGCCATTAGTATAGTCTTGTCCTTAGTACTTTCTTCCTTCTTAAACTCTAATTTTAGTCTTTAATCTAGTTGTGAAACTCAACCTTTTTACTCTTAAATTATTGGGCTGTTTATTAAGTTTAATTTGATAGTAATATCATCTATTTTCTCATTTCAATCTTGCATTTTGTGTCATTTCAAATTTTTGCCAATTCTTAGAGTTAGCTTAAATTTTAGATTAATTAGTAGATCTTAATACAAAGCTTCTTAGTGTTAATGCTTTAGTTAGTAGTGGATTTTTATTAGATCTAGTTTTTAAAGGCTAATCATTAGTTTAAATCAAGATTTCTTCCATTTTCCTAACTTTGTGACCAAAATAGTAAAAATGACGAATATGATGCTTTCTAGTCTAGGAAATGCTATTTTTGGTAAATTCGTTCTTATTATCCGTTTACTATCTCAATCAATGCTAGCTCAGTATTTACTATACTTTCCTAGTATACCCTATTAAATTGCTTTCTTAGTTTAATCTCTTTAATTTCTTTCTTAATGTAGACTTTTAATTGTTTTCCTAATGTAGCATATTAGTTTATTTGTCTAGTTGAATATCTTAATTGTTCTCTTAGCATAATAATTCTCTTGCTTTCTTGGATTAGAACTTTACTTGCTTTACTAGTTCCCTATCCTAAATAGCTCTTCTTAGTGTAGTGTTCTAGTTACTTCTCTAGTTAATTGTAGGGTTAAATGCAGAAAATTCCCTTGAACTTATACCTTAATTGCAATTTACGCCTCTCAACTTATTCAATAAGAACTTTACCCCTTTGCCCCTTGCTTGTTCATATTATGGGACAAAATTACCCTTACTAATTTTTATAATCTTTTCTTTTTTTTTTTCTCTCTTATATTTATTTATTTTCTCTCTTATATTTTTCCTTTTATTTTCTTACACATTCTTTCTTGCTACGGCTAAATTATCATACCACTAGTAATTAGTTAGTTAAATTTTAATTTTTTTACATGTGTATAAATAATTTGTAAAATAAATAAGTTTTTTAATACAAATGTATATATATTTTAATAGTATAATATGGATTTTGTGAGTTTTACTAATACTATAATTAACAAATAAACAAACTATAAAATAATAAAATAATTTGTCAAAAAATTAAAATAGATATTCTAAATATGCAAACAAATTCTTTTGTACCATATTATTCGGGTATCATATTTTGATTGAGGTAATCATAATTCCAAAAATCCTTATATTAGGCAACCGTAATATTTTTCTTACTATATTTTGCCGATATTACACTATAAATAAAAATTTGTACATGTTTTCTTATTCTATAATTTCATTTGTATAGTAAAATAAAATTTTGAAAATTTTCTCTAGCTCAAAATTTTTATTTTTTATTTGTTAATATTATTATTAATAGTTAATCACAAACTTTGTATGACAAAAAGGTATATTTATTTTATTAAAGCATGGTTAATCTATAAATTAAATTGTTTAGACACATGTAAAAAGTTAAAAACTTTAATTAATTAATTATGAAAAGAATGTAATTATTTAGTAATAGCAAGAGAGAATAGATAAAAAGAAAAACAAGATAGAGAAAATAAATAAAAGAGAAAAGAAGAAGAAAAAAGAAAAAATAATAATAATTAAACTAATAGGGGTAATTTTGCCCCAAAACATAAAAGAGGGGGTAAAGTGCTTATTAATTAAGTTGAGGGGGACAAACTGTAACTGAGATGTAAGTACAGGGTTTTTTTTTTTGCATTTAATCCTTAATTTTAAGTATTTTATTAAAATTAGGTTTAATTGCTTGCTTAATCTAGTTCTTAATTACTTTTTGAGATTTAATTGTCGTCTAACTTAGTTTTAATGACATTCCTATGCTTATATGTTGCTTGCTAGGGTAGGAATTAGTGATAGTTTTTACATGCCTTCTTTGATTAGTTAAATTACATGTTTTACGTAATGCGGTCCTTGTTATTATCTTTGTAGTTAGTAACAACCTTTTCTTTGGTTAATCTAAGTAGTATAACAACCCTATAAGCCTAGTAATCATTATCCTAATCCTTGTGGGAATGACCCTCACTCAGACACTAGCATACAAACCTACCTCGTATATTTACGAGAGTGAAGGTGTTTGTTAGGCGTGAAGGGTTATTTTATTTATCACTTGTTTGACACTCTAAAAGCCTTACTAACCTAAAGCAAACAAGTTTTGGCGCCATTGCCAGAGATTGTATTTGCAATAGTGATATTAGTTACTTTTAGGTCATACTAGATTAGATGTCTTGCTTTCGTTAGTAATTGCTTATAGTCTAGAATTAAATATTGCTTTATTGTTTTTGTTTACTTCTTACTTTTGGTGTTTTGCCATTTTTGCTAGGACTTGATTCTTTGCTTAGTTTTTTTTTTTTTTTTTTTTTTGTATTTATAGTTATTGGTAGGCGATCCCTAAGACCTTTGGATTTCGAGATTGAGAAGTCATTAGAAAGGATTCGAAGGCAAAAGACACTACAACAAGATCAAGAAGGAAGTCAAATTGCGAACCCACAAAATAATGCTAGGTTACTGGATGAAAATTTGAGGCATGAGGATCAAGAGGAGGTGGTAGGGAGCAATGGTCTAGGCTTTGAAATGGGTAATCAAGGGAATAGATACCATGACAACGGGCGACCACTTTAGGACTGTGCTGTGCCAAATTTTGAGGAAGCAAACTCAAGCATAGCTAGAATACTAGTTCAAGCCAATAATTTTGAAATCAAGTCGGTGTTGATCCAAATGTTACAGACACATACTATGTTTGGAGAAGGCTCGAACGAAGATCCCTATATACATATCATGAATTTTGAGAAAGTGTTGGAGACATTCACGTTCAATGGGGTTCACCATGTCCGATTATGAGTGGATGTGAGTGTTCCCATTCTCATTGCATGACCCATCTAAATGGTGGTTGCAACCACAAGCAAGGAACATTTACTACATAGAACCAACTAGCCGAAGAGTTTTTGGCAAAGTATTTCCCTCCGTCTAGAGCCGCGAAGTTGAGGAATGAAATCCTTTCATTTAAACAAGATGCGAGGAAGAGTCCAAGTAAAGCATGGGAAAGATTTAAAGGGCTCTTGAGGAGGTGTCCACACCATGTAATACCGTTGTGGCTACAAGTTTAAACCTTTTACAACGCGCTCTACTATCCAGATCTAGTGTAGGCGCATTGGTAGGAGGTTCAATATTTTTTAAGACACCAAAAGAAGTACAAGTGCTCTTGAACAAAATGGTATCCAATAATTATTATCATGTGCCGGTAATGTAACCGACTGCCCAAAATAATCAAGTACAAGTTCAATAAGCTAAAGGAGGTGTTCTGCACTTGAACAACAATGATGCACACTTAGTCCAGAATGGGATTATGGTCAATTTGATGGCAGATTTGACAAGGGAAACTGAGAATCTTGGAAGAAGTGGTGTCATCAACTCTATAGCTTTATCTTCCCAAGCATACCTAGTTTGCGATTTTTGCTTTGGTAATCACTTGAACGGCCAATGTGAGACATCCATGGAGGCCATGAGAAATTGCATTATGTTTCCAACCAAGCTTCATCCTCAAGAAATCCACCCAATGTGTATGGAAATACCTATAACCTCTCTTGGAGAAATCACCCAAACTTCTCATGGAACAACAACACATCTAGTTTGAATCCACTACCATAAAACTTCTCTAATGTAACCTCATCATCCTGAACATATCAACCCCCACATCTAAGGAACCACCCATCAAACTTCCATCAACCTTAACCAAATCCTCCTTACCATAACAACCAAAAAAGGTCTAAATTTCAACATCATATCATTCCACTACCCATGAACTATGTTCAAAATTTCCATAGATGGGTATGATCTTTAAATGTACCCAATTTGACAATTTGAGGAGGAATTATGAGAATATAAGGAGGGAACATGAAACCTTTGCGAGGAATCAAGGGGCGATCGCAAGGAATTTGGAGACCTAATTGGGTCAAATGGCTAGACAATCAAATGAGAGGCCATTAGGAGGTTACCGAGTGATAAAATTCCCAATCCAAGGGATCAAAATGGAAGGAAATAAGTCCAAGCCATTAAACTTAGGAGTGGCAAAGCATTGGAAGAAAAGGTTAGGGAGAGTTCAACATCAAAGAACAAAGAGAATGAAAAACTTGAGGATAATGATGTAGAAAAAGAAGAGTCTTCAAGGGGCCAAGGTGAAATGATTGAAGAACTTATTAAGCTAATTAATCAAAAAAATGAAGGCAAGGATCCTCCACTCCAATTGGCAAAGCAAATGAAAGTGACATTTCCCCAAAGGTTGAAGGAAGAGGAGAAAGCTAAGAAGTTCAAGAAATTTCTTGAGGTGTTTAAGAAACTCGATATCAGACATCACATTCATAGAGGCACTTTGAAACATGATTGCATATGCTAAATTCATGAAGTAAGTTTTTACTTTGAAGAGAAAACTCAATGGGGATGAGATTCTGTGCTTGATGGAGGGTTGTAGTGCATTGTTTACAAGGAAATTACCTCCAAAGCTCAAGGAACCCGGTTCCTTCTTATACCTTATGATATCGGAGGTATCCAACTTGAGAAAGCTTTATGTGACTTGGGAGATTCGCTAAATCTCATGCCTTTCTTGGTCTACAAGAAGCTTAGTGGTGGAGACTTGAAGCCTACTAGCATGTCTTTTCAACTTATGAATCGAAGCATAAAGTTTCTAAGAGGAATTGTCGAAGACGTGATCATCAAAATTGGCAAGGTATAGCTCCCGACAGATTTTATAATCCTAGACATGGAAGAGGACAAGGATATGTCGATCATACTTAGAAGGCCATTTCTTGCAATCGGGCATGCCTCTATTGATGTTCAAGAAGAGAAGTTGAAATGGACATTTTGCATTAATAATGAAATTGTCACTTTCAATGTTTTTGATTCCTTAAAACTTTCTTCTATCTACAAAGATCTCATGAGCATAAATGTAATTGATGACTTAGTCAATAATTTTCTAGGTACAAGTTTGTTGAGTCCCCATGGGAGAGAGCTTTGGTAAGCCTAATTGAAGTCATTTAAGATGATGAAGAGGTGGTGGAGCCTTTGAATCATCGAGAGGAGAATGGTCCAGTGCAAGGGACTGAAGAGGACGATAATGATAAAGATAAAAGAAGGCCTCTGAACAACGAAACCCCTAAGGCAAACCTTAAATCTCTTCCTACTCATTTGAAATATGTTTATCTTGGCGACAATGAGACTTATCCTGTGATTGTAAATGCATCATTGACTAGTGAACAACTTGATAAGTTAGTTGTTGTGCTTAAACTCTATAAAACTATCATTTCTTGGACTATTGATGACATTAAGGGAATTAGTCTTGCACTTTCGATGCATAAGATTTTAAGTTGAATTAGGGGCATAGGCCGGTGAGGCAACCTCAAAGGAGGTTTAACCATACATTAAAAGAGGTGGTTAGGAAGGAGGTTATGATGCTTTTAGATGCTAGTATAATCTATTCTATTAGTGATAGCGAGTGGGCTAGTCTGTCGAAGTTGTCCCTAAGAAGGGTGGCATCACTGTTGTGATTAGTTTACCAATAAACTTCTCTCCTCTAGAGTGGACACGGGATGGCATGTTTGCATTGATTTTAGAGAATTGAATGAAACTACCTGTAAGGACCATTTCTCTTTACCTTTCATTTATCAAATGTTAGAAAGATTAGTTGGCTTTGCATACTATTGTTTCCTTGATAGATACTCCAGTTATCTTCAAATTGATATATGCCTAGAGGACCAAGAGAAAATGACATTCACATGCCCGTATGGCACATTTGCATATAGGAGAATGCCCTTTGGGCTTTGCAATGCTCCTAGTATTTTCCAACGGTGCATGTTCACTATCTTTCGCACAATATGGTAGAGAAATACATAGATATTTTCATGGACGACTTTAGTGTCTTTGGTATGTCCTTTGATGATTGTTTGTCGAAGTTGTCTAATGTTTTGAAGAGATGTATGGAAACCAATTTGGCCCTTAATTGGGAGAAATGTCATTTCATGGTGCAAGAGGGCATCGTTTTAGGACATAGAGTTTTATCTAAAGGTATAGAGGTCGACAGAGCTATTAATATAAGAGCGGTAAGAAGTTTCCTTGGTCATGCGAGATTGTGTTGAAGGTTCATTAGAAATTTCTCTTATATTGCTAGACCTTTGTGCTCATTACTTCAAAAAGATTGTGTTTTCAACTTTGATAAATCTTGTTTACATACTTCTAATGAGTTGAAACATGCTCTTGTCAATGCACCAATCATTGTTGCACTGAATTGGTCTCTTCCTTTTGAGATAATGTGCGACGCAAGTGACTATGCAATAGGAGCTATTTTATGCCAAAAAATTGTTAAAAGTGTTGCACTTGATGTCATACACTATGCTAGTAGGACCCTAAATGATACACAAATAACTATTCCATTACGGAAAAAGAAATACCTTGCTATAGTGTTTGCATTTAACAAGTTTAGATCATATCTCATTGCTTCTAAGACTATTGTGTGCATCGATCACTCCACATTGAAGTATTTATTCTCCAAACAAGATACAAAAGGTTATTTATTAAGGTGGATACTTCTCTTATAGGAATTTGATTAGGAAGTCGAAGACAAAAAGGGATGTGAAAATGTGGTGGCGGGTCATTTGTCAAGAATCGAAAAGTCTCAACTTGTGAGGCAAAAAGGAACAGCCATTGTGGAGGAGTCATCCATAGAAAAGTTGCATGAGGTTAAGGAGGCACACCCTTGGTACACATATATAGTGAATTACCTAGTTGCAAGGGTGGTGCCAAGCTTGTTGAGTACCAACCAACGAAGAAATTTCTTTTCAGAAATCAGGTACAACTATTGGAATGAGCCACATATGTTATAGGTACGGTGTAGTGACCAAGTCTTGAGAAGATGTGTTCCGAAAAAGGAAATGGAGGACATATTGCAGCATTTCCATCTTTCCCCTATTGGAGGCCACCATGGAATGCAAAGGACGACCTTCAAGGTCTTATAAAGTGGTTTGTACTGGCCAAGTATCTTCAAAGACTCTAGAAATTTTAAGCTTAGTGCGATGAATGCCAAATGGCCAGGAACATTTCGAGGAAACAAGAGATGCCCCATAATAGAATTGTTAAGTTAGAAGTCTTTGATGCAAGGGGTATTAACTTTATGGGGCCCTTCTTGACATCGTACTCCAACAAGTTCATCCTTTTTGCAGTTGATTGTGTCAAAATGGATAGAAGCATTTGTTACATCAACCAATGACACAAAAGTTGTCACTAAAATCCTTAGCAAGAACATCTTCTCCCGATTTGGAGTACCTAGAACAATTATTAGTAACGGGGGGATCTTACTTCTTGAACTCTCATTTCAAAGCCTTGATGTCAAAGTTATATGGGGTGAAACACAAAATCACTCTAGCATATCAACCCCAAACTTCAGGTCAAGTAAAGGTGTCGAATAAAGATCTAAAGAAAATATTGGAGAAAATGGTGAACAACTCAAGAAAAGATTGGGCCATGAAGTTGGATAATGCTATTTGGGCATACCATAAGGCCTTTAAGACTACAATTAGAATGTTTCCCTACCGCATAGAACACTAGGTGTATTGGGCCATAAGGAGCTTGAAATTAGGTATGAAAGAAGCTTGTGAAAAGCGGCTCCTAGACTTGATGAGTTAGATGAGTTTAGGAGCGAAGCATTTGAGAACTCATTGATCTATAAGGAGAATACCAAGGCTTGGATTGGAAAGCTAATTTTGAGGAAGGAATTCGCTCTGAGTGATCATGTCTTGGTCTACAATTCAAGACTCAAGTTATTTCCGGACAAGCTCAAGTCTAGATGGAAGTGTCCATTTGAGACGATTAAGGTATTTTTGTATGAAGCCATGGAGTTAAAGAAAGGCACACAATTGACCTTTAAAGTGATTGGATACTATTTGAAGCTCTACTAGGGTGATCCAGAGGAGAGAGGACACACTACCGTCCTCTTGTTGATACTTGACCTCAACATGCCATAGTCGAGCTAACGACTATAAACAAAAACATGCCATACTTATTTATGCTTTGGTTAATTAGGTGTAATTAGTTCAATTTTAGTGTTAATTTGTCTTATTTCTAGTTTGAAGGTGTTTCAGTGAATTTGCAAGTGGAATTGATCTCTAAATTGATGTTTTTATATTTATAGGTGATGGGGAAGTTAAAGGAGTGATTTTGGGAAAAGCTGAAAGTAAAAAAACTGGTTTAAGTAAAAGTGACTGTGGTTATTGATATTTTCTACCGCGGTCAACTACTAGACCAACCTACTTGAAAGTTTACTGCGTCTCAATGACTACAGTCAACAAAGGATATTTGTGAAATTTTTTCTAATTCATTTTGGCCACTATCAATATTTTAAAGAGCAATTTTTATTAACCACAGTCATCAAAGCCTAAGTTTTGAAAAAAAAAAAGTCTTTGAGTGTTTTTTACCAGGGTTGTAGGTTTTATGTTCACATGGTCAACAATTCGACTTAACTTTTTGGAAAGTTAACTGTGGTCCAATAACCATGGTTAATCACTTGAAATTTTGAAAGAAAATTTTCTAAGTCAAAATGACTACCTTCAATGATTTCAAGGACTAAATATTTTAACCGCGAATCCTGTGAATTTTGAATGAAAAATTTTCAAGTTGTATTGACCACAGTTTTCAAAATTTTCAAAATTTTAACCACAGTTATCCTTGATATTTTGATTGAAAAAATTTTTGTAAGTCATTTTTACTATAGTTTTCCAAATTTTTTATCATGGACAATTTTTAACCCGAGCGTCTGGAAAGTTAACAGCGTCTCAGTGATCGCGGTTAACCACTTGATGCAGAAAATTTTTTCTAAGGGAGATTAACCACAGTCAATTTTCTTACGAGCAAAAGTTCATTTTTAACTGCGGTCAATCTTCAAGACACTAAGTGCACCCCAGCAACCGTGGTCAATATTTTGTAGTTGAAAAATTCTTAACTACAGTGCCTCCTTGATTCTAGATAAATATTTTCCAATCCCCAAAAATTTTCAGAAAAACCCAATTTTGCAAAATTCTAGCGATCTCCACCCCCCATTCTATCCCTTTTTTCACACTATCTTCACCACTTTTCCACCCAAAATTCCCCAATTCTTCCATCTAGCGCCCCAAAATTAGGACCCTTACTAGTCTGGACAGATTATTTGGGCAAGAACTTCGTCAACGGGCTCCTCAATTCGCATTTCCACCTGGTAAATTCACTCCAATTCTTCAATCCAGGGTTGTAAATGTTCTAAGCTTTCCTATTGTGCCATTTTTTTGAGGTTTTGTGGAGTTTTGGATCATTATTATTATTATTTCATTGTTGAAGTTATTTGGTGAATTATTGATTGATAGGATTTTGTGGGTTGTGTGGTTGGCAATTTTACAGTGAATATTTGTGTTTTTTTTTTTTGTTGAATTGTGACTAAATGGGTAGATATAAAGGGAATGATAAGGTTGTTGCCACAGCTCAGGCCGAAAAAAAGAGAAAAACAAGACTGGATTCCCAATCTAAGAAGGGGGTAATGAGGCTTATAATGATCACATTTTTGTGAGTTCCTAGGCTACTAAGGTCTACCTAAAACATGCTAAACATACCATCATATAAGAGAGGAGTTTCAATTTGTTTGAGACTTATAATGATGCTAAACATACCATCATATAATGAGGCTTATAATGATCACATTTTTGTGAGTTCCTAGGCTACTAAGGTCTACCTAAAACATGCTAAACATACCATCATATAAGAGAGGAGTTTCAATTTGTTTGAGACTTGGGGTGAGTTCGAGGGGCTCCGAACAGAAATTGAGTGCAAATTAATTGGAAGAAATTGGGTGACTTTTAATAAGACAACCCCTAAGGGGTATGTGAATTTTGTTAAAGAATTCCGTCTTGTAATCTGAGTGGGATGCAGGATGAGAAGATATATGTGAGGCCACAATGGATAGATTTGAGTCCTCAAAAGATAAACTCAATTTTTAAAGCCCAAATCTCGAAGGTAGTGAATACGAGGATTTAATAATTCCATAATTTAGGGGGCCCGATTATAATAAGGTTTGGGAATGATTGTGTGGAGAAAGCCCAAATGGCCATTTAATTATGTGAAAACTAAGATTTTAGGGTTGCATAAAGAGCACCTTCAATTGTTGCCTAAAATCCGGTTGTATTTTATTTGTTTTCGTATCACGGGGACATCTATTTTTAGTCAAGCGTAGAGAGAGAAAGTATGCCTTGTGTTCGGTTCTGAAGAATTTGACCTTTAATCTGGGAAAACTCGTTTTCTTGGATTTCATGAAAAACTCCTAGACGACTAAACCCACATTTTCACTTCTTGGTCTTGTTACCCAATGGTGTCTTGGTTCAGGTTTTCAAATCAATCTTAGGGAGGAAGAAGTGCTTTGCATGCTTGATCCCAAAGGGAGGATTAGTAGAGCTAACGTGCAAAACATGGTCAAGGAATACAGAGGGCACCATCGAACGGTAGAGGCACCAGCAGTATAACTTTCTCAAGCACCATTTCTCACCATGTTGGTTGGGTACGTCTACAATCCTCCACAAAATGATCATGAGCGGGACAAAATGCATGCATATATGACATAAATTTAGATGATCATCTAGAACAGTCTAATGCTCATTGGTCAATGATAACTCTAGTATACTAGAGTTATTCTACTCTAAATTGTAGCATTTTTATATTATAAATCCCGAACTTTGGGTAGTAATTGATAATTTTAATTAATTTCTTGCATATATGTTTATATTTTTGTTCTTGTTAAAGATGTTAAGTTTTTGTTAAAAATTTTGCTTAATTAATGGCTTAATTATGTTAATTTGGTGCAGGTAAAAATTAAAAGTTGGAAACTGGACTAAACAAAGCTCGAGGGACCGAAATGCAATAATTAAAGAAAAAAGGGATCCAAGAGCTGCTGGAAGAGAGTCCAAATCGTGACTTGGATTCTCTAGATCGCGAATTGGACTCGGAAAGGTAACTTTAAACATTACCGAGTCGAGATCGCGATCTCGACTCGCGAATGCTTTAGTATGGAGGGCAAAATTGCAATAGATTAGGGACTACTTTCTGGTTTTTACTTGTACTATTTAAGCTACTTTTAGAGGATTGAAGTAAGTAAGTAGGGATAGTAATAGTAATTAGAAAAATAGATTTTAGGATAGATGAGGATTTCTTGAACCTTAAGTTTCAGCTTTAATGAAAATTGCTCTTTAATTCTCCTTTAGATCCTGTTTTAGTTTCTTGTCAAGTTCAAATTTTGATTAGATAATTGTAGTGGATTAATCTCAAGTTTCACGTAGATATAATTTTTACTTGCTTTCTAGTCTAATTTAGTGAGAATTTCTTTACTTCCATTCTAGGGATTTATAGATAAATTAGGGTTCTGGTTCATTATTGTGATTTTAGTTAAGATAAGAGTTATTTTCACTTCCTAGTTTTAATTTCTAGTTAATTTGTAGTGGGTTTTCGTTATTACCTTAGAAAATCCAAAAAATATTTTAATTTTAAGTTTTACTCTTTCAAATTCTAGTTTAGAATTAGTAATTTCTAGCTTCATAATGTCTCTGCTTAGTCTTCTTTTAAGATAATTTAAAAAGAAGACTTGCTCTGTAATCTCTTTTATTTAGTTTAGAGTAGAATTAAATGCCTTCCTTTGATTGTTTTATTAGAATAGATTAAGTAGTCTCCAATTTCCCTACTTGTTTAGTTTCACTTACTTGCTTTTTAGTTAATCTAGCTTAGAGTTAGATTTTAATTGCTTTATTTAATTAAGGCTTTTATTCTAGTAGTTTCACCATCCATTGTTTGTTCTTGCTTAACTACACAAAGACTCGTAAAACTTGGTAATTGCCTTCCAACAATCCTTGTGGGACGATACCCACTCATCCTATACTACTACCAACTCCGTATACTTGCAGAAGTGATACCTAGGGTAGAGTGTATAGGTTTTGTGAGGTCTCTTATCACTTGTTTGCTCTAAATTGATCTCTACCTTAGTAGATTAGACAATCAAGCTCTTCAAATCACCACCCTCGACACTTGGATCCACCTAAAGCCTCTACCGATTTGGCATTATGGACCACCACGTGGTCAAGTCTTCTTTCAACCCCAAGGCTAGCAACAAGAACCACCGCCAGGAGTTAGGGATATAAATAGGTCGTGTCGGATCCTTATAGTGTTTGTGTCAGAAAACATGAACTTGGACACAACCCATTGAACATTCGTGTCGTGTTGTGTCATGACCTTTTTATTAACGGGTTAACTACATGATCTATTAACTCATTAAACTTTTTACACTAATACAAAATTGTTGAACCCCAGTTATGTTAATCATGTTTTGATGATAACCAAATCATACTAATGGTTTGATAACAAGTGTGCAGAAAAACAGGTAGGTTCGGACGCAAATGATCGTCCGAACAAAACAACCGCAAGACTTCACGGACGCAAATGTCCGAATGAGCTTGACGATGGTAATCGTCTGACACAAAGAATTTGAAGCAAGCCTGTCTTCAAAGAACAGTGTCCGATCATATTTCTAGAAGACTTCACTTCGATCGGATGCATGTTTGGACGCATCCTCGGACGTCCAAACGAATATCCTCAGAGAATAGACGCAGTGTCGGATGCAGGATTTAACAGCGACCGTCCGAACGGTCCAACGGCTAGTTTGTTCGGACGCACTCTTGCTGCATCGGCCGTTGAAGAAGTTAAAATTTGAGGTTTCAAATCTATCCATTGCTGTCTCTTAGAAAATAGCCGTTGGGAAGTTGTTGGAAGCAGATATTTGGCAACTATAAATACCCCTAGGTCTGATTTTATGAAAAAGAGACTTCTGCATTGATTACAAATCATTCTTGAGCTATTTGAGAGAAATAGTTGGTAGAAGTGTTGTAATAGTGTAGGTAGTGAGAAAAAGAGCTTAGAAGTGTAAGAATTCTTCAAGTGTAAGAGTGGAGAGATAACAATTGTAACAAAACTACGGTTGTAGAGTGTAAAACTCTTGGTCACTAAACACTAATTTCCTGTGAGCAAGACACATCTAGATGTGTATAAGAGACAGGTCCCTAGCTTCTCATTTAGTCTTTTCAGCTACTATGAAGAGACTTTTAGGGGGCTGAACTTCAAGTTGTGAACTTGGTAGTTGCCTTGTAAGAAGCTCTTTGTAGTTGTAAGCTCCAAGCATTTAAAGCTAAAGTTTGGTTTGATTCTCTTAATGTCTCAATATTCTTATTTGTTCTTTAAAGCTTAAATTGTTGAATATCTATTGTAGTCATTTGTGCTTAAGTTTTTATTTGGTGCATAAAGTTTGAATTTCTATTAACCACATAAAAAGGTTTGTTTTTAGAGACAACCTAATTCACCCCCTCTTAGGTTGCTTTTGGGGCCAACAATTGGTATCAGAGCATTGGTCTCTTTATTTTGCTTAAATTGCATTAGAGTAAAGATCATGGCAACCAATAATGCTTTGTTTTTAGAGGGGCATTCTATCACTAGACCTCCCATGTTTAATGGCATTAATTTTGTTTTTTGGATGGATAGAATGAAAATTTTTGTTCAATCTATTAATATTGAATTGTGGTATATTATTTATGAAGGTCCTTTTGAGGCAAATATTTTTGATGAAAATACTCATAGATTAAGGCCTAAAACCAGATTTGAGTTAAATGCACAAGATAAAATAAATTTATCTTTAAATGCTAAAGCCATTAATATTTTGTATAATGCTTTGGATGCAACCCTTGGCTATTTATATTATGTTTGCTTTTATGGTCAACCCTTGGCTATTTATATTATGTTTGCTTTTACGGATTATTGAATATTGGTGTCTTACTAGCATGATTCAATTTTAGTCATTGTTTGCTTGTTTATTTCACTTTATGCTTGTTTTTATTTCTTGTGCTCCACAGTGAGTGGATGGATGAGTGGTACTCATCACCGTAATAATGTGCAAAGTGTGGTGGTGTCTTGTATTTAGTTGTGTTTTATGGTATGTTTTTGTAAACATTGAATGAATGGATGAATTGGTTGGTGAACTTGGTTGACATAGATATGCATAATGAACTTTATCTCTTTAAACTTTACCGCTTGTTCAACCTCTTTTATGCAAAAATGTTTTCCTTGGCTAGTTTTGAATGCTAAGCTCTATTTTGACTGCAAGTATTGGTTGAATGCCACTTTCATTTCATAGTTGATTGGGTTTAAATGTGTTGAAGTTCTTGGAGATTGGTTGATAGTGTAGAAACAAATGATTTAAGCATCTTTGGTCATTTTGCATAAATTGCATCATGGGATATTTGGTAGGCTAGTAAGGTTTGGTATAGGACATTAGTTGAGGTATTATGAATTACCCATTCACTAAACAGTCAGATTTTAGAAATGATCTAGGGATTTTTTCGGACCGTTTGAGTCAAAAAGCCTACTTAGAAATCAACTGTATCCCTAGTTTCCCCTTTGAACCTTTAATCCTTGATTCTTCAACAACTACATAATTCAACCATTCCCTTTCGTTATACGTTAGTATCTCTTATTCCATCACCTTGGTCATCTTAGGACCTAAAACGTGAAGTTCAAATTATACGGTGGAATGAAGTCAATTTTTGTACAAGTGTTAGGAAATTGAAGACTAAATGATTAATCTTGTCTAAATTTTCTTTTTGTAATTAGATGTGATCAAGTTCATATTAACTTGTAAATTATTTTGTAGCCTATAAAACCTTCAAATCCTGTCTTATTAATTTTACTTTCTGCAATGTTGTATATAAGGAGACTGAAAAATATCTCTTTAGACAGATATTTAGTTAATTCAGTACTTCAAATGGGAATTGGTTGATATACGAAAATTGTGGGGATTTTTGTTCATGGGATTAGGTCCAAAGGTTTTTTATAATTGACTAAGGTGAATTGAGTTACTTTTATCACAATTTAACCTACCCTCAACCTTAGCCTATATTACAAGTTTTGAAAGTCTTATGGGATCCTTAATCTAGGCTACAAGATCTTAGAGAATTATGGGGTGACTCGAGCATTGCTTTGATTAATGATCTTAGCTAAGTATTACGATGTCCATAATATCCTTGCATGTCCACTTGCATTTTAGTGCTTTGTAAAACAATTCTTAGTGATCTTTCTACATTTGAACCTGATTTTTGAGAAATTCAATATGTTTACTCTTGATCTCCTTAGATGAATTGACATCCTCTTAGTACTTCAATTGTCAACGTGAGACGTGCATTTGGAACTAGCTTTACTTTTTTTAATTATTCTAGTGGTTGATCATGTATAGTTTGTTGAGTTAAAACTCCATTTGCGCATGCTTAAGTTCTCTCAAGTTCAACATGTTAATTCACTTACATTTCTATTACTGATGTGCTTAGTTCTTTTTTCTTTTGATTTGCTCGAGACTAGCATAACACTAGGTTTGGGGTGTGATAAATCTATTATATAGAGTTATTTTACCTTTAATTCCTATGAAATTTTGTCCAAGGTAGTCCCATTTGAATTGGTATTATGTGTTTTTGTTCATAATAATTGTACTTACTGGTGACTTCTAGAACCTTAAAGTAATTTAAGGACTTTTAGTAGTAATTAGGCACAATAGTGGACTGAATTGACAACTAAGTATTTCATGTGCATTTTGACATAGTAATATTTCGTGTATTCTTGTAGGAAACAATTGAAGATTTGACAACAAGTTGAAGGAATGGAAGAAACCAACGGCAAAGATATAATTGCACGAAAATATAGATCAAACTCAAGAGTTTCTGCCTCATTAACTGCTGTCAAGATTACCAAGAAGAAACGTCATTAACCGCGGTCAATGCTCCCTCAACCTCAAAGTGCTGGTAACCACGGTCAAGGAAATCAAGGTGCAAGTTTATTAACTACAGTCATTGAGCTACTGTGGAGAGTTAGTCTAGTAACCACGGTCAACAAATTTGTATAGGAGGAAACTTGACCACAGTCAACCAAGTCAAACCAGTACTTTGACTATTAAATTGTCATAGAAGCTTATACTAAAAACACATAGCATGGCGTAGGTGTCGTTTTAGTGCAGCCCCCATTAGTATAGCCTAGTTTTCATAGTCTCTTTTATCTTGTACTTAAACTCAAATTTTGAGCTCTAATCTAGTTGTAAAACTTCAATCTTTTACTCTTAATTTATTGGGCTTTTCTTTAGGTTTTAATTTAATTTCACTTTTACCTATTTTCTCATCTATTTCTTGCATTTTAGTTTGATTTCAAGTTTTAGCCTTTTTTTAGACTTAGTGCAAATCTTAGATTAAAGTAGGAGATCTTTGTTCAAATCTTACTTTTCTTAGTTTTAGAACTTTGATTACTGTTGTTGGCTGAACAAGTTATAATTCTTTGTCCCACGCTTTCACTAATATCTACAAGTATATGATTATCAATGTAGGGGGTAAGCAAGGGTTGATCCCTTGAGGACTGGTGCAAGTACTAAGATTCTAATTCAATTTCTATTTAGTTGGTCAGATTTCAAGGTTTTGGATTTTGAAAATAAGTTATGAAGACAATTAAACAAACTAAAAACTAGAAAATATTTAAATTATATTAAGAAATCCATAATAAATAAAGACGGGTCAAATGCAAGGCTAACAATCATCTAGGGTCATCCGAATCTCGGGTCAATCGATTAATTAAATTATAACTAATGGTGATTCTATTCCCATATATCAACCCAACCCCAAAACCTTCGGTGATTGAATCTTATCAAATTAATTAACTAGCGTTCGAGAAACCTTCTCATAACCTACCTAATTAACTTGAGTTATTATCCTTTTGGAATTCAAGTTTCTTTCCAGAAATACTCGGTGAATCAATTAATTTAATCTATCAACTTGAACTAGATTAATTAGCCTAATAATTTAATTCGGGTCTATGACTAGGGTTCAGAAACCTTATCCCTCCAACTAACCTAACCAAGACTAAGATTAGCTACTCCTTAGAATTATCTATTTATGTTGATTATTAGCCTATTATTATAATTATAGTGATCAATCCTTAATTAAATTTCAAAGTAATGTAGTATTGAACGGTCCACAATTCAAAGATTTGGTCCAAGGAATTTAGAACTAATTAACCCTAATTATTGTTCAAAATCTTAGACAAAAACTAAGAATTGAAGTTTGAGAATTACCTTTTTTTAGTGTACAAGAGTTGCCCTATTTATAAAATAATGTAAAAAGGCCCGGCCCAATCCCCTCAACCGCTTTCAGCAGTTGAATTTCTACTTATTAGGCACTATGCTGAAGTTTTCTCTTTCATCAGTTACTAACAGCAAATATGCTTTTGTTTAACTGTTGTTATCAGCTAAATGGCCATGGTTCAGCCATTGTCAGCAACAGGATAATTTCCAGTCCTTTGTTTCTTTCCTTACTCTTCCATTTGCTGCTCTTTACTCCACTACCAAATGACCTTTTTGCCCTTAATGCACCTTCACACAACAGAAACAACATAAAATAGATAACAATAACAATTAAATGCACATTTGACTATAAAAACAATTAAAAATGACATAGCCACTATACATCCTAAACATAATACATTTAACTATCAATAAACATGATAAATGGGACTAAAAACACCAAAACTTGGTAACAAAAGACATATAAAAATACTCTAAATTTAAAGTTATCAACTCCCCCCAACTTGAATTTTGCTAGTCTTGAGCAAAACTCATTAGACACAACCAACACAAAACAAATAGGAATGGACAAATCAAATCGGATTGATCCAATTGACTCATCAACCTAGTCCGCATCTGAGCATTCACATAGGATCATGTTCCACTTTTACTCACATCAAAATATCCATTCGAACAAATATTAAAAATGTTTTTGTAACTATAAATGCAAAAACTTATATTTATTAATATAGGGCCACATCATGCATTAAATTTTTCCTACCTATAACCATTCAAAATATATACCAAATTGACCCATTATAATCACTGAGAAGATAAAGAAAAAAGCAATGGATCTTAACATGTAAGTACACAAATGTCACACAATAGCAAAGCATTAGAAACCATTACAACTATTTAACTCAGGAAAATGGCAATATAACATTTCATAGTTCTTTTATGATCACCTTTTACTGGTTCTTTATTTTTTCTTCTTTTAGGTTTAGTAAGACGTATTTTCACGCAAATTGCCTTTTATTTTTATTTCTTACCATGCTTACGCACTTAAATATAGCAAGCCATTTTTTTTTTTCACGTAAGCTCATTGGAGCAATTAGATCATTAAGGAACTAGACATGAAAATATGGGTTATATTAATGTAAGTTAATTAAAAAAAATGTAATGAAACCTAATACCTTACCATGCAAAAATACACAAATAAAAATACGAAGGTCCACATCATGTTCTACTTTATGCTACCCAATAACTATGAGGAATAAATTTCAACAACTCAAAATCATTATGGGCACCAAAATAAATCACGTGATTCCTCTCTAATAGCAATAAGCCAAACATTTATAACAAAGAAAATATAATTAACATAAGTTTGAACTTTTACGCCTTTTTAAATAATTTCATGAAATGTGAGAACACGATGTGAATCTATAATACTAGGTTTTCATATCTTTACCAATTAGAGTCAATCCTACCATTAATAAGCCTATGACTCAACAAATTTACATCACAAATAGAAACACCAAACATAAAAAAAACTAACCAAATATGGACAACTTAACCAACACATCACTTGCCAACACCATACTAACACAAACAACTAGCCTAGACAAGTGGAGAAAACAATGAAGTCTATCCAATAATCAAATGAAAATAAATAGAAAATTAAAACAACACTCCACTAACAAAAACTGTATAGATGTAATAAGCAATCACGGTCTAGTAGCTCCGGATGGCCCAGCATCTCTCCCCCTTTCCTTGTTCTTGGTCCCTCTCTTTCCACGTCATTTGGAGGTCTATAATGCCACTCTGGTGATGAAGTGGTTTTAGGCCAATGAGACATGTCAAAGTTCCCTAGGTGACTAAGTTGCCATGCTAGGAAATCCATCTTTTGTCGTATCTCCTCGAAACATTGGCTATGATAGTCCCCAGACTTATACACACACGAGGAACTCTCTTTCTGTCTCAACATTGGGTGGAGGTTGGAAAACAGAGTTGGAAACAGGCCTATTTGGAGGCACAAGAAACAGTCCCTGAGGTCTTTCTTGTTGATCTCCTTCTTCTTCCTCAGCTGCTTGTCATCATCTTGCCTCAACTTGCACAATGACAAAGGCAAACTTATATTGCTGGACGATTGACTGAAGACCACTATTGTCAACTAGTGCTGGCGTGTCCCACTTCTTTATAGTCACAATTTGCAAACCCGCATAGGCATAGTTGAGTAATTAAATTTGGAAAGAATAAAGCCTTATGCTTCCTATTTCCATTCCTCAAGATTTCCAATGAAATCTCCCGTCCTATGTCAATAGTCATCCCCTCTATAATAGCAAAAATAAGGCAAGGTCGGTCAAGGTTTACATCGGTGGTGTAGGAAGTAGGTAAAATGCGGCTACACACTAATTGCATCCATACTCTCACATTGGCATTTAAATATTTCAACCTAATCGGAAATACTTTCGCAGGTCCTCTTCTATGTTCCAATGCTCCCAACCTTCAGTCAACTGATTACAAACCTTATTATAGTCGACATCCCCCTCTAGAAACTGAGTAATTGGTTGTTGGGAATGGTTGGAAAATGGTATATTTCATTTATGACCTCCAAGTGGTATCTCACCGGAATACCCCTAACCTTCACAACATAATCCCTTGTGTCTAAGATATTTCCTATGAATTCACAAGCCATATTTTTGTTAGCCACTACAGTTGGACTTTTGAAAAAATCTTTCCATCACCTCGATTGAATTTTATTAAAAATTGACTTACACAACGCATCAGTGTATAATTATTCTTAATCTGTACATGACTAAAATCTATCCCTTGTTCATACAAAGGACTTACTCAATTTTGCAACTTGTCATGTAATTTCATAACCTCAAGGGACACAAAAACAATGTCATCAAAAGTTTGTTCATCGGTTTGCTTCCGTTTCTTCCCCATTTAGCAATTTGATTGACTTATCCAAAATAATTAACCGACAAATTCTTCCCCCCTTCCCAACTTAATCAACAATTAATCCAAACAAATTGCTTCACAAAATTTTCAACAATTACCAACACACCAAGCAAAAATAATCACAAGAACTCTACCAACAATCCAAGGGTTTCACTCAAAATTAAATAAGAACAATCTTACTTGAATTCCCGGATATGTAGCACACCCTTGTGTTGCAAAATAATCCTCAACTTGTGTGTTCTTCCACGAACTTGTGAAACAATTGAGTGAACAAATACGAGAAAATTTTTAGTCAATTTTATTGGAATAATCTTTAGGAGGAAAGAAAGAAAAAGTTCTTGAAGAGAGAAAAAAATGAGAGAAATTAGAGATTAAAATTAAAGTAAGAAAATAAAGGGAGTTAGATCTTTTTTTTTTTTCTTCTTGGATCTGATCGCCTAGAGAAGAAGAAGAGAAAGAGAGTTTTCATTGTGAAGAAGAGTTGTAATTCGAAAAGTTTTACAAACCTTTGAAGACAAGCCTGGACTAGCCGTTGTCAGTGGTTGGTTCAACACATGTTAACAACCGTCAGCAGCTGGTTCAATACGTGTTAACTACTGACTGTGGTTGGCATTTTGTTTCAACCGCAGTCAGCGGTTGATACACTCCGATAACCCACTGTCAGTGGATGCCCTTTTGTTTTGCCATTGTCAGCGAGTAATTCCCCTTAAGTCAGCCGCAGTCAGTGGCTGACTATTTTCTACCAACACAGAAAATTTTTCTTTAACTCCCACTTCTATTCTAATCACTCCAAACTGCAAAGCACACAATAAAACTTGTAATCAGAAATTCTTAACTTCTTTATTCAACTAAAATTAAATTAAATTAAATAATTAACTAAAAAGCTATTAATTAAAAGAAATTTCTTGGGTTGCATTCCAAGAAGTGCATGTTTAAAGTCATTACCTCAACTTTGTTACTCTTCATGGCTATTTATTTGACAACAATGGACTTCTCGAAGTCCATTGTAAAAAGCACCATCTTGGTAATATAGCTAGAATCTTCAACCGATTCCTATTAACTTTGAGTGTTGTCTTCTCTCCTTGTATTTCCACCACCCTATATGGGTAGACATTTTCCACCTCAAAAGGCCCGCTCCACCTTGATTGTAGCTCGCCTAGAAATAGATGCAATTTTGAGTTGTAGAGCAGCATTTTGTCACCAACATGAAATTCCTTACATACAATATGCTTGTTATGCCACTTCTTTGTTCTATCCTTATAGCATAGCTTTTTTCATAGGCCTCATTTTGGAATTCCTCAAGCTCGCACAAATTCAACAATCGCTTTTCTCTAGTTGCTTAGCGTCAAAGTTTAGTGCCTTGATTGCCCAAAATATTTTGTGCTCTAGTTCTACTGGTATATGACATGTTTTACCAAAAACTAACCTATAAGGGGACATCCCAATATAAGTTTTAAATACAGTTCAGTAAGCCCATAATGCATCATCGAGTTTCTAAGCCCAATCTTTTCATGAGGAAGCCACCATTTCTTCTAGCGATACACTTCAACTCTCTATTTGAAACCTCAACTTGGCCCGAAGTCTGGGGATGATAAAGTAAAGAAACCTTATGTCTCACCCTATTATTGGCCAACAAGGACTCAAATTGAGAGTTCTTAAAATGTGAACCCTAGCACTTATGATTGCTAGAGGTACCCAATCCTTGAGAAAATATTATGGCGAACGAACTTAGGCACAACTCGAGCATCATTGGTAAGTAATGCCACCACTTCAAACCACTTTGAGACATAATCCACCATATCAAGATATACTTGTTGGAGTACGGACTTGGAAAGGGCCCCATGCAATTAATCTATTCCCCATACATCAAATATGCCAACAATGAGAACATGTTTAAGGGTTTTTCATCCCTACAAGATATATTTCCAACTCTTTGACACTCATCACAATGCTCAAAGAACTTTCTAGCGTCTTGGAATAGTGTAGGCCAATATAAACCACTTTGGAAAACCTTAGCAGCTGTCCTTTATTACCAAGGTGTGATACTGCCCCTAACCTACAATGAGTGATGCATCCAAAGGGTACTTTCAATTTCATCATCATTCACACATCACCAGATAATTTGGTCACTACACCTTTTATACAAGTATGGTTCATCCTAGTAGTAGAAATGAACATCAATAAAGAATTTATTCCATTGATTATAATTCATTAACGACAGAATAACCTCAGAGGCTAAATAATTTGTAAAAAGCCAAGGGTTAGCCCCCACCGTCATCAATTGCTCTTCTGGAAACTCCTTCTTTGTTTGGACGGTCGAGCTTGTGTCCGTTCCTTTGTCCGAACCAGGTATGTTTGAAGGGTTCAGACATCGGATATGTAGTGTGTTCAAAGGGTTTAATGCTTAACTGGGGATGTTTTTCCTTCAAAGTTAGCCTTGTCCGATATAAGCTTTTTCAGAGAGTTAGATGCGTTCGTTATAGGTGCCTTAAAATCTTATCTCTGCCTTGACCTTTCAGAAGGTGAAATACGTCCGAGATAAATTCGTTCGAATGAGCATTTTGTCCGTTCGTTGTAGATGCTCTAAAATCTTGCTTTCTGCCTAATCGTTCAGATAGTGCATTGCATCTGTGATAATCTTGTTCAGACAAGTTTGTGCGTCCGAGAAATATAGTGTTGTTCGGATGGTGTTCTTCATCCGAAAACCTGCTAAGAGCAAATGTACTAGCAATCCTGCAAAGTTCTAGTTAAGATAGTTAAATCACATTTGTCATCATGAAAACTAAGGTTGTAGGTCATCAATCTCCCCCTTTATGATGATGACAAATTACGAGGCAAAATAACTTTTAATAACCATGATCACACAATCAGTGCATCAAACAATTCAAACAATCAATGTAACAAGCAATTGTAATGGCCATCTTACTCCCCCCTTGTGGCACCATCAAAGCAAAATAAGCTCAGTTGATAGAGGATGCTCCTCCTTACGCAGGCAACATAATCGTAACGTAATCAAACCAGAATAGTCACAACCAAGGCTAAGTAGAGCAGTCAATAATTACAACTAGAATGTAGTCAATTGCAAGGAAGTAACAAAAGTCTAACAATCATAACAAAAGTCTAAGAACATTAAATTGCAAGGAAGTAACAAAAGTCTAACAATCATAACAAAAGTCTAAGATCATTAAATTGCAAGGAAGTAACAAAAGTCTAACAATCATAACAAAAGTCTAAGAACATTAAATTGCAAGGAAGTAAAGAGCAAGTCTAAGTTGAGTCATTCTTCTTCTTGGAGCATTCCTCAAGTTTACGCTTCTAAGTTGGTGCATCATCCTCGATAGCCTCGTTGTCATGACCACTTAATTCGTCAAGATCTCGGTGTTGCATGACGTATTTATTGTGTCATTAATGTCCTCGTCATCATCAGAGCCAGGACCAGTAGATTTGTTAGGATTGGTAGTGCCAATTGGATCCTCACGATTTTAAGCCTCAAGAATGGAATGATCACCATCATCATTGTCATCACTATCGAAAGATGACTCTAGAATGTATTGGGATTGAATATTGGCAAACTGAAACCAACTTAAGTTGAGGCAGACATACCTAGATTGAGTGCTTCTTGAAGAATAGTTTGTCTGCTCTCAATCCTTTTTAGCTTCCGAAGGGTGTGGCGTTGGAAGGAACTCATTTGGCTGCTTAAGGAGGTAACAAGGGTGCATAGATGAGAGAGTGAGGGTTCTACGGAAGATGAGGGATGAGGAGGAAGAGAGTGAGGAGGTGCAAAGCTAGAGGTAGAGGCATGAGACTTATATTTTTCAAGTTCACATGCAGCTTTTGTAAACCATTGATCATTAAAAACCACAAACCCTTATGTTGAATATAGGATTTGTTAAAATAAGGAGGATATTATTTTTTTTGCCAGAGAAGAGGATATCAAAATGTTCAAAAACTTGAGTTAGGAATTTTTCAAAGGGAATGTTTCGACGAGTATCAGTCAAAAAGAGCTCACATAAAGAGCAAAAGAGATAACCAAAGTCAAGTTTGATGCCTTTAAAAACACAGTAAAATAAGTACAACTGCATTTTGCCTGGCTCAGTGCGATGCCCATCAGTTGGTAAAAGCAAATTAGAGACTAATGTGTATAAAATATTGAGTTCAGGACTAAGCTGTGGAGTCTTGGCTTTCGAAACCTGTTTAAAATTGACGTTAAAGATATGTTTGACCTCTTCGATGTCAAAACAAGTATCTAAAGCATGCCATTTATCCAAGGAGAAAAAATAGGAAAAATCATCAGGAGAGTTAACTTCACAATTAAAAATGAAAATAATGATATTTCAGAAAATCTCAAGATTTTTGTTATTGACACGAGATACCAATGTGCGAATAGTAGAACCCTTCCTAAGATTAGAACTAAATTGAAGCACCATATCATGATAGACAAGCAAATCCAAGTGAACTTCGTTACCCCAATTTTGTTTTTCAAAGTATGATTTAATAAGAGGTAAATTTAGTTCATTGAAAAGGCTTTGGGAAATAGGCCTTTGAACAATAATGGATTTGCTAAGAAGAAAGGTGTACCTATCGAAGCGTGCCTTGGCATCAATGAATTTGGGTAGAGAGGGGGTTGGATTGAGGATTCGAGGATGTTTGACTCTGCACTGGAGCCTTGCCCTTCGATTTTCTACCTCTGGTAGCCGTTGAAGATCCACCACGTAATCATACCATTGTAAATATGAGGGGAAAGATGAAGAGGAAAAAAAATGAGTTTGAGTGAATTTGTGGGAAATTTCAAGGAAGGAGATGTTATAATGATGAAATGAGGTTCAATTAAGAAGGGGGAGGATTTGGGAAGAGAGAATCCTCAAGCAATTTTAGAGGAGAAGGAAGAGATTGAGAGAATTTTGAGGAGTTTCTCGAGCGCCAGAATTAGGGTTCGGTGGGAGGAAGTGTCCAAAAAGGGAAAAATGAAGAAATTTAAACAAGTAGAACAATCATTTAAATGTGCGAATGATTAGTATTCATCCGATCGTGTGTCTGAATGCAGATGAACTGACGGCCGAAAGGCTATACTGTGCATTCGAAGAAGTGTCAGACGGTGACAACTAAGCGTCTGTACGAAATTCCAGAGAGTTTGGGAAATGAGAAGGAAAGTTCGGATGATTATAGCTGCTAAGACAATAGATAGGATTTCAAACGTTCAAGTACGTCCGATAGAGCAAGTACTTCGGACGTTTATATGCGTCCGAAGGATCAGATATCATATAATTTTGTCCGAAAGCATAATTCATACAATTTTGAAATCAATGATGCCCAAATGAGTTCTGAGAGATTCAAAGCAATCTAAAGGCAAAGGTTTGGTAAAAATATCAGCTAGTTGATCCTTTTTACACACAAATTCAACACAAATTTTTTTTTTTTGCACACAAGATCTCTAATAAAATGATGCTTGACATCAATGTGTTTGGTTTAAGAATGCAAGACAGGATTTTTAGTGACATTTATTACACTAGTGTTATCGCATCTTACAGGTACACAATCAAAAATAACACCAAAGTCATTTAATGTATGTTTCATCCACAGAAGTTGAGCACAACAGTTTCCAACAGCAATGTACATTCGACTTCTGCCTTAGAAAGGGAAATACAATTTTGCTTCTTGCTAAACTAGAACACCAGACAATTATCCAAGAAATGACTCATACCACTAGTACTTTTTCTATCAATTTTGCAACCAGCAAAGTCGGCATCTGAGTAACTGATCAAATCAAAAATAGTGGATTTAGGATACCAAAGACCAAAGTTTAATGTCCCTTTCAAGTATCTAAAAATTCTTTTTACAGCAATTAAATGTCATTCCTTAGGACATTATTGAAATCTAGCACAAAGACAAACGCAAACAAAATATTCGTTGTACTAGTTGTTAAATAAAGTAGGTTTCTGATCACACCTCTATAGTGTTTTTCATCAATACTATTACCTTCTTCATCTTTGTCAAGCTTGGTTGAGGTACACATTGGCGTCCCAACTTGTTTACAATCCTCCATTCTAAAGTGCTTGAGCAGCTCCTTTGTGTACTTGATTTGGGTGATGAATGTTCCTTCTTTTGTTTGGTGAACGTTGAAGTCCAACGAAGAATTGTAATTCTCCCGTCATACTCATCTCAATCTCTTTTTTCATTAAACAAGAAAAATCTTTGCACAAATTTTCATTAGTTGCTCCAAAAATAATATCATCGACATAAATTTGGACAACTAACAGATCATTAAAATTAAATTTGGTGAAGAGTGTAGTATAAACAACACCCCTTTTAAAACCATTTTCAATCAAAAAACCACTTAACCTTCATACCAAGCTCTAGGAGCTTGTTTCAACCCATATAAAGCTTTTGATAATTTAAAAACATGATTTGGAAAACCTTTATTTTCAAAACCGGGAGGTTCAACAAAAACTTCTTGATCAACGAAGCCATTTAAAAAGGCACTTTTGACATCCATCTGAAATAATTTGAAATTGTTAAAACATGCATATGCAAGAAACATGCGAATAGATTCCAAACGAGCAACGGGTGCGAAGGTTTCATCAAAATCAATACCTTCTTCTTGAGCGTATCCCTTTGAGACGGCTAAATCTAGCTTTATTTCTAATAATCTCATATTTATCATTTATTTATTTCTAAAAACCCATTCTGTACTTATCACGGGATGAATTGAAGGTCTTTCAACCAAAGTCCATATATTGTTTTTCTCAAATTGGTTAAGTTCCTCTTGCATAGCAAAAACTCAAGACTCATCATTCAACGCGTCATCCACACATTTAGGTTCAATATGAGAAAGTAAGGCACAATTATTCAATGGTTTATGAGAACGAGTTTTTACCCCATCGGATGGATCACCTATGATCAAATTTTGAGAGTGACTTGAGACAAATCTCCATGCTCTTGGAAGATCTTTTGGAGTATCTTCGTTCTTTTCTCCTTCTTCATCCAAGTGATGAGTGTTGTTCTCATGGCTTGTCATGGTCTCTTGATGTTCTTCATGTATTGTGAGCTTCTCAAGTTCCTTTTGAATACCTACATTTCATCTTCACAAACATTCTTTGAAATAATATCATTAACCTCATCAAACGTAACATGCACAATTTTTTTAATTAAAAGAGTTCTTTTATTGTATACTTGGTATGCTTTCTTATCACTCGAATATCCTAGAAAAATTCCTTCATCCCATTTCTTGCCAAATTTTCCAAGATTTTCTTTGATTTTTAAAATAAAACATTTACAACCAAAAACTTTGAAATAACTCACAACGGATTTTTTACAAAACAAGAGTTCATAAGGTGTTTTATTTAAAATAGGCTTCAAAAGAACTCGATTCATAACATAACAAGCCGTGTTAACGGTTTCAACCCAAAAATATATAGGTAAATCACAGTCACTAATCATGGTTCTAGCGGCTTCTTGAAGTGTTCTATTTTTTCTTTCAACAATACCATTTTATTGAGTTACTCTAACAAACAAAAATTCATACAAAATACTGTTGTGATAAAAAAAACCTCCAAATTTAAATTCAACTCCATTACCATTTCTCAAATGAATGATTTTCAAATTCAATAAATTTTATATTTTGGAAAAATATAATTTTACAAAATTTTCAAAAGCTTCATTTTTGTAAACAAGAAATAGTACCAAAGTATATCTAGAATAGTCATCAACAATCACAATTGCATATTTACTACCAGCTAGACTACCATGTTGAGTTGGACCAACAAGTCCAAATGCAATAATTGTAAAGGTTTAGAGGTAGACACACAATTATTTGATTTGTAAAGACACTTTAACATGTTTACCAAATTGGCATGCATCACAAATTTTGTTTTTCAAAAACTCAACTTTGGCAAACCTCTTACCAATTCTTTCTTAGTAAGATTTTCAATTAAATCCATGTTGAAATGACAAAGCCTTCTATGCCAAAGCCAAGGATCATCTATAGAAGCAGTTAAACATTTTACATTGTCACCACAAATATTGACAAGATAAATTACATAAACATCATTGTGCCTAGTACCTTTAAATAAAATAACAAAATTTTTATCAAAAATTAAACATTCATGCTTGGTAAAGAACACATTTAGATTTTTTCCATATCACATAGTTGGCTCACACTTAAGAGATTGTAATTTAAATTATCAACAAGAAGCACATTTTTAATCAAAGTCTCACCATTTTTACCTACATCACTAATGCCAATTGATTTTTCTTTCATGTATCCCCACTATTTTTGGATTTGAAATTGGTGAAGAGAGATGCATGACCGGTCATATGTCTTAAGCACCCACTATCTATAAACCATTTAGCATTATTGGTGATGTTCGTTACCCACACAAGAATTTAGGTGATAATTTTTGGTACCCATATTTTCTTGGGTCCATAAGAGTTAGCAAATTGGCTACAAATCCATGCAGAATTTATTCCAAGTTTTTCATTTCTCTTGACATAACAATTATTTTTCACATGTCCATATTGTTGGCAATGATTGCGAATAATATTTTTATTTCCATATAAAGAAGACTTTGATTTTACAAAACATAAATTATTTCTTCTAAAAGTGACAAAGTTCTTGTTGATCAACATATTTCTATTCTGTTTTTCATATCAACAATATTTTCCCTTTTTCTATGCAAAAGAACATCAAAATCATCCATTCTTTTCTTCAAGGAGGCTTGTTCTTCCTTTATCTTTGTTTTCATAATCATTCTTTTCTTTAAATCAGCGTTTTCTTGTGATAGCCTATTATTTTCATTCACAAGTTTGGAGTTAGCAATTAATAAAGCATTTATTTTTCTAACTGACTCCTTAATTTTAGCATATGATTCTTTCAAGCTATCATGCAATTTTAAAATGAAAACTTCAATTTCATCATCATTATCATTTCCATCATTAGAATCATAGGTAGTTGTTACCTCATTATCACCAATAGCCAGAAAGGTCAATTGTGCCTATTCCATCTCTTCTTCAACTTCTCCTTCGGAGTTGCAATCATCCCATGTGATTTGAAAATTATTGAAGTGGGGCTTTCTTCCTTCCTTTATCTTCTTGGAAGGACACTCATTTGCAAAAGTGTCCGGGTTGACTGCATTCGAAGTACTTTATCATTTTTTTTTTCATTTCTAGCTTGGTATTTCTTTTGAAATTATTTGGGTTGATAGCTCCACCTTTTCTCATTTTTCGTTTATTGATGTAGAGTTTGAGAAATCCTTTGGTGATGAGTGCAAGATCTCCTTCATCAAGATCTTCATCTTCTATATTGATGGAGCCATTTTCATCTTCTTCTTGAGAAGTCTTTAATGCAATGGATTTTTTTGGTCTTGCTTCTTCATCATCCACTACTTTGGCCTTAAGTTTCAATTCATAAGACATAAGAGAGTTAATTAAGGACTCAATAGGCATGGAATTTAGATTCTTTGCTTCCTCTATAGCAATAGTTTTGGCCTCCCATTCTTTGGATAGATCATTCAAGATTTTTCTATTCTTTTTGCCCAAAGAATACTCCTTACCCAAGGCTTCAAGATCCTTAATGATATTGTTGAACCTACAATACATCTTATCAATATTTTCATGTGGTTCCATCTTGAAGTACTCATACTTGGCAACAGAGTAAGGATTTTTTTTGTTTCGAACATCATCGCTCCTTTCATGAATTTCTCTCAAATTGTCCCAAATTTTTCTCAGCCGAAACGCATCCTTTGACACGAGTAGATTCGTTAGCGTCCAAGGCATTATATAACACATTCATGGCTTTAGCATTTAAAGTCAAGTTTGCTTTGTCTTGCGGAGTGAGCTCATCCCTTGTTTTTTCTCATCTTCTATTTGTGTGATCATCAACAATGGCGATTTTAAATGGACCTTCATTGACAGCATACCATAGGTCAATATCAATAGATTGCAAAAAGATTTTTATTCTATCTTTCCAACTAATAAAGTTCACCCCATTAAACATGGGAGGTCTAGTGATAGATTGACCTTCTAAAAATAAAGCATTATTGGCTGCCATAGTAGATCTTTATTCAAATGCAATTTAAGCAAATTAAAGAGACTAATGCTTTGATACCAAGTGTTGGCCCCAAAGCAACTTCAGATGGGGGTGAATTAGGTTTCGTTAAAAAATTACTTTGCAAGAATTGTACTTATAATATCTTTTGCACTAACAAGTCATTTGATAGAGATAAAATCAATTAAGCTTAAAATGTATAGAATAAGTAAGGAGAGAGAGATATTTAAACAAACAACACTTCCAAACTAGCAAGCTTGGAGTAGTAATTCACTAAGATGCTTCTTCAAATTTGGTGAGAAGATAATCCCAAATGTATACAAAGTAGAATAATCCTTGCTCACACTAATTCTCTTTAGGTGAGCCAAGGATTTTATTCTGATCCTCACTTTTGTACAAAATTATCACTCCACTCAATACTTTTGAATATCACTCTTAAAATACACACTAATACAGTATTGTTTCAAGAGCTAATTTGCACTCAAATTACTTTTCTACTTGCTTTTATTCAATGTGTAAGATATGTTTCATAATACAAAAGAGTTGGTATTTATAGGTGCAATAAATCAGCTTCCAACCACCTCCTGACGGTTCAATAATAAATGCTAATCCTCTAAAAAAACTAGCCGTTATAGATTTTGGACGTCCGATGTTATTGTTATACGTCCAATCCATCATTCGATCTTAAATTCCAGGAAGTAGAGGATACCGTTCGGATAGCAGAGCTTGTGGTCATTCCTTCGTCCGAACCAAGTATGTTTAAAGGGTTCAGACATTGGATAGTATACTGTGTCCGAAAGGTTTAATGCTTAACTAGGGATGTTTTTCTTTTGGACAGTTAGCCTCATCTTATATAAGTTTTTTTGAACAGTTAGATGCATCCGTTGCAGGTGCCTTAAAATCTTGTCTCTGTCTTGACCTTTCAGACAGTGAAATATGTCAAAGATAAATTCTTTTAGACGAGCTTGTGCGTCTGTTGTAGATGCTCCAAAATCTTGCTTTCTGCTTTGGACAGTGCATTGCATCCGTGGTAATCTCGTTCGGACGAACTTGTGCGTCCGAGAAACATAGTGCTGTTCGAACGGTGTTCTTCGTCCGAAAACCCTGCTAAGAGCAAATGTTACTAGCAATCTTTCAAAGCTCCAGTTAAGATAGTTAAATCACATTTGTCTTCATCAAAACCAAGGTTGTAGGTCATCAAGTACCAAGATTCTAATTCAATATCAATTTAGATGGTCAGATTTCAATGTTTTGGATTTTGAAAATAAGTTAAAAAGACAATTTAAAACTAAAAATTAGAACACAATTAAATTAGATTAAGAAATCAACAATAAATAAAGATTGGTCAAATGCAAGGCTATCTATCATTTAGGATAATTCGAATCTTGGGTCAATCGATTAATTAAATTATGACAAATGGTGATTCTATTCCCATATATTAACCCAACCCCGAAACCATCAGTGATTGAATCTTATCAAATTAATGAACTATGGTTCGAGAAATCTTCTTCTAACCTACCTATTAATTTGAGTTATTATCCTTTGAAATTCGAGTTTCCTTCCAAGAACACTCAGTGAATCAACTGATTTAATCCGTCAACTTGAACGAGCTTAATTAGCCTAATCCTGTTTCGGTAATTTAGCATGGGTCTATGACTAGGTTTCAAAAACCTTATCCCCTAACCGACCTAACCAAGACTAAGGTTAGCTACTCCTTAAAATTGTCTATTTATGTTAATTATTAGCCTATTATTATAATTACAATAATCAATCCCTAATTAGATTTCTCCATTATTGGTTGTGTCACCTACACCTGAACCCTAACTAATTTAGCAATTCATAATGTGCAAGAACGAAAATAAATAAATGGAATTGATTCCAAGCATAATGAACATATAGCTGGAATTAAAAAGTACAAATGAAAATAAAATAATTAAAAACACAATACCGAAATTGAAAAATACTTGAATTAAATATCTTGAATGATTCACAATTCAAAGATTTGGTCTAAAGAATTGAGAACTAATTAACTCTAGTTATTGTTCAAAACTCTATGCAAAAACTAAGCATACATAACAATAACAATTAAACATACATTTGTCTATAACAACCATTAAAAATGACATAACGACTATACATATAAAGGACCTAAACATAATTTAACTATTAACAAACATGACAAATGGTACTAAAAACAATAAAACTTAGCAACAAAAGATATATAAAAATAACTCTAAAATTAAAGTTATCAATTAGTAGTGGATTTTCATTAAGTATAGCTTGTATAACCTAATCATTAGCTTAACCTTAGTCTTCTTCCATTTCCACAAATTTCAAAAAATAGTAAAGAATGAAGAACAACATATTTGCTAGTGTAGGATTTTTCCTACTATGGTAAATTCCTCCTTATCTCTTCTTTACTCTTCCAATCATTGCTAATATAGCAATTATTGTGCATTCCTAGTTTAGCTTTTAATATTTCTTTCTTAACTTAGTTTATTTGCTTGTGTCCTTACAGTAGACTTTAACTGCTTACCTAGTTTAGTAGTAGATTACTTTAATTGCTTGTTGATTACTTTAATTGTTCACTTAGGCATACTTTGCTTGCTTTCTTATTTCAAGACTTGTCTACTTTAAGCACTAGTCTTCTAGACCTTAGCTCTTTTAGTGTAGTAAATTAGTTAATTCTTTAGCTCAATTTTTATGTTATAGTAGAATTAGCCTTAATTTCTAGCTTAACTCTAGTTATTAATTATTCTTTAGCTCTTTGTTGCATTGCAGTCCAAATTATTTTTACGTGTTATTATGCTTCTAGTGAATTTCTAGAATAGTGATTAGTGATAGTTTTAACTTGCTTTCTAGATTAATCTTGTCAATTGCTCGTTTGAGAATTCCTAGTTAGTAAGTAGAAAAACTTCCCTTTCGACTCATCTAAATGGTACAAAGACCCAACAAGCCTGGTAATCATCGGCCCAATGCTTGTGGAAATGATATCCATTACCACTAACCTACAAACATACCTCGTATATTTACGAGAGTAAAGGTATTGGTTAGTTAAAGAATTTTTATTTTTATAGCTTGTTTTGCATTTGAAAAACACCGACCAACCGAAGCAAATAGTGTGATAACTCTATTTTATAGAATTATTTTGCTTTCATTAATTACTATGAAATTTTGGTCATGTTAGTTCCATTCGAATTGATTCTATGTGTTTTTGCTCATAATTTGTGTTTATTGGTGAATTTTGTTACCTTAGAGTAAATTAGGATATTTGGTAGCAATTATGTACTAAATTGGACTAAATTGACACTTAATGATTTCATGTGCATTTTGATTTTGTGATTTTGGTGTATGTTGTAGTGAAAGTTTGAAGATTTGAAGGCTAGTTGGAGTGGAAGAAGCCAAGGGTAAGGATGTAATTACACAAAAATGAAAAACCAAGTCCAAGATTGCTACTCTGATTGACAGTGGTCAAAGCCACCATGAAAGAAATTTATTAACTGCAGTCAATACTACATTAGTTTCAAGGTGTCAGTGACCACAGTCAAGCACACTAAGGCATAGTTTCATTAACGGCGGTCAACAAGCAACCACAAGCAATCAGGTTAATAAAATTGTATAGGAGAAATATTGACGGCAGTCAACCAAGTCAACTAGTTCTTAGCTTATTGACTATTAGATTTTTGAAAATATCCTAGAAGACTACACCTAAAATACATAGTTATAGGTATAGGATAGATACAGGTATGCAGCTATTAGTATAGTCTTGTCATTAGTACTTTCTTCCTTCTTAAAACCTTAATTTTAATCTTTAATTTAGTTGTAAAATTCAATCTTTTTACTCTTAAATTATTGAACTTTCATTAGTTTTAATTTGATAGCAATTTAACCTCCTGCCCCTACCACTAGTATCTCCACCTCTACTCCCAATAGCCTCTAAGTGATAGGTATGCCCTTTGCTTTACCTTTTTTTTTCATATTTATTTAGCTTACTTTGGGAATTAGTTGAAAGTATTATTTTCTTATTTTAGCTTAATTATATTGATCTTAAGTAATTTTTACTGCATTGTCTTGCAGGTTATAACTTTTATAGCATTATTGTAAATATTTAGGCTAATTTGAATATTGGTTAATTGTTAGTTTAATTTTACTGTTAGGTGAGTTTGTTTGTTAATAATGATGTTAATTATTGGTTAATTTGCAATGTATTGTTGTTGATATTTTGGTGGATTGATAGATTAATTTAGTTGTTAGGTTATTTTAATCATCGGAGAGTTTATTGTTCAATTTGTTATTAAATTTGGATAGTTTTGTAGTATTATTACTATGTTGTATTACTAGTAGTGTTAATAGTTTTATTAGGGCTAAGAGTCATTGCTATAGCAATACAACAACAACAACAGTAGTAGTAGAAATACTATTATATTTGAAATATTACTAGTATGGACCGTGTTGTTATACTGGGCAATGATAACTCTATGATACAAATTAAGTTATTACACTATTTAAAACCCTCGAATATTGTTAGGGTTTTGTTTACTTTTTGTGCTTTGTGTGTATTTGTATGTTTTTGGGAATTTTAATGTATATTTGAATGTGTTTAAATATTTTGAGTACGTACTAGTGTTTACGTGTTTGGTAGGTTAAAAATCAAGTCTAAGGCTAGTATGAGAGGACGAACTACTCCTAGAAGATTCTGGTCGATTTTTGAAGAACATTGAAGCTTGGCAACGACTAAGGTTTTAGGCCGAACATCCCTAGCTGTGGCCCACATTATAGCCAAGAAGACCTAATTTTACACATGGGCCAAGACTGACATTCCAAAGCTATTAATAGCTAGCTGCGACTCGCATCACCAAATCAGAGAGGCAAAATTATCTAGTTCAAATTTGCTAAAGTTCCCTCTTGTAGTCTAATATAAATAGAAAGCAGTAGTATTCTTCCTCCTAATTAGGAATATGAGTTAAAAATCTAGTGTTAGATTTTAGAAGTAGATTAGATTAGGCTAAAGTAGGTTATTTTAATTAAAGTTTCATGCTTTCCTTTTAATTTTCATGTCTACTCTTTAGTTCAAGGATGGACATTGAATTTTCTTTTCAAGTAGTAAGTAAAGGTTTAAGCTTTGTTTAATTGTTTTATATCTTCAAATTCTTGTTTTAAATTCCTTATTTGCTTTCATATGCCTTTGATTATGCTACGCTTTAGAAGTAAGGGTTAGGGTAAATTCATCCCTATTTTTCATGGAATTGGGTTAATTCTTGATTGATTTAATTGCCTACTCGGGTTATTTATTTGGACAATCTCTATCGAACTATAGTATTAGGTTTTGAAAGTGGGTACTCCTTAAACTAATTAATGGGGTCAATTATGGCGAGAACTGAAGTTAGGCCCTCATTATAGACTAATTGGTGACTAACTTAGGGTTTGGTGAGCTAGTATTTTGTATTGGGTTGTTAAACACATATACTGTAATAAAATAATAATAATGAAAGAGATATCACAATGATAGCTTAGAAGAAAACTAAATTGTATATTATTCCAAATGGGATAGTTATACAGTATCGAAAATATAGTATTTCGAATAGGTCCGAAATAATATCTTATCCATTCATTTTGTTCAAAGTTGATAATAACCATTGGACATGTGGTATTTTATAGTTAGACAAAACCACTAACTAAATGGGTAACCGTTTACTTTAGTTTAGATCTGTCCTTATTCCAGTAACGTGTGGTGCTCATGAAATAGGTGATTGAATGCAAAATCCTACTTACAATTTACAAACATAAATTACCTACTTACTATTACAAATTTAAATGAATCACCTATTTACTATTACATAAAGGGGCCTTCAATGCATTGTGAATTGTATATCCCTGTCTCTTATACACATCTAGATGACTGAGTCGCCAAGGACACAAAAAAGAGCCAGGCCCAGGGGTCAATCTAAACTAGGGTTTATTTCCTCTCTGGTCCACGTAACTCAAGAAAATGAGTTCGGGAATCCTGTTGTAAAATGGGAAGGTTTGGGATTGATTTGAATTTCCTACTTTACAGCGTTGGACCTTGCGTGATTTTATCGCGTTTACCTTTTCAATTTTAGTATTCATTATTGCCGGCTTTGTAGCATACGTGTGCTTTGAAATAGTTTAAAAGTAATAAAATATGTACATGTTAATGAGGAAACAAAAATTCAAATCTTAATATGTAACATTGACAGGTAGATTCAGCCCGGGTCCAATTAAAAGTCACACACATTGAGCTACCTGTGCCCTTTAACTCCCAAGGGGCAAAATAGTCATTTATCATTAACGCCGAGTTTATTTCTAGCCCAATTTTATATTATTGATACAATTATTAAGTCATGGGCTAAATTGAATTTGATTCAAATATTTAACGTCTAGTTGTGCAACTAATCCAAAATTTGAGGGCAAAAGAGTAAATTCGCATAATTTAACAAGTAAGATAAGGCATAAATATTATATTGAGACCAACAAACATTAAAATAAAGCACCAATCATCACAAAAGTAATTAATCAAAAATATGTGCAAAGATCAAAGTCTATTTACAATTTAATACTTATAAGGGCAAAACAGTAATTTCACAATCAATGGTAATTAAAACGTATTAAAATACCAAACAGAAAATCAAAGTAAAAACTTGGTGGTTATTGACATAAAACATGTAATTTGGAAGAAATTTGAAGAGAAAAAATAGTAACTATTAAAGAAAAGTCCTTAAGGGCCTAGGCGCCGCGTTCATCTATGACTTGGCGGATAAAAATGCAAATCCGAAATGAGGGCCAAAAGCAAATAAAAATTTTTCAAATTTTGGATTTTTTAAATTTGTTATTCGTCATGACGTGGCGCAATGACGTGGCATCAAGCCCTATCAGAAGGGCCTAAATGTAATTTAAGAAAATATTCTTAAACTAAAACACCTATTTTCTGGGTCAAAATTGTGGTGGAAGAAGGCTGGTAGCCCATAAAAATCTGCACAAAAAAAAGGAAAGGCTACCAGCCTTCTTCCACCACAATTTTGATACAGAAGATGAATGATTTTGCTTCGGGTTTGAAAAGGAAAGTTGTAGATCCAGGAACGGTCTACAACTTTTATTCTTTGAGTTTAATCCAGTTCCTCTTCTATCGATTGAAATCTTGGCTCAAAATTGGTTGTCTGGAAAATTTTCCAGATTTGGAAATTTTTTCTGCAGATCCTCTGGACCAAAGTCAGCCTTTTTCTACTACACATTTGACCCTATAAATGGACGAATTTGCTTTGGGTTTGAAAAGAGAAGTTGTAGCTCCAGGTACCCTATACAACTTTTATTCTTTGAGTTTAGTCTAATTCCTCTCTGATCGTATGGAATTTTGGCTCAAAGTTGGCTGTTTGGCAGATTTTTTTTGGCTTAAGAAAATTTTCTCTGCAGAAATTTTTTTTCCTCCTTTAGACTGATTTTTGTGCCCACTGAATTTTTTTTTTAAATTTTAAACCAATTAATTAATTAATAATTTTTTAATTAATTTTTTTTTTTTAAATCTAAAAATTCAATAATATTAGAACTCATTTTTAGTATTTCAAAAATATAAAACGCATAAGAATAATTAAAAATCACAACATAAATTAAGAAGGAATTAAAGGGTAAATTAAAAGAAAATCAAAGAGCAGGTTAAAAAGACATTTTTTAAAAAAAAATTAAAAGAAAATTGAGAGACAAATTAAAGAGGAAAATAGGGGACAACTTGAGGAGATGACAAAAATAGGTGTCTACACCCTCCTTCTCCCTGTCCCCTTCTCTCCCCCTCTCCCTATTTCATTTGCCACCCTTCTTCCCTTTCACTCGGCAGATCTGATATGATCTGGCCATTACCACTCCCATCAGATGGTGGGTTTTGCTAGCTAGGGATTTTAGAAAACCCCAAGTCTTGAAAAAGATGACATAACAAAATTGTAAAAGAATAATATGAAGAAATTGAGAGAGTGAATATGGGAAAATCAATATTATTATTTAGAAATTGGAGGGTTGTGCCTTAAGGAAGCCATGGCCGGAAAACCAACTGAAAGCCTCCAGTCGTTTGAAGAGGAGAACTAGAGAAGAAAAACAAAAAAATTGTATTTTAGCCCTTCAACTTTTATATTTCTTGTTTTCTATTATACTAAATCTTCTCCAATCTTTTGTAGTGTGCAAATTGACCCTTTATAGCTTGTTTATAAATTTTCAATTAAGTTCAAAAACATAAATAGTTGGCATTTGACAACTACAGATTATTCTCTATTCCGTTTGGACCAAACTATATATATGGACGGAGGTGTGGAAATTAAATTCGAATTTGATACTTGATTTTGAATTCAATTAATCATATTTAATTTGAGTTAGTTGAATCCTTAATATTTGATTTAAATCCTATACAAAAACCTAATTTTCAAGCAAAAAATTATTAATTTTGCTTCATTTTTGCCTCATTATTTGATATATTAATTTGTGTGGTTTTTACTGCTAAATGATTCTAAAAAATGTAAAAAAACTATATCATTTAACTTAATTAAATAATAATTAATATAATTACGTACAATGGTAAGATTATATTTCTCTTGTTACTTAGGTCAAGGGTTTGAGTCACCAAGAGAATAGATGGAGATCAACTTTTTTTTAAAAAAAATGTAACTTGCAAGTTACAAGTATTAATAAAATACGCATAACAAAACTATTTAATGTGATTTATAGATAATATATAATTTAACAATATAACTTTAAATTAATGTATAAGAATATTGAACAACTATATGAATTAAGTTAGAAAATTAAAGCTAATTATAATAATTTATCAGTGAATCTATTTTCTTATCAAATACCTACATTATACATATTTTAATAATATTTTGATAAAATTTTATTTTTAATTATTGAATTCGGTAATTAGTTAATCGAATTAAAAATCTCTTATACATAGGGAAGATTGTATATGTAACCGTATTCATGAATTCGGTTAATAAATTTCTACCAAATTAAACTGCTTTGACTGGGATTATTAATTCAAATCAAATTTGAAATCAGTTACAAATCTGATTAACCGAATACTTGCACATCTCTACTTATATGTAGATAGTATTTTAGCCATAATTATTATTAGTGGGTGAGACACACTCTGTGGATGTATAATTTTAGACCAAATTTATACATAAATGATAAGAATAAAATAGAGAAGGTAAAAGGTAGTCAATGGTTGGTAACTTATTGCAATTTTAACAAAGTTGATACAAAACATTTAAAAAGAAAAAAGGTAGTTATTGAGTGATTGCTTATTATTAGTACTAAGGAAAAATTATTATATTAGAACTCATTTTTAGTATTTCAAAAATATAAAACGCATAAGAATAATTAAAAATCACAACATAAATTAAGAAGGAATTAAAGGGTAAATTAAAAGAAAATCAAGCGAGTTAAAATGATTTTTAAAAAAAAATAAAAAGAAAATTGAGAGACAAATTAAAAGGAAAATAGGGGACAACTTGAGGTCTCTTATAGGTGTCTACACCCTCCTTCTCCCTGTCCCCTTCTCTCCCCCTCTCCCTATTTCATTTGCCACCCTTCTTCCCTTTCACTCGGCAGATCTGATATGATCTGGCCATTACCACTCCCATCAGATGGTGGGTTTTGCTAGCTAGGGATTTTAGAAAACCCCAAGTCTTGAAAAAGATGACATAACAAAATTGTAAAAGAATAATATGAAGAAATTGAGAGAGTGAATATGGGAAAATCAATATTATTATTTAGAAATTGGAGGGTTGTGCCTTAAGGAAGCCAAATTGGCCGGAAAACCAACTGAAAGCCTCCAGTCGTTTGAAGAGGAGAACTAGAGAAGAAAAACAAAAAAATTGCATTTTAGCCCTTCAACTTTTATATTTCTTGTTTTCTATTATACTAAATCTTCTCCAATCTTTTGTAGTGTGCAAATTGACCCTTTATAGCTTGTTTATAAATTTTCAATTAAGTTCAAAAACATAAATAGTTGGCATTTGACAACATTATTCTCTATTCCGTTTGGACCAAACTATATATATGTCCGGAGTGGCGTTGGTAAATGCCAACTCTTATATGTTTTTGAACTTAATTGATCATATTTAATTTGAGTTAGTTGAATCCTTAATATTTGATTTAAATCCTATACAAAAACCTAATTTTCAAGCAAAAAATTATTAATTTTGCTTCTTTTTTGCCTCATTATTTGATATATTAATTTGTGTGGTTTTTACTGCTAAATGATTCTAAAAAATGTAAAAAAACTATATCATTTAACTTAATTAAATAATAATTATACTCAATATAATTACGTACAATGGTAAGATTATATTTCTCTTGTTACTTAGGTCAAGGGTTTGAGTCACCAAGAGAATAGATGGAGATCAACTTTTTTTTAAAAAAAATGTAACTTGCAAGTTACAAGTATTAATAAAATACGCATCACAAAACTATTTAATGTGATTTATAGATAATATATAATTTAACAATATAACTTTAAATTAATGTATAAGAATATAACAACTATATGAATTAAGTTAGAAAATTAAAGCCAATTATAATAATTTATCAGTGAATCTATTTTCTTATCAAATACCTACATTATACATATTTTAATAATATTTTGATAAAATTTTATTTTAATTATTGAATTCGGTAATTAGTTAATCGAATTAAAAATCTCTCTATCATTTTCGAATTGATTAACCGTATTCATGAATTCGATTAATAAATTTCTACCAAATTAAAATTAACTGAATTATTAACCAAATCAAATTTGAAATCAGTTACAAATCTGATTAACCGAACCTACTTGCACATCCCTACTTATATGTACATAGTATTTTAGCCATAATTATTATTAGTGGGTGAGACACACTCTGTGGATGTATAATTTTAGACCAAATTTATACATAAATGATAAGAATAAAATAGAGAAGGTAAAAGGTAGTCAATGGTTGGTAACTTATTGCAATTTTAACAAAGTTGATACAAAACATTTAAAAAGAAAAAAGGTAGTTATTGAGTGATTGCTTATTATTAGTACTAAGGAAAAATTATTATAATGATAAGGGTAAATTTGGGAAATCATCTAGTGACATCATGCCAAATAATCCCTATTGTTTGGATATATAGTATAGATGATTAATGTTCTTAATTCTATTTAAATACTTTTTAGGTAGTATAATATTAATGGAAACAAATATGGTTTTCAATTAACTTTCATGCGTTATATGTGTACAAAATTTGTACCTTTTAGTTTTAATTATGAAAGTTTTGAAAAGCCTAACAAAGTATTAATTGTACTAAAATATTTAGCTTTTCGAAAATACTCTGTCTTTATTACTTCTAAAATTACTTACAAATATAGTGTTTTTTAAAAAAATTAACTAAACTTATAATAAGAGTTTTTGATCGCTTTAAGAATATATTGCCTCAAGAAAAGTTCAAGAGTTATAGCTTACATATTAGTTCATGGAATATTTAAAGATTTTTTTCAAATACACAAGTGAAAGATTTTAGAAATTAAAAGCAATCTTGTAAAAGTAAAATTTTATATAGATATGTTGACTCGTAAAAGAGTAAGATAGAGTGTCTAAACTAATATTGAAGTTCCAAATCATTGGCCTTTGAATAATACTCCTTTTAATTTTTAAATTTCTTTGCTGTTAAATAAAATATAAAGTTATATTCAAAATATTCAATATATGAGAGGTACAATTACATTTATTTGTGTTTTATTACACTTATAAATATAATATAGAAAAATACATCAACATATGCAATTGATGTATTATTGATATAAAAAACGCATTATAAAGAAGTGTTTTTTATTAATGAATTTGACTAATTAGTTAATTAAATTCAAAAAGACTATATTATCTATTTTTGTATTCATTATTCAACTATAAAATTTGGTTATTTGATTTCTAGGTAGTTATTTGGATTATAAAATAGTTTCATATAAAGTAAACTTAAAATAGAACTCACGATTTTAACCATCTAATCTACAGAATTTTTGTTGAAAAATATTAATTATAAGTTAAAATTATGTTACTAAATGCTATTTGGGACACTTAAATTGTTGATTACGTTAAATAGTTACACTAAAAAGTTTATAATGTTAAGAATTCAAAATCAAGATTAACTAAACACTAATAAAGTTAGTTCATAATTTCATATGAGGACCTAATTGAAAATGACCTAAAATTTATAGGGCTAATCAATAAATACAAGTCACGTTAGTACTAACTTAGCTCTCATGGTCACATAAATGTCAAGTTAGTACACCTACTACTTTAGCTTTCAGATTGTGGGTCCCAATAAGAGAAAAATTAAACTCCCGGTTGTAGCAACTTTTAATTATTTTCATACGTGTCATTTTGTTATTGGATTCCGGATTGGTCCGAAATCCCAGTACTGAATCACAAACCATTACAAATGTAAAATATTAGTTTATAGACTTTGGGGCTAACAGAACGGGCATTCAAGACCTTTTGAGACCCATAACATTGAGAATAAGCCCAAGATAATCGTACGAGTAAGCGTGTCTAAAGAGGTGTAACTTTTGGTCATTCCAAGGAGGATATCTGAACCAAAAATCTGTGAGAAAGCTCCTTCTCATAATAGCCTTCTCATGAGAGAATGTATCAAATGAAAACTTTCCATGATATCTACCAATGCCACTTTCTCCAACCCCTCCAAATGGAAGAGTATCAGCAACATACTGCGACAATCAAGGTACAAGCAAAAACGACTTGATCAATAGGAATTCAGTGTACGATAGGGCTAACAGTTTCTTTTTAAAGAAGAAAAGGAAGACAACTTGAAGTCCAAGAATGCTCAATACAAATAAACCCTAACTACATAGCTCCAATTAACTTCTTCAATTAAGAAACTAACTATTAAAATATGAATCACATTGAGTGTTTATGAGTGTGTGGTGTGATAATTACTATCCGAAACTAGTGGTTCTAAATTCTAATGGTTAGCAATTGTGTTTTCAATTTCAAGGACTACAAGTATAGAAGTGCATCTACCAACAATGGAAAATACTATTACGTTGTGTTTGGATGTAAATATTTGAGTGGATTTAAATTTTTATTCTAAATTATCTAAATAAGTTAAGGGATTTATTTGGGATTTGAGAATCAATAATAGGAGAGGGTGAGATTTTAATGGTTAAATGAGTGAATTTTAAAATCAACCAAATGTCATGTCATTGCAAATCTACCCAATTATCATATTAACTTCATTTGTAACATTTATAATTATTAGTGAATTAACTTTTTTTCTCTTATTTTTTAGGTAGTGAACTAATTTCTTAGATGATTCAACAAAGTATAATTTAAGTAATAAGATGTTTCTTTTATAATTTATTGGTCATGAATTTGTATTACTAACGTAAGGGTGAGGTGTGTTTAAAAAAAAAATGAACTAACTTGGATGATAGTATCATTGAATACAAGACTTCCAGAAGAGGTCTCAGATTCCAGCCTTCTTTTCAGAGTTTCCCTCTTCGTGAAGGCATAAATAGTTAGTGGTTTGGGTCTTGACTTGAGGAAGTCAATGCTGTCTTCAATCTTTTCCACCTGATACGTAACAATAAGCATGATTTATTAAAAAAAAAAAAAAAAACTCTCTAGAAATACAAATCAAAATCAGCGGTATTCCTGCAACAAATTGTGCAAAATATTAAAAGGAAGAATGTTTTACTTACATCTAAATTAAAAGTTGTAGTTTTCTTTAATATTGAAATATCGTAGAGTTTTTTTTTTTTTTTTACCTTTTTATTTAAAGTACCATAGAGTTCAAGTAGATATGTAACTAATTATTTAATATTGCTAGTTACTGTAACTATAGGAAGCAATGGACCAAATATTTCCTCAGTCATGATTGTAGCTTTAAGGGGAGGATCCACCAATATTGTTGGCTCAATGTATATGCAATGCAATAAATGATTAGCGATAAATTAAACAATTAAATTGGAGATTTCTGGACTTTGACCTCTATACTTGACTTTTAAAGTTGTTTTTCATAAATTTGTCGTAGTATTTCGATTACCTTGTATTCTATATAATGTTAAATGTTCATAAAGGTAATAAAATTATTGAAAAATCGAAATGTAGCGCAACTTAATTATGGCATGAAGCTTCAAAAGAGATGACTTTAGTTTCAAAAACCTAAAGGGAAACTGTTGCGAAACTAAACTCAAGAACTATGCTAATACAACGATAGTCAAGAATGCAGTAGGTGACATATCCTCGAGTCATCAAAGTGTAGGTGAATATTAACTTTAGATTTTTTTTGAAAAAAAAAAAGTATATATCCTCAAGAAAAATGACAAAAAATTATGAATTAAGGTTATGTTTGAATCGATGATTTTAAGAAAGGATTTAAAATCCACTTTCACACTTTTTAATTTTAGTGAATTTAAAATTAATCAATTTTAACCTTGCAAATCCTACTAATAGATGGATAAATTTCAGATCCTTCCTTAAATCTATCGATCCAAATACAATGTAAATGTGAAGCAAACAACATAACTTCACTTACAAATTATTTTCATCAAATGAACCACCATAGGCGATTGACTCTTTCACCATGGGTTCATCTAAAAGATTCTTCAGTCTCAGGAAATGCTTCTTGTTGATTATTCTGGACATGTTATTAGATTCTTTTGGATTTTCCCCAAACATTGCTTGGCTTGAGACCTTCAAGAGTTCTACCTGAACAATCCATAAATTGGCCAAGTATTATTGTAAACGAACTTTTCGGCTGGAAGTTTAGCAAATTATAGCCTTTATTTACCAAAGTGGTTGCAAACTTTTTCTCAGTAAGAATGTAATCAATTCCAATGCAAACTTGTCCAGCACAGGCCCCATATTTTCCAGCAAGAATCCGCTTAATTGCAATCTAAATAAATGATTAACATAAAGAAGCTGTAATCAGCAATTATGTTTTTCTTTTCTTGCCTTTTATGCTACAAACAAAAGAGTAAAAAGCTAGCACAAAATTTCAACGCTGACAGTTCGAACTGCATATTAATATAAATTGGGGTGCATGATATAATACAATCTTGGTCCAATAATTGATATTTTTGTGATCAAATAATGCAGATGCCATCTGAGCCAAGGACAACCTACTACAAGTCTTTTAGATCAGCCAAAAAAAAAAAAAAAAAGTTACTACAAGTCTTTGGAGTCTTTCTTTATTTTTTTTCTTTTTTGATACTAACCTTTGTTTACTAGTCTTTTCCAGATTTTTTTTTTTTTAATTGGATTGAATAGAAGATGTATTGATAAAATGTAGAGTAATTTACAACAGACTAACTACCCTAAATGGGTAAAATGCAGTTTGCCCTTTAGTTTTCCGAGTGAGAACTTTACCTCAATATGGTTTGGAACATGTACAACTTATCCACTTAGAGAAGATTTATGATGGTCATTAAATAACTAGTAACATTTTATTAATTACTCAATGACCAATGGAAGGAATGCATTTGAATGGGATAGTGCACTTTATTACAAATAGAGGGGCCATGTTTTGTCTAAATAGGAGTTTTTCATTAATTGTTGAGCAACTACTAGAATGCTTAGTAGTTACTCAATGACCAAAACTAATTTTGCCTATCCCTTTATGCTTTATTTATTTATTTTTGCAAAACGTGAAATCATCAAAATTAATAGTTTCAACAATCACACGTCTTTATCGCGTTTGGAACTGTTTATAAAATATTACTACTAAAATAAGACTTGAATTGACTTTTTTGCCACTGGATCCAAAGCACCAATTTTTCTCCCTAATACCAGCCACTTCTACCTAACGCCACCCCAGCCACCACCACACACACTCTTCTCCCCCTTTCAAACAACAACCACTACCATCTATTCCAATCCCACCTTTCCCAGGCTAGCCCCTTCCCATCCCCATTCTCGCCACCTACCGCACACGCCTTTCCTTTTTCCCATTCCCAACCACAAATTCGCCACCCTATCCCGATTTTTTTCCCCATCCCCGATCTCTTCTCTCCCACTATTGATCAGCTTCCTCCAGTCTTGGTCTCTCCTTGCCATCCTGGATTTTTCTCTCCCACCCCAATCCCCCTTTCTCATCCTAATCCCCTTCCCTACCCTCCCAATCACCCTTACCCATCCCCAATTTCCTCTCTCTCAGCCTTGATATACATACTATCGTCCATACCCTCAGCCCCAATCTACCCTCATCTTGCCATCCCGGACTTTGTCAATGTGACTTTAGAACAACTAATTTGGCTACTACTAGTCAGGGGTGTTCATTCGATCGGTGTTCGGCTTTTCGGTTTGTTTGACTTGACATATTCGACTTTCGACTTGAAAATTTCAAAGTCAAAGTCAAGTCCAGTCAAGTTAGTCATAAAAATTCAAAATCAATTAAAGTCGAGTCATTTAAATTTGACTTGTTCGACCAGTAAGTCGAACAAGTCGAATAAATCGAACATTTAATCTTCTTCCATTCCATATTCTAATACCAAAATTTAGTACATAATCTCACAAATTTCGTATCTTCCACAAATTCAAAATATCACATAATAGAAATACAAGATAATACAAGTTTCATAAATTCAAAATACAAGTTCGTACATAATTAAAAAAAATACATAACAAAATTATAATAACATCATTTAACAAAAGCAAGTTTCATGAATGATGATGGTCAATTCTTTACGAACCTTAATATATGAATGTGTGTTAGTGTATATATTATATATACATATTAAACTTGATTTACAAAGTCACAAATTCATAACCACTTGTCAAAATCAATTCCTATAGAAAAATCCTATTGAATCACCAATTCCTCTTAAATTATATCCTATAATATATAGTAATATATATAATTATCTGACTAATTTGATCTATACCAATAGTAAGTTATTAATGTATTTAATATACTTGTTGATAGTTAAAATGTTATACTAATAAGTTATATAGTACAACTGTACGTATAAGTATATAAATTAAAAGTTAAAATATTTTTATTACAATTATAAGTTATACAAATCTTAGTATATAAATATTAGAACATGTATGTATAGATATATTATATATAGATATTTTAATAAATTTTTAGGTAAATATAATTACGTAACTCTAGTATCTATATTAATTAGAAGGAAATTAGTAGTAATTCATTTAATTAGTTATTGAAACAAAAGTGTTACACTAATAAGTTGTACACTTATATTATAAATACATAAATTGTACAAAACACCAACAATTATACAAAGAAAAGATATTTAAGTATTAAGAAAAAATAATATTATCAGCTATTAATATATTTAATTATTAAGAATTAAGAATACTATGGTTAAAATATTATGTACACAAATACATTAATATATTATTATACAATTGTAGATCCACACACACAAACACACACACACACACACATACATATATATATTTATTCGACTTATTTGACCAATAGTTTGACTTGAAAGTTGATATCAACGTCAAGTCAAGAAGTCGTTTAATTAATTTGATTTCGAGTCAAAGTCGAGTTGAAAGTCGAACAAGTTTTTTTGACTTAACTCGACTCAACAGCTTGACTTAACTGACTTTTAAACACCCCTACTACTAGTATTGGTTGTTGGTGTGCATGAGAGGAGGCTATAGGTGGTAATAGTGTCTAATGGGATAGGTAAGAGGGGGGTTATGTGGTGGTAATGGTGGCTGATAGGATAGGTACGTAAGAGGAGGCTGTATGGTGTTGGTAGCCGCTGGTGACAGGATGTGTAGGGGAAGAGGAGAGGGAAGGTTTAGGATTTTTTTCAATTTGATCCCTTTTATATTTATAATTTGATCTCAAAACTTTATCAATTTTCTGGCCAATGTATATTGCAATACACTCTAATTTTTTTACAATTTTTTTGAATGAGGTATATACTTTAATTGGTTAAGAACAAATATGATATGTTACACAAGTTAGTGTTAGTTTAGAAGGCTTTTGTCACTTTTGGGAGGGGGAGAAGGGATTCTAAAGCATAAGGTGTAAATTACACCATTCCAAATCATAGGGAGGGAAAATTTTAATTAGGCAAACCACAAAAGTAAATTGCATTTTACTCTTCATCAATCAAATTACAAAGTTGTACCTAAAGAACATGCAAGCCATCAAAATCTCATTAATTTGTTTGGATTTTCTGGTAAATGTTATGTGCTTAAGACTAAATAACAACAAAGTCTATGAAGATCATAAAGATTTTCCAATGACGAAGTTTATGTTTACCTTTTTGTCTCTAGAACCAGAAAGTGAATCGACAATGGCAGGGCACTTTCCACCTAACTCCAATGTGACAGGAGTTAGATGCTGTGCAGCGGCAGACAAAACTATACGCCCCACTTTCACACTTCCTACAACAAAATGGACATTCAAATATAAGAAACAAAAGAATACATAATAAAGGAGAAGGACTCTGATAAATCAAGTAAACTAGAGTTATTTCCCTCTAAATTATGGCATTTGGATAGTTTATATCCCAAACTTTGCCAAGCAGGTGCAACTGGAGGAGATCAAGATGATGACCATAAAGAAGCCCAGTCTAGTGATGCTGAGGAGGGTCAAGAGAATATGGATTGAGAAGATTGATGCCATCGACTGCACTATGCACTAATGACCTCCAACTCTTGCAATTGAAGTTATTTGTGAATGATGAAAAATTTCTTTGATTCTCATGACATTGGCACCGTGACTTTTGATTACCTTTGTATATTTTATTTTCAGTCTTTTGGATTTGGAATATTTTAGTATTTCGCTTTAGTAGATTGGCTAATGGCCTTAAACTGAAGCCAAGTAGATAATTATTTTGATGCTTCATGGATTGAATCTTTATGGGAATCTCTTGTTAGATACTTGGTGTAGCTTTGGTCATGATTATACTTGCCAAATAAGAGTAGCATGGCAAAGGGCCCTAAACTGATGCCATTTTTGCATTTGTTGATGGATTGAATTGGATATTGATTTTTATAGAGCTTAATTGGTGAGATGCACAGCACGGTTTATTATTCTTAGCATTTTTACTCAATTTTAATTCTTAGCTTGAAATTATGTCATGGTTTGAGTAATTTTTGTTATTTTTTTGGACATGTCGTTATGTTTCATTTTGGGTGAGTGGAATGATAATTTATTCATCAATCGGAATAAAAGACACAAGTTTGGGGGTGTTTATTTTTTCGTGTTGGGAATGATTATGTGTTACACATTGATGTCACTTCATGCATAACAGATGGGAAATTGATCAATTGGGTACTCAATAATGATGAATCTTGACATTCAATACTCCATGATTGAAATATTTGATTGAGTCATTCCAAAGATTTTTGTGTGAGTGAGTAGTTCGTTTGCAACATAAAGATTTCATAAACTTGGCATCACTATTTTTCTAAAAAGAAGTGCTGGAAATTTAGGAAAATTTATTTGAAATGTTATTTCTAATCAAATCACTTATATTATTTGGTTAGATGATCTATCTTTTGGAAAGAAATGAGTTAAATAAAATAGAAGGAATTTTAGTACATTTTGTGTGTTGCATAAGAAGTGTTTTTCTAACTTGTGAATAATTGATATTCGAGATTAATTTTGGGTACATTTCACTCATTTTCCTTGGTTTAAGACCGTCTCAAAAGAAATTATGTTTAGGAATAAGACGAGTATAGGATTCCGACATGTTCCCATGTTGTTTCTCCGAATTAAGCCATTAGGAATTGCGATTTAGTATACCAATAAGTTAAGGAGTAAATGTTTGTAATACTTATCATTGATCTCATATTACTTATTCCTTGTTAGAGGTCTATTCCCGGAATGTGTGACATTTGCATTTAAGTTGATTCCTAAATGAACATCTATTTGCATGATGCCTATTCGAGATAATTGACTAACTTCATAATACTATTTTTTATTTGAGAAGCAATGATATTTTAAATAAATAAAACTACAATTTTTGGTAACTCTTTTTGAGAATAGTAATTCTTGGTGATGTGAAATCTTGTGTAGTGAATGAACGTGTACTCCTATGTAGAACAAAATTGCAATTTTGGATTGACTCACTTAAATACTTCACATATCATATAGTATTGAACGTTTCTTGAGAAACTTCTTAATTGTTCTAAGTACATCCACGATTCATCAAGTGTCATGTCAATTTTTGTGGTATTTATGTGTTTAAGTGCAGTAGGTTTCTTTTAATTTTTGTTTTGCTCGGGACTAGCAAAACGCTAAGTTTGGGGGTGTGATAACTCTAGTAAACTAGAATTATTTTCCTCCAAATTATGACATTTCGATAGTTTATACCGAACTTTGGGTAGTTAATTGATAGTTTTAGTTAATTTCTTTCATCTGTGTTAGTATTTTGTTTTTTGTTAAATATGATAAGTTTTTATTTAATTTCTAGCAACTTAATTAATTGCCTAATGGTATTAATATTATGCAGGTCAAAATTAGAGGTTAGAAGTTGGAATGAACAAAAATTCAAAGGACCAAATTGTAATAATGGAAGAATGTTAGGAAGAGAATCCAGATCGCAATCTAGACTCGGAAAAATCATTTACATGTTTAGCGAGTCGAGATCGCGATCTCAAAATCGCAGATCGTGATCTCGACTCGAGAAATTGCTCCAAATATATTAGAGTAGAGATTGCGATCTCAAAATCTCCATATCACGATCTTGACTAGCTGAGGGATAAGTTGTGCGGACAATTTTGTAATCTTCCAACAAATAACTCCTGATTTTTGCCATGTGTAATGTTATATTATTTAAGCTACTTTTAAAAAATTGTAATAGGAAGTAGGATTAGAATTAGAAAGTGTTAGGATAGATTAGGATAGTTTGAACCTCAAGTCTCTTCTTCAATGTAAATTTCTCTTTAATTATCTTTTAGATCTAGTTTTCATTTCTTTAGCAAGTTTAAATTTTGATTAGATAATTGTAGTGGGTTAATCTTTAGCATCAAGTGGATATAATTTTTACTTGCTTTCTAGTTTAAATTAGTAAAAATCTCTTTGCTAGCAAATTAGGGTTCTTAGAAAAATTTGGGTCTTTGTTAAATTCTTGCTTTTTAGTTAAGAATTCTCCATTTCTTGCATTAAGTTCTAGATAATTTTTAGTGGGCTTTCTTTATTTTTACCAAAAATCCAAAAATATTTTGATTTTAAGTTTAACTCTTTCAATTTCTAGTTTAGAATTGGTAATTTCTAGCTTTGCAATGTCTTTCATAGTGTTTTTATTGGGTTAATTTACTTGCTCTTTAATTTTAGTTCTATTTTAATTATTTTAGATTAGAATTAAGTGCTTTCTTTACTTGCTTTTACTAGAATAGATTAAGTAGTTTCTCAATTTCGTAATTATTTAGTTCACTTTTTTGCTTTAGTAGATAATCTATCTTAAAATTAGGTTTTAAATTGCTTGCTTTGAATTATGATTTTGAGTAGAGTAATTTCACCATCCATTGTTTGATCTTGCTTAACTATACAAATATCAGTAAAACTTGGTAATTGCCTTCCAACAATCCTAGTGGGAATGATACCCACTCATCCTATACTACTACCAACTCTGTATACTTGTGTAAGTGAGGTAGAGTGTAGTGGTTTTGTGAAATTTCTTATTAGTTGTTTGCTTTAAATTGATCTCCACCTAAGGGCTAGACAGCCACAAATATATATATATATATATATATATATATATATATATTTATATATATATATATATATAAAGAGGTTACAAAGTTAAAGTTGCGTTTGGTTGGGGGATTTTATTTATTAGTAGGAATTGAAATGAATATATTTGATGTGTGTAGATTTTAAATAACTTGCAATTTAGGCCGATTTAAAATTCACTCATCCTAACTATACTAAATTTCCACATTTACTTATCAATGGATTTCAAATCACTAACTAAATTAATATGACTTGTTTGAGGAATCTAACATGGTTTTGGATTTCAAATATAAATCTACCCAAATCCTTCTATCTAAACATAGAATTTACTGAAACTATGTTGTTAATTATGCTCGGAGCTTTGAACTTTTTGAGAAAGTTCATTTTTTATTTTTGACCCTTAAAGTTTTACTGCACTTTATTTAGTCCTTAATGTACATTTATTTTAGACTTTAAAGGACTTTGATTTGATGGCCGTTCATATATAACTGAATTACAAATTGGAAAATACAATATAATAGTACCACTTCCTTTAATGTTTTTGACAATTTTTGTTCCTAAAATACCTTTATTCTAATACTTGATAATCATTCAACAAGAAGTGCATTAGGGATAACAAATAAACATTAATAAAGTAAAAGTAAATCATAATATTACTAAACTTATGGATTGTTTAATTTATTATCAAGTAACTAATATATTATTTCCTAAAAAAAAGTAACAAATATATCAACTAATCCTTTCACTTTTCTACAAAACATTAGAACACTTAAAAGTAACTCAAAATATTATCTAAAATGGTTAAATACCATAATATTTATATATATATATATATATATATATGTGTGTGTGTGTGTGTATAAGTAAATGAAATTGTTTAGAAAGTAATAAAGAGAAACATATGTAATTGGATTATAAATTGAAAATCACAAAATATGTAAACTGAAGCCTATCATTTAAAATTTCGCTCGTTACATATTTCATTTATGCTATATATAAAAGTGCCACTTATTTTAATACTTTTGACAAAATTTTCTTCCTAAAATGCCCTTGTTTTAATACTTGATTACTACACAAGATGATGGACATTTTGAAAACTTAAAAGGTTAAAATAAATTTAGTTACAATACATTATAAAGTAATTTAAGTCATAATAAATATATAGTAACAAGAAAGATAACCTACATTCTACAAATTTCCCTCTTTTAGTTCTTTTGTTTTGCGTCCCTAGAATAAGAAGAGTCATTCACAACCACATAATTGCTAAACCATTGCCTTCTCCTATTCATTGATTCTCCAAAAAAAAGGGGAGAAAAAAAATGGTGTACTATAATGGATTATTTTTTTTGGATAGAAATAAGTTGGATAACCTCTAGGAATTAAGTAGTACTGTCTCGAATTTAAAATAAGCCTTTTTTTATAAGAAAATTTTGGATTACATTTGAATTATAAAAAGGCAATAAAAATAGAAGTTTATTGATAGTATTTATTTTCTTTTCCCAAACTTAAGTTTCATTTTCGATCATGACGAAGTCAAAAAATTTGTTAAGAAAATAATCTCTTAAAACTTTATAACACCCTATCTATTGAATCACCATTAAAATAAGTAATGTACACTAAATTATAACCTCAATATAAATATTCAACAATGAAACAAAGAACTAATACTAAGTCAATACAAAAAAATTAAACTTTTAACTATAAATATATACCTAAAATTAGTAACTTTATAACTCAAAAAGAGAGGGAAGGTGCATGTTGAACACTTAACCAATTACTTAATGAGGTACTTCTTTTTTAGTATTCTTTAATAAAGCATTGCATGTTGATATGCAGACCTACAATTGTCGAATTGCATGATTGGAGACTATAATCAAAAGAGGAATTTTAGGGAATAAAAATCACAAAGTGAAGGTGAAAGCATGTAATACTAAAATGTACAGTTTAAAGTAAAAGTATAGGGGAAAAACTACATTGTGACTTAAATGAATTTTAAAGAGAGTAAAGATTAAAAAAGTTCTTATCTTTGTATTTCTCATATGTGAAATTTGTTTGTATTGATTACTTTACACAAAAATATCTATGGTTTTATTTTAGTAAATTTTACTATTAACATGGTTTAAGTCAATCAATTTTCCTACACCATAACCGTGAGATTCATAAAAGAACAATAGTTTATTGTTTCAATCATTTTGGCACAAAAAAATTGTAATGCTCTAATTTTCAAAGCACTTATTTAGGTGGATTTGAAATTGATTGATTTTATTTAACTAGCAAATTGGTGGAATTTAAATTATTTACCAAATCCCTAGATCCAAATGGAATATAATGTTTTTTGTAGTTTCTTTCAATAAAATTACATTATGTTGAAAAGATTATTATGTATACATATATTTCTTGGTATTCTTTAAAAGATATAGAATGCTTGAAATTTTTAATGCATCATTAGGCGCCTAACACTTACAGTTTATAATTTTTTTTGAAGATTTTAGCTTGAAAAAAAAAAATAGATGTTAGATATAGTATAAATACAAAAGATCTAATTAAGTGGTGAGATACAAATTTTAACTTGTGTTTTTTTCCTTTTTGGATGTTAATATTAAGTTCATTTTTATTATAAGTTAATTTTAGTATTTATAAATCGGTTTCACTTTTTCATAATTCTATTTATTTTAATGATTCTGATATAATATTTTTATGTCAATTGTCATAATTTCTCATATTTTTTACTAATAGTGTTTAAATGTTTAGTACCTTAACTTTAAGTTTCATTCTCGATACTCATAGGGAAGTCAAAAATTTTGTTAAGAAAATAATTTCTTAAATGTTATAATACTCAATCTATATAATCACCAATAAAATAAATAATGTACACTAAGTTATAACTCCAATACAAATATTCAACAATAGAACAAGAAACTGATACTAAATCAATATAATCAAATTAAACTTCCAATTAACTATAAATACATACCTCAAATTAGTAACTTGATAACTCAAAAAGGGAGGGAATGTGCTTATTGATGCTTAATCAATTACTTAATGAGATAATTCCTTTTAGTATTCTTAATAAAAGATTGTATGTTGATGTGCTGATTATTTTATCTGCTATTGTCGAATTGTATAACCAAAGATTGAATAAAAAAGGGATTCTAGGAATGAAAAAAACTATAGAGAGAAGGCAAAAACATGAAAATATTTGCCTCATAAAAAAATGAAAGAAAATAAATGAAACTAATTTGTGGAGTTTGTGTAGATTAATTTAGGTGTTGGATCTATTGGATAAACCTAATAACATGATTTAGTATTTTATAGGTTTTTTTTTTTAACATATGATTTTAGTATTTCACAAACGAAAAAAATGAGAGCACTCAAATGTTTAAATTGAATATGGAAAGCCACAATAACAAATCCTTTTGTATTCAACAAATGCATAATGTTACTTTTTCTAAATATGATAAACTTTCTTATTATTTTCTTTGGAGTTCTTACATGTCTTTCTTTTGTATTTTTATCAAATTCAAAATTATAATTCACCATACGTTGAAGAAAAAAAATATTGACCTTTATATATGTAACTTATATAAGATAATTAGATATTAAGAATTAATTTCAATGATAGATTTTAAGAACTAAATTCAAATGTTTCATTTGATATCGAGTCAGTCCATTACGTGTTTAAGTTTTCTATTGGTTTATTTCTTTGAAAATTGTGCATGTATCATGGAGCAATAAACAAGATTTTGATTTTGCCATCATTTTCAAATGTTACCAGTTTATTTTTTACTCTTTTTGTTTTTTTTTGTCATCTTTAAATTATTAGATGAATATATTGATACTAAATAAATAAGTTCATTCAGTAGTAAGTTATGTTAATCAAAATTATGGAAGAACTACTTACATATAATCACCAAGTAAATTGTGAGAGGCCAAGTAAAAAATTTCAACATGTTTTTTGTTATAGATTTTATTATTTTTAATTTCATGACACTAGATAAATATATGTGACAAATTGAAATTAATGTACTACCTATACTTTTAACAAGTTTAATATATACCTATGAACTTTAATTATCCAAGGACAATAATAGTTAACTAAGGATACAAATTCTCAAAAATTAAGTTACTAACAAACATAATTTTATCAAGCAACTATACTTTTTTATCATATTACATGCAAGCACGTATGCAATTCCCAGTGAAACTAAAAGTTCGAGGACAAGAGTGTTTCCAAAAGTTCAGGAGTTTCCTATGCTATTATATATATTAGCCTACTCTAACTACAATTATTTATTATAAGCATGTTGGCCAAGAAAAACGTAAAGGATTAACTCCACTGTCAACTCTTAAAATTTTTGTCATTTTAACTGAACACTTTAAACTTCTATTTTAAACACTTCACATCTTACAGTTTTTATACATTCCAATTTAGTCCAATCACTAAATGCCAATAAAACTCACAAAGATTCACATACAGATCCATCCATCGCCTTAGGTAGAACCATTACATCCTGTTGATCAACTTCGGAAAAACTCATGCACGCTATAAATTGTATAATGTTCACTTGCATGAATTTCTAAAAATTTCACTGAAACATTAGGTCAAACTGGATGTTTCTAAAACTAAGAGTGCAAGAGTCCAAAAAAAAAAAAAAAAAAATCTTGGGGGGAAGAGATAGAAAGGACAAAATGTTTAGGGGTTTGAAGTAAATTATTAATTATTAAAAGCATCAAAACACAAACCTGTGAAAAATATCTTATCCCATTTGTGTTGCAATAGTTGCTCACCAACTGAAGCTATCCCCTTCTATGACCTTTACAGCTTTGTTATCTAGGTAAGTAGGGATTGTATTGGCCAGAATTGCAGAGCAAGCAGGAGCTAGTTCTGAAGGTTTTAGAACACCAACATTTCCTGCTGCTATTGCACCAATAAGCGGTTCCAATGATAAACCTACATATTTTGTATTTGGAAGTGAACACAACTTAGGGGTGTTTGGTTCATAGGTGTGAGAAGAAAAATGATAATTAAAGTTGATGATATTTATAGATATTTTTGGTTAATCACTGTGATCAATGAATGAAAATATTAGAAAATATTTACTTTCATTTTTCACTTGTGAGTTGGATTTCAAATTGATTATATTATCAACATAATAAACTCATTTCTTATTTAAACCAAATAAATAAGAAAGAATGATATAATCCCATACGGACAATAGAATTTATGATTCATATTCTAATTTCAATTTCATTTCTAAAAAGAACTCATACTATATTAGCCACTCAAACATAAAGAGATTAAAGATCGACTCACCAACCCTCTCTATTAAATCTCAGTTTTTATCGGCCGGTGTCGGTGTTAGCAAAAGAAATGGACCCTCGAATGGGATATTAAACAAATTTGCTTTCATTTTATGCTTGTCTTAAGAACTTTATATCTTTCAGAATGAATTTTTTTTTTTGAAATGAGTAGCTCTGGCCTCTGGATATTTACTACAGAATTAGTACTAGAAAAATTGAAGGATCTTATTATACCGCTTACTAGTTACAACTTACAACACCAATCTAAACTATTTCCTTCAAAGAAATATGTTGACTGGCCATTCATGTATACTAATTCTTTTTTCCTAAAAAAATGCTTATTCTATATTGGATAATAAAGATGATTTTTTAATTCTTTTAAGTGACAAAGACTAATGTAATTCTCTACCAGATATTTTGATTTCTTATCTATCATAAATGCCAATTTAGATATTATTATTATATATATACCGATATGGTTCCGTATATATATGTGTGTTGGAGTGGGGATGGTAGTGAGGAAACCATGAAAAGTGTAGGATTTTTTATTTTTTATTTAATTGTAGAAGTATTTATTTCTTCAAATAACTTCGTACATTATTTTCATAAAAATATTATTATCAACTACTATAAATTATAAAAGGCATAGGGAGCCTATAAAAATGGCAACATCACGACCGACAAAATTGTTTAGTTCCATAGCTTAATTCCTAATTTTTGTTTAACCCCCATCTCTAACTTGTCAAATGAACAGGACTACTCTTTCTAGAAGTACATGCCTAAAACTTCGAAATACCTCTTTTACATAACAATAAAAGAAACAAAAAATAAATTAAATAAAAGTTTAACAAATATAAAATAATTATACTTAAGATTGAGGTTATTTAGATTATTCTGCAAAAAAATTAGTTTAATATTTTAAAATAAAAGGTTTAAGACCAAACGTTTAGCCCCCAAATTATCGTAATTTCATAAACCTTCCCTAAGGTTTATGCTAATATCACTTAGTACCCTTATACTTTGTCTCTCAAAAATCTCACAAACCTCTCCTAATGTTATATAAGATTGTACCAATTTTAGCCCAATTGATTAAAATATAATTTATGAAAGAGAGAAGCAATTTTGATTCTATCTTTACCCCTAGTAAGAAAAATCAATTTGGTATAACATTGGGAAAAAGAAAAAAGAAATTTGGGAGATTCTACTGAGATTACAATTTTTCATGCTCTTTCTCAATTAATATCATAAAAATATATATGTTACTTTTTCATTTATGAGTTTGTGATTTTTTAAAATAAAAAAAATACCAATTACATTTATTTAATTATAGTATGTAGTGTATTTCTACATATTTTAAAATTTTATTTCGTTGGAACACAAACACATTAACGTCACATATTTTCATAAATAAGTTGAAAAATAATTTAAATAAGACAATACATTTTAATTTTTTCTCTTTACAAGTTTGTCATTTCCTAAACAAAATACAACCACATTTTTTATTATATGGTTTATATCTAATCGTTCTATTTTCTTTTTATTGAAATTGACAATAAAGTATATTTTTAACGTGCTCTTAAATTTTTTTAAGTTGACAAAATTTTTATCAAAAATTATATTTTAATTATTTTAGTTTATGAGTTTGTGATTAACCATACAAAATATCAAAAATTTATAAAAATATTGTGTTTTATACTTATTCAAAAACAAATATAAATAAGCACAATAGTTCACACATATTTGGTAAATAAGTTGACAAAAAAACTGTTAAAAGATTAAAGGATGACAAGTAAAATTATTAGAAATATTAGGGGAGCTTTTGAAACTACCTTTTGTTATTTTACTAAAGAACAAAGGGTACAATTGTCATTTCATGCTAATTCGGACCCCACTTACAAAAAAAAAAAAAAAGTAAATGAGATTTCTGAAAATTAAAGGGTGCTAAGTATTGCTAACCTAAATCTCAAAAGAGATTTCTGAAATTATCCCTTAAGAAATATCCAAATGTTTAGTGGTGGAAGTTGGAAGCCTTACCAAAAGGACGAAGTTCCAAGATGAAATAACAAGGACCACACCAAGGGGTTCAGGAACCAACTCAGCTTTAGTCGGGAATGCAGCAATTGGCAATTTAACCTGTAAATGAAACCATTAAGCAAATTAGCTTGTGTTGGCTGGTAATCAAGTCTACCGAACATTTTATAAATTTTATTTGATAGCCTTGACTCTTATCCTTGACAAACGTTTAAGGCATTTTGAAATTGATGTTATGCTTTTGGGAATTCTGTAGTTTCTTTTAGGTAACTATTTTCTTAATTTTAAAAAAACACGTGATGTTGTACTGTATAAGTATTTAAAACACAAGGGAATAGTTTCCTAAAAGGGAGTATAGAATTTTCCTATACTTTCGCTTAACTTTTTCTCATCACATGAACTATTAAAACATTTTAAAATTGATAGTTCTAAGTTTTAATAAGAGAATCTATAAATTCTTTCTAACTTTCCTTCAACACAAGTTTATGGCTTAATCACACTAATCTCTTGTTGTTAATTTTAGCATAATCTGTATATCTTTTAAAGTATAATAAATAAATTCGTTACATCTTTTCAAGTCAAGTATTGTCCTATATTTTGAATGACGTTACATTATTTCCTTCCAAGCACATTGTATATTAACATGAACATCTAATGCAAGGTAAGTAATATGAAATACAAAATGGGAGGTCTTGGTAATTATGCCAAATATTATGGGAGGATATTGTAACTTATCCTTTTTTTAGGTATAATCCCACTTTGCACCCCTCAGTTTATACTGAAATCTCACTTTGCACTCTAAATTTTAGTTTTGGATATTTCATACTCTCAAATTTCAAATCCGTCACACGTTAATCAAACTTTTATCATTGTCACTAAATTTAATGGAATCTTTATATATTTACAACAATTCAATAAGATGTACAATAATTTACCACAATATTTTGGGTGTACATGAGAAGATTCCATTAATTTTGATGACATAATTAAAAATTGAAATGAGATAAATATGAGAGATTGATGATACACAATGTCCAAAACTAAAATTGAAGGTATAAAATAAAAATTAAATATAAATTAGAGGGTGCAAAATAGAATTGATTCTCTTTTATCCTTTTACTGTGGTTTTATGATTGTAGGAATTAGGGAGGGTGAGAAAGATTGATTGCGTACCGTTTTTCCTGACATCCAATGCTTTAGGGACCCCAGTGCATAATTTAGAGTTTTGATTAATGGTCCTACCTACAAAACATCCAAAAAATACACAATATGATAAGAACCAAGAAGAAAATGCATTATTACTACGACGACAATTTTTTTAGCAGTTAATTAATGTTGAATTCTTCCAACCAACACAATAAATTCTACCACACTGTAGTAGATGATCTTTTATGCATGCCTTGCTACTTAACGTTCTGATTGTGGTGACGTATCACAAAATACTTTATTTAGTAGAATTTTAAAGAAAGTGTTTAATAAGTATTTAATTTTGCTATTTGAATGTAAACTTATAAAAATACAGGTTTTTTAAATGTTTGGTAATGTATAACTTTAAATTTTAAAAAATTATATCTTTATTCAATTATAAATTTATGGTAAAATAGCTAAAATTTATCTTTGATTATTTTAAAAGGAAAAGCTAATCTAAAAATAATAATTTTTAATTTGTGCTAAAAGTACTTTTGAGTTCAAAAATTCTACACCTAAATTTAGAGATAATATTTACTAAATACTCGAAATAGTGCTTTTACAGTCTACAATACAAGAAAAATCACCATTTGTGACTTGTACTACAAGAATTACCCATCTTTTATAACTTGCATAATTTTGAAAGTCACAAATACAATCTCTTGTAACACGACAAGTTACAAAAACTAATAATTTCAAGTTACAAATGCTAATGTGTGTTTCATTTGCGAGTCAAATAAATTTTGTGACTTTAAAGACGGTGACATTCATTTGTGAGTCACAAAACTAATTGGGACTTGCATATTAGTTTGTGACTCTTAAATGAAAATCATCTTCTACAAAAGTAGAGATGACAGTGGGCCTAGCCAACCCGTCGGCCCGGCCCGTTTTTTAACCGACTCGGCCCGATCCATAAAATATTGTAGCAACCTGGCCCTAGCTCAGGACCGGGAATAGGGTCGGGCCAGGTCCAGGGAGTTCCAGCCCAACCCAACCCAACCCATATAATTAAATGTAATGGCCCCGATCAACGGTTCAGCTCGTTGAACTGGCCTAAAAATCCCAATGGGTTCAACCCGCGGGCCACCAGTTGAAAATTACTTTTTTTTATTTTTTCTTTTAAAAAGCTATTAATGACAATACGGCTAGTTTTGGGGGTAATGTTGGAAAATTTTTACTATATGATTAACAAACAATAAGTTATTATAATAAGTATTGACTTGTACAACCAAGAAATAACTTGGTCAAATAAGTACTAATTTGGAATAATAAAGTACTAATAACTAATTTCGAATTTTGGTCTTTGAATATTAACTAAAAACTTTAGTTTCGAATAATAAGTATTAGTTTGGACTTTAAACTTTAATTATTACTAACTTGGTTTAATATATAAGTACCAATTTGGATTAATAAAGTACTATTAACAAGTAAGTAGTAATTCGAACAATTAATAAGTTATAATTTAATAAATGCCTAATGAAGAGTAAGTAAATGATTTTAATTAATAAGTTATTAATTTTAAAATAATAATTAATAAGTAATAATTTTAAATTATATAAATTATTAACAAGTAAGAACAATTTATTATAAATTATATAATAATTTTAAAATTTAAGTAAGAACTTAAATTGAAAGGCTAGCTTGGGGCCAACACGTAGGTCAGCCTATGGGCCAGCAGGCAACCCATTCGTGGGTCATTATACCACTCTTATACACATCTAGATGTGTATATCTGAATCGGCAGGCTTCCAGCCCGGCTTGGCCCGACTCGGCCCACCGGCACCTCTACTACAAAGTCACAAAATCCATTTGTGACTTGTAAATGGAAGTCACATTATCATTTGTCATTTGGAATTACTAGTTTTTTTGACTTGTCGTGTCACAAAGTGATTGTATTTGTGACTTTTAAAATTATGCAAGTTACAAAATGTGAGTAATTCTTGTAGTGCAAAAAGTACCACAATCCCAAGCGGGTCTTTTTCTTATTTCTCCCCCAAAAAAAAGAAAAAGAAAGAAGTAATTGAAAATTTTATTTTAAGGACAAGGGACTGAATATGCCTAATTTTGTAACAGTTAATTAATTATCCCCATTGAAAATCAGGACTAACCTAATGCAACAACAATAACTGGATATATGTCTAGATAACAAATGGCAGTGAAAAGTAACAACTGAAATGATACTAAGGCCACAAAATGGAATTCGCCTTCTTTAACTCCAAATGGTCATTATAATTATTAACGGCATAGATCTATCACTTTATGATAAACAATTCATGGAAATAATCAAAATGCATGAGACTAGTTTTTAGAGCATAAAATAGGCTAGCTATTTCTTCATCTCAGGTTTAGATTTATGCCGTTAATTGCCTCAGTTTGCTAAATTAATGAACTGAGTGAAATACATTCTGTTATATGATTTCAGTTAATTTTGTATTCAAATTACACATGCATACCTGGCATCTTTCACAGGATTATTATAACTCCGTTTGGAATAACACTATTAATATTTTTCGGACTAATTCTATTTTTGCACCTTTTAACTTATACTCAATTCTCACTTTACATTCTGAATTTTAGTTTTGGATACTTTACACCCTTAATTTTCAAATTTGTCTCACTTTAGTCCCCTTTTTAATACTATAAAAAAGTTAACGAAATCTTTATTTTTGCACGCAAAAATATTGTTGTGCATCCTGTTGAATTTGTCGTACATACAGAAAAATTTCATTAATTTTTTAGGTTACATTAAATACTAAAAAGGGTTGAAATGAGACAAATTTGAGAGTTTGGAGTGCAAAATGTTCAAAACTAAAGTTTAGACAATGAGACAGAATATCCAAAATTGTTTTAATTCATCCCACCTTCCCATATTTAGCCAAAAAAAAAATTATTTGGAGGGTTTTATTGGACTCCTTTAAACATTCTGTTAATGAAAGCGTACTTTCTATAAAGGATGTTTATAGATTGAATAATCGGTATTTATGTCTAGAAGTACCTTAATCAGTTCTATTGATTCACAAAAACAAAACAAAAAAAGGATTTTGTCCTATTCATGATAATATTGTAACAAATTAGTTGATTATTCACTAAAATCGATTCTGAAGCGTAAGTATCTCAACCTGCAATTTTATTCCTATTTAATAGATTAAAATTAAAAATAAGAAATTTAAATAATAATCATAGTTATTAGAAACGTGGTATAGACTTTGTCGGTAGGTCGCTATATGCTTTCTTTGAAGTTGTGGTATATCTATAGGTCATATTCACATAAATATGTGACTTTGACTTAAACAATTTTCAAATATTATTTTATATAATGATAGCAAAATTTATAAACAACAAAATAAAAATTTAAATACTTTTTATTTCCATAAAAAGAATGCATATTAGATAGAGTTTCTTTTTAAAAAAAAAAAAAAAAAGAGTGGCTAAATTATAAGGATAAAATGGTAATTAGTAGTCAAATAGTATAACATTCCTACTAAATGCTGAAGTTTTAGTAGCCAGAGTAAAAGAAATGTTCAAATTTCAATAATCATTATTATTCTTAATAATAATAAAAAGCAAATTTAATACTAAATAATTCTAATTAGATAAATTTGAAGAGTACTTATTTTTTAAGAGACCAAAAAAACTAATTATCCTTATCATAATAATAAAGATTAACTATCTTTGATATTATGAAACTTGAATCGCCACTTTTCAATATGTAAAATATCTAATATTTTGATATGCATGAATCATGACACAATTTACAGAGGTGAGATAGAGTTCCGATAACTATGCCTACTAATTACAATGATGCCTCTGCAGATGGAAAGGGTGAGCGGAGAAACTAATGAAAAAGTTACACAAAAGTTCCTTAGTAATTGCCTAATTTGTAAATTCATAAAACATCCCTGCATATCTAACAGTTCATAACCCCCGGTTCAGAAAAAATGTAAACGGCTATTAGAACCTCTGACTTAGACAACCAAAACCGTTATTCTGTCCAATATCAGTAATTGGTTAAATTACCCTCTTTTTTGCAGTTGGAAATGGACAGGTTTTTTGGTTCACCGGTTTTTTTGGTCAAACCTTGCTCTCCATATACCAAAGCATGCTAGAGCACCTAAATTAAAGGAAAAAAGATTCATAATTAAGGAAAATTTTACTGTCCCTTTTAGGGAATCATTTCTTTAGTTTTAAAAGTTTGTATAGTACAAGTTTTTAAAACACATAATATTGTATTGTACAAGTATTTAAAACACAAAGAATGATTCCCTAAAAAGGTAACTGTAAAATTTTTCAATAATTAAATCTACGGATGTGTACCGTTTAATATTGACCATAGGGGTTACATGCTCCTGTACAAGGGGATAAATAGATGTGAAAAAAATATAATGTTATGTTTTTTTTTTTTTTTTTTGAAAAAATCATTCTTCTCATTATTATCTTAATTATTCAAATTCATAACCAATAAGTTAGCGTTGCAATTCATTGTCAATGATAATGCTTAAACTTTAGGAAAGGAGTTTTAGGCGAATCGATATGAGCTTAACCTAATGAAGAATTTGTATGAGGTGAGGAAGGAAGAAACGAGAGTAACTGATTATATTAGATTCCCCAATCAAAGGAGTTAATTGAATTGTTATGCAAGAAAACCATTCTCTTAACTTGAGAACTGTTGTTTCCTTTGTCTTTCAACCGCGTCTTATCTTATCCGTTTTATGAAAAAAAAAATATGTTTATGCATATTTGTGTGATGTATGTGTAATATGAATTTATGATGCGTGACTGTAGTGAGGCCAAGTAGTCAGAGAGAAACAGATGTAGAAGACATAAAAAATATTATTTGACTCAGAGCAGTGAAGGTTTCGTAAGTTTTGCCGAACTAAAAGTGCCGACAGCAATTACTCCATAAGAAGACAAATAATGGTGCAATAGACAATTCTCACATACATAGTGTGTGCGTAATTACCTCATCTCTATATGACTCGGCCTTGTGTTTGCCTAAATCTTGTTTAAGAGCTTCAAATATGTCGTCTTCTTTTTCACTGAGGAGAGTAAGAAGTCCTTTTAGTTGAGACCTCCTCCATGATTCTTCTCTTGTTTTCCCGGAGTTGTAGGTTTCTCTCAACTCTGCCAACTCTTCCTCCAGATTTTCCACAGATGCCATGTCTGGATTATCTAATCAAAGTTGAGCCTTTATCCAAATTATTTTGGCTGTTTTTATTTGAAGCATTAGTATTTATGCTTGTTAAATTGCCCCTGCTGCTTGCTTAGTCCCAGTCCCAGTCGCACTCTACTGGCGTGGCCATTTTAGGCCTTTGTGAACATCAATAAACAGGTTTAGGTGTATCTGATTTTCTTAAAGGTTATAAGGCATTAAAAGCCTCCTCAACTATATCGGAATTACATTTAATCCTCTCAAATTTTTCTTATACACCTAACACCTCTCTGATATTAATTACCATCGTTTTCTTATCATTTTTGTTTTTCTTTTTTCAGCTAAATTATAAAAGTTTTTTAAATATAAAAGACCATTTTTATATTTATCTAAATGATAATTATAATAATAAGATATAATTATATTAATAATATATTATAAGGTACAAGATTTTTTAGTCTAAAATTTGCAGTGCCAAAAACAAAGGCTTTAGTGGCACTGAATTGTCCCTGCCAGTCATAGAATAGTTAATGCATTTTTGTAAAAATTATAACTTTCCTTTTCATGCAACTAATAAAATGGTTGATAATACTGTGAACATTTAGTAATAGTGACTAAAAATAGTTGCCCCAGTCAATGACCGAAAGTTTTAATTAAGTGTAGTTGCCAACTGGATATTGGGATGAAATATCAAAATCAATAATTTGTGATAGCCTGGTCCCTTCTCCTTAAACTTGATAAGAAAGCGCCTTCATAAAAAACAATTTAAAAAAAAATTAAAATATTTAGATAAATTCGGTATTTGACCACACGTAAACCCTGTAGTTAGAATTAAATTTTAAAAAAATTTACTTATTCTCTAAAATTTAATCCACACCACAAAATTTACAAATAAAATTAAAAATCGAATCTACCTAATTATTAAAAAAAAAAAATAACAACCTTGATAAGAAAGCAGAGAGTAGAGGAGAGAGAAAGTTCCCCGTTCTTAACCTACACACAACAATAAAAACGCAAATCAATATAAAGGTACATGTCTCATCAACCAACAACCAGAACCAGGTTGGTTGTTCGTCAACCGGAACACTTTAAGCACTTCGTGAGCTTCAAATCACGCACTTTGCGGTCTTCCTACAAAACTCGTAGGTAGAAATTATAGCATTTAAGCAACAATTTAAAAGAGCAGCAAAGGCAGATCGGCGTTTCAAAACCCCTCATTTGCAGTCTTCCTGCTGTAGGATCGGTGGAGCAACGATCGAATATACAGAAAAAGAGCAACCGAACTGTAGAATAGCAGTTGAATATTGGTCATGTACATAGGTAAATTATGTGCCTCACTATATGTGATCACTAAATATGAGTTTAAGTATAATTTACTTTTAGTTTCCATCGTTCTATATTTCACAGTATGTATTAAATTTCACAATGTATGTATTTACAATTTGATTATCGTATAAATTCTGTTTTGTATGGGCATGAATAGTGTATAAAAAAACACGTCCCATCAATTCATTCAAGGAACATCGATGTGCCATTGAGACATTAATGTAGTGAGATGATTGACATATTTAAACTTGACTCACTCAAAGTATTAGATTTGAGAGATTTTATATTTCGAATTTCTATTTTCCAATATTTTAGTCAATGAATTCCAATAAAGAGGTGTCTTGTCCTTTATTAGGTTCCAAGGGGATTTAATGTTTTTCTAGCCGGAGTTGCCTCTGTGAGCGGCAATAATTTTTAAGGACAAATAACTATAGATAATAACAAGTAGTATATTTTTGCTAATTATAAAAGGAAAAGTTACTGATGTCACATGTTAATTCGCCCCTTCTTCCTTAATATTAGTCATGTCCAATGGTTGAGTAATATTTGGAAATAATGTTACGATAATTTGGTAGCCTAATTTCTATACACTAAAGACATTCAATCTTGGTCTAACCTATTTATCTTCACATGTTTGATAAATTTATTAAATCTCTTATGAATACGGTATGTTCTCATAATCACACACAAGAAATTACACTCACAAGTCCTTTCTACCAATTATAAGGGCCTTTGCTCTTGTATTTGTATTCTTTACTCACTTAAGCCTCGGAATATCTTGGGGGCAGACCCACATTTTCTTGCAGGCATTCTACAGCTAGCACTAGAGGACCGAATATAAGATTTAACCAAAATTTGTACAAATATTTGTTGCCGTCTGTAGGAAGACTGTAATAAAAGCCATTGAAATACTCTAGCCAAAGATTCTGAGTCCTACTCTCGCTCTAAAACACATTGGTAGATACACGTTGAATTGCTCAAGACAGGAACTCTGCCGGTCCTTTGTAGCCTAGTCAAACTTTTTGTCCGACAACTTACATTTTCAGTTAGGGAGACTACTTTCTCCTATACTTAGAACATGGCCATCCCTTATGACACGGACCAACAAAAGCACTCTAAGCCAAGAATTCTCCCCAATGTTGACCCTCGAGATCAACAAATTGCCACTCTAGAGCTGTAAGTTGAGAACTTGGCTCAACTTAATGTCTAAAAATGCAAAAGAGGTTCAGAAGTCTAAGGACCTTGAAGCCGAGAAAACCAAAATAGAGTGTTGATGAGTGAAAAAATATAACACCACAATAAAATATTCCAATCTAAATCCTTAGTCGTCTCAATACTCTCAATAATCTCCAAAACTAAGGTAAAGCGCTTGCGTGTACCCACGTTCTAGGAAACCTACAACCAGAACAAAAGAGGTGGGGCTATGTCTCCCGAAAGAAGCTCCGACGCTCAAGTCAGAATTGGTGATAAGAAAAAAATTGAGAGTATAATGAGAGTTTGAATTGGCAAAGTGTGGAGTTGATAGAATGAAAATTAGAATCCTTTGTTTTACCTCCCAACTTACTATTTATAATGTTTCAAGATGGAATTGAATAGTTCATGGGATTAAGAATAATTATTGGGCCCATGAGTGCCTCGAATGTGGTAAATTTCTTCATGGCTTAATTTTAAATAAAAATTACCAAAATATCCTCTCGTATGTTTGACAGTTTTAACTGATTGTCCACATATCCGTGAACCATTGGATGATATTTTTTGGCCTCATCACTTGTCCTCCACTCTCAAGTTGAGTTTACACGGGTTGAGAGTAGTTCAATAATTTCTGACTTGCTTCTTGAATGGAGTTGAAAAAAAAAATAACTTAGCTGAAACTAATAAGAATTTGACCGAGGTCAATAAAATTTTGGCTGGAACCAAAAAAATTGAAAATTAGAATTTCATTCTTGGGGAGAACAGTTGCACCCAACACCTTTAGTACTTGCACACCTCCTCCACAAATTGAGTAGTGGTACTCATTTTCTCATTTTTGAACTTTAATGATACTTGTATTTAGTATCTCAAAATAATAATTTTTACTCAAAACTCCACCTCTACGCCAATACTCATCACTCTACCCTCAACTCAACACCCAAGCCTTAACACTCTATCCTTACGCCCATACCCAACACTCAACCCTTAACACTCATCCTTTATACTCCACCCTTACGCCAATACCCAATACTTCAACCTCAACCCAACACTCCACCCTTATGCTAAAACCCAATACTCTACCTTCAACCTAACACTCAACCCTTAACACTCCACCCTTATCCCTACACCAAACCCCAACATTCCACTCTTACCCATTACACCCAAGACCCAAACCTTAACATCGTCATATGTGAGATATCAAGATTAGCTTGCATTTCTCCCAAGTTTTGGAACCGAGTACACTTGCACTTTCTTTTTCTTCTCTCTCTCTCTCTTCATTTTTCTCTTGGGTATTTCATCAAACACCTCATATGCACTTGTTTACACATTCATATTCATCACTCCTCTTTATTCTCTCTGGGTTATTTTGTCAAACACATGACAGGCATATGATAGGATAATTTTTATTTTTTATCATCCTTGGGATTGAATACTTGGAATTTCACTAGCAGCTTTGGTCCTTGAACCTTTAGTTGGGAAATCTTCCTCTGGTTTCAAAATTTGGTATGGATGAACCAAGAAAGAAAAAGGAAAGGCAAAGATCGAGGAAGAAAAGAAAAGAAGATAAGAGGGAAAGTAAGGAAAATAGAAACAAAAAAGACCATGGGGTTGTGGAGAAAGAAAAGCAAGATGTATTTTTTTTATGGAAGTAGATTCACAGTTAGAGAGGGCAAAAATGACGTGGCTGACATGAGCTATGGAAAATTTGAAGGCTGCTCCACAGAACTTAACGGCAATCACGAAGTCTCCTATTTCTACCTTCAACTCCGAAGCTGTTCTCGACACCACTGAACATTACTCCCCTCTACAAGTTGTTGGAGCTTCCTCAAATCTTCCCGTGGATGTACACACCACTGTTATGCAACCGTCGACCTCCAACATAGATACAATCATGAACGCTGCAGCATTTAACAAGGCAACAGTGAGCATCAAGACGACAACAAACGTGGTCCAAATTGATCCTTCTTCACCCCAAGATGACCTTAGCAATCATCCCCCTACTGTGCAAGGTGAAATTGGAGGTGCAGCAACTACTAAATTGGGTGGATATGCAGCTGCACCAATTACTCATGGCCGCTGCCCACGTGCCTACCGTTGGTACTGCTGTTCCTCAGGAATATGCATCTGGGATTGCTCCTATTGCTGCTTATAAGTCTTCCACTGCTGCAAAGTTGGAGCTGTTGACAGCTCAAGAGTTACTACTCATACAAAAGTGCATAATGATTGCAAAATTTGGAGCTACAGCTTCCATGATATTCGCCCTTGGCATCACTGAGAATTTTGTCGACATCGCCGTTGTTCATAAGCTCGTCATTGACACTACTTCTTCCCAAGAATATGCAATCGGGACGGTTCAAGGGGATGAGTTTGTGGTTGAACTCGGCCATGGGAGGGACCTTGCAGCTGCATATGATAATTTCGCCACCCAACACTTCATCTTCGAAGACCCCAAAGCTATCACATCTTCTCACTGCCAAGGAGTTATAGCTACATTCATGGAGGAAGAAAATGCAGCAGCTGTTGCTCTAAAAAAGAGAGAACCAATCATCGAGTTTGTTTCAGCCGATGAGGGACGAACTTGGCTGGTGTTTGTAAGAAAGAGAATGCAACAACTCAAGCTAATTTTTCTACTCTGTGACCAAATATCAGCTATGAAATCCCTCAACCCAGCTGCCCCCTCAACCTCCGATGTTTCCATGAAGTGACGTGAAACAACATATTCTTCCATGAGAGGGAAAAATTCAACGGCAAAGGGACTTGAAATGAAAATGGTTGTGGGTTTGCCAGCACAAAACATCTATAAGAGAGGTAAGGGGGTTCATGGTAAGAAAAAATTCGTTGATAATGTAGTAAAATCTCATTCACTTCATTTGGACCCCAAGAACTTAGTTGATAATGATGGTGAATTTAATTGTTCCCACGGACGTGACATTGATAATTTTGATGAAGCGCCAAAGTTAGCACAAGAGAGGGGGAATATTATCCAAAATTTGGGTAGTGCTATTGTTGATGACTTAAATTCTCATGGGGTTGCTAATGATGCTGAAATTGATTGTATGCAAAGAAGAGATATCGCTAATGGATCGATATGCATACAAGAACAAGTTGTTAATGAGTCATGCGATATTTCAAATATGGATGATGGTTGTGGGGAATATCATTCGAGTGAGGCTTTGGACATACTTGAGCATATTTTTTATGAGTTGGGCTATCAATTGATGAGATCTCGAGTAAAGTGGTTAGCCCGTTGCACGAACCTTGGATTTGAATTTTCTTGAATTTTCTTCAAGATGATCTTGATATGAGACCAAAAACAAGCAAATTTCAACAAAACATGTTTGCGGGTAGACCCTTGATGGGTGACACTTCATCTTCTAAGGTGAGAGTGAACATGTGTAGAACTATCAGTCCATCTACAATTGTGCCATCATGATATCCTCAAGTGCATTGAGCTAGAAAGCATCACCTTGAGCGGGAAAAATCAATGGAAGAGGAATTATCTCACCATGAGCATGAATCCTCTAGTGAAGAAGTTGTGGCCTCTCCTTCACCAACTAAGAGGAAAAAGATCAAAATTTCTCCCAAGCATGAAGGAGAAAAGAAAGTCAAGGGTGATAATAATGACCCTGTATATGTATACTCTCAATTATCTCCTTCGATTGTTGATTTGGAGTTGATTAGGAAATGGATGGAAAAATATCACATTCCTAATTTTTACAAACCGGTGAAGGTTCCTCCTCTCAACCATAGACCTTGCATAAACTCTTCTAGATATGTGTCCGAGTATTGGGCGCAACTAGAAGCGGGATTGAGATTCCCATTGCCGTTATTTTTTCACAAGGTGTTGAAGCATTACCAAGTGGGGTTTGGACAATTACACGCCAAATCCATCCGCAATATCAATACATATTTGATCACTCGTGTGGCTTTTTGGGTAAAACCTTCAATAGACACCTTCAAGGAGTTTTTTCGACTTGCACTGAGCGGAGTGGGGTATACTTTTAGTTGGCGATCTAACAAAAAGTTGGCCGAAGAAGCTCACCCCAAACTAGTTGATTGGAGAAATCATTACTTCTTGATCCAAAGGTTGCCTAAATAGAATTTTCCCACTTAGAGTTATAATTTAAAGGTTTCAAAAATCAACAAACTTTCTTCTCTTAGTCAGTGCGAGAGTAGGAATCTTACTATGCTTATGAAAGGTGAACCACTTGTTTGGCAAAAAGTGGTTAATTTAACAATCTGGTGTGTGGTGAACAAGTGTTGGTGTCGGCGGGGTTGAGTCCGGCTGACCTTGATCATCTTGTCTCTTTAACTTAGCATGCATATGCATTTTACTTAGCATTTTTCGCACAAATTTTTACTTATCTTCATCTTGTATTAATACTCAACTTGAGCTTAATTTGTTCTCCTTGATCTTGTAGTGGATACTTTGAAAGATACTATTTGCGAGCGCGCTTTGAAGAGGAGACAAGTGAGACATGAAGGCCATCTCAACCCCCCAAGAAATCTACCTTTGGGATCTGGGGTCAAAGAGGCCGGCACAAAAAGGTCTTGTGTCGTCTCCACTAAAAAGAAGGCAATGCCTTCCAAAAAGGCTATTTCGACACCATTAGCTCAAATTGGGGAAAATCGCCAAAATAGTCCCTCAACTTTTGTACTTTAGCCAGAATAGTCCCTCAACTTTCTTTTTAGCCAGAATAGTCCTTCAACTTTTATTTTTTAGCCATAATAGTCCTTTAACTTTTATTTTTTAGCCAGAATGGTCCTTCAACTTTTTTTTTTATTTTTATAAATTTCAATTGAGCGGGAAAATCTTGTATAAGAGAAAGTTGGAGGACCATTCTGGCTACAAAAAGTTGAGGGACTATTTTGGCTAAAGTGCAAAAGTTGAAGGACTATTTCAGCGATTTTCCCGCTCAAATTGAGGCTTCTACTCAAGAACTTTCAACCCCACTAATTCTTGATTCATAACCGCCTCAAGAACAAGCTATCCGCTCTATTTCTTCCCGCTTGATCTATACCCCTTCTGGGAGGTCTATGAATCCTCTTTGAAAAAAGTGAGTCTCCCTTTGGTGGAGGTACTAGCGTTGCCCAAGTCGTTAAGGGAGAGAACCGACAAATCCTTGAGCTCTACTTGTATCGCTGCTACCGACGCCATGTTTCATCATATTGCTCAAGTAAATTGTTCCTCCTTCTTTTCATAAAAATGACTAAGTAGTTTTTTATTATACTTATGGATAACATTGTTTTCTTCTCATGGTCTTTAGATTGACGATCTTTACTACCTGCATTTGAACAAAGCTCAAGAATATCATCATTCTCAAATTTCGGCTTTGGAGGCTAAGTTTAAAAAGTCAGAAGAAGCAACAGAAGCACACTTCCAAGCCATGTGCGCTGCATCTAAACACAATCAATAGAACCTCCAACAGATCGCCAAATTGAGGAAAGAGAACCAAGAACTTCGAGTCTCTCATAAAAATGAGATTAATGAGATTCAAGCATCTCATAAGAGTGAGGTAAAGAAGCTTCGCATGTTGCACAAGGAGGAGCTTAAATCCATATAAAAGAATAGCAGAGATTCCGCCATCTTAGAGTTCCTTGATTCTCAAAACTACCAAGATCGTATGGAAAAGCATTTGGTAGACTATCATGCTAGCCTCGAGTTTGAGGATTTGGTAAAAGACCATAGCATGTGGTATTTCGATGAGGGTTATGATCAGGCTTTGTCCTATGTGAAGAAGACGTATCCAAACTTGGATATTGAATACTTGTTTCAAGGCCTTGTTCCTTCTTTCTAGTTTGACCCCTATTCACCCTAACTCTTCGGGGGTTCCCCCTGAGGATGGAGCAGCTTAGTTTAGTATTTTAGCTTAGCTAAGCTATTTTACCCTTTGGAAACTTAGAGTTGGGGTCTCTTATATGTACGGACTCCAGTTTAGGCTAGTATCATGTTAATTGTTTTCCTTATTATTTACTTCGCTTGCGTTTGTTGCTTGGCATTGAGTTGGGGTCTTCCCTTGTAACAACTCCACCTATGCTATGCTTTTCCTTTGTTTATATGATATCGCGGCTTTTCTTCGATAGTTTGTGCTTTTATTTTTTTTCAAGCATTTCCACATACGCCTTGGCCACCTTAAATACTTGAATATTTTTTCAAGTGAATAATTTTGTGAGGTTGAGCTTTCATCACTATACTTAAGTAAATACGTTTCTCGCCCCTGGAGGGTAAAGCATAACTCTTACAGAGAACCAAAGTTACTATAGGCGTAACTCTTATACAAGAAATTTATCATCGCCCATACTTAACAAAGTGAAATTATGTCTCCAATGAGACATTTATTTCTATCCCCGGAAGGATCGTCCTAGGCACAAGTCTCCCAAGTAAAGCTTCAGCATTGTTACTAAGGTTTTTTTAGGCACAAATCTCCTACGAAAATTTTACTCTAGCCCACGGAAGGACTTTAGTAATATACTTAACTGAGGAATTACTTTTCCAAATATAAGCTTATTTTTGCCCCCGAATGGGTCATCTTAGGCACAAATCTCCTAAGTAAAACCTTAGTATTGAAACTAAGGTTACCTTTAGGCACAAATCTCCTAGAAAATTTTTCTTCTCGCCCCTGGGAGGGCTATAGTCGCTCTTTTGAGCCTACTTAACCAAGAAATTACTTCTTCAAAAAAAAAACCTTTATTTTCACACCCGGAGGGGTTATGCCAACTCCAGAGAGTGGTCTTTAATTTCGTTCCCCAGAGGGAATAAGTGAGCTCAGAGAATCGCGGTGTCATGACCCTAAAACGGGACAATGACATGCCACACCTTAGAATCACCTTTACCAAGCATGCAAGGCATAGTACAAGAGTAATAAACAAACCACAATATCTATCATTAGACCTCAAAATCAACCAATACAAGACCACAAAAGTATATTCAACAACCATGTCCATAACAATCCACTATAACCAAATCACACTCATATACAAGCATCAAACTACAACCCAAACAACAGTCAGAAGTTCGATCACAAGACAAATCTAACAAGTCCATAGGCACACAGGCCTAAACATAAGAACCAACCTTACACTAAGATGGTAAATAGGAAAACTGTATCTCCAGTAACTAGGGTCCATACTGAAATCCTCTCCCTGGTCATCACTCGACTAAGGACCTGTTATCGCCTCCTGTTGGTCCTCAACTACAAATAAAAGGGAACAGTAACGAAGCATATAATGCTTAGTAAATAACATTTAAACCTAATTATAGATAACACATATATAATCAGTGTAGGGTAAAAATTACGAGACATTATCAATATTTAAAATACAAATGCCAATCAATGAGCCCATAGGTAGATCTTGGTTCACAAAAGTTTTCCCAGCACTGGATCCAGATCTACCTATTATCCGCTAGAGTAAATAAGGCATAACGGAGTGTCTATCACTTGTCTTTCCGATAGACTGGGTATAACATTTACAAAGCAGAGTACTCAGTATATCATTTCATTCACTCACTCATAGCTAAGTCCACTCAAGTGACCCATTGAGCTCTTCACAGTAATCATTCATTAACACATAGTACAATAATGAACAAATAATACATTACATAATGAACACATAAATTATAAACATACATACCTTTTAAACATTACTCAAAGTAAATATACTTACTTTAATATCAATTATTCTAGGGCTACAAAACCAATCATATACAGGGTATCGATAAAAAGGCGTAAACGTTACTTATCTTGAAAATCGATTTCGTAGACGTATCCTAATTTCAACGGTCTAAAACTCTAGTCCCGAATTACCTAAACCAGGAAAGTGTTATACCGTTAGAATAAAAACAGAGATAGGGGTTCACTTTTCATGAGTATCACCCAAATTCTCAAATTTGGTAATAATCAAACACAAATAAGTAAGGGTTGACTTAAATTCGTAAAAATAGATGTGTATCTAAGAAATAGGGTTCATAATTTCCAGTATATTACCAGGTTAGGAATTGTCAAAACCCTCATTCAAATCTCACAAAAATAATAGTTAAAAAGTCATTTCAAACCATAAATCAAGTCTCAGTAGCTCATAAACATATTTGGTAATAAAATCAATTCACAAAACAACAAAATTAAACAAATTAATTTCTTGAGAAACTTGAAATTTAACATAAAAATCATGCAAATCTTGAAGTAAAACTTTTGAAGTTGGATTAAAGGTCCACGAGGATTCTTGGATCACTAATTTGATTTGGGAGTAAAAATTTCCTAAACTAAATATAAGATTTGAAATTTTGGATAAAGAGTTTGGAAATAGTTCAAAGAAGTTCCAAAGGCTTGTTCGATTGTTGGAGATAGGAATTAAAGCTACTAGATAAACCTGACTTCGTTATGAAGTCTTATGTTTTTTTTAAAAAACTTCACTTTAGTCCCTCAAATTTTGTAAAATTATACTTTTACTTGAAAATTTTAGAAAATATTTAAAAGGGTAAAACGATTATTTAATATTTGAAAAGGATATTAATAAGTATTTAAAAGGATAAGATTAAGTACATAAATATGTGAAATGATAAAAAATGTTGGGTATTACACGCGGTATCACAGAGAATGTTCCCTAGAGAGTCAAGATATCCCGAAGGATGTTCCCTGGAGGGAATAAGTGACCCCAGAGAGTCATGGTATCTCGGAGGATATTTTGTACTTGGAGATTGGGTAGAGGGTGGGATCGTTTTTCTAAACAAAATATTGAACCATTACGTAGGCAAAAGACTTAGAAATTTTCATTAATAGCAAATGTGAATATTTACAAGTTGCACAAGCTTGTTTCACCTCGAAAGATGTCTCTTGGAATAGGGAATTTTAAAAAACAAAAGCAAAGTAAAGAAAGTTGACTAAAAATAGAATTTTTTCAAGTTTTGGGCATTCCAAGTGCGAGGCACGAGCTTTCCATCCTTGGTCTTCAACTTGTAGGCACCGTTAGAGTATGCTTTAACTACCTCGTAAAAACCTTCACAATTTGGCGAGAGCTTTCTAGAAACTTGGGGTTGGCTCACCTCTGCCTTACTTGTAACCCGATCTCCTACTAGGATCTCCTACCTCGGACTTGTCGGTAGTAGTAGTGAGCAACCCTTTGCTTGTCTTCTTGCATTTTGAAGTATGCCTTATCCTTTCCTCCTCAAGTAAGCTAAGGTTATACCTCAACCCTTCTTCAGTTTTCTCCAAGTTGAAGTTGTAAACACGAAAACCCGGCATACCAATTTTCACAGGTATAAGTGCTTCGATTCCATAACTGAGGTTGAAAGAAGTATCTCCGGTAGCATTCTTGTAGGTAGTGCGGTATGACCACAAAATACTTGGGAGCTCTTCTACCCATTTATCCTTAGCATCATCAAGCCTGAAGACTTCTTAATGCCTTCAAGAATGGCGCGATTGGTCACTTCAACCAAGCCATTGCTATAAGGATGGCTCACTGAGGAGAAACATCGTTCTATGTCCAAGTCTTGGCAAAACTTTTTGAAAGGTGATCCTTGAAATTGCAAGTCATTGTCCGAGATAAGTTAATTGGGTATTATGAAGCGACATATAACATTCTTTCAAAATAATTGTATGATTTGTGGATGAGTAGTGCTCGCCAAGGCTTCGGCCTCCACCCACTTAGTAAAATAGTCGATAGTTACCACCACAAACTTTTTTTTTCGCTGGAGCTATTGGAAAAGAACCCAAGATATCTATGCCCTACTGAGCAAAGGGCCAAGGAATAAGAATTAAAGTAAATTGTTCGGCCGGATGACAAGGATGATTGGAGTGGAATTGGCACTTGTCACATTTTCGTACATTGTTCATGGCATCCTCTGACATTCTTGGCCAATAATAACCTTTCCTTTGCACCTTTTGAGCTAGAGGCTCTTCCTTCAACATGGTGTTCGCAAATACCCTCATGTACTTCAGCTAAAGCATGTTGAGCTTCACTAAGATTTAGACACGAAGATAAGACATTGAATAAGTTCTTCGATACAAAGTTCCATCAATGAACAAGCACTTGGACGACCTTCTTTCTATCCTTTGAGTCTTGATCTTATGGTCAGGAAATTTTCCTTCTTTCAAGTATTGAATGATTGGGGTCATCCAATTTGGATTGGAATCGATATCCATGACCTCCCCGTGGCCTATACTTTTTTCCTTTAAAACTTCCAAGAACACTTCTTTCAACACATTGGAATGCACTGAGCTTGCAATTTTTGAAAGGGCATCCACTTCCTTGTTTTCATCTAGACTTACATGGACTATGTCAAATTTTTCAAAAGTGAGATCTAGTCCTTCACCTTGCTGAAGTAAAATTGCAGGGATGGCTCCATTGCTTTATATTCTCCTTTGACTTTGTTGAACCATAAGGTTTGGGTCCATATAAACTAAATGGAGTTGCCAACAAGTTTTTAACTTTCAATTCTTTAGCTAGCCTAAGTCCGGAGACTAAGGCTTCATACTCGGCTTCATTGTTACTCGTTTGAAATTCAAACCTTAAGGCGTAGCTTGTCTTGAATCCCTCCGAAGAGGTAAGCATAATATTCGCATCATACTCTTCGGCGTTGCTCGTTCCATCCATATGCAGTTTTCATAGGGGTGAGTCTACGATTTGTCCCCTAGAAGGGGTATCCACCTCTTGAATTTTCTTCTTAGTTGAATCTTCTAAGTTCTTTCTACCACCCCTTCCAAAATGAAATCAGCTAAAGCTTGTGCTTTGATTTCTGCCCTTGGTTGGAAACAGATGTCATATTCACTTACCTCAATTGCCTACTTTACCAACCTCCCTAGACTTCGGGGTTTAAGAGGATGAACTTGAGTTGGAGATTTGTTAGAACTACAATAGGATGACTCAAGAAGTAGGGTTTGAGCTTTCTCGTTGCCATTACCAAGGCTAAAGTGACCAATCTTTCAATAGTAGGATACCGAGTCTCCGGATCACTTAGCACTTTACTCATATAGTATATCGGCTTTTGGACCTCATCTACTTCTTTGATGAGAACGGCGCTCACCGCCACGAATGAACAAGCCAAGTATAAGTAAAGAATCTCTCTAGGTTTGGGCTTAGTTAGGAGTGGGGGAGAAGCTAAGTATTCCTTCAACTCATCAAATGATTTTTGGCACTCCTTCGTCCATTGAAAATTCTTGGAATTTCTTAAATCTTTGAAGAAAGGCAAATTTCTATCTTCGGATTTGGATAAGAAACAACTTAAGTGGCAAGTCACCCCGTAACCCTTTGCACTTCTTTGATCCCCTTGGGAGGTTCCATGTTTTGAATGGCCTTGATTTTTACAGGGTTATCTGCAATGCCTCTTTGAGTTACCATGAAACCCAAAACTTTTCCCCGAAAACTCCGAAAGCACATTTTTCTGAATTTAGCCTCGTCTTGAACTTTCTCATGGTAGTTACGAAGGTTTCTCAGAGGTCCTCTACATGATCTTATTTCAACTTACTTTTGACAAGCATGTCGTCTATGTAAGCTTCCATATTTCTACCCAATTGATTGGAAAATATTCTATCCACCATCCATTGATAAGTGGCTCTAGCATTTTTCAAACCAAAAGGCATTACTCGGAAACAATATGCCGGAGTCTCTGATGAAGGCGGTCTTTGCCTTATCCTTGCGATTCAAAAGGATTTGATAATACCCTTTTTATGTATCCAAAAAAGACATAACTTCACACCTGGAGGTGGAGTTTACCACAGTGTCTAAGCAAGGTATAGCATAGCAATCTTTGGGGAAAGCCTTGTTCAAACTTGTGAAAACTATGCACATCCTCCACTTAGCCTCTGGTTTCGGCACCATGACTATATTGCTAATCCATTCAAGGTATTGAATTTCTTCTATGATCTTGGCATCCAAGAGCTTGTTTACTTCTACCTCTACCACTTGGCTTCTTTCCCTTCCAAAATGTCTTCTTTTCTTTTGGATTACTAGTTTAAAACTTGGATCTACATCAAGGGAATGCATGGCGATGCCGTGGTCGATTCCTGGCATGTCTGAGGGATCCCAAGCAAAGAGATCTTTGAATTCCCTGAGCAAAGAAATAAGGTCTTCCTTGATGTCCCCCTGGGAGGAACTTTTCGAATTTCACAACTTTGCAAGGATTATTTTCATCTAAGAGCACATTATCAAGTTCCTCGGCGGGTTTTCCTTTTGGGTTGAGTTCCTCTTTTCCTTCCAAGAGTTGAACATTTAAACTAGGAACAACTTCCTTTCCTTTCAACTTCAATGAAGCTAAATAGCATTGTCTTGCTGCGATTTGATCTTCCTTTATCTCACCTACTCCATTCTCCGTTAGAAATTTCATCTTCATGTGATGGGAGGAAGGGATAGCACTAAGTGCTCCAATAGTAGGTTGGCCAATAATTATGTTCTAAGGAAAAGAGGCCTTGGCAACTACAAATCAATCATGAGCTTGAACCTCTTGAAGAGGTGTACCAAACATGACAGGAAGAGTAATATATCCAAGAGGTTCAACCACTTCTCCGACAAACCCAACTAATGGCGAAGTCACTAATTTCAAATCTTTCTCTTTTAATTAATTTGTTTGAAGGCTTCATAAAAAAAAATGTCCGTAGAACTTCCATTGTCAATCAAGGTTCTCTTCACATCATAGTTTGCAACGGGTAAGGTTAATACTAAGGACTATGAGGGTGAATCACTTGTGCCGCCTCCTCCGCGGTGAATATTATGTCTTGAAACAACGTAGGTTTCTTCATACTAGATTGGACCAAGTTTATCTGATGAGCGTATGCCTTGCGGGATGACGCAGAGTCACCATTTTTTGTCCCCCAAAGATAGTATGAATGATGATTCTTTCTTGGTTTTCTAACCCCGCTACTTCGCTACTCTTTCTACTCGAGGAGAACCTCAATCTCCTTTGTCCGGGTTTTGTGCTTGGCGTTGGGGTGATCTCTTTGTCCATCCATCCCTTGGATGAATTGCTTAAGGTAACCCCTTCCTATCAAGTTTTCAATCAAATTTTTGAGGGATCATTGGTCTAATGTCCATGATCTTTGTGAAAATAGCACCATTTAGTATTGTTGCGCCACTCTGATCACTCCTTATAAGCCCAAGCCGCTTGACATAGGGTTCTTTCTCTATCATAGCCAAAATGCGTGAAGGTTTTTGTATTGAGTGGGGTATAAACTCTATGAGGGTATGGACTCCATCTATGAGGAACGGTTACGGATAACCTATCCCTCACAGTAACCTTCTTTTCAGGTTCTGCTCTACTAACTCCTTTACTTGCTTTTCTTTTCTTCCCACTTTCACCCCGGACTCTCGTTTTCTCCTTTTTCTTTCATCTGCTTGAGCGAACTTTTCGGTCCTATAGAAAAGTTCACTAAGGATGGAGGGTGACCTCAAATTAAGATCAAATGAGAACTTTCATCTGCTTAACCCCACTTTAGAACGCCATGATGATTTGTATATCTTCCGTAGCTTCTTGAATCCCGATGGTTTTTTTCTTGAATCTATCCACATAATTAAGGAGGGATTCTTCTGGTCTTTGCTTGAGAGTAAGCAGGTGAGTTATTGTCTTCAGAATCCTCTTTTGTTTCGCAAATTTGTTCAAGAAGAGGTCTACAAGTTAATCAAAACTTCTTGTATCTCTTTTCTTGTACTCTCTGAACCAATTTGAGGTTGTGCTCTTGAGGGTTCCAGGGAATTCTCTACAGAAGATAGCATTTGAAGCACCTTGTAGACAAATCTTGGCTCGATAAGCATCAAGGTGCTCCCATACCTCATTCAAACTTCTATCATAAGAGTCAATATCTCATCGGTGAATGGCAAGGAGTACTTGTATCTTGTAGCTATCCTTTCCTTGTCATCCATCTTCTTAGATCTTCTTCTTGCTCGAGTATGCGCTCTAAAATTTACTCCATTTCATGAGGTCTTCCCTTCTCCCTTGCTACTAAGGCTTCCTCGCTTGGGCAAGTTCTTGGTCTGGCTTCACCTGGCTTAGGGAAAACTTCTCTTTTAGACTCATACTGGGTGGATCGGCCTTCATGTTCTTGTCGGGCAGACCTGATTGGAGTTACTTCCCTTCCTCCTTGATTATTCCTATAGATTACACGAGAGTGGCTATCATGTGTAGATTGGATAACCCGAGGATTTCCACTAGAGTTATGCGAATATTCTCTTCCACCTTCACTACCTTGTTGCTCATGCTGATGTTTCATGAGTAATTCCTTCAACATGGCATTCTGTTGCCTTAGCAATTGTATCTCTGTCTCTTTATCATTATTCTGCGGACCGGGATCCCGACTTGCCCTTCTAATCGATCAAATACTCTAATTGATTAATTCGACTGGTGTTGAGTTATAACCTCTTTTTCACTATTTGTATTGTAGCAGTGGGTGTTGCGCGTGCTAGGAGCCATAGGTAAAGACAGAAGATGGCTTCTTGTTTGTTTCCCATAGACGGTGCTAAATGTTGATGCGTGAATGCAAAAGTATAGCACCACAATAAAGTATTCTAGTCTAAGTCCTTAGTCGTCTCGATACTCCAAAGCTATAGTAAATCGCGCGCGTGTACCCACATTCTAGGAAACCTGTAACCAGAACAACTGTGGCGGGGCTATGTCCCCCGGGAGAAGCTCTAACGCTCAAGTCAGAATTGGTGATAGTGAGAAAATTGAGAGTAAAATGAGAGCATGAATTGGCAAAGTGTGGAGTTGAGAGAATGAAAATTAGAATCCTTTATTTTATCTTCCAACTCACTATTTATACTGTTCTAGGATGGGTTTAAATAGTTCATGGGATTAGAAATATTGAGCCCATGAGGGTCTCGAATGTGGTAAATTTCTTCATGGCTTAATTTTAAATAAAAATTGCCAAAATATCCTCTCATATGTTTGATAGTTTTCACTGACTGCCACCTGTCCACGAACCATTGGATGGTATTTTTTGACATCATCATAGAGCATCATGAAAATTCGCCCAAGGATCTTTGCGCAGAGTTCCAAGTCGAAAAATAAGTCTAAACATAATCTACCTCTTCTCATTTCCATTTTCTCTAGAAAAATTCTAGCTAAGAGCAAAACTAGGTCTTGCTCAAGAAGGTAGAGGAACTTCAAGGATAGGTGAAGAATTTGGATACCAACTCTGTCAAAAGGAAATATAAGTAATTTATTCCTTTTATTCTAGAAGTCATGATTTACTACCTCTGATCCTGGATAAATACGATAGTATGACTGACTCGGTGGAATACTTAGGCCTATAAATTTTAAATGATGCTCCAATGAGCTAGTAACGCTATATTGTGCATGGGGTTCCTGGACCCTCAAAGGGCCAGTGTGGGAATGTTCAGAATATTCCAAAACTTCGAGCAGCTAACAGTTCAACCTCATAAGCGTATACCAAAGACTGTTGCTCAGCTGCTGAAAGTTAAGCAAAAGCATAGAGAACCCTAGAAGTTAAGCAAAAGCACAGAGAATCCTTAAAAGACTCTGAAATGCTTCAAGATGGAGACTTTAATACAGATAGAAGATGCCTCCAAACAAATTCAAATGATAGCTTTTCATACTATAGTCTATGTAGAGAAATTCTACTTCGAGTTGGCCAAGAAGTTGTCTAAGAAATTGTAACCACTATGACCAGGCAGAGCGCCATTTAAAGACAGAAGCGCATGAGAAAAGTAATAAAGAGACTTTATAGAAACAAAAAAACAACAAGAGGAAGAGTAATTAAGCAGGAAAACTCCAAGGAAGAAAGTAATGAGAAGAAGCGAGCCAAGGATTGATTGTCTCCCGACCAAAGCTGAAGGACCAACCTCTCATTAAAATATACACTCTAACTGTCTTTCCTGCTCACATTAAAAGCACTAGACTTATGTTAAGTGGCCTGAACTAATCAAATCTAACCCCAATCAATGAGACAAAAAAAATTAGTGTTGATTTCATAACGATCATGGACAGTCACCAATTTTGGTTGCATACTTAAAAAACTTATCGAGGAGCCCATATGGAGAGACTATTTGTAGGGTCATTTCTTTTGTAGCTAGAAGAGGTGGTAGCCCAGAAAAAAATGAGAGAAAAAAAAATGAGAGGTCGTACTGACTAGTGTCAACAAACGAGAAAATAGCCCCCAAAGATATAATTATGATCACCCTTAGAGAGAACCACCCAGACAAGTCATTAATACCATGTCTAAAGGACCTTCAAGAAGAGACAGTTTGAATTCCTACAAGAAGTATGCTTGCCAAATTAACCACATCCAATCAGCCACTGGAGAAGACAACTTACTAGATATTGCTTTCACTTTCGTTATAGTAGCATCCATCTGGCTAGGTATTTGAGATGTTTCCTTTTAACCACATCTTAGTATTGCCATTCCAAAGTTGGTATCATATTTTCGTATTGTTTATGTGGTTTTTGTTTTTCTTAGTTTCCTTTTGTTCGGGACTAGCAAAATACTAAGTTGAGGAGAGTTGATAGCTCTATAAAAATAGAGATAGTTATTGGTCTTTTGTATTTATTTTGTCTTGTTTTGGTCGCCAAATTGGTGTTTAGATGGTGTTAATTGAGGTATTAGATGTGATTAACTTTGTGTTTATTTGATAGTTTTATGTATTTAGTAGTGAAAAAGGACTACTTGTTGTGGTTATTTCTTGTGTACAGTGCTTAAAAAGCCAAGATAGTTATTTGGCAGGAGCAAAATGGTCAAGTTTAGTAGAATAGTTTGTTCGTCGCAGGCCATCAATGCAAGACCATTTGTTCGCTGCTAGCCCGCTTAAGCAGAGAGCTATTCGCCGCTGGTGGACTATCTAGCCAGGTTGAAATATTCACCGACAACGACAAAATGTGAAGAGAAGTGTTCGTCGGAATGGCCCTGACATGATTTTTACTATAAATAGGAATGCTTAGCCATCATTTTAATTGTTTCGTTTTTCATCATTTTCTCAGGAATACTTAGGGTTTTTCCTAATGACTCTAGGTCTTGAAGTTTTTGTCTTTACATTCATACTTCAGGATCTTTAGATTAGATTACTAGATACAATTTCCAGATTATTAGTTTGGAGCATTTAATTCTTGATTTGACGTTGGATTATTTCCCATATTCAATGCAAGTTTTCATTTTATTTCGGATTCATGATTGGTGGGTAATATTTGCTTTATTAATTGATGGAATGCTAATTTTAATTTTGATATGTTATTCTATTGGTAAATTAGACCTTTTTCTAAATCCTAATGGAACAAAAATGATGTCTTTTATTACTTCAACTGTATTTTTGGACTTTTCTCATAATGAATAATACATTAAATTTATTAAGGTTACGTAGGGGTGATGCAAACTCCAATGGGTTAATCCTTGACTAAATAGATTAAGCACAAGAATTACACCTTTAAGAAATACATAGGTTTTCTTGAAAATTTAAGAAAGTAGCAAATTCTTCCATTGCTCGGGTTGATTGAGGAGAAAACAAAAATTAATCTTCTATCAAAGACTAAATTAATTATTAGGTTGGGTTAATTTACGAAAGTGACATACTTAAATACCTAATTGTAGTTCTCATAATTCCATGTACAAATTAATCAATTTAATACTAAGTTAAGAAGGAATCCGCGCCACACTTGGGTAAATTGATTAGAATATAACTTTCACGAAAAATTAGTGTTAGAGTATAATTAGGAATTGAACTTCTGAGTGGTGCAATTCGACTGATTAGTCAACTGAGTTAGGAACCCTTGGGAATTAGCTAACCTAGTACCCAATTTTTCTTTCCATTCATTGATAACTTGATTTTTAGAATTTATTCTTTGTTATTTTAAATTAAATATTCCTTTATTTTATTAAAAATCAAAAACCTCCAATTTCAACTGTTTAAATAAAATATTTTCAAGCACGCTCATTAGTTGTTAGCACAGTTTTCGTAGGAACGAACCTTTTTTTCCTTAACTATATTGATACCATAGACTTATAGAATGCAATAGACTATTACCAGAATAAGAGTAATTAAACCCTTATCATGGAGTCAGCTCCACGCCTATTATTGAAGACGCAGTTGTTGGTCATGAATCCGCTACCACTATCATTGCTGAGGGAGAGGACGATCAGGTAGCAACTGCTAATGTTAGAGAAAATGCTCCCACCACGGCGCCATTAGTGGTGGTGACAGCTGTGATGCACCACATCTAGATGGAGCTAGCTCCACCCCTATTACTGACGAAGTTGCAACTGTTGCTTGTTCACCGAATCTACACAACTACTTCCTCCAAAAAAAATGGTACCACAGCTGCTCCAAGGTCACGTCCCATTGTCCGTGAAATCTCCTCCACTGTTCACAATGATTACACAGCCCAGGACTTCATCGCTACCATTGTAGATGCATGTTTTATTCAATGTATTGAACTCAACTAAATTTTTTGAAACTTGTGGTGTTCACTATCTATGCGTGTAATTGGTTTGGATGGAGTGGTTATCTAAGAATAATGTAAATAGATTGTTTATCCTTCTTCAATTGGCTAGATGTCATGCCTCTCTCCAGCTTAGTTTGTTGGTTAGCCTTGTACAGTGGTGATAATATTTCAATAGAAGGATTTTTAGTTACATTTGTTTTGGTATATAACTACTATCAACTATGAGAATAAATTTTGTTCGATTAATGATTTCAACGTTGCTCGGGATGCTATCTGTCCGTGGTGTTTACCGTTTGCATCAAGAGATATTAGTGGATTGAAGTTAATTTAGAGGCAGTAATGGATAGGAGATAACCATCTGTAGGAGCCCACTAGCATAGACAATTATAATTCATGAACTACATGTGCCTAACTCAATTTTGACAAATATCAATCAAACAAATACTCCTATCAAGTGGGCTGCCTTAGTCATCAGCTTGTGCATGGCATTGCTTGGTGGATATGTGATCATGTATTCACGTGTAATCCGAATGATAGTAATCAAATGTAAGGAATGACTATTGACTTTATGTGTTCAATTATTTGATCACAAATATTGAATCATTCCTTGAGCTTTTAACTCATGAGGGGACAACTAAGTGTTTTTTTTTTTGTTTATTGACATAGTCTGGTCAAATAAGAATTGGAGATAACAAATACCAAGTATGAACAACACGTGGGAGAATATGGAAATTCTCATGCGGCCGTTCTAGTCCGAAGTCCCAAGTATGAACTAAATTGTTTCGAAACCGTTGAATTTTAACAATTTTTACTAAGATATACCTCAAGTGAGGAAAGTGATTTAGAAGTATTCAAAGAGGGGAAATATTGATCTCAAAAAATCTTCCAAGTACTCGAATATTTAGATTGATATGCAAGTGAATACGGGTGGCGCAATGAGGCAATAGTTAGTTGATGAGTTTAGGTGCTCAATCTTAGGTGCTGAACTCAAGTGGTGCTAAACGTAGGTGCTCAAGTGCGAGGTGCAAGGACGGGCATATACACTTGGCTGATTTTTTGCACATTATTGATGATGTTCTAAACATAGCTTTGGATGTGCTAAGGCATGTAGAGTTGATGACTCAGGTAGGTTGTCCCATGTCAGGGGTTTCCCGGAGGATGTATGTAATGTAAGTTATATAGTAAGTTATACCACGTAGTTTGAATGTGTCAAATTTTGAGTACTTCTTGGAAAAGTCTTTGATGCCCATGGAGGGGTAAATAGGTAAGACCCCGGAGGGTTTAAGAAAGCTCTATTCCGAAGGGTATGAGCAAGTTAAACTTTGAGCAATCCTTAGCGATAATCGTTGATGCTCGAGCTGAGTAGGTAGATCCCCGAAGGATGTAAGCAGCAAGCCAGACCCTAGAGGCAAGAGCAGCTAAAAATTTAAGCAATCCTTTAGGATGCTCCTTGGTGCCACCAAAGGGGTAGGTCTCACTCTTGGGAGTAAACTTTCTCACTTGAATAAATTTGAGCTTTGCCCCCAGAAGGGTAGGCCTCACTCTTGTGAGTGCACTTAGGCTAGATGTTTAACTGGGATGCCTAATTTAGGTACTCAATTTAGATACTCAACTCAGATACTCACCTTAGGTTCTTACCATAGATAGTCCTTTGCTTTGGAAGACTTAAATTTCTGCTACCCTACAAGGGTAAGTCATGCTCTTGAGAACATATGTAGCTTAGGTAGTCCTCGCTTACGAAGACTTTCATTTTACCCCCTATAGGTGACTTGACCCTAGAGAGTGCTTGATCTCGGATGATACATTTTCTTACTCTTAGAAGGATGAGACTTTTTCTTGGATGAGACTTAAATTAGGAAGCCTCCATTTGAGAAGACTTGGGTCCTATCCCTAGAGGGTGAGTATATCTCGATGGATGATTTGATCTCGGAGGATCCTTGGATGGAAAGGCAATTATTTCTCTTGGGAATAGGGCTTATCTTAAGAAACCTTCACTTGGGAAGAATTGGGATTTGCCCTCGAAGAATGAGTTGATCCAAAGGATGTGTTTTTGAAGGGTTTAGGTGTGGTATTTTTGCTCTTTTTCTACATCATTCATACTAAACTACTTATCCTAGACAATCAATTACATATTTCAAAGGACAAAAAGACCCAGAATCTATATTTACTGAAAAAGAAATCATTTGTAAAGCGAACAAGCTAATCCCACCTAAAGAAAGGTATATCTTGGCTTAAGGAATTACATGAAAAATTAAAGAAAAAGGAAACTAAATATAACACTCATTAAGACTTAGTCGGTAACACCTTCCTTGATCTTTAGTTGGGGACTTCATTCTTACCCAGCGACTATCTATACACATCTAGATGTTCCTCGATCTTATCCACCTGGGGTTCTTTACTTGACTAGTGGATGACTTTCCTCTTTCATAGTCTTGGATGAATTACTCCAAGTAGCCCCTTCTCATGAGTTCTTCAATAGAAGTTTTCAAAGCAAAGCAGTCATTGATTATTATTTCCATGGTCTTTATGAAAATAACACCACTTGCTCTTATTTTGGTGTCGAGGTTGCTGTTTATTGGAGTTGGCCATTTCACAAAAGCCTCTTTCTTAATCATATCTAAGGTATGAGCTTATTAGAGTTGAGTGGAGTATACACCCTAAGAGGATCAGGACATCTCTTATGGGGCACGACTATAAATAATTGGTCCCTAACATTACTCTTCCTCATAGGTTTTGCTCCATTTGTCCTTTCATTGGTCTTTCTATGCTTTCCATCACTTCTTTCTTTCTCTTTGTCTTCTCCTTCATCAGTCTGGGCAAATTTTTCTACTATAAGGAAGAGGTCACTAAGAGTGCTAGGAGGTTATGCATATCCTCCATTATCCCTTAGATTCCAATGGTTTCTTTCTTAACCTATCTATATAGTCAAGGAGAGATTTTTCTTGCTTTTGCTTGAGAGTAAGTAAATGAGTTATTGTTTTGGAGATTTTCTTCTAGTTCCCAAACATATTGAAGAATAAATTCACTAATTGATCAAAGTTCATAATGTCCCCCTTTTTGTATCCTCTAAACCAATCCAAGGCATTACCCCTGGTCGAAGATAGTATATGATGCCTCTTGAAGGCACATCTTAGATAGGTAGACATCTAAGTACTCTCATGGATCAGTGCTTCCATCATAGGAATCACATAAAGCTATAGTGGGCTTGCCAACATCTGAGAAGAGACTCTTACATTATGGTATCAGTAAAAGATAGGAAATACTTGTATCTATTGTTCTTCTCTTCCTTCTTGTCAATTTTGTTTGTCCAACTTCTCTCTCAGATTCTGTTATCGTTCTCTCTTTTCAAGATTCACTCCATGTCATGATGCCTTTCTCTTTGATGAGCCACTAAGGTCGCTTCTTTTGAACTCCTTTCCTTAGTACTGCTTGGCCTCGAAGAAGCCCCTTTTATTGACTCGAGTTGGGTAGACCGGGCTGTGTGCTCTTACCGAGTAGATCCGACCAGAGTTATCTCTTGAGTATGCTTATCTCCATTAGCGGTAGGGGAACACCTATCTCCTTGAGTACCATTCTATCTCATACTAGCTTGAGATAATGGGTGAACAACCGGGAGTTGCCACCTAAGTTGCAAGAAAATTTTGACCTTGAGAATGATGGTGCTCAAACTGCTACCTAATGAGCATATCCTTCAGCACAAGACAGTGCATTCTAATGCTTTAGCCTATAGATCTCTCCATCCTTGTCTATGACTTAGAGATTAGGATTTCTTGCTTGTTTGCCAAGACGACCCATCTCCCTGAAAGATCAGTTGGAGAAATGCTAGAAAGTGCCTTCTTTTCTTTTTCCGACCTTGTTTCGGTGAGTGCTGCGCATGTAAAGTGCCATTGCATGACCTTTAGTTCAATTTCTTATAGACAATGTAAAATGTTAGTGGTAATTTTTATTTAAGGTTGAATCCAAGAACAAACTATCAAATACTAGTGTTATGACCTCCATGTAGAACTCATATCTGGAACACCTGAAAAAATAGAAGGTGAGGCTTTGTCATCTAGAGGAAGTTTTGATGCTCAAGTTAATTACTTTAGATGAGAGGAAAATTTATAGAGAATTCAAAATTTATAAAAATGAGAATGTGAAATTTCTCTCTATTGACCTTGCCTTTTCGGTATTTATATAGTATTAATTAACAGGCTTGACCGACTAACGAGCTTGAAATTAATCAGTTGGCACATCTAGTCCTACTTTGGTTGTTAGGATAGATTTACCAAAATATTCCTATTATGCATAAGTCCAGAGCTATATGTAAGTTTCTTAGTGGTGAAAATATTTTGGCATCATTAGATTATATGATTAGTTTAACATTTGATTTGAATTCATTTGATGTCTTAAATGTTTGATTTCAAATTGTGTCATCACTAATATTATACTTGTAAATAAATAAATAAATAGTAAACACATTGACTCAGTTCACATTGGAAGAATGCGAACTAATTGAACTTGATTGTTCATGCAACGACCCTCCTTAAGAATCTACTTCCAAACTCGTATAACTTCTTTCAAATTTATCACAAGTTTAGAAATTTATGGTGATAAGGTTTAGGGATATAATGAGTCGGGTCTAAAACCAAACTCGTTTATCCGGGTGTAGATCTATGAGAAATTTTGATGATTCAGATTCGATCCAATCGCATTTAACTATTATAATATAAATAGATAGGAAACCTATGCATAAATATAAATTTTGAAATAAATATTTTTTATAATTACAAAAAAATAAAATTTCTAAAAATTAAAATTTCTATATAAAAATTTTAAAAGTTAAAAAATATTATAAGACTCGAGTTCGGATCCAAATCCGACGAATCTAGATATAGATTTACTTTATAGACCCGAGGGATATTCATATTCAAATCTGAATTTGGGTATATTAATCGGATCCGGGTCTGAATCTACTAATTCCAATTCGTATCCGACCTATTTATAGGCCTAATAAGGTTAAAGGACTTAATATCCAAATCTTGACAGCAATGAAAATTTGAAATCTACTTATTTGTTAGAACGATTGTAAGGTTGTAATGGATTAATTTAAAATTTATTTAAATTAAAAAGTGTGAAATGAATGATTTTAAACAAAGTTTTAATTTAGATAAATTTGAAATTCATTCATTTTAACTTTATAAATCTTTTCAATATATGGATAAATTTTAAATTCACACTTTATTAAATTCATTGATCCAAACACAATATAGTTTCAAATGGTAGCTTTAAGTTATTTGCACAAATGCAAATGACTAAACTGCTCACCTAACTAATAAAGACTTAATGAATAAATTGATGAACCTGTCTTCTTCATCTTTAATACTAATTTTGTACCGCGTTGCCAATTTATTATACATTAAGCCATGGCAAATACTTAAATAGATCCAATCTTTGACCCCACTTGTAGATCTTGTGGTGTGGATAAAATCTTAGAAAATCTATGACATCAGCTGATGTAAGCAAGATTCTTTAAAATTTAATCCTGACCACAGAGTCTACAGGTGAGGTCAAAGATCGAATCTACCTCAGTATTTTCCTTAAGCCATTATGTGCGTCATCTAAACGACTAAAGGTAGCTTCAAAGCCTGTTTTGAAGTGTGATGCTTTTGCTTTCGACTAGGATACGGTTAAGAGTACTTGGTTTCTTTTAGTTTTTATTTTTCATAAATGAATTCACAAGACACAATTTGAATACTTTTTCTATTTCATTTATATTATCATATTTCTCATTATAAAATGTTCCAATAAAAATATTACATTACCTAAAATAGATAACTTATTTTGTCGAAATTTCAAATTTATCCTATTAATCCTAGCTCCAATAACCAATGGGCCTCAATAATAAGTTCATCATATTTCTTTTTTATCTCCTCTCTCCTGTCAACTAAAACTCTCAAATTTCAAATATTATAATTTAATGATATGAAGTCATTTCAACTTAATAAGGATATTTGTGGATATTTGATAGAAATTTATAATTATCTAAAAATTTGTGCAAATATCTAATGTGACAATTATATTGGGACTGATGGAGTATTATTTACAGATGATATTATTTTAGTAGATAAGTTTAAAAAAAAAAGGGATTAATACTAAACTTGAGGTATGTAGAGAGGCACTTGAGTGAAAATGTTTTAAATTTAGTAGATCAAAAACAAAAAATATGAAATTTAAATTTAACAAGAATGCACATAATCTCTCAATATTTAGAATAAAATAGGGGTTAGAATGGGAAAACAAAAGATACCCATAAATGAAAATTCTAAATATTTATGTTCAGTTATTCAGAGTGATTGTGGTATAAATCAAGATGTTACACATCATATACAAACGGATTAGATGAAATAGAGAATGACTTCGCGAATATTATGCGATCGCAAAATTTCTTTAAAATTTAAAGGTAAATTTTATAAAACAGCTGTTAGACCAACTACACTTTATGGGTCTAAATATTGAACAGTAAATTACGCACATAAGTAAAAGATGAGAGTAAACAGAAATACGAATGTCAAGATGGATGTATTGGTATAATAGGATGGACAAGATACAGAATGAGTATATTCGAAATAAAATTGTAATATCTATTAATGAGAATATGAGAGAAAAATACTTAAGGTAGTTAGGTCATGTACTGAGACGATCAGTATATGCACTTATCAGGCGAGAAAATTTTAAAAAGAATAGTCAATATAAAAGAAGTAGTGGAAGGAAGTATAAATAAAAAAGACTAAGGAGGTGTTTGGTTTATGGATATGAGAGGGGGAATGAGAATCAAAGTTAATGATACCCATAGATGATGTTTGGTTGAACACTATGGGAATCATTCTATGGGAATGAAAGTGTTAAAAAATACCTACTTTCATTCCCTACTTGTGACATGGGTTTCAAGTTGAGTAACTTATTAACATAATGAAACTCATTCCTATGTTAAACCAAACAAGTAATGGGGAATGTTATAAACTCATACCATGTAGGGTTTATGATTCCGATTCTGATTCCGATTCACGAATGTGAACCACACACCTCCTTAGTTGGTAATTTATAATAAAGATACAATTCATAACAAAGTGCAATAATTTAATAAAATTTATACAACCAACCTCACTTAGTAGATTGATTGTTGACATTTAACGTTTATTTTGTAAGTTATTTGTTTACTTTCATGTAAATGTATTTTTTTAGTGAAATTCCCCCCCCCCCCAGGAAAACACTTTACCAAGAAGACTGCTACTCACTCCGCAATAAGGGAGATATTTAGATAGACCTAATTTTTAATCTTACTTGTAAACTTTATAGTGTAAATTAAATATTATGAAATCTATGACATCAACTGATGTAAGAAAAATTTTATAAAATTTTATCTTGACCGTAAGGTCTACATATGGGATCAAAAATCGAATCTATGTAAGTATTTTTCTCACAATAATAGCTGTAGTGAGAACTGGACGGCGGATGGAGTAATGAATGGTAGGAAGAAACCTCCACAAGGGTTGATCTTTCTAACCTACTACAACACTTAGACCTTGTTTCTGAAGGCCAATCTTAAGATTCTAAACCCGGTAGGTCTCTTCCAAATTAATCAAATAAGCATTCAGCCAACTAGAATGAGAATTGACTAACAACAACAATAGTATGAATCACTAAAAATAGATAAGGTATCTTGAATCATCTTTGCATGGTTGAGCTTCACAAAATAAATTTTTTTGTATTGTGTTTGAATCGATAAATTTGAAAAAGAACTTAAATCCATCTATTTAGTGGAATGAATTGATTACTAAAATAGATAAATTTCAAATTTACTCAAATTAAAAAAAAAAAAATTTGTGAAATGAATGATTTCAAACAACTTTAAATTTGAGTAGATTTAAAATTTATCTATTTTTACCTTACAAATTGCTCCAACAAATAGATAAATTTTAAATCTTTCCCCAAATCCATGAATGCAAACACAATGCAAGTGTACTATCAAAACTTTTGGCACATAGTAGATCTCCTCATCTTTTAATGAAAATCAACGTGAAATTGTCGGTCACTGGTCTATTACTCATCTCTTCATCTCTCAGTGTCCGAGATGTCTGGCAATCAATATTATAATTATAGAAGAGTGGCTGCAAAATTATTCAAAGCAACCTGCTTGATTTCATGTCAAGCTTTCATGTTAAACATCTGAAGTAGGACTGACTATCATATGTCTTCTTCTGAGCCACAAATCTGCAGTCATTCTGAATTATGACGAAATTCATCTCCAATTTCCAAATGACAGACAATGCAAGTTCAGCCAGATACAGCCAGCTTTCTATCAAGAGCAGTATAGTTCTCATGGACCATTTTTGTTGCAGCAGCCCTCCCTGGATACAAATAAATTCAGCCACTTAAGTCTGCTAATTCTATAACATGAAACAGGTGGCAGTTAAATATGATTTTTCTGTGATTTGAAGTAATATAGGTTACTGATGATAGCCTTGAGTAGGACAGAAGGATGCCATCAAGAAAACAAGCTAACAAGGACATTTCAAAAAGCATGCATGTGCAGCACATGATCCCAAGGGCCCATTTTGGGGTTGTTTTAGTTCCTTTTTCTTCAAACCAATACTCCAGTTTTGCAATATGGCTTTCAGAAAATAAAAATTTCCATTTGGATGTCATTTCAAATATGTCCCTCCAGGAGCATAGCGAGAGGAGAAGAACATTCTTGCTTGAAATTTGACAAATACTTAGGTAGATCCGGTCTTTGACCCCACTTGCAGGTAGNTGACCATGTGATATGGATTAAACCTTAGAGAATGTATGACATCAGCTGATGTAAGCAAGATTCTTTAAGTTTTAATCCTGACCACAGGGTCTACAGGTGAGGCCAAAGACTGGATCTACCTAAGTATTTTCCTTGAAATTTAACATTCCTTTTAACCCTCTCACACAGTTAAACTAGAGCAAGTCAATCTCTCAAATGATTGAGAAATGCATAACAAAACAGATTAGACTAGGTAAATTATAGCAGATTCACAGAACACAGAAATTAATTAATATCCAATTGTTATATGCTTACTATCATCTTTTTCCATTTTTCTTCTGCTTCGCAACAAAAGACGAATTGGGGTGCCTGCAAATCCTACACCTGATCTCAGTTGCTTTTCCATGTAACGCCTGTATGTCTCAGGAAATAGCTTTGCATCATTCACGAAGAAGACAAAGGTAGGTGGTCTAACTGCTGCCTGTGAAATAACATCAATGTGCTACATGAGTTTTCCAGATTTGGTGAGCATCCAAATTAAAATTGGTCCAAGTATGCTGGTTGTCCCAGGAAGTTCATTTCCAGGAAGCCTGAATGTAACGCATGTATTTTATGTGCCATTTACGTGTAAAATACAATGAAAAAGCATATATAAAAAAAAAAAAACATAAACAATAGACTAGTATTTTATTCTTATTCAAAATAAATAAATAAATAAAACTTTTCAGCAATCTCAAAACATTTAGATGTATCCATCATATCAAAGAAACAATAAAATATTCCTCGTTTTAGGCCCCCAAGAAAGCGAAAAAGAACAAATCACTGATATCTATCATTCTAAAAGTGGACAGGACAAATCTTTCCCCTTTCAAGTCTGGGATTCCAGATTGGGAAAATCGCCAAAATAGTCCCTCAACTTTTGCACTTTAGCCAGAATAGTCCCTGTTTTCTTTTTAGCCAGAATAGTCCTTCAACTTTTTTTTTAGCCAGAATAGTCCTTTAACTTTTATTTTTTAGCCAAAAAAGTCCTTTTAATGGTGTAGTCACCATAATTTTTTTTTTTTTTTTTTTTATAAATTTCAGATGAAAGGACTATCTTGGCTAAAAAATAAAAGTTGGAGGACCATTCTGGCTACAAAAAAAGTTGAGGGACTATTTTGGCTAAAGTGCAAAAGTTGAGGGACTATTTCAGCGATTTTCCCTTCCAGATTTAACTAAGACAACGTAATTTACAGCATGTCCATCACACTTTATAGGGAATAAAATATTATAGCTTCTAGCAAAGCAAAACATCCACGGATATTGATATTTAGAAATCAAAAAGTTTCAGAAACCAAACTTCAAACTTTGTTCTGGTGTCGTTACCTGTGTGCAATAATAAACACGTCCTCTCTTTCCACCTCTAGTCCTTGGAGGTGATTTGAAGGCAACTACTTCCTGCACCAACTGATTTAGTATTGATGTAGTTAACCTTCTATTTCTCTCTTTCTCGACCATAACAGCAGCAACAATGATTCTGAACCAAAAAAGATGATTTACTTACATAAAAAACTTATTCAAAAAATTTTAAAAGATAAATTCAGTTAGTGGGTTATTATCCATTTTGTTTCAATTGGGCTAAACTTTTTTCCCCTGCAGATGTTTCATTCGACCTTCCACATAAACAAAATTTAGAAGTAATTAAAAAATTCTTAGTACTTTTATCACACTTCATTACTTATAGCTATCTACAAGCTCTTCAGCAGTTATAAAGAAATAAAAGGAAGAAAGATAAAAGATTTGAGATATATGAGACAGGAACCATTCAATTGAACCTACTTGCAATGAAGATGTGCCTTAGATCAATCAAGGGGAAGGCTTGCAATAGAATCAAGCACAATACAAGAACAAAACATAGACTCATGCTCATGTTGGAAGCTTTACACTACTTATGTTAGAGACAATTCTTTCAACACAAATACTTTGCAAGTTGGAAGCTTTGGACTATTTATTAGATGATATTCTTACTCCAATTATGCCCATGAAGTTCCTAAAGATAAAAGAATTCTGAAACAATGAGCCAAGATAGTCAGGTTAGGAACATACTTGTCAACACTATGCCCAGATATTGCTGTAGAGTACACAATAGGAGCCCAGCTGAGAAGACGGAGTTTATCTCTTACATCTTGCTCATAATAAGTTGCAGTTTGCTGGTTCTTGTTGGGAATAGTGTCCCACTTGTTCACAACAATCAGGCAACCCTTCCCTTCTCTCTCTATTCTTTCAGCAATCTTGAAATCCTAAAAGATTCGACCAATGAACTTTTTGTTGTTTCAGAAAAAGTACGTATATGAATTTCCAAGACAGTGCAAGATAATTATGAGTTAATATCAGTATACACATAACAAAATCCTTTTCCACAAGTCAATCAAAGACGAACTGTTATTTAGTTGGTCAATAGACAATAATCCATGAAAACAGGATACCCCCCTGTTGAAAGGATCTTGCAACTTCATGAAAACAAAATACTGGTCAACCAATTAAATGTTATAGAAGTCATAGAAAAGTGGAATAATATAAATGTATGTAATCAAATATTGAACTACCAACTTGTCTAAAAGCTTAAAAGTCTTGGAGAGAAAAGTTATCTTCAATGTCTAAAGATATGCTCAATAGCAAGGTAGTTTTTCCCATCAAAGGTTCACTGCCTAACAACGGGAGGTTGGAGTTGATCAATGACTTTTGCTTACTCAAACACCAGTTGCTTCGAACTTAATGGGGTTCCATCCAAAACCACACTCAGCAATGCTCATAGTAGTAAGTAGTCCAATTGGTTCATGTACCAGTCATTTTTTTTGTTATTTGTACGAGTAGTCATTTTATATTTGCTAAGAGTTGTTAGTAGTAAAAATTAGATACATAATAGATAGACAAGCTCCATAATTTCCTCAGGGACTTCATCGGCTTGCATCATAATAGCCATTTACCTTGCGCCCAATAAATGGTTTTGCCCTAGACTAACATGTGTTACAGTTGTGATACATAGGGTACAAACAACATGAAAGAAAAAGCTTGAAGCTCAGTAGGAAACAAAGTGGCAAGCAGGTTGTTAAGATAGTAACGGAGGTCAGTGGAAAAGCTTTGAATGCTTTCAAGCAGCAATCACTTAATCATTTGGTGTTTCTTTTGACTAGCAAGCAGGTCCAATTCCATTAATATCAAAAGGTTGCCAATTCAAGTTACAAAGAGAGCTTCTCTTTCATTGTCGATCAAGTAGAGCACTTGAACATATAACTGTCTTTTTACATCATAATCTCTGAGCATTAGTAAGGCAACAAATACCTCTAGAGCCACAAATCCACTGTTTCTTTTAAAGCTCGCATCAGTACTCAGTTTCACCACGGAGTCCAATCACTTGTTCCCCCCCCCAAAAAAAAAAAAAAAGGCTTTTCAGGCTACACCAAATTGAAATTAAATGTAAGGAACTGAATACAATCAGGAGTCTGCCAGGTGCTTGGGAGGTATTTCACAGATAACTTTGTCACTAACACCCACAAAAAGTTTGTTCCATGGTCCATAGCTTATCTTTTCTTGCGGTACATCTATTTTACAATAATTATGTTAAGAAACAAGTCAAATCCACTCTCCTTATGGTCTGTAAATATCCTTTTAAAAGTCATCATTGATTCCTCTCTCTATCTGTTTTCTAAAGTTAAGTTGTAAGGTGCTGGACCTTAGAAACCAGTGGATGTGCCAAACACTATAGAAGTAAATCCACTGTACCGGAAACAAACTTGAGGTTCATTCTTCAAATAAGGCAAGGTCAATGAGATATGAACACATTTCCACCAATGAAACTAGAAGTATGCCCCATTGATTCCTACTCTATTTCCATATCCATTTAAAAGTTTACAAACTTCACCTCAACTAAGTGATATTTAAAGGGTAAATGGCATCGAAAATATGTAATATACTAATATTTTATGCCCTTGCCTCGGTAATAAACCCATGAACTCAATGAAAGAGGGAAAATGAGGCATTATCAAACACAACAACAATGAGAACTTACGAACAGCAACAAATAACGATGTCACTATAGAAAACAGAGCTAAAATTGTAACATTCTTACTGGTCAAATGCACCAGCGTAAACCAACCAAACCAAACATGTTATAATATTTCTTAAGACTAAATTAACAGTTTTGATTGTGTGAAACAGGTGAACTAATTGTCCAAAGTTGCCAAGTTTTGGATAAATCACGATCTCAATTATCTCTAGCTGCTCTCTCAAACCAACACACGTGCTTAAAATCAACCAAATTTTAAAATGTATGCATAAAGTACCTGTTCAGTAATACAGGCCATGGCTTCGATTACAAGAGCCACAATATCGGAACAACGAATGGCACGAAACGCACGATTTACAGATAAAGCTTCTGTGGTGCTGCCTGATGAAGCTACAGCTGCCCTTCTTCTAATACCAGCTGTATCAATTAGCCGAAATTTCTAGGAAAAAAATTGCACAAAATAAACTGATTTCGTCCATAGACAAGGGAAAAAAAAGTAGTACTTTCTAAATGATTCTAATGCAGCAAGCTACTTTTTGAAGTAGCTGGAGAATACAGGAAATCTAGAAGTGCACTTGCAAGCTCCAAAAGAAGATGATAAAAGAAACTGGAGATCAGGTTCAGTAGAAAAGAAAAGACCAAACTTTTACAAAAATACTTGAAGGGAGATGGTGCCCACGCAAGCAAGTTGAGTCTGAAATTAAAACATGACAGTGGTCTAAAAATCTCAGCGCAAAGGAAGAAAGCACCATATTTATCGACTACATACTAAACAATTACCAAGTACTGGGCCTGGCCTCTGTCTTATTAGGAAGGTGCGTACTTAGGTCTAGTACTTATCCTTTAAGAACAGCATTCCATGAACAAAGATAGGAGGTGTGCACTTAGGTCTCTTACTTATCCTTTAAGAAGAGCATTCCACGAACAAAGATAGGAAGGTGTGTACTTAGGTCTTGTACTTATCCTTTAACAACATCATTCCATGAACAAAGATAAGGAAGATAGAAAAGTATTGTCTCAATATAAGGAAAGACAGCAGCCAGGACTAAAACCTTATAAAACAAAAAAAAAAAAAAAAATTAATTTACCAATATGTAATCAATGATTGATTCAAAATTCAGATTATCATTGTGATCAAGTGGCCAAAAATTTTGGCATAGAAGAATGAACAATACTTATGCACAACATTGCTTAACAAAAGAAATATATGGAAAGACAAAAATTTTCCATACATACTACACAAGGATAATACAAGAATGCGACTAAAAATGCATGCATGTATATCCTTGCATATAACAACGTTTACTTATAGGAACTTAACTGCTGGAGACTCGTGAACATATCTAGTTATAGAAACACTTCATATTAAAAATAATTATGTCATAATAACTGTCCAAGTGTTTGTCGGTGTGCAAGCGGCAAGCCCATTCTGCTTTTCATAGAAGTACATGTGCAACTACAAGCTCTGAACAGTACTACAAGATGATTAGTACATGCATTCCTATAACAAGGCACGTGTGTGAGAGACATGTTATTCTACTTCAATTTAGAATGAATTACAGATTCAGAGCAACTTCAAAGAATTTGCAAGTACAAGGGCTGGGTGTAACTACCTGTAATTCTGTCACTTATTTTCAGAGAAAAGAAAACAGTTTTATCACAAAGATATTTTCCTTCAATTATATTTTAAACCTTGCCCATAAGTGAAAATGTTAAGTATTTAAGTTCAGTTCTTCAGAGTGATGGTGGTATAAATCGAAATGTTACACATCGGATACAAGCGGGTTGGACTAAATGGAGAATGGCATTGGGAATATTATGCGATCACAAAATTCCTTTACGACTTAAGAGTAAATTTTAAAGAATGGCAATTAGGCCAGCGATGCTTTATAGGTCTGAATGTTGGGCAGTGAATTACACACATGAGCAAAAGACGAAAGCAGCAGAAATGCGAATATTAAGATGGATGTGTGGGTACACTACAATGGACAAGATACGCAATGAGCATATTCGTGATAAGATTGGAGTAGCACCTATTGATTATGATAGAAGATGAGAAAAACACACTTAAGGTGGTTAGGTCATGTGTTACGATGGCCAATAGAAGCGCCTGTTAGGCGAGTAAAATTTAGATAGAGTAGTCAACATAAGAGGGGTAGGGAAAAACCGAAAAAGACTTGATGGGTAACTTGTAAGAAAGATATAGCTTATCTAGGAATTAAGGAGGATATAATCCATGACAGAGCGCAATAGCGTAGCAGGATTCATGTAGCCGACCCTTCTTAGTGGGAATAAGGCTTGAGGCATAGGCATATTTCAAACCTTGCCCACATTAGTAGGAAAATTATTTTATGGAGAATTCTTACACTAAGTAAAAAATATAGATTAAGGAAAAGATATTAAGCATCACTAGCTTCAGTAGTTATAAGAGATCTTGTTAAAGGACTTCCTATAGTAGAGAAGATCAACTTGGCTTATTATACAAGGTGTTTTTAATTGAGAGGGGATCTTCCTTTTCCTTTTGTAGTAGTTTCAGTGAATGATAGGTTGAAACCTTAAGAAACCGGTTTTTAAAGGCACTCGCTTCCCTCATATCAAGTCAAGTTCAGATTATTTTTTCACTTAGTGAGATTGGTTTTTTTCCCCAGGTTCCAGAGGAAGGATAGGAACCACCACCCAACGGCGCTTTTATGGAAGAACGGTTACTGGTGACTAATATATTCTCAGCACTACTGAAAACATTGAACTTCTCCAAACAATCTGGGGGCAGATGTGAATATGAGCAAGCAGCTCCAGACAGCTCATGAATTACATAATCCAAAATTCACAGTTTTGAGTATAATATAAGGTTTCCACAAGCCATTCCTTTGCATTAGTTAATTATCAAGCTTTTCTGGTTGTATATCGTGCTGACACGGGTCAAAGTCCAAATATCATCTCAAGTAATTTACAGTAAAAAAAATGCTTCACTGACAACGAGACCTACATACTTAGAGATAAGGGGAAAGGTAACTTCACGAGCAAAAAGGATCTCTAATTTTTAACCAACCCTTACTACCTGTTGACTCGGGAATGCATGCAAAAGTGCGACGGCCCTAGGCCTTCAAAGCTATCCCATCCAACTGAAGGATGGAAATAGAAACCAAAATACAAACACTTAGGAGTACAACCAATTTGTGATAAAGGAATAATTAGAGGCAAGTAATCCAAGAAAGATAGAGGACCAAGTTATCTTAAACCAGGTATTGTTTATTTCCTTGAATGTATGGAGAAAGATATTCTGTAGGTATCTTGGTATAGCAGATCTCTCATCATACAACCCTCATTGTAATAGTATGTTTTAAGGTTTGTTCTACAGGTTGATCATTCGAAAATCGGTTTAGATAACCGTACACTTTTCACGTGTCAAGCTGACAAACCTGGCCATCAGGTCCACTGAACTCAGTATCAATAGCATCACGAGTGGTTCCACTTATTGGGCTAACAATTGCTCTGTCCTCTCCAACTAAGGCATTCAGAATACTACTTTTACCAACATTTGGTCGGCCAACAATTGTTGGCAATTGCAGGAACAAAATCTTCATCGCTTTCAACATCATCACAGTCCTGTAAAGTGAAATTTTAAGATCAGCCGAACAATTCTAATTGTTTCCATATATTATGGACAAAAGAAGTAAATTTTATTTAGCAATCCCTGATGGAACTTGGATTCATTTGCAGGAAAATCTTTTATGTCCCATTTCCTCCCAAAGAATGTAATAACAATATTTAAGTATTTAGCAACACTCTTTCGCGGATGTCCACCACACAAAGACATGGAAAGCCAATGGAATTTCAACATTCCAGGCCATTCTAGTTCAAAATAATGGCATTCACTTCTACACACATATAGAGCAATATAATGGATTTCAGCACTTTAAAAAGTTTGGTATGCATTAGTGTATTCAATAACTTCTTTCTCAGCATATTAATTAAAAGAACTTGGCTTTCTATCTTAGCACACTCGCGAAATATACAAAGAGACTCAACAGACTTTCAATAAATGTTGTCAGTTCAACTTAGTTTATACTTGACAAGAAGTAAACATATAACAAAACAAAACAAAACAAAGGACCCAATACGTGCAGCTTTCTACTGCTTATAAGGCTTAGGTGCTTAACATAAACGGACTTTCTAAACACAGTTCTTGAAGAATGTTGATCAACAAAATCAAAAAAAGAGCATACCACGAACTCAACAGGTATCATCAACAAAATCAAAGCCAAGCGCAAACAACTAATCTAGGCTTTCATAGCATGAGCTGAAAAGGTTGGCTACCAATGATTCTAGAAACTTGACTGGCACAATGCATATCAGGCTATCTAGACCAGCCTAGAGATTTTAATGAATGACAAATTGCATTTCAAGACACACCTGTTCTGGAAGAATAAATGTCAAAAGGGAGGAAGTATTTTTCTAGAGGATCAATTCCAAAAGCAATGCAAGTTGATCATGGGAAGTTCAAATAAAGGCAGATTCCTACTGAAATTAGGCAGAGAGTGGGAGATGGAAGATCTGAGGAATATCTCAGGATGACCAACAATCAAATCTCACGAGTTAAAGAAAATGCATTTGACAGTAGATGTGCGCATTGAGTGCTAACAACCAGATTACAACTTGTTAGACTCAGGTGTGAGTATCTAGAACAGACACATGTCTAGGTGTTTAATTCTTCAATCCAATTAAAACTAGGACATGTGACACCACCACAAACTCAGGAAGAGTTCTATGCTAAGCTGTCCAAATTGCACCTAGGCAATAGGAATACATGAACTTATACAGATCCGACAACATACTCCCTGATAATCACGAGTATTATTCCACCACTTTCTCTCTCTTTCTCCAATAATTTTGATGTGGCCCCCAGCTAAGTGTATTGCAGACAGCCTAACATAGAATCTCCCCCAAATTCAGATGCTGCTACGTGGATATGGTGCACAGGTCAAAGTAACACCAAAATTATAACGGAAATTCCCTAGCAGGTGCTTTGTAGTTTATCCTCAAAGTGGAACAGTTTATGTTGGCATTGTGAAATTCGAAATTTTTTAATGGCTTATGTCTTTGTTAATCGCAAATGTGAGAATTTCACCCTTACATAAAGAAGTTCCAAATATGACCTGCCAATTTATGATAACTTTGTCAGTTTACTACAAGAAGAAAAGCTACAAACTGTTTAAACATTTACTCAACTCTAAAGTTGAAATATAGATTAGCACTATCTGACACACTAAATCAATAAACTAGAATTCCCTTTCTTTGAGATCAAATTAGATAATTTTCCCACTTTTTGAGGATTGAACAAAAACAATGTAATGCAGATCCAATTGCTAATGGGTGGCACATAACGAATAGTTAAAGTTTTTTCTTCTCTGGAAGAAATGAGAAACAGAAAATCAGGAACTGCAGTACAAAATTCTTTTGGAAGATAAAGAACTTCTAGAGAGAAGCACCTAAAACCTGGGCCATATTCAGTGGACTGACACACAGACTTTGAAGGAAATCGTCCTGCTCCCCACTGATGTTACAAAACCTATCAGAGGCCCTTTGCATTGTCCAGGAAGCCAAAAGGTACAATTTTTACAAATTACCTTGTATTACAACAGGCAATGGACCCATCAGAAGTGAAAAATAATACCAGTTGGAAAAGAATGGAGTCAAAACACTTTGAAGTCAAATAAATAAAAGAAACGCATCATTTCGTTTCAAATTCACTTATTCTTCAGAAGCACTAAAGGAATAATCACTGCCACCACAAACCCCAAGGTCTTGGCTCAGCCAATTGTAAATATGGTTGCCAAGTGCTAGTTAAAGCTGGAAAGATTGGTATTAACGTTCATTTGCTCCTCCAGGTGAGTCTTTACCTGGATAAAGGTGCAACAATGGAAATCGAGGAAGCATTTTGATGCAGCAGCCAAAAAGAGATTGTAAATAGACGTTCAGATCCTTAGTTGTAAAAAGTTCTGAAAATCTGAGGAACAGAGAAGACAAACAAGAAAGAGAAGCAAGAAGGAAAGAGGAAAGAGAACTGCTGAATTCTCTGCACATGTTTCAAATCCACAACAAAATTTCGCGTAGCCTCATCCAATGAAGCAGAATAGTTTAGGAAAATAGCATTGCAACAACTTTCCAATTTTAAAAGAAAAAAGTACCTCAGCTTTCTCTAGTCCAGAGCAAATAAGATCAAGAAGCTCTCCAGTCCCAGTACCCGATATTGCAGATATAGGAATGGGTGAAAACCTAGTACATCAGCCAAATGAGTACTAACCATCATGGAAAAGAATGTTACAAAAGAAAAAATAAATCTGGCCATGACCATAGTCAAGCCCATGACACAGAAGTAACACTAAAGTCAAAAAGTTAAATGAAAAGGACCAAAAAGTCAAATAGCAGAAAACAGATACGGATTTCTATTATAGAAACATCAGAAATAAACTAAATAATAATCATGATAGAGTTTGCTAGCTCTTTGACCTATGCAAGAATATGAATTTTCATGTTATGGAGCTACTATGGATGGCTTTACCATTTTTTTGTTTTGCGTCTGAAACAATTAAAACACAGACGTTATGATTTTCAGGGTGAAATGAGAAAGAATCACTCTTATATATGATTCCAATTTTTTGTGTATCAAATCTTCTTGAGTCGCCTAAGTAGTTTGAAGTATAATGCAGACAGAAAGGAGTTTTTTCATGAATATAAATTTTCCTTGGCAAAATCTTCTTAACCCATCAACACAAATCAAACGGGACTAAAACAGTCTGAAAATCACTGTCATGTCAAATTTCTCTAATATGTGACTTAAACACTAGATGAATGAGTCCATGTTTATGGTGAGAAATTATACCTTTGTGCCAATCTGTGTCTCCATCCTGTTATGTCACACTTAAACGAAGGAATAATGCACATTTTGAACAAAAACAATACATTAAAGACTGAATGACCTTAAGCCCCAAAACTTACTAGAAGACCATTATGAAAATCAGGTCCCCAGACATTTAAAGAAGAGGAAACAAGTTTGTGTGATGCCTTCATAAACCACAATGGATAATACTACTAGAAGATCAAAATGTGCCCTGGAGTAGAAAGTTGAAATATGCAATTGCCCATGCATTCTTTTTCTAATTGTCATGGTAAAAGGTTCCACGGTTATGGAGGTCTGTTACCTCTTTCCTCACAAAGAATTTGTAACAACATACGAAAAACAATGAGGAGTTTCATAAATCAGTATCAAATTGACTATATAAAATTAAAACTATGTAAACATAATTAACTTCCACAATCACCAAGAAAGGAAGGGAAATAATGCAGCTTACCCTAAAGACCAAAATTCAGATGCTTGCATTACTCCCTTGCGTGGAGATTCACACTTGTTTACAGCAAGAATAATACACTTGTGCGAGAACTTCTTCCGTAACCAATTTCCTATTTCAACATCAGCAGCTGTAAGACCAGCCTGTTAAGAGTTGTTAAGAGTTCGTTACGTTGTCTGCCCACGAGCAAATAAGACTTTCTTTCTTATCAATATAACCAACTATTATTATTAGGAATAACATAATATTAAATACTCAGCTAGCATATCATTCAATTCCACTGCATGTTCAAATCCAATTTCTTTCACAAATAGAAAAGGGCAAAAACTGAGCAGATTTCTTGCACATTGTTATTACAACAACAATTGTGGACCATACCTGGCCATCAACTAGAAATAAGATGACAGATGATTCTTCCACAGCAAAAGTGGCTTGTCTCTCAATCATTGATGGCATCCGGGCAACAGCAGCCTCCCTGGATGCAAGTGGAATGCCTTCCATTCCAATGGTTGTTGAGATAGCCAATTCTTCCATAACATAATCCTGAGACTTGGAAATAGTAACCACACCTCCGGTATCTACAACCATAAATTCGTAATCTCCCCAAAAGGATCTACCATACAAGCGATCTCTTGTAACCCCAGGTTCATCCACCACAATGGCCTTGTTTCCCTATAAAATGATTATTTAACAAAATGAAACACAATTTTAGAAAATTATAAGAGAAGTTCAAATTAATAAGCAGATGGTCATGATGGAGAATCAACTACTAGCAGTTTCAAATTCTGTTTCTAGTCGCATTCGAAAAAAAAAAAATGTTTCTAGTCAACTGTTAGACCTAGCAATAAGATAAAAGGTAGATGGATACCCCAACAAGGCGATTAAACAGAGCTGATTTACCAACATTTGGCCTTCCAACAATTGTAACGCTAGGAAGGAGATGATCAGGGATCTGCAGATGCAATTACTTAAATTAGGTCACTTTATTTTGAAAGCAATCAAGTTATCAGTTTCAGTCAGTAACATCAATCAAGTAAGCTAAAAAATGAAAAGCGGAAATGCTTATATCTTTAAGAAGTTTATTTCGGTTAGCAGCCTACTCCTGAAATGAGCACTTATATAGTCCACTAAAAGCTGTTACAAAGTTATGACAATGTAAATAAAGTTCCATAGCAGGAAAATAACGATTATCTGCTCTTCTTTTGCGTAATCTATTTCCTTTTAACTTTCACTCCTTGATTTTCATAGTCTCTAGATTACGCAGTCACCTTTAAACATCTCTTTCTTGTAGTTAGAGTTCGGATGTCCTTTCACTCATAGCTAAAATGAGTACTAAAGCTACTTTTAGGGGTAAATCTCAAGATATCAATTATATCTTCAAAATACAAACTTTAAGATACTGCACATTGCACATACTGAATTCCACTGCTTTTGCACAACATCAAATAGTACAAGTATCAAATTGTTCGTCACTTGATTAGTGCGGCTGAGCATCAGTATATATACTTAAAAAATTATATTTTTTGTGCAAAATATTGTGCTTTTCTTCCTAAAATCCTACGACTTAGAAGCCACCAATATCAGCAGAACTGCAAGCTCCTACTAAATTTTCAAACTGAGACTTATTAAAAGAAAAGAGAGAACTCAAATTCTCAATTTGAGGGGCTGACCCCATGAAAAAAATTACAATGCCATCTTTATATCGGGAACTAGATTTTCCTTTACGGTGTTTTTGCATGAAAAATCATTACATGGGACAAACCTCATTCCCATTCCACGCACGCTTTCTTTCCATGTTTTCTGTCTGAACCACCATCAAAATAAGAGAAGCCACAAGGAAGGGGGGGGGGGGGCGAGAGAGACACAGACAGACAGAAAGAGAGACTCCAAGAACTATACAAAGCATAGATACTGGCCTGACACAAGGATTTTACTGACATTTTTAGCAGTATTCTTATGCCTTTCCCGCTTCATACGAGTTTCCTTTTGGCCAGCAGTTTCATCATCTGAAATTCAAAAGTAAATTATGTCAACAAGCCAGACCAAAATAGGGATCCAAAACCAAAAGAAAGAGACAAAGAACCAAATACTCGATGAAATTTCATCAAGAGCCTCTTGTCAAATTAATTAAATGAACTAGACACAGTACACATGACCAGCCTCAATACTTTAAATGACTCACAGCTCTGACCAGTAACATATGGATCCTTATTAAATTTGAATCTATTGAAACAAATAAACAAACTAACCAAGCCTTATTCCTACTAAAATGGAGATTGTAAATGGCTGTAGCTTCAAAATGGCCTAATACCCATCATTACTCGATAATATGATTTAGAATCATTTTATTTCTCCTATTAAGCTATATATCCCCTTATATAGATGGCTTAGTGGTTCAGGATACTTCAGCATAAAATAAGTTAACTGAGTGCAATGAACGATTTAGAGAATATATTGTTACTTGTATGCTTCAGCACAAACACTCCAAAGAAATAAACATAGAACAAAGAAAAGTAACTTTTTTTCCACTTGTATATTTCTTGAAGAAAGAAAAAAGGAAACAAAAAATAACAGGGAAATAGTCGGTTATCCATCCACTTTTCCTCTTCCACAGAAGTCAAAAGTCAGAATACTTTCCCTATAGTTGGGTGTTGGCGACAAACATAGTCAGTTGTATAGCAACTCTATCACTTGATAAAATCAATCCTTTTGTACAATTTCTTATACTATCAACAGCAGACTACCAGAAAAAATGAAAATGCTACCATTTAGCTTCCCTTCCCTCCAACTGTCAGAATTAAAGCGATACAAAGCCTCATATTAGCAGTAAACGAACAAATAGGGGTAAGGGCAAAGAATATTTTCTCAAACAATTCGGTATGAATTTTACCATACCCTACCTTATACATTCTCCTATCCAACCGTCCGTTTGGATTGCATATGTACTAAAGCAAATGAACACAAAAAGCAAAACAGAAACAATGCCCCTTGAACCTTCTCTCACCAAAAATACATTCAGATTCTAACGGTTATAACAAAAGCCAAAAAAAAAAAAAAATTCTCAAAAAAAGATGCTAACAAGCAAAATATGTGTCAGAGAAATAGAAGAAGAAAGTAATAGAAAGAGGAAGGATAAAGTGATAAATAAAAAGTAAAGAGGGACTGAAAGGGCGCAGAATTTCAAAAAAGATATTCCAAAGTGCACAAGATAATATGCCCTTCCATTTATTTTCTTTTCTTTTTTTTGGTTACCATTTTTGTGACATAAAAATGTCTTTAAGTAAACCACGCTTTTTCACTTAAAGACTCTATAATAAATCAAAGGAACACTTACTAACTCTGCCAATTTCAAATTACATAAATTAAGCATAAATTAACCCAGAAAATCCTAAATCAAACAACATGGTTCCCAGTTCCACCTCAACTCTTCTCCTACACTGGCAGAATTTGAAACATTCTTCCATGGCACTGATTTTTCATTTTGTTCTTATGCAAACAATAAAGAGAAACGTGCATAATTTCAATCAAAATTTATATTCCTCGTATCTCTTTGATCAGTTCTAAAAGGAACTTCCACATTTTATCTAACAGGAAATATAGGGGAAAAGAAAACAATGTATAATTCATTGACGCAGAAATTGTACATACATAAATTACATATGCAAACTCTCAACTCTTCCATATTATAGTCATTTCCAAACTTGAATCATCAGAAGTGGATACCTCAATGTATATCTCACATTGGTTAGCCAAGAGATCCTGGACTAATTAGTAAGTTTCATGGGCCACTGTACTCATTTCCAATTGGTTTACAATGAGATGGAAACCCCGGTTATTTAACATGGTATCAGAACTAGCCTCAGGTTTTCTCCTATCCACATTGCCTTGAGTTCTCTCCAGCCCAACCTAATGGGCTCGCTCAATTCCCTAGAAACTCAACTAACCCAAGTCACGGGTGGTTCTCTCTTTAGCCCCGAGCGCTCAATTCAATTCCCCGGGAGTTCAACCAACATAAGTCACAGGTTCTCTCTAGCCCCGGGCACTCAATCAACCCAAGTCATGTGTGAGAAGGGGTAGTAAATATAAAAATATCCCACATTGGTTAGCCAAGAGATCCTAGACTAATTAATAAGATTCATAGGCCACACCACTCATTACCAATTGGTTTTGAGATGGAAACCCATGTTCTTTAATATGGTATCAAACTTAACCTCAGGTATTCTCCCATCCACACTTGCCTTGGCTTCTCTCTAGCCCAGCCTAACGGGCTCGTTCAATTCCTCAAGAGCTCAACTAACCCAAGTTGTGGGTGGTTCTCTCATTTAGCCCCAGGCACTCAATTCCCTAGGAGTTCAACCGACCCAAGTCATGAGTTCTCTCTCTAGCCCCAGGCGCTCAACCAAACCAAGTCACGTGTGAGAGGGGGTGTTAAATTTCAAATATCCACACTGGTTAGCCAAGAGATCCTAGACTAATTAATAAGTTTCATGGGCCACTCTACTCATTGCCAATTGGTTTTGAGATGGAAACCCATGTTATTTAACATGGTATCAGAGCTAGCCTCAGGTTTTTCCCATCCACACATGCCTTGGGTTCTCTCTAGCCCAACCTAACAGGCTCATCAATTCCACAGGAGCTCAACTAACCCAAGTCACGGGTGGTTCTCTCTTAAGGCCCAGGCACTCAATTCAATTCCCCGGGAGTTCAACCAACCTAAGTCATGGGTTCTCTCTAGACCCGGGAGCTCAATCAACCCAAGTCACATGTGAGAGAGGGTGTTCAATATAAAAATATCCCACATTGGTTAGCCTAAAGATCCTGGACTAATTATATATAAGATTCATAGACCACACCACTCATTGCCAATTGGTTTTGAGATAGCAGCCCTTGTTCTTTAACATATAACATCAACTTCATTTTTTTCCGTCATAAACATTAAGCATTGTTTTCCATTTCAAAGGACAAAGATACTCCATAAAATAACAAACGTTTACGAATTATATGCCTTACAACCAATTATGGACATTATCACCATCATTATACACAATATCTTTGAACACTAAATAAAGATGCAAGTTCTAACACATTGACATGACTTTAAAACTAGCCCATCAGATCCCGTGAGCCAGTAAATTACATAATTCTTCCCCTAAATTTTGTAATTCAAGGCTCAAAAGAGCCATAAATGCATAATCATATTCAATTAACAACAATAAAGTGCCACCTTATATATTGGCATTTAGTTTCAATTAAGGCTTGTTTACTTCACAATAAAAGAGTTCCTAAGAGAATTCAGTTTCTGAGTTCCTAACATATCTGAAATTGGTTCTTTACGTATACTGTCTGATCAATTCCAACTAGGTTTAGAAAAAAGATAATCATACTACAATTTCTATAACACGATAAGGGATCGACTCCAAAACATGTGTCAGGTGCTGATGATCATAAGCATCCTGTTAAGAAAAATTTCCATGCTGTAGGTTCTTATCAATAGGGATGAATTTAAAAACCAACCACAGATTTGATTACTTAGAATCAGTATGATTGATGGAAAAATTCATATAAGATGGAGACATGTATAAGCTACCATTGAGTTATCATCTGAGGGAGTTGACATCAACATTCTTTTGCTTACTCTGGAAGCATGGTCAGGAGCTCAATAATTGACCATTCAATTGTTTCGAATAATTCATGGTGAGGCCAAGCTATTCATATGAAATTCTTTTGCATGTGGAGGCTGGATTATACTTAACAAAATACTTAGAATTATCCTAAAGCAATTTATATGCCCCACATAATTTCATCTGACTGAACTTTTTTTTGGGTGTGAAGATGCAAATTTAATGTCCAATTCCACCAAGGCTCGTTTATTTCATCTAGAAAGTGAATTCTCTTCCCAATAAAAGAGTTCATCTTGTTTTCAATTAAACCAAAAGCATAGGAACTTTTCAATCCTTTCTTTTCTTTTTTCCTTCCATTATCTGACCAAATACTACATTCTCTTTATAATGTGAGCATAAAGAGATAAACAATTTAACACAATACAAAATTAGAGATCAATAAAACCAATAATACCAACCCAAAAAAAAAAATAGAATTCAAATTAAGAATAAATATGAGGGATACCTATTATCAATTGACGCGACAAAGCGTCCGAGAATTCTTTAACAGCCAATTTAGCTTCACGTTCGAGTAATTCAACATCGACACTCTTGTCCGCATCGGACTCTTCGTTAAATTCAGTTTCATTCAAAAATTCCTCCTCTTCTTCGAACTCTTCAGCTCCGGAGAGTTGCGAGTGCCGGCAAACGAGGTTCTGGTGGTGGCCGAGACGGAGACGGAGGTGGTGACTGGGGCCAGCAGTGGCGGTGGCGGTGGCGGTGGAGGTGGAGGTGGCGGTGAGAGGAAAGGAAATGGGAGAGCAGAGAGAGAAAGTAGTTGGGGATGAGGAATTTGGTGGAAATGGTGGGAATGGGGAGAAGGCTTTGGTTTTAGAGAGAGAAAGTGAAGTGGAAAGGTCGAGAAAAGACATCGTTTCTGGAGTGGGATAGTTGAACAAGATGGAGATTAGATAGAGAGAGAGGATTTGGCGGGTTGACCTGATGGATGGGCTTTTGCCTTTTGTCATGAAACTCAGCCCGGCCCGATAATTCTACCGGTGAATCGGTCATTAAACCGAGTTGAATTTCTAATTAAATCAGATAAAGAGAAGACCCAATGAAATTCGATCAATTCCGCGGCCAATTTGTAAAGATTTGAACCTATGGCCTCTTGTCAACTTAAAAGAGGTTCCATCACTAGATTAATTGTTTAATTGGTATTTTTAACTTCCCTTTTATTTACAATATTTTTGTAAACTTTATTCTTACTTTTTCCCCTTCAAATAAATCAAACATTCTTACAACTTTATTTTGAAAATAAAACTTAAAGATTTTCAAAATACTAGGAAAATAAATTAGATATATCACAAGAAATCAAAACAAATAGACATAATTTTATAAAAACAGACTATTATGACAAAATAACCACTTAATAAATAATGAAAAAATTATTTTCTATGCATTTGTTATATATCATTATTCTACAAAACTTAAACATATTTATTTTAGTCTATTTCGTTACATTTTAGAGAAATTAACAATTCAAAAATATTTAATAATAAATTAAAATTAGGTAAATATGTTTTATAAATATTTTTCAACATATATCTTGTGTCTAATAATTTAAAATTATTATACATATTAATTAAATAATATATGTTTGTGACACACTAGTTGAACCACTAACCCATTGATCAACCTCTATTGCCGACTTCCTTCCCAAACCGGGTTTAATAGCTATATTTTTTGTAACTTATAAAATGGGTTTATCTAGGGATAAGGAGTTCATGATATATATATATATATATATATATATATATATATATATATGTATGTATGTATATTTGACAAATTACAAATGTTCAACTTATTCTTATAGTTTGTAAACTTTCTATCTATCTCTTGTGATTTGGATTAGGGTAAACCCGGTAAATATTTTGTAAAATAATCATAAGAAAGGTAAAAAATTTAATTTAAAGGATTATTTTACTCATTTAAAGCCTATAATTAAAAATAGTTATGTATTTTAACATAAAACATAACCCCTCTCTTACAGCTTAAGGGTCTTCAGGCAGTGAAAGGGTATTAGACTTAGGGTATTTTGAATTTTGCACAAATCCATTAGTTTTTTTTAACTTTCCATCGATTTGAAAATTAAAAAAAAATAAAAAAACCAATAAATCAAAAGGGGTGGATTGTAGATTTACAAATCGTATGAGGAAAATCTGAATATTAGCTAAACCACAATGGGTTCTTGTAATTTACACTTTTTTTAGTTTTCAACGTAATAAATCAAAGTTGTATCTATATTATTATGAATACATTGAATGTGGACGTCCATTTATATTTTCAACTTACATACATCCTAATCTATTCATGTAGAAATGAACCCTCAAGATATTACTTATAAAATTAATGTAACACACCAATGTATCCGTGAGTATTTATTATTCAACTATCATGTCTCTTCATGTACCTCATATGTGCCTATAGATAAAGTCATTGTAATTTATGTTTGATACATTTGAAAGGAATAATATAATAGTTCTACTCCTCCCTCAACATTCTTGTCTCTTTTAAGTTATTTTCCTATTATTTTATAACACTTTATCAACACGAAATTTTGACCAACTAAAGGAGAATTTTAAATTAACATAATGAAAGTATATAGAACCATCAACACAATGAAGGTATGTAAAACTATCAACGCAACAAAGATATTTAGAACTTTTAATACAATGAATGTACGTAAAATTTTAAATTATCATCATTAAATACCAATGTATGATTTAAATATATTGAATATTCTCTATTAATACATTTTTTTTTATACTTTTTATTGTATCATCATAATATTTTTAGAAATTATATTGATTATTATTTGGATCATGTCAAATCATACCAAACTTTAATTTACAGCCTTTGACATAATGAGCAAGAATTATTTATCTTAGATTTTGAATGTTAAAATTCATTTGGATTACATGTATCTTGAAAACACAATTAAAAAGAAAATATAATGTATCCAATCAGGGCAAGACAAAATTAATGAATACTTGCCAGCTTACCTCTTATTCGGCACTCATGCTATTGCATAGGATGAGCATCCTTTGATTTAACTACAAACTCATATTTATTTTGGCATGAGCAAGCTCAAATCAGATTACTTAAATCTTAATACAAATGAGGACTAAGTTAAGTAGGATTATTTACAGAGCAGATAAACAAGAAGTAAATAGTAACAAAAATGACTTAACTAAGATTAATCATAAGTAGGAGCATAAATTGAGATTAAAAGAATACTTGAAATCAAAGCAAGATTCATACTTACAGATGATATTACTTTTTTATCATTTTAGATTAATTTTCAATTCTATTCTTGTAATTGACAAAAAATGATGTTTTATTAAATTGAGCATTAGGAGATTGTTTATTCCAAAAATCAACAGAAAATTTAAATTTTAAAGAAAAGTTTAAAATTTTTCCGTTTCAATAAATGGTTTGTTCACTAAAATTTGTAAAATTTTGTGTTTTTTTTTTTTTTTTTGAAAATTACAATTAACGCCTCTCATATTTCTCAAAAGTAAATTCAAAAATTTACTAGAAAAATATATTTATTACCTTAAATAGAAAAATTTTGAACATGCGTACTTGCATAATAAAGTAGATTAACTAGGTTTAAAATTTGCAAAAAATTCATAATCAATTTGTATCTCTTTAGATTGAACAATATAGTGTTATCCTGCTTAATTTATGTTTACACAACGAATAAAAGTTACTTTAAACATGTCATAGAATTATTATGATTTTTTCATCTTATATTTTGAAGATTTTACTTTATTCATTGTTCATAATTTCATTTACATGTGTGTTGCTTCTATGAAATCAAGCCCCTTATATAAATTCACATTAGATATCCTATTATTACTCTATTGTCTTTATTATGTGATAACTCTACAAAATAGAGTTATTTTCCATTCAATTCACTCTATATTTGGTTCAAATTCGAGTACATTTTAGGGTTTTGTCCATGTTTTTGGTACTTTTAGTATTAATTGTTTTATGTGTTTTTGTTGTGTTTATATGTTTTGTAGGTTGGTGGATGGTTTAATGATATAAAGTATGAAGAAAATACAAAAAAAAATGCAAAAAATAAGAACATATTCTAGTTGCAAAACGTTGCGGCAATCCAATTAACAAATGAACCAAACGCTGCAACATTTATAAGTAGTTTGAGAATCCGAGAGCATATCGTCGTAGCGTTGTGATCAATGCCAAATCCAAGTTTCATCGTAAAGTTGCATTTATTTCTTAGATAGGTGACTTCACGGTTTTTAAGACTTTTGAGTCCAATTTTTAAGTCCATATGGACCAATTTCGACCTAGACAACCTCCAAGACCTAGGGTTAAGAAGTCAGTAGGTAGTAATATAGGTTAGAAAGTAGTTTAGTGAGACAACAAAATCTTTTTATTTTAGGTTTTGTAACCCTAGAAGGATTCTTGGATGATTGTCAAAGGGACTTCGTTCTTCATTTGTAAGAGACATCAAGCGGCAATTTCTTCTACAGATTTTCATGTCTGTCTAGTGTTTGCTTTCTTGTTCTTATTTATATATATTTAACTTTTATGGAGTAGTTTTTTGTTAGGGATTAATGTATCCCAACTATATATGCTATGAGTACTTATTTTCAATTGGTATACAATCATGTTTAGAAACTAATGTTCAAATATTGGACAAGAATAATGCATACAGTAATTTGTTTATGTTTACAATTGAAGGTTAAAAATAAATGAGTTATGCTGATCCGTTTAGTGATTTCGAAAGAGTAGTAACAGTCTGGAGTTCCAAATATCTTGATGCTCTAGTTTTATTGCCTAAATAACTCTGGAAAAACTTTTCTGAAAGTAAATATAATTGGAATACTATTAACTTAAGAAAGATTAATGAATTACGAAACATTGCCAATTTATGCACCTCTGTATTGTTTTTTTTTTTTTTTAATTTGAATATGGTTATGCTAGTTAATTAATCAATTTTCTAACTTTTATTTTATTTCTCGTTTTGCTTATGTTTTTATTTGTTTGTTTAGAAGATGACGAAGTGTAACTTAGGTGACAAGATATTTCCCTATGACCTATTAGTCATGATTTCAAGTCATCAAGGGGTAAGGGAAGAGCTGGATTTTTCTTCTTTTTTTTTAAAAAAAAAAGTCTATTTATTTAGTTAAGTCATTAGTGTAGTGTTATGATCCATGCTAATTCCACTCTAGCAAGTGCACTAATCAATCAAGTAATAAAGTGATTAAAGAAGAAAATAAGAGTCTCGTTCCCACGAGAACTATGACAGATGTGGTTTACTTCAATTAATGTTCTCAGTTATCTAAGAATTCAACAAACAGTATTCTAACTCCTAAGATAATTATTGACAATCGAAATAGATATTTGGAATAAAGTCAAATTAATAAAATTGTTATGGAAATTAACTTTGTCGACAACTAAGCATTCATACAACTTAAACCTCAATATGGACAATTGTAAGTTGACAAACTTCCCTAATAGGCACTACTTTTTCGCAAATTAGTGCTAATCCCTATTCTACTCACTTTCAACTAGATCTTTTCAGAATTTATCTAGGCAAATGTCACAAGAATTGCGTGAAACTGTGAAACCCCTTGCGGTTAGCTCCCTTGTGAGGTTACTAAATTGGCTACATAAAATATTTAGAGTTGCTTTTCTCAATAAATCATATCCAATTTATGGTGGGAATCTTTATGACTATGGTCAAGATTTAATAGACATATGAGTGAGTTATATGGAGTGTTCTCTTAAATCTTCTTTGCAGAACGATAATTAAACCAAATCACACAAATCACATATAAGAAAGCATTAAACTCAATAATTCACACACGTACAATTGGAAAAAAAAAAAAGAAAAAAAAAAGCTTGAATTCTACTCAATAAAAGCGTGTATAAAACATAGTTGTGACTATATCAATCCTTAGCAAAGAAAACTACTTCATAGCTGTAAAGGAGATCAATATCGATTCTTCAATTAAAGTAATAGAAAATAACAAATAAATAAAGAAACCTCTTGAGAAGCTCGAAATCATGAAAAGAGAATAGATCCTTGTGACCTCCTTCCGAATGACGACGTTCTTCTTCTCCACATCCCGAGAAGTCTCCTAAAAAGTAAAGTATGATTAAACTAACTTAGGATGATTGATCTATGTTCAAACCTCCCATCAAGCCCTATGCATAGTTTCTAGGTGCCCCTTAGGATCAAGAAGAGTAGTAGGTCAAAAATGCAGTAGATGGGCTTGAAATTGGGGCTGACGCAAATAGATAAACTTGTGAAATGCTCCGTTTCTAGAACATAGTGTAACACCACAACGCTAAGATTTCTTCTTGTCAAAGCACTGCAACACTTTATCTCCAGATTCTTTGTGTTCCATTAAGAACACCATAATACTACAGAATGCCTTGCAAAAGAACATTGTGGCACGCTATTCAAAAAATGCCACTTGATCTTCTTACCTCCGTATTCTTCTTGCTTTCTACATCTTCAATCCATCTTCTCACCTAAAACACATATAAAACTAACAAAACACATAATATCCAATAATATGACAAAACATACACAACTAGGCATGGCCACGATTCCAGTTTTGGAACTGGACTGCATGAAACTAGTAGTTCTGGAATTAGAACTGGAATCTTCATTGACAGTTCCTAGAATCGAATTCGGAACCGTGGGCACTGTTCCAGTTCCTGTTCTCTATTTTTTAGAACCAAAACTGGAACCAGCGGTTCCAGAACCGAAATCAACAATAATTTTTTTTTTAAAAATAAGTTTACCATTATAATTCTTCCTACCATTTTACCTATAAATACCCCTCTCCCGTAATATTTTCAACATACAAATCTCTCAATCTCTCAAATCCTCTCTAACTCTCAAGTACTTTCAAAATTTATACTTTAATTTTTAATGGTTCAATAAATAATGTAATAGTGTATCTTTTTTTTATAAAAATAGATGTATATAATTGAAGTATAAATAAAATATAATTTTTTGTTTCTCATCTTAGCTTGCATTAATTTTTTTAGTATTATAATTTCTAATTTTTTTATTTTTTAAAAAAAATCAAGATTGGAATCGTGACTGGAACCGAAATCGGCTCCCAAGGTTTTGATTCTCATCGTAACCGGAACCAAAACCGAAACCAGAACCGTGGTCATGCCTACATTGAAAACTCAAAAAAATCTTGAACCCTTTTAACTTAGACCAAAACAAATAAAAAATAACTGTATTTCACTTTCTGATCACACCCTACAACTTAAATTTTTGTCAGTCCCAAGCAAAAAAAAAAAAAAAAGGACAAAGCACAGGGCAACTAATACAAAACTTCCTATATGCATAATGGCCATAATTAGTAATAACCAATGAGAAAAAATAAAAAACCATTCAAGCATAAAACAATTTGAACAAAAATTCCATGTCAATCAAAAAGTACCAAGACTCAAACTCAACAAAGGACAAGGCTGACAAAAGGTCTAGACAAAACTCACTTTCTAAGTCACATCTTATTTGGACAAAACCATATTGACTAATAAGATTTAACAAGTGTACAACAATAGCAGAACTCGACACATAACCCCACCGTCATTAATAAAAACTAGCTCAAATGAACGATCAACTAGGATTTTAATAGCTTATAATGTAAGGATAAGGTAATTAAGTAAGATGAATATGCATAAATTGACTAAAATCACCTTAGACAATAGATCACAATGCTCGACTGTAGTCTCAAAAAGAGGGCCCATAGCACACATATGTCAACCATGCACAGAAAAAGGGCAAATCTACCTGCTTAACACAAAATCTGAACTTTTCTTGACCCAATCATTTCCTTTCTTTTTGTTTCCTTTTCTTTCTTTTCTTTTCTCTTTTTTGCTTCTTTCTTTTCAATAACAATAACACATGGGGTTTGATTAATGACACTGAAATCATGCATTTCGAACTTTTTACCCCAACATATAGAACAATTCTTGCATCTCCCACCATAAACACTACAAATCATGGTGTAGATGACTCAATAGATCCACTATCTAATGTGACGGGTAGAAAAGAGGTTAAATAAAATTGAAAAATAGGTTAAATTATGTGGCTGACAAAGAAAATAGGCTCGAAGGCTCAAAATAGGACACTAGAGATAAAATAACATATGGTAAGATTTTTCATCTCAAATGGTCCAAAGAAGATCTAGATCATTTCCACCATTCAAGTTTCACTCATATATCGCTAAAGTAAAGTTTTTGCATCATTTTCGCTAATTGTCACAAATTAAAACAAATCACAAGCTTATTCCAAATAAGGACTCAACACACTTAGAAAGAAAACCGCATTACTCACAAATATAGTCAACAAAGAAAATGATATCGTCCTTTCTCAAGAAGATCAATGGTCAAAGCATTCTAATGGTCAAAGCATTCTATATGCCTACACAATTTCATAAGTTCAACTCATGATTATTAAAAGAAACATATTTAAACCATTATCACATATAGAAGTAAACTTGACGCAAACGAGACCACTAACAATCATGATGTCGCCAAATAGAAAAGAAATAACAACTAAACAACTAAAACAAGTAAAACAATACTTTAGGCAAATTGGGTATAGAAATTTGAAGGTTGCCACTCTGTAGTTAGCGAGTCTTTCAACAGTCAGATCTTTGAGACTGATCAAGAAAACAAAACAACAAAAATAAAACATAAAGAAAATAGACACCCCCTCAATACCCAAGGCACTAACATACTACTAAAGTCAATTACACAACCTCCAATCTCGAAGCACACAACATTAGAACAATAAAACATAAAGGAACTAAAGGCGCAAAAAATTAAAAAGTAAGCAAACTCTAGGCAGTAAATCAATAACCTGCGACTTCATATCCTTCAAGATCATCACTACCAACAATGACTTCAGAGGATCCAACTGAACCAGAGTAATGCCAAGATAGCAGAACCAACTGTGAAAATCGGCTAGGATCTACATGTAATGCATCCATAGTAGTTGTCATCATAACATCCAACTGAAGCAAACTACTCATATAGAATGTAGCAATCTCACTCTGCTGCTCAACTGTAAGAGGTACAAACTGGTATGGAACTACTGACTCCTCAACTCTACTCCTGTTCTTGTTGCTTCTTGCCATGATGTTTCTTAAACTCATTCTCCACATGCAACAAATGTGGTCTAGTAAACATGGCAAAGGTTGAATTTTCACCCTTTTGTTCACATCCCATTATACACCTGCTAAAGCACACAGCTCAGTAATTGATGAAAGAAAACAACACTAGGTGTCCTGAGACTGTAGTTCTAATGAATCTAATCATTGAGAATTTTTCTCACATTAATGCTTCGTCCCAACTTCAAATAGTGAACTAGATATGCCCTATCCAAAGTAGCATCACTAGAATGAGAAGTGGGTAAGAAACAAACACAAACAAGATATTGCCAAATACGCATGTCCCAAGGCAAATAGAGCCGACCAAAGTTCTTGCGCTTCCTATTAGCAATCATTTCCAATGTTACAGGCCCTTCACAAATATCTTCAACTAGTTTATCCAAATCTTTAGACCCATTCATATTGATTAAACTCATTATTCTCAATATTTGGAGTTTCAAAGAAATCATTACTGGTCTCTCTAGAATATGAAACTCTTCTTCTCCAAACCTTAACAACTTTCTCATTATCCCCAGTAACATTGGCATAAAATTCTTTAACAATAGAAATAAGCCCATGACAAGGTGACTTACAAAATTTTACCCATTTTCTCCTTTTAATTTTCTTGTCAAAATACTCTCTTTTTCTGCCATAATGACCTTATCTAATATCAAATCAAAACTACCCCTTTCAGGCAAAGGAGTTTTCCTATCAAGTAAGTTCTCATATTTATCTTAAGCAACTTTAAAAACCAATTCAGTGCGATCAAAATTGAGTTTAGTTCTCCTCTACTTTTACCCACCATGGTGAATAATGAAAAGAATAGCCAATTAAAAGAGAATAGCAAACACAACCAAGAAAACCAACTACAACACTAAAAACATAATTTTTTTAAATAACTAATCAAGGACAAGATCCCTCCAACTTACCTTCCTAATTGAAAGTCAATTTCAATCAAGATTTAGCAATTCAATTCACCTTTGAAAAGACCCAATTACTTGTAAAATCCCTTGAAACAATTTCTGAATTGGATGATGTGAAAAGATGAATTTGGTGTTAAGATGTGGAGATATATGTAATTGGTAGAGGTCTTTGGGAAGCTTAGAAATACAAGAGAAAGAAGGATTAGGATTTTATGAAAATAAAATATGAATGAGAAAGTTGCAACTCGAAAGTTACTAAAACGCTTGACACGTAACGCTGCGGTGCTATAGTAAAGGTAAAAAAAAAACACCACGGCATTTTGCCTTTGGAATATGACATATAATATGGATAAACAACGGGTTCATATTAAAGCATGAACCAAACATCATGGCATTACTGTACTTTTCAACTGTTCATTGTTGCGCTCATCCTTTTAACCTTCTTAACACAAAAACAATATAAATTAGTAATGAACTAACAATTTAAAACTCATACTATTAATAACTCAAAGTATACAAAAGTAATTCTAAGTTATAGGCATTAGCTTGACTTTCCTCACAATCATGCATGTTCCAGAAATATTTGGGAAGATCTTTTACCTATGCTCTGAGACATCAAAATATAGTTTCATTTGCCTATTGATATGAATGATTCCTTCCCATTTAGGAAGAAAATATGCTGTCTACCACATTAAATGTGATAAATACTAACAACGATATATGGTTGTATCCACTTTGATTTGAGTTTTCCCGGGAAGACTGCTATAATATCATAACACTTGTTGGCCCGACACAAACTACCTCTCTTAGAAGTATTTTCATGTCATTCCTTTGTATGCTCCTTGTAAATTTTGGTGTTTTTGTGAAACCCAGTATTTTAAAATCCTTGTTCTTTGATTTTAATTGGTTTAAAATGTTTTTCATATTATTTTTAGGCATAAGGTACTTCAACTTATTCGTTTTTCAATTCGGCAAATTTTTCGATTTACGCGATTTTGATGGTAAACGGTCAAACTTAGAATTACTTTTGTCTACTTTGAGTTATTAATACTGTGGTTTGTGTATGTTAGTTCATTTACTGAGCATATAATGTTATTTAGTAGAAAATACTTATAAGAGAGGTAGTTTGTGTATGTCTCTTAGTCACATCTAGAATGTGTGGTCAATGAGACACTATGTAATAGAACCATGGAATTTCTTTTTTGGCTTGGAAGGTAAAATTTTATGTATTTTAGCATTTATGGCTTATGGGCTTTATGATTTAAGTAAGTCTCTTATCAAGTTTTGTAGGATTATTTATGGCTGAGAAAACCCTCTTTGCAGCCTTATAAGTTGTGATTTATGTATGTTATGGGTTGTTTTTAGTGTTTTGGAGGTTGGGAAGTGATTCTCATGATTTTTAACAACTTTCCATGGTTAGATTACAAATTTTAAGATTAAAAGTTAGGTTTTGTCTTCCATATGAGCCTAGAATGTCTTACACCCTACAAGTCAATCGTTGACACCAAGACACCATCCTGTCTTGTATAAACATCTAGATGTGTATCACTAACCAACAGCCAACCCACTTGGTTTCAAGTTGCATTCATTTTGTAAGTAAGCGGAAGTTTGGCGCAACTAGGATAATTTGGGTTAATTGGTTATGTTTGAAGGATCTTTGATGATATTTTGATGGTTTTAGGTGTTTTCCTTTGTTGTGGAATGCTATTCGACATAGTCCGCTATTGCTCGGTGTACTTTCAACATTATGGATTCTGAGAGTTGGTTGAATATTTTGTTTTGAGTTGGGTTGTAACCAAGGTCCCTTGAATACCTTGGAATTGGATTTTGTTGGTTGGTTGAATATTTTGTTTTGAGTTGGGTTGTAACCAAGGTCCCTTGAATACCTTGGTGATAGGGGTTATGGGCGGGGAGGATAACCTACTTATAGCCTAGGGAGGCGAAGTTTTCAGTTTTTCTGAAAAAGCTTATTATCTCCTAATCTCTAGTAATACGAATTTGAGGGTTAACTAAGTGTTTTGACCGAGGTTTTAGCTTGTCGGGTTGGGTGGTTTTTGTGAATAGGTCATTTTGACCAAAGAGCTTTTGGTGTCGTTTTCTATCGTTTCGCGTCGTTTCCCTAGTCATTCTTTAACTTGGTATGTATTTAAAGAGTCTCTTATACACATCTAGATGTTTAAGAGACCACGCCAGTTGATGGATGAGATCAAGAAAATTTAATTCCAACTTTTGGAATTATTACATATGAAATCGGGACCAAGCTATTTTATGTTAATCAATTGATATGTATGCAAACTCTTTTGATATGAAAGCATTTTATGACTGTTTTGGCTCATAGGTGACCGAGGTATATAATTTTGGATGTATTTGGAAATGTTTGATTTGGGGTGCACCGGTTCTATATCATTCATGGGACGCCATGGTGACTTCTGTGATTGTTAATGAATTATTTGGTACGGGGTCTTGTGATGGGATAACTTCAATAGCCGACTAGTAGGTGTGGTAGATTACTAGATCTCGCTAGAAAGACAAGACCCCGTATCAGAGCATACTATGTTTTGAAATGATTCAAATTTCGTGACTATGTTTTGGACATGCCTGGCGTTTAAATGGCATGATACATTTTAGAAACTACTTATAACACATGGTTTAAGGACTTTTAAATGGCATGATACATTTTAGAAACTGCTTCATAACTATGGTAGTTTCTAGAGGTGTATAAGAAAAAGGTGATGGAGGAAGAAGTGTTATTTTTGTTGTAGCATCTTTTATACTAAGAAGAAATTTTGTAATTCGTATTCTTGTGTAAAATGAAATATTTGGTTTTATAGTTAAGAAATGGCTTGATGGTTCTATTACATTGCGGTTAAGTTTGTTGCTCTGTTCGTTTGTGCCTTGCGCTTTGTGTATAAGAGACAGCCCAATGGTGGCGTGTTACGGTCCCGTTTTTGGGGCGTGACAGTTTTGATATTCCATCTCCCTTAATTTATCTAGCTTATTGATAACTCTACGAAACTAGAGTTATATGTACCCTAAACTTGATGATTTTGCTCCTAATTTTGAGTATTTTTAGTGTTTTCGTGTATGTTTTTATCTATTTTTCTTTTATGTGTTAGAATGTGTTAGTATGTGTCTATTAAGTTCTTGAGTACTTATTTAGGTTATAATTAACATATTTTATTAGGTTTTTCCATTTAGAGTTGTGTCGTGTCTTTGACTTAACTTCATTTGGAGTTACAAGACAGTCCTTTGTGTTTGTCCTTCGTTTTTTGGCCTATTTTATGAGAATTTTATTTATATGTTTAGTTGTTATTTTAAGTGTTTATTATAGATAATAATATTCTCCTATGTGTTAGGGTCGCATGAAAAAAATGGCACATTAATCGGATGTCGGATGAAGATTTTGGAAGCAAAAATCGCGATGCACACCTACAACCATCAGAAGTTTCAATCCATATCGCGATCTCAAATTTGAGATCGCGATCTGTAGACGGTTAGAGCAAAAAATGACTTTGTTAGGGGCTGATTTTTGCTGCACAATTATCCCACTACCCTAGCACTATATATACCCCTTTTAAACCTCATTTGAGAGAAGAACTTAGCTAGTAGAAGTAGGCTAGATTAGAGAGTAATTTTCTTCCTTTTTCCTCTCCATTTGGGGAGGGTTTTCTTAGATTAGAGTAGATTAGACTTCTCTTTCTTGTAGATTTCAAATCCAAGCTAAAGATTGAAGCTTTTTAGTTGTAAGTGCTTTGTTTATGTTAAAACTCCAATTTAGTTAACCTTTAATTTCATGTTCCTTTAGTTAATTAGTTTAATTGCTTTAATCTAATTGCTTCCTTTACGAGTTTTCTTAGACTAATTGTTAGATTAGTTTATGGGCTTTATTTAAAATACTTTTTTTTAGTGATAATTTTGTACTTTAGATTGGTTAATTAGGATAGATGGCTTTATGGGTTTTTCATGTAATTGTTTTCTTTACTTGCTTTCCTAGTTTAATTGGTAGATTAGTTAATGGGTTTTCCTTAATTGTGCTTCCTTAATGTTAATTTGTAGTTTAGGTTAGTTAATTGCCTTTTAAAAATACTTTCTTTTTACATGCTTTCTTAGAATAGATTAGGGGCTTTCTCTAATTGTGCTTGTTTAGGGATAATGAATAGTTTCGATTAACTAATTGCTTTCTTAATATGCTTTTCCTTTTAATTGTTCCCTTTATTTGCTTTCTAAAGATACTTCCTTTTTAATTGCTTTCTTAGTGATTAATCTTACTTTAAATTGCCGATTAATCTTTACTTTATAATTGCTTTATTAGTTCCATTAGTTCTAGTTTTTGTTAAATCTCTTCACTTAATCAATCGCTTCAACTTGAAATCTAACCAAATAGCCGGTAATTATCGACCAATCCTTGTGGGAACGATCCCTATTTCGCTTTACTACTAGTTGACAATCGTATACTTGCGGGATGCCACCTAGTTAGTTGTAGGATTTAGGTATTTTATAAATTTATAATTAGGTGTGTAAGGCATCACTTATTGAACTACAGTAACCTATGATCACCTGTAGTTTTTGGATCAAAATTTAAAAATTCAGTAGTCCAATAAACTCTATGCTCTAATTCAACCAGCAAGTAACATACTTTCCCAAACAACAACCTTTATGGTGACATACCAATTGGTGTTTTCAAAGCAGTTCTATATGCCCACAATGTATCATCAAATTTAATTGACCAATCTCTCCTAGAGTAAATCACTGTCTTTTTAAGTATCCTTTTAAACTCCCTATTAGACACTTCAACTTAACCACAGCTAGTTTGTACATGATTTGTAGTACTCGTTTTATGAGTAATACCATATTTTGACAGTATATTTACAAACAAATGATTGCAAAAATGTATACCATTATAACTAATTATAACTCATGGTGTACCAAAACGAGAAAATATATGTTTTTTTTTCAAACTTGACAACCACCCTAGAATCATTAGTTGGAGTAGCAGTAGTTTCTATCCATTTAGAACATAATCCATAGCTACTAGAATATACTTATTATTGAAAAATTTAGGAAAACGTCTCATAACATCTACTCCCCAAATATAAAAAATTTCACGAATTAGAATATTTGTAAGAGGCAATTCATGTCTCCGAGAAATATTACCCATCCACTGGTATCTATCACACGAACTCATATAAGCATTCGCATCCTTAAACAGTGTTAGTTAGTAGAATCTAGATTGAAGAATTTTCGCTGCAGTTTTACTAGACCCAAAATGTCCACGAACCTCACTAGTATGACAATGCTGAAATGTGCTATAGACCACTTCTTCCTCCATCACACATCGTTGAATTAGCACATATTTTGAATAAGTTAGGATCCTCCTACAAATAGCGCTTCATAGCTGCATAGAAATTTTTATTTGTTGGTACAAAATGTTCCTTAACATCCAATATCTTGCCATGTACATTACAAGAAAATACCTCTTTTGTAGTATATCAATAGAGGCACTACAAAAAAATAAAAAAAAATACCTCCAAAAATAACTGATGAGGCATTTTTGATTGAGTGCCACATAAAACTTGAAAACTAAATCATAAAAACAACGTTAAAGATATAGTTTACCAAAAAAAAGCTTGAAAATATTGGTGCTAAATATGCCCGGGTAAAATAAGGTAGAGCAATATTTTTCTTGACTTTTTCTCTTCTCCAAATTTCCAAAACCCTATTCCTCTCACATCTCTTCCCTTACATTCTCTTTCCCCCAAGCCCTCAACGATTCAAGAGATCAACAAGGTAAATCTCTCTCTCTTTTATTTTTAAACTACTAATTTTCTTTCCTCCTTAAATCACTCTTGTTTTTATTTTTTCTTGGATTTCTTAAAATCTCACATCATATTATTGTTCAATTTTTTACTTTGTTTTTTGCTAATCCATGGCTATTTAGCACCACCATTGGGTTTGGCTTCTCAAACTTTGGAGGTAAGCTTATGTAGCCTTGAAAACATATTTGTGGTTTATTGTTTGGCAATAATTTTCATAAACTTTAACATGTTTTTGTTATTTTCTTATTTGGGATGCTTTGATTTTTATGAAACTTTATGGCTTTGTCCAATATTCATACGGATATGTTTGAGTTTCTTTGTTTTTTGTTTTTAAATTTTTCAAGAACAAATCTTAATCCTCATATATAATAGAAAAAATTAGTTTGCTCAAGAGTTGTTTTTTATTTACAAAATCTACCTGCTATTAAGAATATATTTTGTTAATTTTCGATAACATAATTCTTCATATTTTGATTATTATAATTAAACTCCACAATTTGGTTAATTTGGAGCATGTAATTCAAGTGAACAAAATTAGATTCAATTAAAGGGTTTGACTTGTAGTTTGAGATTAGTGCATGAAGAAAACTACATGTATTTATTGTTCAAATCTCCTAATGCTTTGCCTATACTAGTTAGATGTCGGTACTGGTATGGATTAGTTCACAATATGCCAATGAATCACAATGACAAGAGGAAGACTATTTTATTTAGATGTTGTATTGCATCATCTGTACTCTTTTAAATAATCAAATATGAGTAGTGCTGCAGAAAATGTATATCAGTAGATTAACTTATGAATTAATTGGCTTTTAATCACCTCTATACTAACAGTTAATTATCAAGAAGAAGTCCCAAAAATCACAGGACAATGAAATGTAATCCAAATAGTAAGACGTTTCCCTATAACGTAGGCCATAGGTTTAAATCGCTCTATAAATCCTCTTTAAAAAATAAAATAAAAAGAACCAAAAATAGCAGAAAACTTAACTTTTGGATAATTAAAAATACCTAATTATAACAATAATAAGTGTAAAATTGACAACAAAGTGTATCTTATGCAGAAAGACGCTTATCCTATGACCTATTTGTCATGGGTTCGAGTTAATCAGGGTTAGGGGAGAGGTGATTTTTTTTTTTTTCAAAAAAGTATAAAGGCAATCAGTGAACAAATAAGTCACAGAAAAGAGATAAAATATTTCTTTTAAAAAAGTTTAGATCAAATTAGAGATTTTTTTCCTTAATCACCTTTAGCTCAACAATAGTAGTAAAAATAATAATACGCATCAACAGTGTTGTGAAGCACATAAAGAAAAAAAATAAGTATAACCTTAGAATTGGCATTTGCTATAGAACAGAGATGAAAAATTTATATATGAAGACGCTTAGTGAAGTTATCAAGACTGCTAACTAGAATTATATAGGATTCTTATCTAGATTCAAACAATATGGAAGGATATTCAATGATATGAAACCATATTTAGTTTTGAAATTAAGTTGCAGTATCATGCTAACAACTAGGCCAGGTATCGAGGAGCTAAAACTTGTTTATGTATGATTAGTCAAGATAATTCTTTTTTGTTTTAATCATTTCTAAATTCACTCCCTTTGATATAATTGTGTATTAATCATTCTTGGTAATTGGTAAAGAACCTTTTCCTGTTTTAGACCATATTCTTGTATAGTATAGTCTTTTATCTCTGGAACTAAACTATCATCAAATCTATTTGAAATTTGAACCTTATGTGAACAAGTGTACTAGAAGAATAACAATATATCACCACTACAAAGTTTTAATTGAATAATAAGTTTACAGTCAAATTTAGCTATTATAGAATAAAAAAAGAGGTCTACTAAATGGCATACAATAAGAAGGGAAATTGCATAAATATGATTTTTATATACTTTTTGAGTTTTATAATTTCTCTAACAATGATAAGTGATAATTAAGATTATACGATAGTACAAATTGATAGTAGAAGTGAAAATGAGAATGGTAATAAATAAAGTGGTTAATAAATTTTGTAAGTGAATGGTAGCAACATAATTCACAGAGTGACTCGTGAATATATCACAACTAATACATGTGCACTTCACAATTTTTATAGAAGTGTGCTTAAGTGTCCTTGATGACTGTCAGGTCTATTGCTACCTAGTATCACAGTACTTGAGTTTTCTAGACCAATTTTTGACTGCTTGGAGTTTAAGAACTTAGTCTTAAAGCTTCTATTATTACTATTACTCGATTTTGTTTGATTAGACTAATTGATTTATATGAGTTTAAAGTTCTTTCTTTTCCTCTATTAACAACTGATTTAAGCATACTTGATGACTGTTAGGTCTATTGCTACTTGAGTTTTGCAGGCCCATTTTTGGCTTCGTAGTATTTAAGAACTTACTGTTAAAGTTTCTATTATTATACTGTTACTCGAGTTCTATTTCATTGGACTAATTAATTTATACTAGTTTAAAGTTCTTTATTTTTCATCTGATAGCAACTGAAAGTTGTAGTAATTAGTGACTTTCCTTTTCATATATGTAGAATCTCGAAACTCGTGATATGATAAAATGTTGAAGTTTCAATAGACAAATGCATTATATGGTTCAATCAACCTCTATTTAACTCAATACAATATACGTGGCCCCAATTGTGCTAAAAATTTCTATTATGAAATTAAAAAATATTTACGAAAAATTTTTACATGGACCAAGGTCCATGTACCAACAAAACATATAGTCTGTGGACCTCGTAGTGGGTCCCACGGTAGGACCCACAGGCTTTGTGTCATCTTCCAAGGTCCATGCACCCACAAGTCATAAAGTTTGCGGGTCTTTCAGTAGGTCCCATAGTCAGATCCATAGACTTTGTGTCATGAAGTAGGCGTGCATTTTTGCTAGTGTAAATCAAACTACGTAAATAAGAAAAGAACAAGATTGTTTTGAATCCAATACAAATATTAAAAAAAATTATTTTGAATAAACTTTTTTATTTCGAAGTATGACTTATAATATAGTTTTGTTCAGTATTTGTCTTCTTAATGGTAACTAATGTATTGTTTAGTAAAGAATTGGACATTTAAATTGTTGTTATATTATTGTTATTTTATATATAAGGTACAGAATAGTAGTTTATAACTAGTTTTTGCATATTATGTAACTAAAATTTGAATTTTTCAGGTATGGCTAGAACTAGGAAAAGAAAATAAATACCAGCAATGCTCTTATTGATGAGCCATGTGAGGAGCATGAAGAAAACCTGTATCTCATAGAACAAAAGCATCATTATATAGGTTAGACAATCTATTTATACTTCTAAGTAAATTTATTTCCCCTAACATACAAATGTTTCTTGTGATTTTTTTAGATGACGAGAATACTGGTGGTATAGTAACGAAGAAAACCCGATGGCCAACACATATGATAAAAGTTTGGGGTCAGCCTAGTTCTCTTGGTTAATATAAAGTTGATTTAACAAGCCTAATAAACCAGTGGGAAGAAATAAATCTGTCTTGACTAAATTCTTAGGTACAATATCAAGAAATGGCATATATTATCCTATTGAATGTGGAAGATTGGCACAAAATAGACACTTCTCGTAAGACAGAGATGTTAAAATAGTAAAGGTAGTTATAATATGTTTTCTTATACTTGTCTAGTAATTCTTTAGCTATTCAAATATTAACTTTGGATTTAATAATTTAAAGTTTTTCAGGAAAAAATTATTGTCCCTCCTGGTTCAGAAATTTGGATTTATCGTGCTTTAGGCAAGTATTGGAGAAATTGGAAGACAAGTTTAAAAGCAAAATGTTATAATGTAGATGAAACTATTCAAGTTCAAACCAATAATATTACTTATGAGCGTGTCATGAAAGATCAATATAAAGGACTTGTAGCCTATTGGCAGAAGGATGAAACAAAGGTAGAATTACATATTTAGTAATTGTGTTCTCATTTTTTAATTTATCAAATTATGAAGTCATTTCTAACATTTTTCTATGAATTTTAGAAAGTCAATGAAAGGAACAAGAAAGCAAGAGCAATTAAAACTATGAATCATCATACGGGAAGAAATCATTTGATCAAATTCGAGCTCGCAAGGTGAATAATCCTAACTTTTTCAATAAAATTTATTTCCTATTCTATTAGTACAATTTCTTCAAAGAAGCATTTTTTCATTTTACAGAAGAAAAGGTTGGTTCGTAATCCATCATGAGTTGATAGTTAAATGTTGTTACACTAAAAAAAATGGAGAACCATCCAACAGTGTTGTAGCAAGTAAAATGGTGAGAAATATTTTTATTTGTTTATTTTAGAAGGGAGTTAACATATGCGATTCATTGAATGATTCAGACATTATATTTTATTATTTTTATTTGTCTGATACTAGCTATGAAATTTAATTTTAGTTATCTATTTTATATTTTTATTTGAAGAAATTGAAAATTTGTATGTCTTGCTTGCCATGTAGAATCAAATGGATGAAGAAGTCAGCAAACTACCTCACGGTTTTGAAGATTGTGTTGGGCTTAATGATATATTTGCCAAAGTAATTGGGAAAGATAAACATGGACAAGCTCAAATGCATGGTTTAGGTGTCTCCTCAAGTGACCTATGGGGTGATTTACTTGGTAGAAGTGCATGCCACCGTATGGTTTTATAGCATAATCATAAAATGACGGTGATGAATGAAAAATTTGCTCAACAAGATGAACAAATTCAAGATCAAGCAAGAGAACTCGAGGAGCTGAAAGTTTATGTGCTACAACAAAAAAGAAATGGCTTATCGAGTTAATCAAGACTTCATTTAAGATCTCCCAACCACCCAACCAAAAGTCAACATCCAATTTTCATACTAGAGAATTAGTTGTAAGTTTTTTTCTTTCATGTACTTTTTGAATCTTATTTTATGTTGGACAATATTTGGATAGCATTTCATATAATTTCTTCAGAACAATGCATGAGATTTGAGTTTTGATTCCCCACTCCTTTCTCATCTTCAATTTTTAGAAATTCCTAATAATGCTTGATTCTACCTTAACTTGTAGAGTAATTGTTGAGGGTCTTATTCTGATCACATTTAAAGTCTTGTATGGGAATATTATATATTTCAATAGATTTCGATTTTCATAGAAAGCATAGAAGCCAATAGTTGTTTATTCAATTTTTGGTGTCTCGGATACAGGGGAGAGACTTTTTCGAACTATCTTTTTTTTTTTATTTAAAAAAAGCTTGTATTAGTTTTGATTCCATAACTTTGGTTTTCATTTTTTAAAAAAAACTTGTACTAGTTTTGATTCCATAACTTTGGTTTTCATTTTACAAAGGTGATTGGGTTTCACTTTTTAGTTTATATGAAGCCACAAAAGTTGTGGCGATTGGAAGTTTTCAAGAAATTGATCCATTTAAAATGGTTGTGGGCCAGCCATTAGGCTTACATTGGTGTGAGATTTTGGTACAAATTGTAGTTGAACGTGAGGAGCAATTGATTAGGCCTTATGGGATTTTTCAAACAATTGAAGATTCATTTTGTTGGCCCCAAAGCAACATACGAGGGGGGTGAATTAGGTTGTCTCAAAAAACAAACCTTTTGAAGTGCTTAATGCAAATACAAACTTTGTGCAACAAATGAATACTTAAGCACAAATGATCAAAGATAAATGTAAAAACAATCAAAACTAAAGAACAAATAAAATATTGAGATAAAGAATATCAAACCAAACTCCCAAGCTTCTCAAGCTTGGAGTACATCCACTAGTAGTGCCTCTTCAAAAAAGGTGAGGCAATAACCTTCTTGTATACAAAGTAGGCTCACCCTTGCACCAATTGTCTAAGTTCCTCTAGTTGAGCCAAAGGGTTTTACACTACAACCTCACTTTTGTACACTTGTTATCCCTCCACTCTTACACTTGAAGATCACTCGCTAGTCTACTCTTGCTCACACTAATTCCCACTAGTTGAGCCAAGAGAACTATACTACTCAAACCAATACAACCCACAATGTTTTAGCCAATTTCTCCCCAAATAGCTCTTACAAGTGTTTGTATTGAATGTTGTAGTTCAACTTTTGGTTGTTTTTCTTGATTGTGTTCGGATGGTCAGATTTTCATCCGATCCTTCCTATTTTTCTGCACACTTGTTTGCAAACCATTAGTATGATTTGGTCATCATCAAAACATGATTATCATAACTGGAGTTCAACAATCTCCCCCTTTTTGATGATGAAAAATCATTTGGACAATTCTAAAAACAATCATAAAATATGAAGCAATCAAGAAGTTTTGTCCATTATTTTCTCGCCCTTTTGGCATCATCAAAACATAAGAAAGATAATGCAATTTAAGCTCCCCAAAGCAACCTAAGATGGGGGAGGGGGTGAATGAGGTTGTCTCAAAAAACAACCTTTTGAAGTGCTTAATGCAAATACAAACTTTGTGCAACAAATGAATACTTAAGCACAAATGATCAAAGATAAATATTTAACAATCAAAGCTTAAAGAACAAATAAAATATTGAGATAAAGAATATCAAACCAAACTCCCAAGCTTCTCAAGCTTGGAGTACATCCACTAGTAGTGCCTCTTCAAAGAAGGTGAGGCAATAACCTTCTTGTAGAGCACAAAGTAGGCTCACCCTTGCACCAACTAAGTTCCTCTAGTTGAGCCAAAGGGTTTTACAGTACAACCTCACTTTTGTACACTTGTTATCCCTCCACTCTTGTCACTTGAAGATCACTCGCTAGTCTACTCTTGCTCACACTAATTCGCACTAGTTGAGCCAAGATAACTATACTACTCAAACCAATACAACCCACAATGTTTTAGCCTATTTCTCCCCAAATAGCTCTTACAAGTGTTTGTATTGAATGTTGTAGTTCAACTTTGGTCATTTTTCTTGATTGTGTTCGGATGATCATTTTCATCCGATTCTTCCTATTTTTCTACACACTTGTTTGCAAGCCATTAGTATGATTTGGTCATCATCAAAACATGATTATCATAACTGGAGTTCAACACATTTGATGCTCCAATTTCCTGGCCAGTTAAATTGTCGGTTTGTTTGCTTACAACATTAGAATCACTATTAATATGATACTTTATTTAGTTCAGTACTATATCCAGATCATTTGATTTTATTATGTAATGTATTATTATATAGGTAATGATTCATGAAGATTGACATGGTAAAACTGGAAAGTTAGACAAAGTGTCGTTGCATGGATCTTTGTGGTTTCTTGGTTTTATTGCATTACATCTACTCAAGTCTTTTATTCAATAAGTTGATATTTGCAAATGTTTAATATGTTAAATTTGTTCAAAGCTACTAAAGTTTAAGAAATAAAAATAGCTAGTTTGCTACTCTAAATGTATCTTTTGTTCAATATTTAGTGGATTATTATCGTTTGATTGTTACAAAGAGTTTTTAATTGCTTATACAACCACTTATGTTTCTGAAATTTCTTAGTTTGTAATCACTTGACTATTGTAGAATTTTATTAACTGTTGTTCAATGGAGAAAAAAAGGTTCAGATCATTAGAAGAGGACAATATTCTCCAAAATTAAATTGTGATAGAAGACCATTTTTCCTACCCCACAAGAAGAAATAAAAATAAAATCGAATATGTTCTGTTGAGGCACTTGCAAATACTAGCAAAAATAAATATGTTGCCAATTTCTAATGCCATAAATAACACCTTTAGAGTTACTCAAGCATGCCTCCATAAGCAACTATAAAGGCATTTACATGCAACTTGTTATGAATATATGATTGTAAGGCTTAGTACCTCAAAAATAATAAAGCATGACAACCTATAGTGCCTTTAAAAGTATGTATCAAGGCAATTTCATGTGCCTCAAAAAGCTTGTGAAATGGCACTATCAAATGCCTCTAAAAATTGATGTCATGGCATTTTTATTTGTCTAGTATGCACACTAATTATGGCATCTGGAAAGTGACTTTAAACTTTCGTGACATAAGTTTTGCATGGCACAGTAATTGAGTGCCTTAATAGCCTAAGTTCCTCAATAGAAGTTTTGTCAAGACATTTTGAGATGCCTCTAAAAGTACTTACTCTTGTAGCATAATCAGCTAACTAAGGCTTCTTAGTCTTAACCCCATTAGTATTTAATGAACTATGTCACAGAAAAAAATTCTCATCTAGAAATTCTTCTTTAATACCTGTCTCATTTATAGGGCTAGCTTCTAAACGAGACAGATGATTAGCAACCAGATTCATTGTCCCTTCTTAAAAAGAAGAATCCATCACAACAATCTCAGTTTGGTATTTTTCTTAGCCAACAAGTATTTCAAAGCTATATAATCAGTATTGATAATTGTATGAGACAAAGTTATTTTATGCTCGTTTCCATCTATATTTTAGCTAAATTTTGAGTATTTGTATGTGATTCAGTCTATGTTTTTTAGTTTTAAGAAATTGTTGATTATTTGTGCTTAGTTGTGTTTCTGTGAGTTTTATGAGTGACTTTGTGTTTCATAAATTTGAAGAGTAAATTGAGGATTTGATGCACAAAGGATAGACGAAGTGGAGTTGATTTCCAATGAGGGGAAATTTGGGAATAGCAGCGCGGCATTCTTCTGTAGTGTAAATGCAGTGCCACGGTATTGTTTAAGGAAATCTAGTTTTCTGAATCCGAGAGTGAAACACAACGTTGTTTTCCTCAAGGGCAATTTTCAACGTGGTGGCATTATGACCGCAACCAGATTTGAACAGTTCGTGATGCTTTCTTTTTTCAGGCCAAAGTTTGGACCAATTAGGAATCTTATATGTTGGAGCTTCTTCCAAACCCTAGGGCTACCTTTTGACCTATATATATAACATCATAGAGGCAAATAAAGAAGTTCGAGTGGTAGCCAGTTGAGATATCAACATTTACAACTCAGTGTTCAAGTCTTTAGTTTTGATGATCAATTCAAACTTGGATCAAAAAAAATACCTCAGTTATTTTTTTCAGTCAGGCTATAATACTAACTATTCATAGGACTACTAAAGGTGAGAAAACAAGGTGTATTCATGATGAAATGCTATTGATTCTAAGAGAACTATAATGAGGAGGTTGAGATATCCACTCATGTTGTATGAAAAAGAAAAGTATCTCGATATTGTTTCAAATCCAATTTGTAAGAAGAGAATCCAAGATATATACTATAAGAGTCAAATTGCCTTTGGCTAAAATCAAAATAGTCATAGAGTTCGTTCTTTCACTCATAAAAGATGATGGATAAACGGTCGTCACTAATCTACCCAAGACTCTAATAGAGCAAGGGAAGTATATTTATTTTGGTTCTATGATGTTATATTTATGGGTAATAAGTAATTGTAATATTCGGGGTAGATTTCAACTTGTAAGGGTTCTAAATGGATCCAATCACAAGCACCAAAAAAGCTAACAAACGCAAACTTTCTTGTTTTGCCCATGAATGTAATTCAATGACAGTTGAATTTGTCATGAATAGAACATTGGATGTTTGGCTCTCAGAATCTCAGAAATAATAATTGAATGTTGTGGCACTTGAAATAGTGTACATATGAACGTTGCGGTGCCTGAGTCCAAAATCCCTTCTCCAATTTAGTTCCACTTCACGTATTATTTGCAAATCAAACCATCAACCTAACCACGTTAAGACCAAATTTATTATAAAATTACTTTGTTTCATATACAGTTATCAATACTTGTATAATAATCATGTTCTTAAGTGAAAACTCCATGTATTGATACCAAAGATCATAAACACCTGCATATGTTCATTCAGTTTTTTAAAAATGATATATAAATAGGTTAAATTCACTTTGAGATTTATCATTAAAATCTTCTTTATTAGAAAGAGATTAATTGAAATTATCATAAAATTGAACTATCACTATTTTAGAAAATTTTAAAAATAAAATTGCTTTTCAAAAACTAGTAGATCTTAAAATATCGGTCTGTCAACAACAATTTGAGGGCCAGTAGGCTTGTTTCAAAACGTTGATTTCCTTTGATATCTTATGGAGGAAATCGATGGAGGATGTGTCTACCGAGGGCTTGAACCTTGATCCTAGTTGAAATGGTGTTGAAGAACACAAACTTTGGTTGTTGTAGAAGACGCGGCACTTCATTTCTTGTACTTGTTGATCTCTCACGTTGTTTAAATCTTGTTCTTTAGAGTGTTGATGTGCTTGATTTATTGAAGAAATTGACTTGTTCTTGGCATTGAAGAGGTGACACCTTGTTGTCGTGCTTGTTGATCTCCCACATGCAGAAGTCTTGTCCTTCGAAGTGTTGAGTTGCTTCTCCCTTTTGTGCTTCTATGGTTCTTCCTTCCCATTTCTTCCTTCTCCATGAGGATGGTCTTTTTTTTTATAGACCAAGAATAATGTTTCTAAATAAGGAAAGTCAATCAATTAGCCTAATTAGAGGGTAAATTGATTATCGTAATTAACCTAATTGATTTCTTTGTTCAATTATAGAGACTTTATCTCTTAACTGATTCTAGAAAATTTATCCCGTTAAAGTAAAAGTGTTTAGTGGGCTCGATTTGTATGTCTGACCCAATTTGTAAGAGATGTGAATTTGATTAATCAACTTTTCTTTCATGCCACGTTCGGGACATTAGGTTCAAGGTCTCAATTTCGTAGAGTCCAAAAATTAACCGAGATTAGCCCGTTGTAATCTCTATTAGTTATGTGTATATGTATGTATGTGTGTGTGTGTGTGTGTATAAAACCACCAGAACCTTAGTAGAAGAAGGCATTACTCTCATATTTTATTAATATAGAAGGATAGAGTACAAAGAGGGGAACTAGGGCAAAACTTCTTATAATAACAAAATACATGGCTAAGAAAATAACTAATGAAAAACAATTCAGCTAGTCTAAAAAAACGAAAAATAAAATTCAAGGTAAAAAGTTCCATCATACCAAAGAAATCTCCAATTTGTTTAATCTAAGAACATCTTGGGTGGAAGATGGATAATTTGGAGAAGTGAACGATTGTAAGGCCAATGAACTAGAACTGAGACAGGCAAGAGAATTTGTAGCCATGTTAGCTTCTCTAAATATGTGCTTAAGTGTAAATGATCCAATCTCAAAAAATCTAACAATTTCCTAAACTATTTGATCAAGCTCTATGGAATAGAAGATGCATTCCACATAATGTTACAAAGTGAGAGGGAATCAAACTCGATTTGAGCATCTAAAATATTGTTCTGAATGCAAAGTTTCAATCCTTCCAAGAAAGCCCTAGCCTTTGCTTCCATGTTTGTTGCAATTCTAAAATAAATCAAAAAAGTAAAAACCATATTATCTGTCGAGTCTCTCAAAATATCCCCTCCAGCAGAATGACTCGAACAGCCAAGAGCTGAACCGTCCAAATTGAGTTTGTAAAGCGAGTCACCTTTACAAATCTCCTCCCAAAGGAGGTTTATTCCAAGCATTAGCCATAGGTCTCAGTGATAAGCTCATAAATATAGCATATTTTGTGTGTCTTTTACCTTTGTTTTAATGTAATTTGAGCAAGAATTGAGTAATTATGAGCTAAAATAGTTTATTTTGAGTTTTTTAGGGTTCAAGTAAAGAATGAGAAAAAATGGATCACAATATTGGAGGAAAACATTCACTGGCGTGGTGTAAATTGGATATAGTTTGGAAGATCAAACAAAACTCTCTTGTTCAAGCTTCAATTGCTATTATTTTGGATGATATGGAAAGCTAAGGAAGTGGTCTAAAACTTTCATGTTTTGAGTTTTCCAGGATTCTATAGGCAACTCATTCAAAATTGCAAAGTTTTAAAATATGTATTGGCGATGAGTGATTCTAACATAGTTTGGTCGATTGAGCATAACTTTCGTGTTCGAGCTTGATTCAAGATATTTTGGAAAGATAAGACATAGGGTTACAACTTTTATGTTTTGACAGTTTTTTAAAATTCTGCATGAATCATAGAGAAAAATGAAGATGTAGTGGAGCCACTTTACTGGACCCAATGCCCAGGCGCAGCAAAAGTGCAACGCCCAGGTGCCAAGTCCATAAAGGGTACTTATGTTCACTGGAAACAGCGCCCAGGCACTGCAAAAGTACAACACCTAGGCACTGTAAAAGTGCAGAGCCCAGGTGCCGGTCAACGAACAGATCATGTAAGGTGACTTATTTTGCAAGAAAAGTCCTCTCGTGGGCCTGGTTACATGGAAAAGCTTGTACTTATCATCCCGGAGCCCCAAAACCCAAAAATATTTATAAATACACCAAGAAAAGGGGAGAAAATCATCAATAATCATCATCCATCATTAGTATTTATGTTTTCAATAGTTTGGTCAATAATTTTGCCATATGGTAGAATTTTTCAATTGTTCGCACAAGAATTTCATTCTCTAGTTAAGAATTCAAGATTTGACGATCATCAACATTAGTTCTTGCTTCAATTATTGAGTTTACATTGATTTATTTTTATGCAATCTAATTTTCATTTTTATTGCCTTCTTATTCTTTAATTATTGTTCTTCTTTTATTGCATTTAAATTCTTAATTACTTTTGTAATTTAGTAGTTAGGGTTTTACTTCATCATTTTTACTTGCTTTCATAGAGTAGATTAATTTAAATTTTTGTTTTGAATTAAATTCTCGCAAGTAGGATAGATTGAATTAGAGTTTTCAGTTAATTATCTTTATTTGCTTTTCATAGGGTTAGAATTTTACATTCTTGTCTTTAGTTTAATTTCTTGCAATTAAATTTCGTTTAAGTTTAGTCAAAAATCGCTGATTATTTCGTCTAACTAGTAAATAGGCTTGTGAATCTAGTAATTGTTCCAATAGTTCTCGTGGGAACGATCCTTACTCTTCTTAAATACAAACTCACATCGTATACTTGAAAGTATATGGGAGTTGATTAGGATAATTAAGGTTTTCTTTTATTATTACTTGTTCATTGTCTTCAAAACCTAAGTCTTCATTAATATCTTACCGAATAAGTTTTTTGGTGCCATTGCTAGGGATTACTTTTTGTTGGTAACAATATTAGGTGTAGTGAGTCTTACTAGATTAGACTTTTTAATTTTTTTGTTATTTAATCACAATTATTTCTTGTTCTTCGAGTTTGATTGGATTTTGTTTTTAATATTTGATCTTTGGTCTTCATTTCTTGTAGTTTATAATCGATACTCGTTCATCCAATCAATCACTTCATCCGACTGACTTGGAAATTGAAAGGACGATAAGTAGAAATCGCAGACAACAGGATTCAAACCGAGGTGACCATCTAATGAAGAATCCAAACCGTGCTCTTAATGAACAAGAGGAGGCTGCAGGTAACAATAGCAACCTAGTTAATGCTAATGATAACCCTCGACATCTTAGAGATTATGTCGTACCTAATTTTGAGAGGGAGAGTTCTAACATAGCTCAACTGCTCGTGCAAGCAAACAACTTTGAAATTAAGCTTGCACTAATACAGCATGCTCCAAACACATGCTATGTTTAGAGGAGGACCCAATGAAGATTCCTATGAGTATTTAATCAGATTTGAGGAGGTCATTGATACATTCAGGTATAATGGAGTCCACCCTGATTGTATTTGGATGAGAGCATTCCCTTTTTTCTTACGTGATAGAGCAAGGTTTTGATTGCAATCATATCGACAAGGCACTTTCACAACATAGGACCAACTCGCCCAATAATTCCTAGCCAAACACTTTCCACTAGCTAGGACCACTAAGTTCCGAAACAAGATCACATCATTCAGACAAATCACTAGAGAGAGTTTAGGTGAAGCGTGGGTTGTTTCAAGAAACTGTTGAGGAAGTGTCCACACCATGCTATACTTCTATGGCTGCAAGTCCAAACCTTCTATAATGGCCTATTTCCAGAGACAAGACTAATAGTTGATGCAAGTGTGGGATATTCTTTCCCCTATAAAACTCCAGAAGAAGCACAAGAATTGTTAGAAAGAATGGCATCCACACGTTATTACTATCATGGAGCAATAACTCCTTTAGTTGGACAACAACAACCACAAGTGAATCAAGCCAACGTTCAACAGTGAGGTATGCCTAATTATGATACTTTCTTATCTCAGAGAACATGGTGATGAGTGTCATTACAAACTTGACAAAAGCTGTAAAGAATATGGGAAGAAACTCAGTGAACTCCATAGGTTTAACAAATCATTGTTTCTTGAATTATGATTTCTGTAGAGCAAATCACCAAAATGGCTGTTCTGAAACATCAATGGTGCAAGGTGAGCAGATTCAATTTATTTCTAATCACAATCCCACCTCAGGAAATCAGCCCACCAATTATGAAAATACATATAACCCGTCTTGGCGAAATCATCCTAACTTTTCCTGGGGAAACCAAACAAATGTTCAAAATCTGTCATTTCAGTCAAATGCACCTCAACCACAGCAAAATTTTTCTAACCAAATCTCATTATCTAGACCATATCAACCACCTCATCAATGTTATACCCTAAAACTTTCCACCTCAACAAAATGGCTTATACCAGTCTCCACCAAGAAGACTACCATCTCAAAATCCAAATTATCCCGCACATGTGAATCATGAGGCACCCAATGATGATAATCTAAGAAGGGATTTTGAGAAGTTTCAAAGGAAGTGTGAAAATTTGCAGGCTACTACAAGGAACCTTGAGCTACAATTGGGACAAATAACCCGAAAAAATAATGAACGACCTATGAGAGTATTGCCAAATGACACAATTTCAAATCCAAAGGGGCAATGTAATGCTATTTCACTAACGAGTGGGAAGGAATTGGTTATACAAAATGACAAGATAAAGGTTGATACTGAAGCTGGGAAACCAAAATCCAAGACAATTTACGAAAAACTTAAAATTGAAGAAAACAACAAGAAGATGACCCAAGAGAATGCAATGAAGAAGTAGAGGAAGAAGAAAGTGGATGATTCTTTTAAATTGGATCATGTAATAAGAGTGTCATTTCCTCAACGACTCATCTAGATGTGTATAATTAATCATTGATCCAAGAAGGAGGGAAAAAAGAAACAATTCCACAAGTTCCTCGAGATGCTTAAAAGGTGAATGTAAACATCGTGTTGGTTGATGTTCTCAACAAGATGTCCAATTATGCACGATTCATGAAGGATCTATTGGCTAAGAAGAAGCAATAGGATGATGATGAGACAGTTTTTTTTAACACCAAGTGTAGTGCCATTGTTCAACGGAGGTTACCCCCCAAGTTCAAGGATCCTGGTAGTTTCTCCATACCGGTGAACATTGCAGGACACACGTTGCATCGTTCACTTTGTGATTTGGGGGCGAGCATCAACACTATGCCAAAGGCCATCTATGATAACTTAGAGATCACCAATGCAAAACCAACCAACATTACACTCTAATTGGCAGATTTGTCCGAGATAAAACCATATGGCTTGTTGGAGGATGTGCTTGTTCAAGTGAAAAAGTTGGTGTTTCCTGTTGATTTCTCGGTGTTAGACATCGGCGAGGACAATGAAATTCTATTGATTCTAGGGAGGCCATTTTTATCTACCACGCATGCTTTAATAGATGTTAATAAATGAAAGTTGATTTTGTGATTTGATAATGAATTTATTGAAATTGATGTTTTTAATTATGATGATAATGCTCAAATGATGATCTTGAAAGAAATTTTTAATTATTCCTTTGGTTCATTCATTAATACGTTTGAAGACGAGGTACCCAAGGTGGGTCACGGTAATGCACTCAAAAAGGATGATGAAATAAATGAAGACTCCAAAATTGACTTGGAAAATAAACCACCGGATGATGAAAGTGAGATGGCAAGGATTCATGGATCGGCTTCACAAGTATGGAAGGGGGAGGGTTTGGGTAAAAGGACCATGAGCAAGAAGAAGAAAAAGTAGTGCAAAGAGCGACTTGAGGCTATCATTTGTGCACTATTCCTGTTAAATGCTTGGAAATGACCTCCAAATTCAAGTTCACGTTAGAAATCAAGCATCAAGAGTGATGAAAAATGGTGTTAAACTTTTGAAAAAAATCAATTCGTGGAAGTCGAAAAGAAAAGAATGGTTGACCATCTTTAAGTTCTTGAATTGCTTTCAAGTGCTGAAATCGAGCCTAAGACTATAAACAAAGGTGCTACATGGGAGGTAACCCATGTTTTTTCTTAATTTTATTTCTTATGTTTTCGTTTTGTTTCTTGGTTTTATTGTTTTTCTTAATTTCTTAAGGGTTTTTATGTTTTGTTTTTGTTTTAGTGGTTGATGTTTTCCATCCCAACTCAAAGGTATTTAATTCAACATAAACGGCACCAAATGTTCTTCATTAATAGAGAAACTTCACCTTTACCCTTTTTACTCTTTATTTTTGTATTGGGGACAATGCTATACTTTAAGTGTGGGATGGGGAGTTTTCTTAATTTCTATTAGTTTGGTGTTTTATTTGTTCATTTTGTTTAATTTTTGCTTTCATATTTGTAACTTAGTTTTTTGATGTGAGAGTTTTTCAAATTTCTAAAAATTTTGTTCCCAAATTGCTTAGCATGTGGTTCTTTGATTTTCTACTTGATAATTTTTGAGCTAAGTTGTCATGAGTAGGATAGTCGGTATTAATATTTTCCTAGCATGATTTCTAATTTTGAGCACTAATCGCCTACAATGTTATAGCTTTTTGGGACTATAAGATAATTGTGTAGATTCACTTATATTGCAGTCCAACTACTTTCTTTATTACATTTTCAAAGCAAAATTTTAGATAATTTGATTTGATTTAAAGATGAGGGTAGGCATTTCTTTGGACGTTTGAGCTTTTCAAGCCAACCTACTATAAAATTTATCCCTAGAACCCTATTTGGGACTTAATTTGTTTTAAATGAATAGAAGCACTACTCATTTTTTTCTAACTCCTTTTTATCTACCTTTATGAGCTATCCTAAATGTCCCTTAAGAGCTTTAATGCCGCATTAATTGTTAAGGTAATATAAGGATGGAAGGTAATTGTATGAGAATGTTTGAATGAATGGTGTACAATTAAGGTGTATGGGTGTTAAATACCCAAAATTGTTGACCATAGCAGGTGGTGCCCATCACTAGCACTTGTGTTGTACCATTGCAGGTGGTGCCCATCACTAGCACCTATATTGGAATGTTAACAGGTAGTGCCTATCACTAATACCTGCATAGCTATTTTTTTTGCGGGTAGTGCCTATTACTAGTACATGTTTTGGGGAGTCGAAGAAAAAAAGAAGAAAAAAGTGAGAGATATTTTTACATGGTGTTGGTGAGAAGGGTTAAAATTGAAAAAGAATGATTTTATTCTGCTTGTTGCACAATTTTTATGGGTGTTTGGAGAATTAAGTGTGGGGTTACTTCTTTGAAAGATGGGTGTTTCAATATTCGAAAGAAAGTTTTATGTTAGTGACGCGTGCATTAAAGTTCTTTTTCTTATTTATTTATCATTTTTCCCTTCTTTGTTAGACAATACCCTAGCCTTACGTTGCAAGCTAAAAGTCCTATCTAATTTAAGTCGAGTCGATTTCTACATTAGTGGAGAAATGTAAGAAGAGTACTTAGCTATGGAATGTTTAGAAAAATTCAAAGGGTTTTCATGATTTGATCTAAGTGTCTTAAAAGTTATTTTTGTATGGCTATGCACACATTTTCACTGAAATTCATGTATAACGGTTTATTATCACATGACAATTTTCCTTATGATGGTTTGGTTCTTGGTTATTCATGTGGATGATTGATGAGATGTGTTTAGTATGTTTGTGATTCATTTCTATGTTTTGCTCGAGGATGATCAAAAACTAAGTGTGGGGTATTTGATAAACTCATAAATATAGTATATTTTGTGTGTTGTTTACCTCTGTTTTAATGTAATTTGAGTAAGAATTGAGTAATTATGGGCAAAAATAGTTTATTTTGAGTTTTGTAGGGTTTGAGTAAAGAATGAGTTAAAATGGATCACAATATTGGAGGAAAACGTTCACTGGTATAGTGCAAATCAGATATAGTTTGGAAGATCATGCATAACTCTCCTGTTCGATATTATATTGCTGTGATTTTGGATTAAGCATTTGGAAAGATAAGGAAGTATTCTACAACTTTCATATTTTGAGTTTTCCAGGATTCTATAGGCATCTCGTTCAAAATTACAAAGTTGAAAAATATGCAAGGCAAGGAGCGATTCTGACACAGTTTGATAGGTTGAGCATAACTTTCATGTTCGACATCCAATTGAGGTAATTCAAGATGTTTTGGAATGCTAAGACATATAAATACAACGCTCATGTTTTGATTTTTTTCAAATTCTGCCTACATCATAGAGAAAAATGATGATGAAATGGAGCTATCTTACAGGACCCAGCTTGCAATGCCCAGGCGCCAAGTCCAGAAAAGGTACTTATGTTCAGTAGAAACAGTGCCCAGGCACCGGTCGATGGATAGGTCATGTAAGGTGACTTATTTTGCAAGAAAAATCCTCCCGTGAGCTCGGTTACACGAAAAGTGTGTACTTATCATCTTGGAGTCCCAAAAATATAAAAATATCTATAAATACACCAAGAAAAGGGGATGAAAAGCTGTCATCAATCAACATCAGCCGTCATTAGTTTTTAGGTTTTCAATAGCTAGGTCAATAATTTAGCCGTAGGGTAGAACTTTTCAATTCTTCGCACAAGAATTTCATTCTCTTGTCAATCTAATTCAAGATTTGACTATCATCAACATTAGTTCTTGCTTCAATTACTGAGTTTGATTTATTTTTATGCAATTTAATTTTCGTTTTTACTGCGTTCTTATTCTTTAATTATCGTTCTTCTTTTATTGCATTTAAATTTTTAATTACTTTCATAATTTAGTAGTTAGGGTTTTAAATTCTTAATTACTTTCATAATTTAGTAGTTAGGGTTTTACTTCATTGTTTTTACTTGTTTTCATAGAGTAGATTAATTTAAATTTTCGTTTTGAATTAAATTCTCGCAAGTAGGATAGATTGAATTAGGGTTTTTAGTTAATTATCTTTATTTGCTTTTCGTAGGGTTTGAATTTTACATTCTTGTCTTTAGTTTAATTTCTTGCAATTAAATCTCATCTTAAGTTTAGTCAAAAATAGCTGATTATTTCGTCTAACTAGTAAATAGACTTGTGAACCTAGTAATTATTCTAATAGTTCTCGTGGGAACGATCCTTCCTCATCTCATATACAAACTTACCTCGTATACTTACAAGTGTGTGAGAATTGATTAAGATAATTAAGATTTTTCTTTTATTATTACTTGTTCATTGTCTTCAAAACTTAATCAATATCTTACCAAACACTTGGCTAAGGCTTAATGATCCAATTACGTGGCAAAGGCATATCACCCGAAGACCTATATGCTTGAATTGGCCGAATAGATCAAACATACGTTGCAAGGATTTTCACCTTAATTGAAAGAGTAGAAGAAGACCAATGCTGATTTTTTTAAAAAGTAATCATTATAAGCTATACAAATATGTCAACATATAAGGTGAGGAAGAAGGAGACAAAGTTGTCTGTTTGCAGATGAGGAAGAATGCATCCACCAAACTTGTAACTTGTTAAGAATAGAATTCACAACCTCAAAGTTTGGAATGTTAAGGAGATGCTCAAATTCAAACCAAACTATCTGAGCAAGTCGACAGTGAATAAAAGCCTGCTCCAAGTGTCTTGTGATCACAAAAACCACATTTGGAAGGGTAACGAAAACCAATCTCCATGAGAACATCTGCAAAAGGAAGAAAACGATTCAACAATTTCTATAAACATATAGATATTTTAATTGGGATGCGTGAGCTCAAAATATACCCAAGACTTCAATTTGTTTCTTTCAGTCCTCAAAGCCTCATAGGTTGAATTCATGGTAAAAACTCCATTAGTCGTTAACTTCCAAACCATCTTGTTAGTAGCCAAGGAGAGGAAAGGAAAAAATTAATAACCCTTGCCCTAATATCCTCTAGCAGTCTTTTTTCAAGAAGTTCTAAATTCCAACCAAGCTTATTAGAAAAAAAAAACCCTCATTACCCCGAATACTTGGTTTTACCACATAATCCATATTGTCCGCAAGTGCATCATCTCTTAATTCAATTGTCAAAAGGATACTTCCCCAAATGGATGAGTTTTTGGAAATGAAGTTCAAAACTTTCAACATACGTTGCGAAACCCTGGAGGGATTACTGACTAGGGCATTAGAATATATGTTTCGCATGAAATCCGCCCACATAAAAGAAGAATTATAAAATTTATTCCACATTTTAAGAGAAAAAGAATCAATAATAGTGGAAAATCTCTAAAGCCGAGACAATTTTCTTGAGTCGGGAAACATAGTTAAGATGCCATCTTTTCCAAAAATGCTTTAATCCTCCATCCGATTCTCCCCAAAAAAATAAAGCCATGCATCACTTTAAGGATTTAATCACCTCCTTAGGAGCATCCAGCACAGATAATGTATTGGAATGGAAGAAAGGACTTGTTTAATCAAAATAAGTTTACCTCCCGAAGAGAGCAACTTCTGCTGCCAACCCTGAAGTCGATATCTCATCTTGGCCACCAATTGGCTCAAAAATCGCTTTAGTTTTCTTCTCAAGAAAGATCCCAGACAACCAAGATAAATCATTGGCAATGATTCCTTAGGCATCCCAGTAAGCGATTTAGTTGATAAAATTACACCTTGGCTACATTTTCTTGGAAAAACAACAAACTCTTGGGGTGTGTTCGTTTGGACTGAAAATATTTTTGCCAAACATTGGAAAATATTTTTCGGCGTAAAATATTTTCCAATTTTCCTTCCTCTGGCTGAAAATAACTTACGAAATTTTTGAACGTAAGTTATTTTCCGGATAATTCAAGAGTGACATTAAACCTCAAATACTTACTTTTAGAATTTCGTTGGCCTAAAACTATTTTCGAATTTAAGGGTTTTTCTGTCTCTTATACACATCTAGATGTGTGGGTAAGAGACAGATAACTACTTTCCATACATATTTTGTTACTATATTGTACTAATAAATTTATTTTGAACAAAATCAATTTTTTATTAATCACAATTACTTGTAAGGTATTTATTATCATTGTTATAAGTTTTTTTAACTTGTATCCATAAAATTAAAGATCTATATAAAACCGTTAAATTTTTTTATTTCAAAATATATTTATTTTGTCAACCGAACACCAAAAAATTGTATGGAAAATGGACTTTTTCATGTAAAATATTTTCCAAGGAAAACATTTTCCTCAAGAAAATATTTTCAGTCCAAACGAACACACCCTTGGCATAATTAATTTTCTGCCCGGACCTTTTTTTATAACCATCCAAAAAATGCAGCAGTCGTTAGAAGGAATTTTTTTTCTCCCCTTGTGAAAATAACATGTATATAATATACACACACTATAATAAATTAGGAAGTTTGATTTATTGATTTAGATTTTTTTTTCCAAAATTATCCTCACTATAAAATTTTATGATTTTGTTATGTTCTCCAACTTGAATGCCTTTTTGTAATTATTTAGGCAATGTAAATACTCTTTAAAGAGTAAAAGAGAAAATAAAACTTACTTTTAGAACTTTGTATTAGGAAATAAATTTGATTGAAATAAATTTTCTTTTGTAATTGAATATTAGGAATGAATTTATGCCTAGAAATTAAAAATAGTAGGAAATAATTTTATTGGGATGGATTTTAGAAATCAAGCAACAACAAGAAAGTAAATAAAATTTATTTGAAAATAAATTTACATTTTAGTTATACTTTTGGACCCTTAAAGGGAAAAAAAATCCTAAAAAGGTACACATAAAACAAAACTAACTTTTTGAGACTTCATTTAAAATTAAATTTGATTGAAGTAAATTTTCTTATAGAGTATAATTCTGGGGTAGATTTAGAAATTAAAGATGAATATTAAACAAAGTTTGTTTTTTTTTATAAAAAAAAAAATACGATAAAATTTCTCATTAAATGGAATTACATATATGATTATTATCAATATATATATAGGTTGTGAATACATTAAAAGATTAGATAATACTTATATTTAATTAAAGAAACTAACAGTTCATTAATAACTATTAAAAGAAAAAGAAAAATTCGTTTGACAAATAAAGAACAAGAAGGAAAACAAGGAGGTTATTGTAATTTTAAAGGGTTACTAATACCATTTTAGCTCTTCAAACTAAGTAAAAATCTCAATAAGGCCTTTTAAATTGCAATGGTCTCAATTTGACCCTGTCTATTAAAAAAATATTTCAATATAGTCCTCTAAATTTTAAGAGTCTGAATTTGGTCCTCAGAACTAAAACAAATGTCCCAATATGGTCCCCAAAACTGAAAGATTCTCAATTGACCCTCCAAACTAAAAATCTATTCTAATTTGCCCTCTAAAATATATGTTGATACAAAAAAGATACTATTAACCGTTTAAAAGTACACAATTTTAATGATTACTTTCTGTTAGAATAAGATATTTTTATAGAATAGAGAGTTCTACCTAATATCTATTTTTCAAGAATGAATTTTAGAAATTATACAAGTATGGAAATAAAATTTTTTAAGTATTAGAAATTAAGTTAAATTATAATAAGAATTATCTTTAAACAAAAAAGTAGGACTTATCACATATAAAATTTTTGGAGTATTTTAAGAGAATAATTTTAAAACAATATTTTTCTACTTTTGATACAAAAAAAAAAAAAAAAAGGAACAAAGGAGACATAGAATTACTTAAAAAGCCTCAAGGCTACCTAAACTTGAATTAATAATGACACTATCCTTCATAAATACTGTCAACACCTTCACATTCCTTCTGTTAATGCCATTTATTTTGTCTCTAATTTTGTTATCTAGACTTTATAATGATGAAACAGATTTGTCGTCCAGAATATAAAAAGATTTTGACTTCTGTGTGGTGTACTAAAACAAATATAATGTAGAATATATTTTTTGGATTATTGTTAAACTGATTAAATGAGTAGGAAAGGGGGAGAAAAAATATAATTCATATCTATTTTATTTTTCTTAAAAGAATATAATCCTTATCTTGCATTCTTACTTTGCTTTTATTTCCCTTTTTGTGCATTGAATAATTAGCACATATTTAATCTAAGTTACGTTTTTTCTATAATCAAAATTATTTCCTAAATTATAGTAGTCTAAAATTCTTAATATATAATTTATCACAATTTTCTTCGTTGTTATTGTTATTGAATATGTAAACATCTAATGTTAAATGTTATTAACTATATAAATTACATTCTAAAAAATAGGAAATATCAAATCAGTTACAAATTAGATTTTATTTAAAGTATACTTTATCTAATAAAACCTAAATATTGAATATTTATTGTTACTTTTGAATTATTACTATACAGATTGATAGCTATTGCAATTATATGTAGTTAATTTTGTTCTATCAAATAAAATTTATAATATTGAATATCTACCTTTCAATTTATTGCTATATAGATTGATAGTTTTAACATAATGAATGAATCAATAAATTTCACGCTGTAAATTATTAAATGATAGTAGGATATTTTTCCACTTTTTTTTCCCCATTTTCTTGATACAATTGTACAAACTATATATTTAAGAGATATTTTATTTCCTGAATTAGAAATTAATATTTACTATTTATAGATGAATGGTTCTTTCAAGTTGATTTCCTCGAGAGGTCTAGAAATTCTTCAAGAATAATTAAATATCCTAATGTGCTTGATAAATCCAGTTGTTAAGATAGAATTTGAATAATTTAAAAGAATAAAATATTCTGATAAATTTTATAAATTGTCAATTTCAAAACTACACTTTTTTCTTTGATTACTAAATTTTTACTGAATAGATGTAATAATAAAGTATAATATTATTTCGTATCATATATTGTGCTTTAGTTTTATGCTATTTTAAATTTTCTTATCTTTGAAATTAAATAGAGTAGCAATGAGTTCATTGTAAAATATTTCAATAATTCTCAATCAAGGAAATGGACTTTTATTTAAAAAATTGTAAGATAGATGTATTATTCACAAGACACAATTATTTAACTTTTATGAAATTACGAGAACTATTAAATTAAACAAATCTCTTATATTTCATATTTAAAGAAAATGCATAAAAATCACCTATGAACAAATATTTCTTTAAACTAATATGAACTGTAAAAAATACTTTGGCTCAGTTAAACATTGAAATAAGTTGGAAAATTATATAAGTAGAAAATTAAGTGAATTAAAAAAATTAAACCGTTAGTATCTACAAACATATTTTACCCTTTTTAATTCATAACAATAAAAATCAAACAATTAATATTTTTAAATAGACAAAGCACACACTTTCATACTAGTATATATATATACTAGTTACTAGTAATATATTAGTTAGTAGTTATTTATATATATATATAAACTCACACACGCACACTAGTGTGTGGTACTGTAAAACGTCAGTCTATCATTTGCAATAAGCAAAATGAAATGATATTAATGACAAAAATTGTAATTGTATATCCACAAATCATAATTTTGGTGATAAATAGAAGTGATTATCCATGGACTACTATTTTAGTCATCGATCTGGCATCCAATCTCGAGGACATGAAAAATTATTATTTTTACGGATCTTGTATTCATTTTATTTGAACTTAGTTAAAAATGATTTTTAAAAAAATTCATAAAAAATTATTATTTTCACCAATGTCACATTTATATTGAATACGAAGTCATGAATTTTTTTTTTAAAAAAATAATTTTTAATTGAGATCGTATTCGTTGAATGCGAGATGAATGAGCATTCAAGAAATACAATCTTCAGTGTTGCTAAAATATCATTTAAAATTAAGGGAAATACTTATGTAAATCTGATTTTTGACTCTACTTGTGAAGTTTGTGGTGTGAATTAAATGTTATGAAATCTATGACATAAACTGATGTAAACAAAATTTTATAACATTTAATCTTGATCGCATGGTCTACAAGTGGGGTAAAAAATCAGGTTTATGGTAGTATTTTCCTAAAATCAATACTAATAAAGAACTATTTTCTAAAATGACATGGGTTTTAATTTTCTCCTAAGAGCACTTCGAACCAGTAACATTATAGTTAAATTTCTGAAATTGTGTTTGTTTTGAAAATCGTTCTTTTTCGATACTGTTTAAAAAATATATATCCGTCAGAATAAAATTCGCATTCAACAAATGCGAGTTCACTAAACTTAAATCACATATGCAAAAAATAAAATTGTGAAGATTTAAAAAAAAAAAAATTCATGACCTCGCATTCGCCAAAACTATTTTTTTCTTAAAAAAATCGACCGACCTCGCATGAATGCGAGGTCAGTCTCTGCTGCAACCTCATTATGATAGTGAATGCGAGGTCAGTCTCTGCTACAACCTCATTATGATCACCATCGCCGTTAATAACCATAACTCAAAGTAGGCTGAGTTAATTGGTGCAATGGGGATTTAGGCACCTGTTTTCCCAATTATTTGGCACTGTGGCAGCACACTGATTCTTACTGATATTTACAACTTTGTCATTACCAATGCCCAGATCAGCCTGTGAAGCCAGTTGCAGCAGTGGCCATACTTATAGCAGATTTTAGTATCCCCGAAGTTATGGCATCAGGGATATGCGGGGATTTTACTTGTACTTGCTGTCACAGGCTTTATGCAACTGTATAAGCTAATTCCTATTTCAACTCTGCTGTGAATGCTAGGTCGATCAATTTTATTTTTTAAAAAGAAATCATTTTCATGATATTTTTTTTTTTTTAAATTTTTACAATTTTATTTTTTGTATAACTAGGCATTCAATAAATACGTACTTTGTTAAATGCGAATTTTACCTTGACGAATATATATTTTCTAAACAATATCGAAAAAGTATAATTTTCAAAACAAATACAATAGAATTTCTATAACATTATAACGGGCTAAACTTTGACGGCTCGGGTAATGTAGTTTTGGTTCGGGCCTAATTTGGACCACGATGGCCTGGTCCACGCTGGTTATGGGCAAGCCCGGCTGCCAGCAAAGAAAGTCGGGCGCCAGCAATGCGACTCACGCTAAACCTGTCAACATCACTAAATATCATTAAAAAAACATACTGAGCTTTATCTCAAAATAAAAAATAATAAAAAAAATCTAATCATTTGTGTCCTAAATCTAATTTAATCCATAAAAATCCCAAAAAAAAAAATAAAATAAAATAAAATTCTGATATCATATATAGTTGCAGAAATAATCATTGACTCAAGTTGGTGTTCGACATAGAGCATAACGAAGCAAGATATCCTTATGGGGTCTGTAATGGAGGAGAGTGAAGTGGGAAGAATGGAAGGAGCAGAGTCAAAGGAAGCAATCTTATATGTAAATGGTGTCCGTAGAGTTTTGCCTGATGGGTTGGCCCATTTGACTCTTCTTGAGTATCTCAGAGGTAATTTAGAGGTTTCTTGATGATGAACTTGTGGCCTAATTTATCAGAGGATAATCTTTCTTGAATTGGATTCACCTTCACTCTGCAAAAGTGCAAAAGTTTAATCACTAATCATAGATTTCTTTGATTTTTGATTAAATTTCTTAACAGAAGTGAAATTTGTAGTATCAAATGTTACTACATACAATTTTTTTTTAAGAAGATAAGAATTTGAAGCGTATTAATAGTAGTCTAAGCGAAGGTAACTTATGTGAACTTGGTTGTTTTTGGCATGCTCGTGCTTGCTGGCACAATTTCTTTTTTTTTTTTTTTTTCTGGATTTATTTTGAGTTTGAGGATGAGAGATTGTAGTTTCTTGAGTTACATAGTTTCCAGTCATTGATAAAAGTTATCAATGAAAGAATATTGAATGTAACAGTTAACTGTATAAGATTAAACTGTTGCTAGCCTGCCTGGAATGACAGGAAGTTTTCTTTATAGCTAAGCCTGTTTGCAGTATTTGCTAGGATTTATTAGGATGTACGATTAGGAATTTACTTTTGAGCCTTTTTTTATGAAGTGACTGCTTTTGTAACTTGATGTAGCTATTGAAATTTAATTTTATTGACAGTTGAGAAAATGGATATGTATTGCTAGTTGGAGTAATGTTCTTTTGGCTTAAGCTGAGATAGTGTCACAAATTGAGTAAGTAGGGAAAGAACCATTTGTGCAAGTATTCTTAACTTTGGCTTTTTGTTTAATGTGCTAATTTTCATTATCAGAGGTGCATTTGTTGTCGATCTCAGTAAACCTTGTCAATCGAATAAAAAGTTTTTAATTAAGTTGATGATAAGTAACTCCGACAGATAAGAAATATGTATTCCAATTTGGTTAAAATATCTCATGTATTATTAGGGATGCTCGACCATGTATCTGGACGTTGGCCATTCTTTTCCTATTAGACTATTATGATATTTTCTGATCTTGGGATAAAAGGTTATCTAACTGAGGTTATATCTAGATCTCTTGTCCTTAAACTCTTAGACATTTTATTGCAAGTACTATTTGATTTCTTTAATGAACGCTTAAAAAAATGTTGCACATTCAGTGTTGTTTAGATTCTTTTCATATGATGTCTGCATCATTGCTTTCTTGTGCTCCTAATCTCTTTGGCATTGTCTGAATTATTTGAGCACATAACTTGGTGATGATATGAGGTAAGGTGGCTTTTCTTCTTTGTAGACATCATAATGGTGGTTAAGATGCATTTGCAGTCTCTGAACTTAATTTTTCGTAATGTATCTCTAATATTGATGTAAGAGCTGGTCATTCTCAAACAGTAATAGAACACATCTATATGCGTGCGAGTCTTGAATTTTCTTGGGTTTTATGTTTTTATGTCTTTGGACTTGAGGCCACGTGACATCTCAGCCCCTTAGATCCTTGTAAATTTATATCATTTAACTTTTTTGGCTGTTTTATAGAACTGATTTAATTTTGTCTTGTTCCTGACTGGTAGTACAGATATAGGTTTGACTGGTACTAAGCTAGGATGCGGTGAAGGTGGCTGTGGGGCATGCACTGTCATGGTTTCTTTTTTGGATCATAACAAAAAGAAATGTGTGTGAGTCCCTCTCTCTCTCTATACACACACACAGAGACAGAGAGACATATACATACCTACATGCACGCCTGCGTATATATTGCATTACAGAATGTTCTTCATTTATTTTTTTCTTAGTTTTCATGACAGGGATATTTTCTTGGAAAGGAAATGCAAGATAAAGGATAGATTTTTTTTTTTTTTTTTGCACATAGGACTTGTGAACAGTTGAATAGAGCTGTGTATGCATGGGTGTTTTTCAAAGTGTGCATTGCTAAGTCTCAATGTTAAACACAAAATTTGGTTGTTATCTTAATTATTACATGCCTTTGACAAATAACGACATTTGACAATCTAGGGGTAAGAATTTGTATACAGTTCAATTTATAAAAATTGAAGAGGGTTGTATCCTTTATTGTTCAGGAACTATATATACAAGAAGTACTGCCCTTAAATTATTGTGTAGTCTGTGTTGACACCAGCTCAATTAGACCCTGTGATTATTGCAAAGGGATCTTGTAGTCAAGTGCCAACAACTTCTAATCACCTCTTAAATACTTTTGACTTATCTTCAGCTGCAATTCTAAAACTTTTGTGTATCACTGTTACTTCAAAATATATTTTCATATTTTTGCTTGATATATAAGCTCTTCTATAATATCTGATATTGTTTAAATGTATAAGCATAATGCATTATCTTGCGTTTGCCTACTACTTCCTTCTCATATTTGATTTACATCTGAAAACTAGTGTTTATACGGACCTTCTTCAAAATGTTCATTGTCTAATATTAAATCAGAGAATGTATGTCTCACCTGATTACTTGTTAGTGTATGGTGAGCGTGAATATTGTTCAATGCTCCTTGATATGTTGTTTCCTATTTCTGGATTTATAAAGCACATAATGCATGATGGTCTGTAAAAGTAAGATGGCATATCTCAAATTCTGCTGTTGTTTTACATTGTAATATGAACACTAGCATTACTATTTTGGGTTATAAGCCAAAAATGTTATTTGATTAAATTTTCCATCCATCAAACTAGATTTGGCCTTGTCGTCTAAAAAAATTTACTGATCTTTTGGTGATTTGTTGTACCATATTTCTCTCCACAAGAATGATTTCCCCTCCATCCTCCAGATAAAATTGTAATAGCTGTCAATTTCCCTATCTTAGGTTCGTCCATCTTATGTTAGTAGTGCTTGAGTGAAGATGTATGTTGATTTTCCACTTCTCAACTTGTCATTTCATTTATCTACCTTTTTATACACTCTGATAAGTGGTTGGTTACATAGGGGCAGAAATTTTGACTTAAATTTGATACAAACATATCTTTCCAAAAATGTTATCTTCCTAAAAATGTTATCTTCCTCGTCTTATTTCTCAGCGTAGCTCGTGACTCACCTCAAAGGAAGGAAATGATTGTCGTCTAGTTTCAAAGCTGACATGCTTTTGGATAATGTTAAGACTTTTTTAATAAGCTGAAGCTTAATGCATTATTACTACCTTTGCATTAATATTAGCGAAGACTGCTGGTGGTACCTCTTTTTGACTGGAGTAATATTAGTTAATAGGATGTAGAAATGTGGATGCTAATGCTGCAAAATGAGTTACCTATATATTTGAACACTTGTAATCTCGGAACTTCATTTGTATAGTGAACTAAAAAGACTATGAGATGATGCACACTTAAAAGGCATACTCTACTTTTTGAACCATTAACCATATTTCATATAAGAATTTGATCCTGTTTGTGGTAGGTTCAATCCTTCGGAAGCTTGTCGTCCTGCATTTTTCATATGAAATATGACTAGGTACCAAAAGGTGAAATATCAAGCAACACCCAAATCTCATCTTCCTCCTTTTCAGTGATTGTTTCTTTATTGAGCTTGCCATTACTTAAATCAAAACATATGGAAAGAAGCATAATTGAAAGTTGCTAAGGCCTCATATAGATTGGAAATTAATTGATTGTTTTCCGTTCCTGAGATTGAAGTGTCAGAATGTGATAATTCTTCTTTGTTGTAAGATTACTGTGTCTTTATAAGCTATAGGGCAACTGTCAAAAGTCTGTGGGAATATATTCATCTTACCATCTCTTCCATTCTCGCCATCTGAGTCAAGTTGAGCTTCTTCAGGAATGCGTAATAAATTAAATCTCCTATGGTAGAATTTTATCACTAAAAGGGCCACTCTTTTATCATCTCCTTTACTGAAGAATCATGAACTCCATTTTCCTTTTGCATCTCTCAGTACTCTTGTAGCTTACGCTGAATATCAACCTTATATGCAGCAGTTAAAACACTGTAACTTGCTAAAACCAGAATACAAGTACAGAGGACCATGACCTGGCCTCTACATGAATCACATGAAATTTATCATGATCATTTTTCTTTATCATTTTCAGGTCATTCTTTATTTACAAGTTCTGTCTCGAATTTTTTGGCCACCATTTTGCATCATAAGTTTATTTTCTGTGCCATCTATGATGTTACAAACATGTAGATCTATATCTATCATGCCTCAGTATCCATGTTGGCCTCTGGCTTATGATTGGATGTTATTAGATGCAAATATTGTGGATTTGACATCATCTGACAGCATTGTTTCTTTTGTTTGTCCCCATTTATATCATAGGCACCATGCAATTAATGCGTGTCTGGCTCCTCTTTATTCGGTTGAAGGGATGCATGTAATTACAGTGGAGGGTGTTGGGAATTACAGGCATGGCTTACATCCCATCCAGGTTTATTACCTAATTTATTCGTGCATGTTAGCAATCAATCATGTCAAATACATCTGAAATTATGTGTTTGTTCAGGAACCATTTACGAATGATAAATATGATAGACTTTCTTGGAATATATTTTTGAAATAATAAGGAAAAAGAAAACGAAGAATTGTTAGTAATTTGAGATGTGATGGCAAAAGGCTTTGTTATAAACCATCAACTCCTTTTGGTGTCACGAATGATATTGATCTGTCAGAGCTGAAATATAAAACTGAAACACAATGAATGCTATACTTGGTTGTTGATTTCATGTTTCTTCTTCTTTGATTTTCTACTATCATTCTGCAGGAATCCTTAGCACGTTCTCATGGCTCACAATGTGGATTTTGCACTCCTGGTTTCATTATGTCCATGTATGCATTGCTACGTTCCTGTCAAGAACCACCCACAGAAGAGCAGATTGAAGAAAGCCTTGCTGGAAATCTGTGTCGATGTACCGGTTATAGACCCATTATTGATGCTTTTCGAGTGTTTGCCAGAACCGATGACAGCTTGTATGCCAATGTCTCCTTCTGAACTTCAGAAGGTCATAGTGGTGACTTTATTTGCCCTTCAAGTGGAAAGCCATGTTCATGTGGGCTGAAAGCTGGAAGTGACAATGAGAAGTCAAAAACAAGTATGTGCTCTGTTGATTATTATAGACCAGTCTCCTATAGTGAGATTGATGGAACAACATACACCAACAAAGAGCTTATTTTCCCCCCTGAGCTTTTGTTGAGAAAACCGACTTATTTGTGTCTGACGGGATCAAACGGCCTTAAGTGGTACAGGCCTTTGAAGCTTCAGCATGTATTAGACCTCAAAGCAAGATATCCACATGCAAAATTAGTTGTAGGCAACACTGAGGTGGGAATTGAAATGAGGCTCAAAAGGATGCAGTATCCAGTTTTAATATCTGTTGCACATGTTCCTGAACTTACCCAGTTGAGTGTCAAGGATGAAGGTTTGGAGATAGGTGCAGCTGTTAAACTCTCAGAACTCATGAAAGTACTGCAAAAAGTTTCTGACGAGCGTGCTCCCCATGAAACTTCGTCATGTAGAGCCCTCATTCAACAGATAAAATGGTTTGCTGGAACACAAATAAGAAATGCTGCATCTATTGGTGGGAATATCTGTACAGCCAGTCCTATATCAGATTTGAATCCTCTTTGGATGGTTGCAGGAGCAAAATTCCGCATCATTGATGGAAAAGGGAATATTAGAACATGCCTGGCTGAAAATTTTTTCCTTGGTTATCGCAAGGTGGATATGGCCAGTAGTGATGTTCTATACTCAGTTTTTTTACCTTGGAATGAACCATTTGAGTTTGTAAAGGAATTTAAGCAAGCTCACAGGAGGGACGATGATATTGCAATTGTTAATGCTGGAATAAGGGTTCTTCTTGAAGAGAGGAATAAAATGTGGGTAGTTTCAGATGCTTCAATTGTTTATGGTGGTGTAGCTCCTGTTTCTCTTTCTGCATATAAAACAAGAATGTTTTTGATTGGGAAGAATTGGAACAAGGAGCTATTGCAGGGTGCTTTAAAAGTTCTAGAGGAGGACATTCTGTTGAAGGAAGATGCTCCGGGTGGAATGGTTGAGTTTAGGAAATCTTTGACGCTTAGTTTCTTCTTCAAATTTTTCTTGTGGGTTTGCCACCAAATGGATGGGCAAATATCCTCTCCTTGGAGCATTCCATCATCTCATCTCTCAGCCATACAGCCATTTCACCAACCATCCATAATTGGAGGTCAAAACTTCGAAATAACAAAACATGGGACTGCTGTAGGGTCTCCTGAAGTTCATCTTTCAGCTAAACTTCAGGCAAGAATTTTTCTGAACCAAAGAAAAAAAAGTAAAAAAGAAAAAAGAGGAAGACTGAAGGAGAAACTGCATGGCTTATGTTTGTGATTGCTGTTTTCTTGCATATTATGATATGGCATGTTGGCTTTTATTCTATGCATTCGTGCATCAAGCAAGAGCTAGGAATTGTTGCAGCAACTACTGCTAAGTTGGGTCTCTCATAGGAAGGGAAGTTGTATCACATATGACTCAGTCACATTGAGAAAAATGTTGGCGTCATTAATATTCTGCTATGACATTCTAGCATTTGTCGGATTTAATGTTTTGGATATTCTTTATGGAGAATTGCGAATTTAGTTCCTAAACTATTTTTAAAATCTAAAGAAAAAAAAAAACTTTTCATCCCTCTAACTATTTACTTTGTCCTAGAGAAGTGCCTCAAGTTCTTCTGTATCCTCAATACGATCCACCAAGTTTTTTAAAACTTTTTTGGCCCTCAAGTATTTTTATAATCCCACCCCTAAAATATTTTTTTGTATTGTTAACTCTTTTGTCCCTCAAGTTTTTATTTTGTATTAAGACCAGATGACTGCTTTGGGGTGGGGTGGGAGGGGGGGACTTTGAGGGACCTCTTTAGGATTCTGAAAATACTTGAGGATTAGAAAAGTTAATAAAAAAAAACTTCAGGGAGTTCTGTGGGATTAAAAAATAGTTGAGGATGAAAAAGTTTTAAAAAACTCTTGAAGGACCTCACTTGAGATATTGAAAACAGTTGAGGGACTAAAATTTACTATTCTCCCTATTCTTTACTTCACCATGAGTTTCATTAACTTGAATTTACTGGTTTCTGCTAACATCACCATGTAAACTGTGGCAGAGCTAATTCTCCTGGTGTCCTTGTTTGCATCACTATGCGTCAATTGTGTATCACTTGCTGAATGCAATAATTTTTTATATTTTGATCATGTAACAAAGTTTTCTGGTTCATAGTTCTGATTTTATGTTTTTTTTTTTCTCTCTTTCGTTATAAAATCATGTAATCTTTTTGTCTTAGGAATTGTCACGTCCTTCTGTCTTAGCATGGATTTCTACTGCTAAGAATTTCTTAGGTTTATGTAAACCTCTATGGAGTGATCCAATTGTTACTATTTGAAGAGGACATATCACATGATTTAGATATTTCTGGTTCATTTAAGGCAATAACAGTGTTAGATCTTATGCTAAATTAAACTGAATGTTTGCTGGACTTTCTCTTGAACTATATGTTTTCTGATGCACTCTACTCTACTCCAGCAATCTGTTTGTTGCGTCTAATTCTTAAACAGATTGATGACCAGATTTTTTTATTTTACTCTTAGCACTTGTTTGTCACTGATTTCTTTCGTATATTTCTGAAAGCAAGAGCTGTCTGATTATGGTGTATGCTGTGTACACCCTTGATGAGGTTGGATAATCTGTGGCTTAAAAATTTTGTAAGTTATCCATTTGGAGCGTAGGTGGCTCAAAAGTTGTATTGCCTCATTCTTTCATGTGATCTAGGTTTTGGTTAGGTAGTTAATATTGTTGATGTGGCTCTTTTCTATGCTACCTTTTGCCTCTACTGAAGTGATGTATTCTCCTCAAGCAGAAGCTTTCTCTGGGCATACGGATTCTTGCATAGTGCATGCTAGTTTAGTTGTTTTATGAATAAAATCAAGTTTGTTGCCTATCAGCTTAATTTGGTTGATTTGTTTGGTTCAGTATTTGACATTTATATGCTGACAATTAAAAGTTTTGTGCCAGTTATTGGAATTTTGTAAGCAGCTGTGTCCTTTTTTGGTAATGCTTGTGCCTGTTTCCAACTCAGAATATTTTGGCAGTAGTTTAATTTATGGTCGAGCATATGATTGTTTTTCTTGAAAATCTGCTTTTGGAGGCCTTAGAAGATGCTTCAATTATTTCCAGGTTTCAGGAGAGGCAGAATATACAGATGATACCCCAATGCCTCCTAATAGTTTGCATGCTGCTTTAATACTAAGTACAAAATCTCATGCACGTATTCTCTCAATTGATGATTCTGGAGCCAAGTCTTCACCTGGGTTTGCAGGAATCTTTTTTGCTAAAGACATCCCAGGTGAGAATGTGATTGGGCCTGTCATTGCAGATGAGGAACTTTTTGCATCAGAAATTGTCACTTGTGTGGGTCAGGTAGATGTTACCTTATGAAGGTTTTTTTTTTTATTTTAAATTTTTTATATTTAGAAGGATTAGGGTCTCAGTAATTGGTGATGCTCAGCAAAGCTTTTGAACTGGTCTTGTTAAAAATCTGACTGGTGACCAATTCATCTTTATTATGGATGATGCGTCTCAAATCTATAGGCTTGTTTGGTAGTCAAGAGTTTTGTTAGTGCAGGAAAGGCCCTTGTACTCCCTGCCAGTGTCCTTACTGTTCCTGGAGACATACCTGGAACATAGTCAAACTATTTCACCTTAGACTGAGCAGTGCACATCCAAGAATGCCATGAGTTGTAAAGGACAGAAAAATAACAAGAATACAAAAACCAAAAACTAGACAATTACCTGGAGGATATGAACGGCTGACAACTGGTAAACCTGTGGAGAAGATGTATGCCCAGGTGAAGAATACGTGTATGTTCTCGTTAAAGTCATCCAGATGGAAAAATAGGAGATTCAGCAACTAATGATCAGTTCAGGGCCCATCACTTGCTTGGGAAGTCTCTCCATTAGATGTGAAAAATACTTTAAACATACCTTTTTTGAAAATTAACAAACTCATAAACAATGATGATCATGCTCTTGTCATTTGCATTTGTAGAAAATATACCACACAAACTAATGGGACACTAGTTTCAGAAAACATAGTTTGAGTGTTGGCAACTTCATATGTTTATCGGATATCTGCCAAAGTGCATTGACAGTATACTTGTTATTTCAGGTAATAGGAGTAGTTGTTGCTGATACACATGAAAATGCAAAACTTGCTGCAAGAAGGGCTCATATTCAGTATGAAGAACTGCCAGCTATTTTATCCATAAAAGATGCCCTTCAGTGTAACAGTTTCCATCCAAATACAGAAAGGTGTTTGAGAAAAGGAGATGTAGAACTCTGTTTTCAATCAGATCAGTGTGATAAGATCATAGAGGGGGAAGTTCAGGTAGGTGGCCAGGAACATTTCTACTTGGAACCAAATAGCAGTTTAGTATGGACAGTGGATAAGGGCAATGAGGTTCATATGATTTCATCTACCCAAGTATGCAACTCTCTCCTACTTTATTAGATCTTGCATTGTCGATCTCAACCCGCTGTGTGAGCCTAGGTTCTAAAATGCTAGTTGGGATTCTGTTTGGTTCATCTCAAATAGAAAAATAGGAAAACATAAATGCATGAATGCTTGGATATTTTTCTTCCTCTAAATTTGTTTAGAGGCTAAATGTTTGTGGATTTTTTGTTGTACTTGGCTTCCGATATAGTTTTGATGCAAACAAACTTAAAGTTTGGAGAGTGGTAGATGGATTTGTGAAATAATTTTCCATTTGAACGGTCTTCTCCCATGCCAAATGAGAATCGGGAATGGCCTACTCCTAAATCCATACATACATAAGAGTCAGAGATTTTGACAAATTTGGCTGAGAATATCTAGGTGTCTATACATTTTCATTTATATATTAAGGCTTCGTATGCCATTACATATTGGTGCAAAGTAACATGTATTATGTTTGCCTTACTCCTTAAACCATACATCGATAGCTGCAGGTAGTCTTTTGAATGCTTCTACAAATTTTATTAACCCTGCAATGCCTATCGCACCAGTGAAAACCCTGTAACAGAGTGTTAAAATAATGTTGAGTGTGGAACTATTTGTGTAACAGTAGTAAAGAAGATGGCGATAATGAATGAGCATTGCTCCTCTTTTGTAGAATTCATACCAAGACTTTCTGATCTACCAAGCACACTAGAGCAGGTTTTTTAGAGTTCCATGCTTTATATGGGTGCTAGTGTAGTTAGAAGATCTTGCCAAGAGTGCATGTATTTTCTAGCGCTTGAATTCATACATATAAAGTGGCAGAATATGTCAATAGCAAGATTTCAGCAGTCCCAAACATCTTTTTCTTTTTCTTTTTCTTTTCCCAGGTCGACCGGACTGATAATGCCTTTTTCCCCCATTGTAAGCAATGAAATTATCATTTAGTTTTATCGTCATCCAGAAAATGATAAATATCGCTGGACCTTTTGTCGTTACTGAACCAAATAAGATCTGTCAGGTACAGCCTTTGATGTAATGTCTCTCTCTAGGTAGTAGCAACTTTCACTGCCTTATCTGTGCAGAACAAAATGGAAAATGCGATTTTCCTTCACAAACACAGCGGTTTAGTAGTACTTGTGGCTTCTGATAAAATAAGTTTAGTTGTGACCATTTTATTATTATTCATGATGTCATATCTCTCATGCCTACTCCAGGTTTTTTATTCAACTAGTTTTGATGCATCTGTAAGGGAACTAAGCCCATTTCTGTCTTGTTATATCCTGAAAATGCTGAAGTGTCAGATTAGTAGCACCTGAACCTCCAGTACCTTTTGATTCAGCTCCATCATTTAGAAATATGTATTGATTAACTGGCCCATTTTCATGTTTTTATTTCTCTTAGAAGCATGTTGTACTGTCCTACCTATTGGTTCTCTATGCACAAGTTATTGAAGCCAATGTAGTTGTACTTTGTGAATTGGTTGTCTCAGGCTGGTCTTTTTACTAATGAGAGTTTCTTGAAGACAAAAAGGACAACACTGCGCTTCAATAAGATTATTAGTGATTCTATCCGTTTGCAAATTACTCACATATGCATGGAAATTTCAGCCACAATAAGGAAAATATTCTGTTGGTTCTTTCATGTGCTGGATTTACCCTCAGAGATGAACATGCTTAACTATGCCAGCTTCTTCATGTCTCATGGACTGATTTATAAAATATGAAGACATCAGGGAATGAGATACATGAATAATAAAGGCCTGATTTATCATAGAATTGACTATTCATGTCAGAGTTAGGGTAAAACAACTGTTGCATATTGAAGGTTGTTGCAACCTGCATCTCACTCACTTATTTATTTATTTATTTTTAACCCACCCTCTACCCACCCCTTAGTGACTGAAACCAATGACCATTAGGTCATAGGGGAAGCATCTTACCACCTAGGTTACACTTTGTTGTCACATCTCACTCACTCTTGGCTGGTGGTTTTCGAAGTTACAGATGTTTAGAACTTTATAACAGGAGTGCACATGTCTTGCGGTTTTCTTTTTCCTATAATAGAACTTACCATGGGATCTATCCATGCATTTTGACACTCTTTGGTAAAACTACTTGGCATATTTACTTATCAGAGAAAAAAATTGAAACATAAGATTTTGTGAGTTGTCTAATATGTAAATGTGATATGGAGGAATATCACAAGGATTTCTTTTGTTGAAGTTCATTGGTTCTTGTGTTTTAATATATGTTCAAAATATGGGGAATTGAACTCATGTGATGTCAAAGGTTGACCATCATGAGGCTATGTTTGGGGGTCCAAAAGGATTGGTTCCTTTTGGCTTTCATGATGGCTAAAAAGGAAAAAATTGATTAAAATATGTGGTTGTGCTCTCAAATTCCAATTGTTTTGCATCCTTTGCTTTACAACTGAATCTTGAGAATAAATTATGCTTGTAACCGAAATGGGAAGTGTATTAGTGAAAGCTAATGCTTTACGACTAACAGATTATTGTAGCAACTTGCCGAGAAGTGTGTTTATTCCCTAATGAGACTCGGTATCCCTTCTTTGGTAAAAGGCTTACAAAACTGATAATTAGAATACCTCAATTCTTTATTCCCTTGGACCATTTTTAGGTGGAAAACGAAAGCAAAAAGATAATAATAAATTACAAAAAAATACAGGAGGAAATTGATGAGGAAAACTATCATAGTCTAGTAATTTAAGCCTTCTTTCTTGTTTTGTTTTGTATTGTATATAAGATTCACTTATCAGTGCTCTTTTTGCCAGAAAGTTGTGACATAAAATTTTCATTTTTAGGCCCCTCAAAAGCACCAGAAGTATATCTGCCATGTTCTTGGCCTTCCAATGTCAAAAGTGGTTTGCAAGACGAAAAGAATTGGTGGTGGATTTGGAGGAAAAGAGACAAGATCAGCTTTTGTTGCTGCTGCTGCAGCAATTCCATCATATCTGTTAAATTGTCCAGTAAAAATTACATTGGAACGCGACATTGACATGATGATTACTGGTCAGCGGCACAGCTTTCTTGGAAAGTACAAGGTGCTTACTAATTTTCAAAATCAATCACGAAAAATTGCTTGAATCTATTACATTCAATATCTTTATTTCGGTCTTCTATAAGTTCATGCAGTATATTTGAACCTGTTATCAACATGACATGAGATATCTTTGCATGGAGAAGTATATCTTCATGTTCTTCTGATGCTTGAATTTGCCGCTACTAGAAAATGTAGCAGATGAGAAAGTAGAGGTTTTGACGGAAATGAGAATTCACTTTAGATTTTAATTGTGTTGCAGGTTGGCTTCACCAACAATGGGAAAGTTCTTGCGTTGGATCTTGAAATATTCAATAATGCTGGAAATTCACTTGATCTGTCACTTGCTATACTTGAACGTGCCATGTTCCATTCAGATAATGTCTATGAGATACCTAATGTTAGAATTAGTGGAAGGGTTTGCTTTACTAATTTCCCTAGTAACACCGCTTTCAGAGGATTTGGTGGGCCACAAGGTATGCTGATTGCTGAAAATTGGATTCAGAGAATAGCCATGGAATTGAAGAAAAGCCCAGAAGAGACAATTAGGGTATGCCTTTTGCTTTCATACTTTCGATGCTTGGTAATTGTTCTGGCATCTCTGTGTGAAAAATGGCATTGTTGGAACAATAACAGCTACCAAGCCTTATTCTCACTTAGTGGGGTGTGAATCCCGTTGCGCTTTGTCATGTACCACATTGTCGTTAATTTCTAAAGCCGCTATATCTTTGTTACATGTTTCCCATCACGTCTTTTTGGGTCTTCCTCTACCCTTTTTACGTTGACTAACCATTCTAATGTCACAGCAGCTAACATGGCATAGCATTATTGGAAAAAAGATAAAAATGACTACTGCCCTTTGTATTGATCAGCATATAAAGATTAGGAAGAGTGTACAACACAAATTGTGTTAATTTCTTCTTTTTCAGGAAATAAATTTTCAGAGGGAAGGATCAGTATTACATTATGGACAAAAACTTGAGCAGTTCACCTTGGAGCGTATCTGGAATGAGCTGAAGGCATCTTGTGAATTTTTTAAGGCTCGTATGCAAGAAGTTGAGGACTTCAACAGTCATAACCGATGGAAGAAACGTGGAATTGCCATAATTCCTACTAAATTTGGCATTTCTTTCACTGCCAAGTTTATGAACCAGGTAATTTTCAGTGTTTCACCAGACTGATGTATTTAGTGATAGTCTTTCCACTTGGAGTCTCGGCTTCATAATCTAATTGTAGCCTTTTGTGTTAACAATCAGGCATGCAAACCAGACTCCTGTCAAGAAATTTTATACTAGCCTTCTCCATAATCTTATTTCTCCTTGTTAGTGTGCTTGCTAAAAGTGTAAGGCATAGTACAGGATAGCTATTCTCTGCTTCTTAGTTTTATCTAGAGAAAGTTGGGAAGGGTTATCAGGTCATATCAAGATATAGAAGAATTTGATTACGGGCCACCTCAGTTGTTTTTTTGGTCAGAGTCACCCATTTTGTTCTTGAAGACTTGCAGTGCAAATGAGAAATTTTGTTGTCATTGTTTTTTTCCCTCATGTAAATTTTGCAGTAGTTGAGGTTGTTTCACATATCATTTATTGTAAAATCTAAAAGAAATTATTGTAGATTCTTAATATGAGTTTCTCCTAAATGTCTATAGGCTGGTTCTCTCGTTCAAGTATATACAGATGGAACTGTTTTAGTAACTCACGGGGGTGTCGAAATGGGGCAAGGTTTGCATACAAAGGTTGCTCAGATTGCAGCTTCTTCTTTTGGTATTCCTCTCAGTTCTGTATTCATATCAGAGACGAGTACTGACAAGGTATTGAAGTATCGATATACTTCTGTATTTCATCTAATTTGTTTTTTTAAAAGAATTTGTCTTGTTTGTAATGTCCTGTTGGCACTAGTGAAAAAACTACTCTCTCCAGCTTTTATCATGGTGTTCAACAAAATTAAAATAGTGTACAATTGAAATCTGGTACTATAATGTCCATGCTTCTACATGGTTTAACAGCTGATCTGACAGTAAATATCCCAGAATTATGACCCTTCCAAGTGACTTGACTTGAATCCCAGCCATTCACACAAGGTATAAAGGTACTTGGTGTATGCAATATAAGTCTTTGTACTTCACTGTTCAATCGTCTCCCAGCAGGCCATCTCCACTTTCCCTCTTCAATAATGTCAGCCACTATCATGTTTAGAGCATCCCAATCCAGTAGTAATATTACCTGTAAATAGATCAGCAAACTGGCTACAGGCGTGCCAGTTGTCAAACCATGGTTGTATCCATCCCATCTTCAATTACCACATAGAAAAGATGCTCAACTTTAGTCTCATTTTCAGTACCTTCCTCCAGCACCATGAACTGTTTGAGGGGATCTGAGCTCCCCAAAAGCATTTATCCTTCAGAAAAATCTCATGCACTCACTTCACCCATAAACTATTTTTCTTGGCACAGATATTGTAAATATGCTTAACAATTAAAACATTTATTCCACAACTTGAAGTCAATAATACCAGGAACTCTCTTTTTTTTTTTTGGTAAAGGCTTCTCTTTCCAGCTGACCATTGGCACCATATAGTGAGTTTTAAGTTCAAGAGCCCCCAAATAGGAGGCCAACATATTTTCAATCTTTTTTATGATCCTTTTAGGCAATACAAAAACACTACCCCAGTATATGTAAGCTGCTAAGTACAGATTTAATTAGCTGAAGCCTGCCTGCATACTCCAATTTTCTCACTCCCCCTACTGTTGATTCTTTGTTGAATTTCACCAAATCCACTTGACAATCTATATAGTTTAGGCTAGCTGGAATTAGTGGAAATCCCAGGTAAAGTCACAGGAAGTCTCCCAATAGGCATCCCCAACAATTCACTAAGAGATCTACTGCAATCCTCATCGACTCCAGCAAAGAAAAAACCTTCTTTTTAAGATTTGGAATTAATCCAGCTAACTCCCCAAACTCCTATAGACTTTCCTTTATAACTTGAACTGATCTCTTAGAAGCATGACATAGAATTTGGAGGCTTTTAAGAGAGATGAATTTCAACTTGCCTATGGTTAACTCACCTTCAGTATCGGCTCTAAAATTGTTGACTCAAGGCTGACTTGCTTTCACTGCTGCTCCTTTATTGAGAGTAATCCCCCGTTGCCTTTGAGAGCGGTCCATACCAGTTGCTTTATTAGCAATGGTAGCAAGAAAAAATTCACCACGCTTTTAGAAATCGGTTAGAGCACCACCGTTCTGTCAAGGGGGAACTGCAGGTTCAAGCCCCATTGGTCCTGACGGATTCAATAAATACATCAATTCATCTCTCCATTGACAGGATGCAGAATTTCATTTCCAACAGGGGATCTTTTCTTTATCCTTTTTTCTTTTGCATTTCTCATCAAACAAATAGGAATTTTTATTACTTCATTATTACCTTACATCAGGAGACTGAGTGCCATACTTCCAAATGCTAATGCAGTCTATTAAGTCTTCAAGTTCAAAATCAAGTTAGTTTTAGAAACATTGATCTGGATGAAAGAAGCAAATCCATGTTTTAAGATCCGTTAAGGATGATAACAAATAACCTCATGATAAGTCTTCCAATTCGTGATGCATTATCCAACTACTTTAATACGCAAATGCTTAATGAATTGGATGGTGGATAAATTCCATTTTTACTTGAACAATCAAACAGGTATGGTGAATTTGATATTGTGTTCATATTCATTCTTTTGAAGTTTTTGAATGCAAGTTGACCTTTACATAACGTAACACTGTAGGGTTACCCACCTTTAGACAGCAATTAGCTGAATCCATTTTCTCTCTCTCGTGAAGTGCTTGTAAATGAAAAAGGTGATTAAACTTCAAATTCTGCAAGCGAATGTCCTTTTCCTTCTCCCTTTGCAGCTGCTATTATCTTTTTATGTATAATTTTCTTGATTTCTGAGATAGTTGTTCATGGTTCGTCAGTGAAATTGACTTAAACTTGAAGAAAGTTCAATATTAACTGGGCTGTGCTTTAGTTGTGGTATTTTTACTTATGCAGACTGATTTAGATTATCCAGAATCTTTTGTTCTAGTTTGGGATGGGCATTACATTTGAATCTGATTTCTGTTTTTAGTAACTGATGACTATATGGGTTTTGCTGTTGCCAGGTTCCTAATGCTTCTCCGACAGCAGCTTCTGCAAGTTCTGATATGTATGGTGCTGCAGTTCTTGATGCATGTGAGCAAATAAAAGCTAGGATGAAGCCTATTGCATCAATAAATAAACATAGCTCTTTTGCTGAGGTTACTTTCTACCTTTCTTAACATTGATATGATCTGAATGCTCTTTCATTTCGTTTGGACTTATCCTGCTTAATCATTTTAGGAACTATAAGCATCCTAAAAAATGTGTGAGCAATCAACAGTTTGAATCTTCAAAATGATGTACTTCTCCGTGACCTAAACACCCAGTTTAACTCGTGTATATGATATTCCTTGTACAAACGCCCACCATGAAAATGCCTTCCGTATAGCTGCTTCAAGGTCCATGTTTATTGGTTGCTCGTCTTCATAGACTCTTTGTTCTTTGTACCTACCTTATGTGTGTCGTCAGAAATGTCTTAGAATTAGAGGCATAAAGTATTTATTCGGCAAAGTTTAAAGATAATATATGAAAAAATGAGCAGCAGTTTACAAGAATGGAGAAATTTTGGGATTTCTACTCATTGTTTAACCACTTATAACTACTACTTGGAGAGATATTTTCTTCTTTTATCGTATTATGAATGTTAGACATGTATATGGGTATAATGTACTTAAATTCTGGACCTTGTGCACTTTCTACTTTTCCAGATAACTTCGAAGATAAGATTGCTTCAGTACCTATTAAGACATGTCATGTTTGTCTTTACACACCAGGATGCATGGGAATAAGAGCTATTAACAGGATGCATGTCATGTTTGTCTTTATAAATTCTGGACCTTATTCACATTGCGGCATGTGAATAAGAGCTATTAACAGTTCTACGAATTGTAATTTCAGCTTCATCTTTAAGAGGATTTTAGGTTTTCTTCATATTTGATAGCTAAACTGCACATCTTATTTGTCAGATTGCTTTCATTGGGGGAAAAGGGGCAAAATGAGAATTTTAGAACTGATTTTTCTCACACTGAGCAGTGATAAGTGAGAGAGTAAGAGAGAAACTCCCTTGGGAAAACCTAAACTCTATATTATTATCTTATGAGAGCACCTATATATACAAGAGGATATGGGCCTTGGGCCTTAGTACAACTACATAGTACAATTACTGTGTGTAGTACAACTATACAATACTATATACTAATTCTAACACTCCCCCACAAGCTAGAGCATACAAGACATATGCACCAAGCTTGCTACAAATAAAACTAATTCGAGGACCTTGGAGAGACTTTGTAAAAACATGTGTTAATTGGTCATTTGAGTTGACAAAACTAGTAGCAATACACCCAGACATAATCTCCTCTATGATGAAATGACAATCTATCTCAATATGCTTGGTCCTCTCATGAAATACTGGATTAGAGGTTATATGTACGGTAGCTTGATTATCACGTATCAACTTCATCTGCCCATATATCACCTCGCCAAACTTCAATTCTTGAAGTAGTTGTTTCAGCCATATGAGTTCACACGTTGCCAAAGCCATAGCACGATATTCAGGTTCAGCACTTGACCGAGCCATAACAGTTTGTTTTTTACTCTTCTAGGTTATGAGATTACCCCCATTGAGGACACAGTATCCTAAAGTAGAGCACGCATATGAAGGAGACCCTGCCCAATCTACGTCAAAGTACCCGACCACTTGAGTATGGCCCTTATCTTCATGTAACAATCCTTGGCCTGGTGCTGCTTTAATATATTTCAGGATCCAAACGGCAGCATCCTAGTGGCTATCACATGGAGATTGTAGGGATTGACTAACTACACTCACAGCAAACGAGATATCTGGCCGAATGATAGTGAGGTAGTTAAACTTTCTAACTAGATGTCAATATCATCAAGGATCTGCTAGAGGCTCCCCCTGACTTGGTAGAAGGTTAACATTTGGATCCATTGGAGTATTAACCGGTTTGCAATTTAAATCATACCAGTTTCTTCAAGAATATCCATGGTATATTTTCTTTGAGAGATAACAACACCAGTACTAGATTGAGCCACCTCAATTCCAAGAAAATACTTAAGTCGGCCTAGATCCTTAGTTTAAAAATGACTAAAGAGATGATTTTTCAACTAAAGGATTCCATCCTGAGTAATGACAATATCATTCACATAAACCATTGGATAGATGCATCGGCCATGTGGATTATGATGATAAAAGACAAAATGATCAGTTTCATTTTCAGTCATCCCAAACTGTTGAACAATAGTGTTGAAACGGCCAAACCAGACTCCTTGAGATTGCTTTAATCTATAAAGAGAGCGACGAAGCCCACATACCAAACCAGACTCCCCTTGAGCAACAAAGCCTGGCAGTTGCTCCATATAAACCTCTTCTTGGAGCTCGCCGTGGAGAAAAGCATTTTATATCCAACTGATATAGTGGCCAACTATGCACGGCAGCAATTGACAAAAATAGGCCAACGTAGAGGCAATTTTAGCCACCGGAGAAAATGTTTCACCATAATCCAAGCCATAAATCTGAGTGTAACCCTTTGCCACTAAACAAGCTTTAAGCCTGTCAATCTTTTCATCAGGACCCACCTTGACAGTATAAATCCATTGACAACCAACTGTGGATTTACCAGGAGGTAATTGAACCAATTCCCAAGTGCCACTAGAGTGTAAAGCTTCCATCTTATCAATCATCGATTGTCGCCACCCTGGATCTGAAAGTGCCTCACGGGTAGTTTTAGGAATAGAAACAGCAGACATAGAAGATACAAATGCAGAATGGGATGAAGATAACCGATGATAAATGAGAAAATTATATATAGGGCAGGTTCGAAGTCGGTGAGGGTACTGGTGCAAGAGGTGAGTCATCTGGGATGTCAATAGTACCTGCAGAAAGATTGGGATGAGGCTGTGGTTGTGGACGACGATGATAAACCTGAAGGGGATGACGAGAGACACTAGGAGCTGGACGGTTACGTAGACTCGAGTGGTGGATTGAAAGATACAAGTGGAGGACCTAAATAAGGAATGGGAAGGATGTGAGAGATTTCGGTGGACTCTATAGAAGATGTAACAAAGAATGGAGATGACTCAAAAAGGGTAATATCATCGGAAATGAAATATCACCAAGTGTCAGGGGAATAGCACATGTAACCTTTCTGAAGCCGTGAGTATCCTAAAAATATGCATTTAATGGATTTGGCGGAAAGCTTGACTCTTGTGAACGAAACAAGTGCAACCAAAAACACGGATAACACGAGAGAGGTAGAGCTGTTGGGATTGGTAAAAAGATGTGGGTTACCAGAAATATGATTGGATGTTCCAGACCGCGATCTCGACTCGGGAATTGGTTTTACTGTTTTAGAGTTGAGATTGCGGTATCAATTGTCCCAGACCACGATCTCGACTCGCTGAGATTTAAGTTGCAAGGGCAATTTTGTAAACTTCCAGCTAAAAACCCTTAATTTTGCCTTGTGTAATGCTGCAGTAATCTATTTAAGCTAAGTAGAATTAGTAAGTAGAGAGAAGTAGATAGTTTTATTTAGTTTTTAGATAGATTAGGATAGCTTGAACTACAAGTTTACTTTTTCTAATAGAAATTTCTCTTTACTTTCACCTTAGATCTTCTTTTAATTTGATAGATTAGGATAGCTTGAACTACAAGTTTACTTTTTCTAATAGAAATTTCTCTTTACTTTCACCTTAGATCTTCTTTTAATTTCTTGTCAAGTTTAAATTTTGATTAGATAATCGTAGTGGGTTCATCGCAAGCTTCGCGTAGATATAATTTTTATTTGCTTTCTTGTCCAATTTAGTAAAAATTTCTTTACTTTCAAATTAGGGTTTCTTAGGAAAATTAGGGTTCTTGTTAATTTCTTGCTTTCTATTTAAGAATTCTCAATTTCTAGCTTTAATTTCTAGTTAATTCTTAGTGGGCTTTCTTAATTTCAATCGAAAATCCAAAAATATTTAGATTTTTAGTTTAACTCTTTCTGTAATTCATAGTTTAGAAATGAATGCTTTTAATATTCAAAGTTTCTCTTTTGTAGTCTTTTTAGTTGAGTGATTTACTTGTTTTAAATTTTAGTCTTAATTTGATTAAATTAGGTTAGAATTAAAATTATAGTTTTCATTAGAATAGTTCTATCATCTATCACTTGATTTTGCTTAACTACACAAGCACCCTTAAACCTTAGTAATTGCAATCGACAATCCTCGTGGGAACAATCCCTACTTCCCTTTACTACTAGTTGACAACCGTATACTTACGGGATGCCATCTAGTTAGTAGTAGGATTTAGGTGTTTCGTTGATTTATAACTAGGTGCGTTAAAAGGCATCAAGTTTTTGGCACAATCCAAGAAGACGATTGAGTGAGACATGCAACAGAAGAATTACTAGGTTGAGCAACAGAGGCAACAGATGATGATGGGGACTGCATATTAGCTTTGAACTTCAGATATTCATCCAAATCAAACCCAGACAGAAAAACAGAAACATGGAGAATTTTGTCCCTCTGTCTCGGACTTGGAATCTGAAGGACTGGTCTGAACTGTATATGTGCAGCTCAAGGTGAGCGGCCATGAAGTTTGTAACACTGCTCCCTGGTATGGCCCCACTTATGACAATAAGGACACTTAGGCCGGTTGTTTCGAGCACCAACACGTCCACCCCCTTGTTCTGTACATGTGGTTTGAGATGCCAATACAGAATTTTCAATGGAAGAAATTTCAGAAGTCGTGGCAGAAGAGACCTGAAGTAGCCGAGAACTGAGATCGTCAAGGCTAGGTATGTAAGGACTAGCAAGGATTTGATCCCAAATATGGGAGAGCTCAGGTCGAAGGGCAGTAAGACCTAGTACCATGATAAATTTATCTTGCTGCTTTTGTTGTTCTTCAATAGTACTAGTAACAGGCATGAGCGAATTAAGTTCCTGTTTAAGAGATTCAAGATTTCCAACAAACTCACACATATTTGCACGTTGCTTCAAATGAATCATATTATCAGAAACGATAGTATAAAATCTTTGGGTATCATTAGTATAAAGAGATTTAGCCTTGTTCCAAACTCCACAGCCTCATATGCTTGATAGATGTGCAAAAGTTTGGAATCAATGGAATGCCATAACATATTACATAAAAGAGCATCCATTTTCTTAAACTCTGGCCTATCCTTGGTGGGAATATCCTCTGTGTTAGTAGTTAAATGATCTTCGTATCCTTGGCCACAAAACCATAACTTAACAGATCTTGACCAAGAGAGGTAATTGACACTTCCTAATAGCTTATTAGAAGTAATAAGAGAAGTAGAAGTGATAGCACTAGAAAAAAGTACCAGATTTGGAGCCTGATGTTATTTCAGAAGCAGAGCTTGACATGGCGGCTGTGAACAGTATTGGTGAATAGTGTGATGCACAGTGCGTGAACAGTCGTGAACAGTGCGGTGAACAGTAAATTGCGATTTAAAGAGATCTGATCTGATATAGAATAGGTAGATCTATCCTTAGACTCCACTACGGATGAGAGGCACTACTGTATAGAAATCACAGCGGGAAGAAAGGAAACACTAGGGTTTGCTTGGCTAGGGTTTGCTCTCCCCTAGTATGATACCAAGATAAGTTAGAGAGTAAGAGAGAAACACCTTGGGAAAAACTAAATTCCATGTTATTATATTATAAGAGCACCTATATATACAAGAGGATACGGGCCTTGGGCCTTAGTACAACTACATAGTACAATTACTGTGTGTAGTACAACTGTACAATACTATATACTAATTCTAACAAGCGGCTAATAATACTTGACACTAACATTGTTTGTGGTTTGAATTTTTGTCAGCTTGCAAATGCCTGCTACATGGAGCGAATTGACCTTTCTGCCCATGGTTTTTTTATTACGCCTATTGCTGGCTTTGATTGGAATATTGGCCAAGGGCATCCATTCAGGTACTTCACCTACGGAGCTGCTTTTGCTGAAGTTGAAATCGACACTTTGACAGGAGATTTCCATCCACTAGAAAAGCAGATGTTTTCCTGGATCTGGGTTTTTCTCTCAATCCTGCAATTGATGTTGGACAGGTTATTCTCAATCAACCTCTTTATTATACCCAAGTGTATCAAATGCTAGTTTTCCGTTCGCTTTTAACTACAGAGTTGTCATGATTGTAGGAGGTACACTGTGAACTTCCATAATTGGAGCCTATGTTTTTGATTGAATTTCTAGGGCAATGTCTGAGGATATTTACTAATCTTTTCCTTTTGTTGGTGGTCTTTGGAAACGGATGTTGTAGATAGAGTGATAGACCCACCAGAACCACTTAAGATGGAATTATATTTCTTATTAAAGTCAAATGATAAATAATCAGATTCAAACAGAAACTTTAACAAGTCAAAATCTTGTTAAAAGTATTGGAGATCAAATAAACATCAATCCTTATATTTGAACCTCATGGTATTGCAAACTGTAAATTCACCATTGTTCCATGAATGATGGTACTAAAAGAGTTTAAGCAATTCCTTCCTTGAGCTTTATGCCTTGCAGTCTATGGAAATCTCCACTGCAGCTGCTAAAGCAATCAACCTCTTTCTTAAAATCTCAGGACTATACGGTGCATGAGTTTTGAATTTTACTCGTAATTTCATGTTTAGTATGGCAAGTAGCATAAAAGTTGGGGTAGATTAGTGAGATTACTTTCATATGTTTCAGTAGTTATTTTACCTCTTTCGTGCGTGCAGCTAAACTAGGTTACTTAAAATAATTATTTAATGATATTCTGTTGTGCTGTCTGCTCATTTGAATTAAATTCAAGAAGATGAGCTTCATGCTTTTGCATTATCTCAACTAATCATTATGTCCTTCGTGCCTGTGATGTGAAGCTTTAGCATTCTTTGTTTTCTATGGCTTATTTTCCCAGCAGTGTTTGTTGGCTGTACAAAACAATGTGATTTTCACTTCTTCTAGACTTGACACATGATCAGATTTTGACATAGATTATGCCGACATTGGGAGGAACATGTGAGTTCTATGGAAGAAAGAAAATATTGCCTTTCCTGTTGCTATTTTTTGCGTCGCCCTTTTTAGGTACCATATGCACTTTAGACATTATGGCAAGCTACGAGATTTGTTGGTTAAGATTATTTAGAGTACTACCTTAACGTTTCATTGTGTTAAGCTGAACTCAATTGATGGTCAATCTCCAATATGTAGCGAAATGGTATGAAAAAATTGAAGGACTAGCTGTTTAGAAATATTATTTGCTGCTACCAAAAAAAATCTATTTGTCTTCCCGTTTCCTTGGTAACTTCTTAAAGAATGTATTTTAAGTGGAGGTTCACGAGGAGGTATCTTATATGAAGATATTTCAACAGTTTTGTCATGAGAGAAGATAGCATATTGATGGTGATAGCATTTTGTGAGAGAGAAATTTTACCACAGCAAGTTATCATTACCTCCCATGTCCAATATGTTGATCAATTAGGTAATTTGTTTACTTAAAGAGGGGTCACGAGTGAAATATTATCCTACACATCTGTATGAATTGCACGCAGTAGGAGCTTATCTTATATATTTACCCATGAAGGGTTAACAAGCAAATTCTTAAGTTGAGACATGGCCATACAATATGGGTGGTGTAGCAAGTGGCAACATAAAGGAGCTTATAACATATCCTTCAACTTGAGGGGAGTGCTAACAGAGGAGTAGCAGTATTACTGTCACCTCATATAGAAGTAATTGATACTTTGGAGAAACTAACAATCTTCCAGTTCTTTTTACAGAAATTATCTCTTAATAATTTCTTTTCTGCGTAAATTAGAATGTGGAACATACTTCGAAATGCTTGACATGCTCAGGCCTGTGTTCCAACTTGATTGAAATAATTTTAATTGGGAAGTTAGTCCAGGCTTCGGCAATTTCCACAAACCTTGGGTTCCCCTTATCAGATTATCAAAGAATTTTGGATACCTCAAATACTTACTTCCTTCAGTTAATAGTAAATAATTCCTTCTCGCTTGAGATTAGTGAGGGGTGTCATTTTATCTTCAATCCTTGGAGTGCTTGCAATTCCATTCATATGCAATCATTGTTCTATGATATTTTCCACCCTTATAGCCCCCTCTTCCTAGCATACTCCTGCTAGGCCAGGCTCTTTTTTTTTTTTTTTTAAATTAAAAACCACCTCTCCCCCCTATCCTCTATTGACTCAAACCCATGACCAATAAGGTCATAGGGGAAGCGTCTTACCTCCTAAGCTGCGTTTTGTTGTCTGCTAGGCCATGCTCAAATCCAAGAAGTCAATCAATAATTAATTCTAGTTTTCATCTAGAAAGGAATCTTTTTGTGTGTTAGTTGCAACAGGTGGGGTAAATTTGTTTGTAGATGGTGGGTACTATAATGGAAGTTTCGATGTAGAAGGACCAAATGTCCTGTAAATAATGCTATATGTAAACTTAATTTAAATTTTGGAACACTGCAACCTCTTAAAAACTTAGGGTCCCTTTGGTTGGACATAAAATGTTTTCTGATGAAATTTTCCTTAGAGAACGTTTTACATGAAAAAGTCAATTTTCATACGATTTTCCGATGTTTGGATGACAAAATGAAAATATTTTGAAATATAATTTTTTAATGTTTTCATCTTCGATTTTATCGATATGAGTTAAATAAACTTGTAACAATTGTAATAACAACTTCACAAGTAGTTGTGGTCAATAAAAGATTCGAAAAATAACATACGGTCAATAATTTTGTAAGTTATTTTCAGCAAGAGGACGGAAAATTAGAAAATATTTTATACAAGGAAAATATTTTCCGGTGTTCGGCACAAAGAAAAGTTCTCAAAAATTTTCCTGCAAATTATTTTCAACCCAACCAAACAGACCCTTAGTGTACTATCTTTTCCAAACATTGTTTCTTTTGGCTCTAACTTTATAGTTGTGTTGTTTTACTCCAAGGGTAGCACCTGTGAAGGGTTAGCTAGCAATTTCAAGTTTTGATACATCATTACTTTTTCCATTTTCATACCACCTGAGAACCTGGTAAGACTTTTTTGATTGTCAACCTTTTGGTGCCTGAATTGTAAAGTAGATCTGGGGTAGCAATGTGGTCCTAAAAGTTAAGGAGATCTTATATATACTTTTGATCACTAATAACATCTGAATTTCTAAATGAATATGCAGATTGAAGGAGCATTTATGCAAGGTCTTGGATGGGTGGCCTTGGAAGAGTTGAAATGGGGAGATCCTGCACACAGGTGGATTCCAGTTGGCAGCTTATACACATGCGGACCTGGAAATTATAAAATTCCTTCTGTCAATGATGTACCCTTAAAATTCAATGTTTCTCTTTTGAAGGTAAGCATGATGCTGCCTCCTCCTTGATAATAATTGTAAGATGCATTTGATGGCTGTCGGCTCCTTAACATGATTCCTCAAGTGACAATCTGGTTTAGTATTTGGATTAAGCACATGTTTACTCAGTTCAGTTAATTATTATAATGAAACATCAAAACTAAATTTTAGAAATTTGTTAGAATTCGGATAGATCTTCCATTTATCTAGAACTAGCCAAAAATGTTTACCCATCTGGATTGAAGTTTGTATAATGCCTGAGGAGTCACCACATAGTTGCCAAGCACCTTTCTTTGTGAAGGCGACATTATTTTGTTTTCAAGGGCATAAAAGGTACTTTGATTGTTTACACTGTATAATTACTCACTTTTTCTGCAGAGAGACTGCCCTCCTTTGCCCCCCCCCCTCCACTCCGGTTTAGGTGAGTCTTGATTCTTACGCATTGAAAAAACACTTCCGAGTATAATGCTCTCGAGTTTTCCTAAATATCTATTGGAATATATTGAGGTGTGATCTGTTTAGTATGTAAATGACTTTCTCTTCCCCCACAAGAAACAAATGAGATCTCACAGGTTTTCCTGTGCAATAAATGGATTAGCTTTATAATTTTTTATTCTCGTCTTATTGTTCCAGAAGCAATATTGGTAACATTAAACTGCAGTTGCTAATAGTCTGATGATGTTAAGTTCCTAGGTGTAAGCATGTATGGCTACAAAAGAAATTTGGATCCTAGTAAATAAGAGCTCAAGCGAAGGATTTAAGTTGTAGCATTTCCAGGTTTATAAGGAGTCAATCAATAGTCTGAACTTGAGGAAACAGTAGCATACACAGATTTCCTGGAACTAGGTTGATGATAGTGGGACGTTCTTGACTACATATAATTATCCAAAATAAGTCTTGGAAAGAAAATTTTGCTTTCTTTTTTAAACTGTTTCATTTGCTTACCATTTGTGCTATGTTCTATAAACAGGGTGCTCCAAATAGTAAGGCCATCCATTCATCAAAAGCCGTTGGAGAACCCCCATTCTTTCTTGCCTCGGCTGTCTTTTTTGCCATCAAAGATGCTATACTTTCAGCAAGATCAGAAGTAGGTTGCAGTGATTGGTTTCCACTTGATAATCCTGCAACACCTGAACGCATCCGGATGGCCTGTACAGATGAGTTCACCAAAGTATTTGTAGACTCGGATTTCCGCCCGAAGCTGAGTATATGGCTGATAAATAGTTGTACTATTTTGTTGTATTAATATACATTTTCCACCCACACCATTTTCAAAATGGCTGGAATTTAGATCTCATAAAAATGAAATCTAGGATTTTAAATTTCATTGTTATTTTATGGAAAATATTTTATAGAATTTCCAAAATAACTCAGTGCACAAGAGGGAAAAAACATAGATAATAATGGGAATGTGAAGCCAAATTGATTTTGAGTGGTTATAAAGTCACGAAATTGAGAGATTTTGTATCCTGCGAAATATAAATTCTAGGAATTTGGTAGTAAAGAACATAAAAAAATTCAAGAATCCCAGAAGTTTATGGATTCTTGCCAAAAACACCACACAGTTAGATGAGTGGCTGTCATGTAATTCGAAATATGAAATAACAGAAACAAAAGAAAAGTTATACTTTGGAATGTGCTCGGGTGCAAGTTGAAGTTGTTGTTGGCTTTATATATATATATATATTTTTGGGTGGGTAAGAATGTGCAAGTTGTCTTTATAAATGTTGTCCTTTTGGAATGATTATGGATCTACTATGAGGTAATAGTGTTTTCAATAAAGAAGACTAATGTCGATCTTTGTTGTACATTGGCGCTCAAAATAATTTATTGAGTTCGGAAAGAGCAAGCAATACTAGAAATTGCAGTTGAAAACACCTTAACTAACTATGAAATGAAATTTGGTTTGTATAGAAACCTAATAATATTTTCATTTGCAAATTGAAGCCCAATAATTGAAAACAGATCTAAATGGATAAACGAAGGTTTTCTGTTTTAAACTTGGAAAAGCCAAAAGTAAACTTCCAAAACCACTTTTAGGGTTGCTTCTTAGGATTGAAAACCCTTCAATCAAACAGTTGAGAGTACAGCATAACATTTGCTGGCCTAAAACCAAAAAGCTAAAATTAAATTATACTTGCAAACAACATTAGTTTACAAGATACAAGTAGCACACCAAAACTGAATCATGAAATTAAGCTCTGGACTTTAAATGTGCCTGATATCTATTATGCTTCTTGGAGCATCTTACCTAGAAGCTTTGCTGGCCGAAGGACCCAACCTGTCTAACCAGACAAAGCAAAATGATTAAAAAACAATCGTCTTTAGCCCCATCAATTTGTAAGTGTTCTCACTTATTATTTTATTTATTTTTTTTACTGTCTAACCAGACAAAGCAAAATGATTAAAAAACAATCGTCTTTAGCCCCATCAATTTGTAAGTGTTCTCACTTATTATTATTATTTTTTTTTTAAAAAAATCTTTTTAGGTATTAAATTTCAAAAATTCTTTTTTACCCCAATTATTTGTAGCAAGGCAATATATATGGGCCAATAAATTAGTTGATACCAACTATTAATACAAGAAACAAATGATAAACATAATATATTACTTAGATGATGAATACAAGTATAAGACCAAAACTTTAAAGAGTTGTAGTCCACTAGTAGAATTTTTATACACCAAAGTTGATACTAGATTAAGGATTAAGAGTGAAAAAAAAATTTCTCATCCTTCGCTGACAGAGGATACCGAACTCCCCCACCCTCGGCTTTACTGTCACGGACATGGCACCTAGGGTTGTAATCAAATTTTAACAAATGGTGCATTTAAGTTTGATTAGTTAAATAGAGATGATTGTATTCCATTCGAATTTGAACAAAATTCAAAAAGTGATGATTAACGTCCGCTTGAATATTTAGTAATTTGTTTGAAAAATTTTTGACTTGACTCATAACTTTCGAGTCAAGTTCAAACACATTCGTAGTTCGTTTATTTGTGATTTTTACTCTAATTTGTTATTTTCTTACGCAAAAATTTTGATATATAAGAGTTTAGAATTCAATTACGATGCTAAAAAATATGGTGCGGATATCTATTACAATTGTTTAGGGAAGTGATTTGTACCTTATGATTCAAAATATATACTCCCTACGTCCTCTATTTTTTGTCACACTTCGGGAATTCAACTTATTAAGAATAGTAGCTTAATTGTGATGTCAGTGATTTCTTTTCCAATTTTGCCCCCTAAATTTCAACTATTTTGAATTTGAATATATCACAACCAAAAAGTAAAAGAAGGACAATTTTGGGATAAGAGATAGAAGATTCTTTTAACTTTATTAACATGTCAAATATTTTGGAATATCTCAAAATAGAAAGTATGATACTTTTAATGGCATGAAGGGAGAACAAAATATAAGGGAATAGAGATTTAATAAGGAAAATAACTAATAAGTACGAAGAAAAGAAGATATTATATGCAATTAAATTGCTTACTTCTAATATTTTATAAAAATCATGCCTGACTTGTTAAAAAAGTTGAGCCTCAAATATTGTACAAGATTAGATTGATAACTCAATAAATAAATTCGAACGAACTTGTCTCGTGCTGAATTCAAACTGAATACCAAATTATTTGTATTCATTTACAGCCTAATAACAGCTGCCCTTTAGGAACAGGCTAAAGGGCATCAATCCAGCTGCTTTGCAGAAGTGCTACAAGGTAATAAACAAGGCAGCAACAATCATAATTTCCTCAAGCGCAATAGGTGTTATGAAGGGTGAACCGGGTACAATTTTTTCCAAAGACGAAGTTTCCAAATTATCTGAGACATTCAAATTGACTCTCATTGGCAGATTTTCTCATAGAAGGCCGTCAATGGAGTCATTGAGGACTGCTTTTCCATACTGTTGGTTTTATAAGCACGTTCACAATTTGATTAATTGATCAGAAGCATGTGTTGATTCATTTAACAAGGAAGAAGATTTTTTAAGGTGCTGGAATAAGGGGTTATGGCACATTTCAGGTTTCCTAATGCGAGTTTTTAAATGGAGTCCTCTTTTTGGTCTAGATTCTAAGTCCTTTACTGCTCCAGTTTGGGTTCATTTGGAAAATCTCCCTTTCTGTTTTTTGACAAAAAGTCATTGTTCTCTTTGGTGCAAATTATTGGTACTCCATTGAAGATGGATATTGCTACAACCACCTTGTCTCGTTCAAGCCATGCTAAGGTTTCTGTTGAAGTTGATTTGAAGGCAAAACTCCCTCACTTAAGGCTTTGGTTAGGTGTTGGGGATGAAGGGCAGTGACAGATGGTAACATATGAAAATCTCCTTCTATATTGTGATAAATGCAGCAAGCAAGGGCATGCACAAGTTGACTGCAAAATTAGACAAATGAATTCTACTGTACTACAGATTAATAACAAGTCAAATGTTGGAGAAGTTAAGCAAGTGGGTCGTGACAAGGGGGCTGATAAACAATCAAAGGCCAAGGGCAAGCAAATTATTCAGAGAATCTATAAAAAGAAGCAGCCGCAACAGTCAGAAATACAATCCAAATCTCCAGTTGCTAACGTTGATATGCAGGTTATCCAGGCTGGACTTTCAAGAACTAAGCAAATTGTTGATCAAGCTACATCAATGGAGGCTCCAATTTCTGAGGAAGCTGGTGGTCAAACTAACAATCCAAAAAATTTGGAAGCAATCAAGTAAAAGTCCTTGATTTCGGCTGTGCAGTTGGAGTAGGCATATTTGAATTTGAATGACAATTTGCTGATATGAGTTTGTTACCTGATTTTCCTCCAAAATTATCTTTGTTGAATTCAAATTCAAAGGATGAGATTGCAGTTGTATCCAGCAAGCAAAATGAAGATTTTTCTTCCTATTATTCAGACCTTGATACCCAACGTAATGTATCTCCTATATCCTTGGAAGATTGGAAAATTTTTGGTAAGGTAATTGACAAGAAGCTAAAAATCAAGGATGCATTACAGGAAATTGTTCCAACTCAACAAACTCCAATTGTGGTTACAAAGATGCAGCGCAGAAGACAGGGTTTGTCTATTAGATCACACAAAATGTCAACAAGAAGCCTTGTACACTTTATGCTTATATTTAATAAGTACCAGTCCTCATATTATGTTAAAGAAGCACAGAAACTCAGCTCACAAACATCTCTCTTTCAATAAGGATCAATGAATAATATCCTTATTTGGAATCTGTGTGGGTGTCTGTAGTCTAATATAGACTCAGTAAGGATCAATGAATAATATCCAAACAAGATGAACAGGTATATGTCTCTCCATACCTATGAAATGGTTCAATCTATCGACGATTGTTCCAAACAAAGACTATTTCAACGTGTTTTAATCCTAAGTATCCTCTGTCGATTCGAAATAAGGCTACAAATCACTTTAGATATTAACCAATCATCTAAAGGCATTAAGATTAATTTAAATAAGCAAATATACATCTGAAATTAAAAAGAACAAATAAAATCTCATCAACTAATTATCATGGCAAAATCCAAACAAACCCTAGTTATGAGTTTAGTGCATAAATATAGGATTAAATACATCACAAGATTGATTAACAACCATGAAAGAGTGTAAAATAACAAGGGAAATAATAAGGAAGAAAAACTAGGTTTAGTCTTGATCTTTCATCCTCCGCCGCCTTGATGAACTCCTCTTGGAAGGATAATCTTCGTTCTTTTGATAATTTTCTCTCAGATGGCTACTCTACGTTATATTTGACCTATATCTATGCTACATTATTGTTATTATCTCCTTAAAACACATATTTATAATGCTTATTAGGGTTTTATATAGTTGGAGGTCAAAAAACACCCCTCAAAAGCCATAAACAATTAAAACATCTTTTTTTTCCCTCTATTTTTGATTGTAGCCTTGGCATGGTGGGGTGTGCTTGGGTTCCAGTAGTTGGGCATGCCTGAGATCTCCAAAGTGGACTTATACCTGGGCCTTAGTGCTGGGCTTCGCTATTTCGCTACGTTTTGTCTCATTTGACCACTGAAACATGTCAAACCTAGAAAAATACCAATAAACACATAAATAAGTGTATTTAAACATTAAAAACACATAAAATAACATTTTGACACTAAAACCCTAAAACGACCAAAATATCTCTAGTTATTAAACACAAAGTCTCAAAAAATAATTAAAACCCAAGTTAAAGTACAAGTGAATCACTCTTTTTTAAAGAATTAATAGACTTTCCCAACTTGAACTTTTACTCGTCCTAAATAAAACACATCTATGAAACCACATAGACACATTTAACCACATTAACTTTTTTCAACACGTCAATTGTCGTAACAAAGAGAAACTAAATAAGAAAAGATATGGATTCAATAAGTATATAAAAGAACATCAATAATTAACCCCAAAGCATCATTATGAAAGTCTTAACTCTCCACTCATGAAAGCAGATATCACTCACTCATTAGTTGATGAAAAACCTATTGAACATAAATTCAGCAAGAGACAAACATGTTGGAAGAAATTAGCACACACAATACTCACCAATACACATAAACTCAAACCAAAAATCAAATAGGTCTTTAAAGCTTGTAACATAGGCTAAGGGATAAAGGTAGGATATATATATATATATATTTGGATAAAAATAGTTCATTTCACTTTAAACATGTTAGTGAATACTTCGAATCATAATCCATAAAACATCCCTAAATCAACCATAGCATTTAACCAACTACACTTTCGAAGGCAAAATGTACCTTTTTTTTACAACTTAGAAGGATTTGTCCTATTGTCGTCTTTATTCATAACACTTGACACAACTTAAAAGGAATTGTCCTTCTTTTCTTTCTTTTCTTCTTTTTTTCACATTTTTTCAACTTTTTTTGTTCTTTTTTTTTTCACAACATTACATAGGGGATTTGCATCAAACAAGATGCATAACTTTAAATTTTCCCCAAGAAACACAACTCACATCCTTCCCCACCATCCATAACATTATGGTAATAGTCATCACCAACACTAACTACTAAAGTGATGGGTAGAAAGAATGATAAAATAAAAGAGTAAGTTAGCCAAAATAGCATGGTTAAGCAAGAAATACGGCTTAGGCTCAAAAGGGGATACTAAGGATAAAATAATAATTAGGTCGGCTTTTGGTACAAACGGTCCAAAGAACTTGCCGAAATCATTTCCTTGTTCTAACAACCACTCATACTTCATAAGTATGCAAATCACACACAATTTCAACGAATATAACAGGCAAAAGAATATCACAAGGCAATTATGATTAACACTCATTGAAACTGTTACCTTGCTTTACACCTTCCCTGAAGGGAATATATTTAATTGTATAGCCGTAACACTTCACAACTCAAAGGGTTCAAAGAGCAAAGAAAACTTATATGTATTTTCAATCCAAAACTCTAAAAAGACTAGTTCCACTTTGAAATATTTTTAAACCCTTGAAATGTATTACAAAAATTAATGAATTTAAACAAAACATTAAAAAGGAAAATCTTTTTGGTTTAGCCATCTACAATATTTCAAGCTAAGAGCATAAAAATCTTGAAGGCTATTATCTAGTAGCTAGGAATCTTTTATATACATCAATCTTAATCTTCATCCTCTTCATCATCGCCCTCTTTCTCACTCGTGGGATCATTCTCATTATCACTCAAATCATCTACCACTTACTCATCCTCTTCAAATTCAGGAGATGCCAGCAAAGTTAGAGCTTGTATCAAATCAATATTTGAGGTTGCAACAATATAATAAAATAACCATCCCATGGCCTTCATATATTGATATTGATGATGCTCTATTTGTCTTTCAAGATTCATCAAGCAGATCTCCATACTTCTATTGGTAATTGGATGATTGCTTGAGTTTGATGCCGTTCCTTTGTGCGATTATTTTGAACTTGGATGTATTCTCGTGACTAGCCTACTATCTATAGGCTTCTTCATAGCAATCCGCTTATCAATATTATCATCCCAACGTACTTCTTTGTAATCGGACAGAAATTTCATTAGAAAATAAGTTCTTGTTCCTGAAATATTTTTAGCTGCATTCCAAGTTACTTCAACGCCATCACAAAGAAATTTAGACATTTTTACCAAATCCGGATTAAGTTGCCTTGGTACTTAGCATATCCATCTCCATCAACGGATGAAATAGCAAAATAATTATTTAAAGACTCTTGAGTACAAGGAATTTTCTTCCTTCTAACCAAAACAAACCCCTTATCATGTTCAAGAACATTTGCATAGAATTCTTTAACTACTTGTTCATTAGCAAACTCATGATGGATACATACCAAAATTTTGTCCAACCTCTCTTTACAATCATACTTTCTACTTCATTCAAGAAGTTATTATGTGTCCATGCAACATCAAGTTTAAACCCCCTTTCAAGAATTAACTTATGTGTCCATGGAATATCAAGTTTAAACTCCCTTCAAGAATTAACTTCTTATTAATGGAATTTTCCTTAAATCTACCATAAGCTTTGTCATTAGGGAATTAAGTCTTAGAATAATTTTTCCCTGAAGAACTATTAGCCTTAGCAATTTTCTTCCCTTTAGATGCTATGATTTCAAATTCAAACTTACAAGCTCAATTAATCTTGAAATAGATAAAGAACAAGATAAAGAATACTAACTAATTCAAATTAAGAAGAATCAAGTTCTCCTTATGCAAATTCAAGCACATAAACACAATAAGACTACAACTTAAGTCAAGAAATATCACCAATTAAAGTACAAAAAAGGCAACAATCTAACTTTAAGAGTACCAATAGGACAGAAATTACCAATTTAGAAGGTAGCACTTAAAATCCATTCTTGGGACCCCTTTAAGTTGTAAGAAGAATCTTCGAAGAGCTTAGCCTTCTTGATGTTCTTGTTGAAAACTCCCTTTTTCATCTTTAATGAGCTGAGAATAAAACAAAGGTGAGTTCTTTGTGAAATTTATGCAAGATTACAAGTATAAATCAAGTGGATTTTGGAAGAGTCTGGACATGTTCTGAAGGTGGAAAAATCTCATAAGGATGTTTAAATTGGTTGCAAATTGCAGCTCTTGCCTTTTAATTAATGCAGTCTCGGTGCGATTGAGAAGTCGAGGGTGCACCCGTGCCCAGCCACCCTAGACTACTCAATCTATTCTTAATTTTGGCCGTTCCTTCATGTCTTCCATCCTTTTGTGATATTCAAGCCCTAAACACTTCCATGCTTCATTCTTAACACCCAAACATAAGCAATAAAAAGTTAATTCAAAATTATAATGTTACAAGTATACAAAATAACGAGAAATTAAAGAGTACAAGGTAAGAAAAGTCGTAGCTTTTCTCTTACGAAGCACTTTGTTTAACGTCTATAGCTAGACGTCGCTATTTGTTCACGTGATTAAACTTCTCAAATTTCTATTTGGGATGGCATCAAATTGATTTCTCACGCCACTATTGAGATAGGTAAAATGCTCATGTGGATATCTTTTTATTTGCACAATATGAAATGAGATTTTCCATTTGTGATCCCTCATGGTTACCATTCTTTGTTCTACATCAATCAACGCTCGAGCAGTGGCTAAAAATGATCTTCTTAATATCAGTGAGCTATCGTTATAGTCATTTTCCCCCATTCTATTGTTGGAAAAAAAACAATGATATTGTTATTTGTAATCTTTGTTTAAATATAATTATATGCTAGAAAACAAAACACAAACACATAAATACTTACTTAGTGAAGATGAATTCAATAAATACAAATCAATTGATTAGTTATTGCCAAGGATTCAACCTTTTGTCCTTAAGGCATAATTGCCCGTTACTCGTTGCAAATTTGCAAATCCCAAAATTTCAACAACTCCACCCTTGTAAGTTACACTACTTAAAAAGATCTACTAACTTGTGGAATATTACTCAACTTTTTCTCTATGAAACACGATTCTTAAAGCTCAAGAGTAGGAGTAAAAGATCAAGAAAGAAGATAGAACGAAAAGAAAATTCTTGAACTTGAATGTCTGTGTTATCCAACTCCTTTACACCACACCAATTTATAGGACTTTAGGAGCAAATGAATCGACATAACATTAACCACATGAATGACTATTCATAGTTCACAAATACACATAATTCATGAACACTATATTATTAATCACACGTGAATGAATCTTCATAATTCATGACTATACAAAATTAATGAACATATCATTAATTACTCATGGATGCAAATCTACAATTCAGGAATGTACAAAATTAATTAACACATCATTAATTTTCTATGGATGTAAATCCACAATTCATGAGTGTATATGAATCCAACATTAAACACATATGAATGAATGACAATATCGAATTAATGTTATACATTACTCATGAACACAAAATAGTTCATTGACTAAATTAATGTCATTCATGTTTACTACTTTTGAATTAATGTCTCATTCATGTACAGCGAAAATAGTTGATCAAATAAGTCTAAACTGGCAAACATATTACCATTTAAAAGGTCATTGAGATCAATTTCTCATTCACCAATTCCCACAATTTCCCACATGAATGGAAATTGTCTAATAGTGTAAAACTCAAAGAATTCGTAGCTTTTGGCTTTGAAGCTTCCATAGAGAAACACTATCTGATTTACTCGGTTAATTAATGAACATGATGTCTTGAACTATTTAGTCTTTCATGTAAACCATGACAATAATACTCACATAGTTCTCTTCCTATAGATTTTGTTAGTTTTCACGGTTGTGTTCATTTTGGCCCTGAACAACCCCAAGTTTCATGAATACTTTTGAGCATCAAGCATTTTTGAAATTCTCAAAGAAACGGCCACATTTCTCATTCATTTTGTTCGTATAGGTGATCTCTCATTAAGAGTATGTTGAGTATACTCCACTTGGAAACCAAGTTATGAGAATCATTAAGAGTTCATCTCACTCTTATTTCACTGCAGCTAGTACTCCCGTTATCATAGTAATAGTCAGGAAATAAAATTTTCCCAAGTGCTACTAAAAGTGTAATATGACTTAGTTGTCTCTACCTAGATCTTGGGATCTCCAGTCAACTAGGTAGGGTTACTATTATAACATTCTTTTGTCTTTTAAAGGCTTTAAGCCCATTCCCCTCAATAACTTATACACAAACTCTCTCGTTAAATCTTTGATTAGCAGATCCACAATATTTTCTTTTGACTTCACATAGTCAATACAAATAATTCCAATGAAGAACAAGTGTTTAATATTATTATGTCTACGGCGTATATTTCTTGACTTACCATTGTATATGATACTTTGTGCCCTTCCAATTGCAAACTGACTATCACAATGGACATATATAGTTGGCACTAGTTTTGGCCACTTACATGGAATATCCTCTAAGAAATTTTGAAGCCATTCAGCTTCTTCTCCTATTTTATCAAGAGTAATAAACTCTGATTTCATTATGGATATTACAGTGCATGTTTGCTTAGAGGATTTCCCAAACATGGCTACACCACTGAATGAAAGGATATATCCACTTGTGGATTTCGAGTCTTTAGTGTCAGATATCCAATTTGCATCACTAAATCCTTCCAATACCGCCGGGTATATAACATAGTGATGACTATAGTCTAAGGAGTATCTCAAATACTTGAATACCCTTTTGATAGCTTGCCAATGATCCTCACCAGGATTATTAGTAAACCTACTTAGTTTACTAATAAAGTATGCTATATTCGATCTTGTGCAGTTCATAACATACATCAGACTACCAATGATTCGGGAATACTCCTATTGACGTATCCATTTTCTTTTATTTTTAGACAGATGTACACTCAAATCCATTGGTGTATTAACAATTCTATTGTCACCATTAGAAAATTTGTTTAAGAATTTTCTCAATCCAATAAGATTGGGACAATATAAATCCTTCAGATGTCCTAGAAATTTTGATTTCGAGTATGACATCTACAACACTCAAGTCTTTCATGTCAAACCTTTTATTTAACATGAATTTTCTAGACTTGATCATATACTTATTGCTAGCAAAAATCAACCATCGTCTACATATAGACATACAATGGCATAACCCTTATTAAAATTCTTTACATAGACACAGTTATTAACCTCGTTGATTTTGAATTCAACATAACTTTGTCAATTTTCTCATGCCATTGTTTAGGAGTTTGTTGCAAGCCATATAATGACTTAACAAGTTTACACACATTCTGTTCTTTCCCTTTAACAACAAACCTCTTGAGTTGTTGCATATAAACCTCTTTGTCAAGTCACTATTCAGGAAAGCTTTCTTTACATCCATTTGATGTATTTCCAACTTATTAATAGCAACAACTGGCATTAATGTTCATATAGATATTATTCTTGATACAGTTGAGTATGTATCAAAATAATCAACACCTTCTTGTTGCTTGTAGCCTTTAACAACAAGCCTTGCTTTGTATTTGTCAATAGTTCTATCAGTTTTCATCTTTCTTTTGAAAATCTATTTACAATCTAATGGTTTACTTCTAGGAGGAAGATCTACTAGTTCCCATGTATGATTTTGCATGAAAGATTCTATGTCACTATTGACTGCTTCCTTCCAATAAGCAGTTTCAGGGCAAGTCATAGCTTCGGTAAAAGTTTGAGATTCATTTTCTAACAAGTCAAAAAATTAGGACCAAACGATTTTGTTATTTTAGCTTTCTTGCTTCTTCTTGATTCAAATCCATCAACTTCTAATTGTTGATTTCCACTTAAACTGGCCTTAAGCACTCTTTTGAGTGAACGAACTTCTTGTGCCTCTTTAAAAGAAAATACATTCCCAAAGAATGTAACATTCCCGGATTCCATAATAATATTAGGATAAATATCCTCAGTATCAGATTTATGCACAAGAGATTGAAAGCAATATGCACTACTATTATGCCACTACTAGAAAAAATGCCTATTAGCAACGGAAATTAGTAATCGAAAAAATCTATTGCAATTTGCAACGAAATAGCAATTTTTTTTTCAAAAAGAAAAAAATATTTTCAAAATAATTGCAACGGAATTTCCGTTGCAATTTTTATAAAAAACATTAAAAACATATTTCGAATAGATATTTGGATATGTGAACAAATTTTTACCTTAACATTTTTGCAAACTAGTAGCAACCTAAATATCCACTGCTACTCTTTATTTTTTTTAAAAAAAATAAAAATTGGTATACTAATCAATAAAGGATAAATTTTTATTTTTTTGAAAAAAAATAAAATTGGTATACTAATCAATAAAGGATAATTTCATTTATAATTTTTTTTTTATTCTTAAAAATTGAGAGGTAGCAAATGTGAACATACAAAACCTATTTTCTCTAAATAGATCCCCCATCACTTCTTGCCGTCAATGTTCCTACTTCTTTTTCTGCATCTTCCCTCAACACAAAACCTAACAGATCCCTCCCCCTTTCTCTATTATTTCGCGCCTTCAACCTCCTCTCCCTTCCCCTTCCCTTTCCTCTTCCCTTAGCTTTCTTTATTCCCTTTCCCTACTCTCTATTCTTCCCCATTTCCTTAAATTTGCAACATGAAAGAGGCTCCATTACCACATCAAGTTGCCACAGCTTCATCAAGCCTCAAATTTCAAGGTATTTTCTATTAATCTTGTCTATAATCCAATCCTCATATTTGGATTTGGTTTGTCCCCAACTTGACTTAGATTAGAATTTTGCATTAATTATCTTGCTCTTGGTATTTGGATTTGGGTATATATTTCTAGTGGGTTAATTTTCTCTAAATTAGATTGATGTATGGATTATGAGGGGAACAGAGAAAAAAAACTTTGATTCTTTTAATTTTTGGGAAACGAATGTCAGACACCAAATAAAAATAACCAAATATTAGTTATAAATTTTTAATTTTAAATTTCAGTAGTGTATTCTATTTATTATATTTTTAGTAATAAATTTAATATTTATATCTGTATATACAAAACTTTTTAGGAGTGATGTTTTATAACGGTAGTGTTCTAACTGATGTGGACTTTGGAATTCATTTCTAATTTGCTGAGATAGCTCATGGTGCATAACTTTATGCTTATATTGGTGCAGGTGGAAAGTATATATTAATAGGAGATAGAACAAATTAGGATTGAGGAAATTATAAGGTGGCATCTAATAATAAAGACAATATTCCTATACAAGGCCTTTTTATAGATGACCAATAGGAATCAATAGTAAACTATTTACTAGAGTTGAATTCTTAAGGACTAAGCACTTCATGTGTCCTTTATTTGATAAGTCTAGTTAAACGGTGCAACCAAGTATAAATTATCATGAACCCGAAATATATACATAAGAACAGGCAGTTAGCATATTGGATGTTTGTCACAAGTAACTACATATCAAGTCTATTGCAGGAATTGACAGCAAGCTGCTACGTACGGTACATATTACTATATGCAAGAAATTGTTGTGTGGCTCACTTCATGCCGTAGAAATCTGATTTGCCTCATTAGAAAAACACTAAACAGCTGTGTAAACATATTGGCTAATCTTTTGGTTGCCGACTAATGAATGGCTCAATATAAGGTGGAGTAGCTGGAAATTTGCACACATAATATTTAGTTAAGTTTTTAGTTGGTTATTCTTTCATTTTCTAAGTTAACGTGCATTATTTTATCATATGCATAAACTGTATTGATGGAACTTGGTCCTATAATAATTATAGGATAACCAAGAATGCATGCTTAATTTTGTTAAATGAAATGAAGTTGTTATGTACTAGTTAGATTTTTACATTTTAATATAAATTTAATGCATGTAGCATAAATTTCCCTCTAAGTTCTAACAAAACTTAACATGATATTTTAGAAAATGAACATGAATAAGAAAAAGTCATTTAGTAACGGAATTAAACTGTTGCAAATTACAACGGAAATGACAATGGGGATGCATTTACTTAATTTTATTTTTTTTTCAAAACCATCCCAACAGGATATTTCTATTAGAAAAATAAAAAAAAAAAAAAAAAAATTCAATTATTAGAATTGAATAGCAACCTATATTTCTGTTGATATGGTTTTTTTAGGAACAAAATTATAAATTTGACTACATAGCAAAAACCCTTCTCTCACCATCATCCCCCAATCAACAAAAATTCCTTCCTCCTCTGCACAACTCCTCCTTCCTCCACTCCTTCCCTCTCCCCAGCTATCTTTTCCACCTTGCACCACCATCTCTCTACTTTCGTCTCCCCCACCTCCTTCTTCCCCCTTTCTTTTCTCCCTCTCAATCTCTACAGCAATTCTACACAGGTGGCCTCTATGCCATCTCCTCCGACAGCTCTTCCATCTGCAGCAAAATCATGAAAATTGTTGATTCATCCAATTCCTCCCTCAAATCATCCATTGAAGGAGATTTTGAACCCGTCATTACCTCGCTTTAAGATTGATCAGTAAAAGTAATAGATGGCTTCCTATTCTCTGCTAGCCTTAGTCTGAAAATTAGAGTTTGGGACCTTTCTTTTCTCAAATGCGACATGTCTTGGAAGGTGTAAAGCTATTTTTTCAGTTAAAATATTAATTTTTTTCTTTAGCAATTGTTTTCCTTAATTTTTTTATATGATCTAATTGAAAAGTTCATTTTTTGACCTTTCATGGATATTGCATGTATGTATCATATATTTTTTGTGTAGCTAAATTTAGCTTTATCTGTTGATTTCTCAATTCACAATTTAATTTATTTTTGGTCTCTGTCCAGTTAGTTTCTTTAATTTTTCCCTTACGTGTCGTTGCCTCTTATGTGTTGTGTGTCGTTGTGTAACTAATTTTTTTTTCTTATATTCCAAGTAGGTAGAGAACATGGAGATTTCCGTATGGACTTGCTCTTGAAGTTAAAAGTGAGAGGATAGACCTGTACTTCAACACGACAAACTTAAACAATAAGGAAACTAATGAAAATTGTGGAGGTGGAGGGGAGAAGAAGGAAAAATAAGGTGTATTCCTTGTGGTGGCACTTCCTAAAGAAGGTATGACATTCTAGCAGCTGGTTATGATCTTGCATTTGTAATTGATGGTTGTAGGAAATACTGCTATGGTTTTGTGTATTAAGATATGACTATATGCTTATGCTAATTATTTTTATGCTTTATCTTCATTAAAGAATGTAAAAAGTTTTTTAAACGGATTCATGTTGTCCACATCTTGACAGCTTAGGCTAGATATTTTGAGCCTAAGTCACATAAAAATGACAGAGAACTATCAAGAAAGCAATGTATTTGGGAGGAACTGTGTTCAATCAAATTTGAGTTGTCATTGTTCATCTATGTAAGGTTGAGATTGACTAACTTGACAGTTGAGGGATTCTAAGTTTGGAAGTTGCATATTATTGAGCTATTTCCAATTTGCAAGTCACACTATCACTTTAAATAAACAAACATTGGGGATTAACTTATCTTATCATTTGTTATTTGTTAGATCTCATTATTTCGTGCATGCTATTTTTAGTACAAAAACAAGGTATAAAGGCCTTGAATAAATGTTTTGCATTAATATGTAATGTTAACAGTTGAGTGTCAGGCATCATCTTCTGCTTATTTTCAATTGTTAACTGTGTAAGAACCAAAGTCTTGAGAGCTTTAGAATACATGAACTCCCTATTGTATCCCTATTTGGTAACTTAAGATCGTTGCAGAGATGAATTTTAGTGTTTAACACTCAAAAAGAACTTACAGAATTTTCTGTATCGGTGCAATTATGCTACCTTCCTTTTGATACTTTTCTTTTTGAAGGTTGTGATTATCCCTGTGGTTGGTTTATTTCACTAGCGGTACAACGGTTCTTAATTCCAATTTAATGATGTCTTGGTTTGATGCTTGTGCTTTCTATTTACAGATTTCTGACTATTAATCATGCACGTATATGATGTACTCTTAACTTCACCGAATTTCATTTCTATGTGGCAAAGATCTGAAGGAAATTAAAGAGTCTCAGAGCGAAGAGCTCATGCTCAAGAGAGTTTTGAGAAATGCTTTAGATGAACATAGCCTTGAATTGGTAGTGGAAGCTGCTAAGGAAGCTAAGATAGCTTGTGGGAGAGGTTTATTGCTGCCAGAGCTGAGAAAGCTTATTTAAGAGATGAAGTAGATGCCTATGGCAGGTCATTCTTCTTACTTTTTTTAAAAAAAAAAAAAAAAAATTACAATGGTAGAGATAAATTGGAATCAAGTATAAAAAGTTTGAGGTGGCTTGATTCTTTGTGTATTAAATGTGTGGGGCACCCATAATTCTTACCGTTGGTTTGTAGAAAAAAATTAGCAACTGTGAGTTAATAAAAATATTGCCCCCTCTTACGGCTTTATCTGTGTTTTGGTAGCCTATTTATTCTTTTGAAAGGCCACAACCATCAAGTAAGCCTTGTGGCTTTAGTCTCTCTTTGTACCAAGACTGTTTATCTTCCATAAACTTTTGACACGTGTTTTTCTTATGCCTTTAATTTATAAGGCTTTTTAGCTCCTACAAATTGTTTTTTCATTTGCCTCCTATTTAGAAATCATTTCGCTCTGCTTCTTTTACGCTATCCCTTTTATTGATTAAGTTACACTAATGGATGAAGCAATGGTGGAAGTAAATTTTTGTTAGTTCTGATTTGCTGTTAGTGTGTTGTAACTTTGTTTCTTGTTATTTTGTCAGAGAATACTTCAACTATTTTAGTACAATTTACTTCATTAGAATTGGGAGATTCATTTAACGAATAAAATATTATGTTTGATGCTATGGATAGAAGCATTTGCTGAGTTTGAAATTTTATGTTAAATGTAAAAATATTGGATGTTTTATGTAAATTTGTTGACTGTTTAACTTTTATTATTCTTTTCGCTTTATTACTCAAATACTAATAAGTTAGCAAAACAGGGAATATTGAGCAATAAGTTAACTTTTATTAAGTATTTGCTGAGTTTGAAATTTTATGTTAAATGTAAAAATATTGGATGTTTTATGTAATGTGTATGATTTGCTGACTGTTAACTTTTATTATTATTTTCCCTTTATTACTCAAATACTAATAAGTGAGCAAAATAGGGAATATTGAGCAATAAGTTAACTTTTATTATTATTTTTCCTTTATGTTAAATGTGTTTTCAAGTTATAAGAGATATCAAGGATCAAACAGTCATATTTACAAGTGGGATTTCTGTAATTTGTTGATTGGAGGTTAAAACCATCTTCGTATTTATTTAGCAAAGATTTTCTTGATTTAGAGTTGGAAAGTTGTTAAAAAATAGTATAGTTTTTTGCAAGTTTAGACACTATGGTGGTTTTGTTTGATCATTTCATTTCATGGTTAAATCATTTGTAAGTAGAATCATAGCAAAAAATGGCATGCTATATCCCATTCTAGACTTTGCATAATGTACTGCTTAAACGTATTTAACGTTTGAGGACCTTTGGATCAAATTGAAGAAAGAAACAAAGCTTAGTTTTGTGGAATAGATTGGGACTCAATTCTTTGAGTCTTTTCCGTTTTAATGGTTGGAATTTTTACTAGATGATAGAATTCTTGATGCTTGTAAGAGTATCTCAGCAGGTTAATTGTATTTGTGACCTCCTTATTATTACAAGGAATTTATTTACTCCATTTATTACTACATGGGGCACTATTTTCTGGATAAGTTATATTTTTAATTATTTGTGATATTAAAGTATACTTCCCACATTTTTTTTGTTCTACCTCTCATATGTTTGCAACTTTTTTGACTAAATTTTGAAGCACTTCTAAGATAGATCTAATTTCAAATTTTGAAGCACTTCTGAGATAGATCTAATTTCTATTTAACACAGGTTTAGATCTAATTTCTATTTAACACAAGTTGGAAACATCCTCAAGTGGTACTATGCTGGTTCCTAGATCTTTCACTATGTGGTGGGATTAGTTGCAAATTTTCAAGATGGCTTCATTAGCATCTGATGTGAATTATTTGAGAGATTATATAGACTTGTCACAAGCATAACACTACATTTGTTCTGAATAGGTACGATTCACTAGTGGTTGTCTTAGACGTTTTAGTTGTTATGGGAAAAAATATTCCATTTCTCTACCTTGCGGCACCGATTAATTTTATTGTTTTAATTTTGCAATAACCACAGCTACCCCTTAGTATACTGTTGAAGGGGCAAACACTTTGTCATTTGCTGAAGCTTTGTAAGGTAAGAAAAGTGCCAAAAATTCTAACATCTTCAATGAGAGTATGGTTCTCAAAGAATTGCAGTCCTTTAAAGGAGAACCAACCTTACACTTCTCGAAGGAGGAAATTCAGAAGCTATCTGAGCCACTGAAGCTTGCTTTGATTGGGAAGTTTGATCATGGTAAGCTTAACATGGAGACCCTTCGTAAAAGCTTTCACACCATTGGATTTGTAGGGGATTTCACATTGGGTTTAATGGATCATAAACATATTCTGATTCGCTTTAAATTAGAAGAGGATTATTTAAGATGTTGGTTGAAAAGTAATTGGTTTATTAATGGCTTTCATCTTATGAGAGCTTTAAAATGGCTTCCAATGTTCAGAACTGGAGTTGAGCATCTATTGTTCCAATTTGGATCACTTTTGAGGATTTGCCATTGCGTTTCTTTACCATGCATTCGGTATTTTCAATGGCACAATCAGTTGAGAAGCCATTGAAAATAGATTTGGCTACATCCACTTTATCCAAGCCAAGCCTAGCTAAGGTTTGTGTTAAAACAAACCTCAAGAAACTTCTTCCATATCGAATCAGGCTTACTTTAGGAGATGAGGGTTTTTGGCAGAAATTATAAAGACCTCTATTTGTATTTTCTAAATGTTCGAAACAAGGTCATCAGGCAGACAACTACCGAATTGGCATGACTTCAGCTCCAGAACAGCGGCCTCCTAAGCACGATCATCACCGCAAACAACAGCCAGTGCACCAGAAGCAGCAGAGTGCAGTAGTAACAGATCAGAGAGGAAATGGGAAAGTGGTTGAGAAGAAAAGGTAGTGGGTTCAAGTTCAAACTCAAGCTGGGCCATCAGAGATGTTGAATGAAGCAATCTGAAGAATCCCAACAACCTATTGAATTTCAGCAAACTCAAACAACCGCACACTCATTGGAAGTGCAGGATGTTCAGATTTTGAATGATTTTGAGACCAACAAAACCCCAGAAAATCACGAAGAGCCAGATATTCAGTAAACTGAATCAGCACCAATCTCCTCTGATCTAGGAGTGCAGAATGCTCAAATAACAAAAGATTTGGAGCCTAAGCTTGTTAGACCCCAATAAGTTCAGGAAGTTATTCAGTTAGAGAATCAGCTGGATTCCCCTCCAGTAGGGATTCAACTACCAGATGATAACGAATTAATGGAAAGGGTTTCTGATGACAATACATCTCTTATTTGACATCTAGATTCTAATGATAATGACCCTCACTCATACTCACATACTGATCAAGTGGACAGACCAGTGGTTGATAGGGCAACCCAACTGAAAGAATGGACAACCACTAGTCAGGAGCTGAGCTCAAAGTTACCTGCAAAAAAAATCACTTTGGTAGTATACAAGAGGCTTGTGCCCATGTACTAGAAAAAGAAAAAAGTATGTTGCAGGACTTTCAATTGTGACTAGGGCAGCCTTGAGGACTTTCATACCGCTCATTCCCCAAATGTTTCACAATGTACCAAATTAGTTTTTTAGCTCTTTTTGACCTTTGATTGGTGTGGATCAACTGGAGGTAGTAAATAATAAATTAGGGTTTATAGGGATGACTAGTAATCTTACAAATAAAATTTGGGCTTTCTAGAACTCTTATATTTTAGTTCTAGTAGTATCTAATGAAGACCAGGTAGTGCATTCCTTGGTGGATTCCCCAGGTGTCTCTATGCCAATAAACATCTCAGCTGTCTATGGCAAATGCACAAGACAGGAGAGGGTAGGATTGTGGAGTTCTTTGAATACTTTCTCATCCAATTGCAAAAGTCCATGGCTTGTTGTTGGAGATTTTAATGTTGTACTATCCTCAGATGAGTACTTGGGCAGAAGTCAACCATATGCGGCCATCATGCAAGACTTTGAAGACACATTGACTCAAATACTGTTTCTAGTGTTCTCTTTTGGGGTTGCCGTACACTGGTTTAAAGTTCACCTGGGTAGGACAACGCATGGGGGGTTTGGTTTGGAAGAGGCTAGATAAGGGTGCTTGTAATCAGATGATGTTCAGTCAATTCCAATCCTTCAATTCCAATCCTTATCTTTTGCTCATCTAAGCAAAACCTATTCAGTTCACTCGCCTTTGCTTCTTCCCCTAACTCCTATTTAGAGGCCGTGGAGGATTTCTTCTTTGGTGGTTCCTTGCCAAAGGCAATCAATAGTACCCTTTTGTGCTTAATTCCAAAGTTGAAATATCCAGCAACTTTTATGGATTTTAGACCTACAAGTCTTTGCACTTTTGCTAGTAAAGTTTTCTCCAAAATTTAGGCTAATAGGATGGGTGAGTTGTTGCCAAAGATTATTTCACATGAAGAAGAAGGATTTGTACAAGATAGGGTCATTTCAGAAAACATCCTTCTAGCTCCACATTGGTGGATGGTAATGTTATTCTGAAGCTAGAACATGACCAAGGCATTTGATTAGGTTTCCTGGCAGTTTCTCTCTGCAATTTTGAAACAAATTGGTTTTTCAGATAACTGGATTACTTTGGTGGCAAGTAACTTAGAAACTTATTGGTATTCAGTCCTATTGAATGGAGTTCCAACTTGTTTTTTCAATTCTTCCAGGGGGTGATACTAAGGTGACCCCCCTCTCCTTCTCTCTTTATTATAGCTGTTGAGGCTTTATCAAGGCGACTAAAAAGAGAATTTCATGAAGGCAGATTGGTTGAGTATGTGACAAGAAGGAATTGTATTCCAATCACACATCTTTCATATGCAGATGATGTGATTATTTTTACTAATGGGAAAAGGAGTAATTTGAAGAATTTAATGAAGTTTATCAATCACTTTGAGAATATTTCTGGGCAGCTTGTCAATGGTTCAAAGAGCAGCTTTATGGTCTTCAAAAAAATGACTTTAACTAGAATTAGAGTCATTTCTAGGATCACAAGTTTTGTTAACAAGACTTTACATCTTTTACATATTTGGGTTGTCCACTACACAAAGGAAGGAAGAAGAAACAGGTTTTTCAGCCTATGATGGAGAAGGTTAAACAGAAGATTGTGGGATGGAACTTGAAGATGCTATCTCCAGGTGGCAAGCTTATTCTCGTTAAGCATGTTTTGAGCTCAATCCCTTTATATTTGTTGACTGTTTTAGTTCCACCTAAATGTACACTAAAGGAGATTGAGCAATGCTTTGCTAATTTCTTTTGGGGGGAGACTGATTTTGGAATAGGAAGCATTGGATATCATGGAAAAAAGGTTTGTTGTCCTATAGAATGAGGACTAGGCATTAATAGCTTGGAGGTTGTTAAGAAAGCTTTTTCAATTAAGCTCTGGTGGAACTTTCAAACTCATCCCTTTCTATGGAGTCAATTTATGGCCTCAAGATACTTACACAAAGTTTTACATCCAGCTGTTGGGGTACTAAAAAGAGTAACTTCTTCAACTTGGAAGAGAATGATGAAGGTTAAAGACTTGACAGAAGAGCATATGGTATCCCTTATAAGGCGAGGAAATTCTTCTATGTGGTTTGACAATTGGACTCAAGAAGGAGCAATAATAAATCTTCCTTAATATGATGCACCAGTAGTTGATTTATCCCTTGTAAAAGCTTGGAATGGTCTAGATTGTAATGAAGAAGCTGTTCTAGCAGCTTGGCCCAATTTCTCAATGCATTTGTTAAGAGGGAAATATTTACTATTGACAGAAAGTAATGATGAATTTGCTTGGAAGGAAACTAATGATGGTAGTTTTACAACTTCGTCAGCAATTCAGGTAATTGGAAATAAATCATTACCCTTATTCTCCAGGAGGATGATTTGGTCACACAAACTGCCTAAGAAGGTATCCATTTTTATGTGGAAGTTGCTCAATAATGCCTTACCTCTAGATGATAAATTGCAAACTATTGGGTTTTCACTGGCTTCCAAATATCAATTTTGCACTTCTGAGGAGACTTTTGAACATCTTTTTAATGATTGTTCTTTCTTAGGTTAATGAAGTTTGGATTTTTTTATGAGAGTGTTGCACATTTATCCATAAGTGGGCACAGTGAAGCAGTTGCTAAACGCATGGTGGCTCAAGTCAACAGATACTACTACTCATGATAATCTTTGTAGATTGATTCCAAGTGTTATTTGTTGGACTATTTGGAAAGCTAGAGTTGCTAAATTTTTTTTTATGGAAAGAAGACAACCTTAGCTATTATGATTTCATCAGTTAAAGGGATACTCAGTTCCATTTCTCAAGCCTTTCCATTCTACAGCTCAAGTCAGGAGGACATCAATTCACTTCAACTAGGTATGTAGGTGTTGCCAAATTACAAGAAAACAAAGATTACAATGGTCAGCTGGAGTGCATTACTTCAAGCTTAATACTGATGGAGTATCAAGAGGGAACCTGGTTTAGCTGCAGGAGAGAAAGCAATAAGGGATTGGAATGGGAAACTTACAGGTACTTTCTCATCATTCTATGATGGCATTCACTCAAATCTCTTTGTAGTCAGTTAATGACATTACTTGAAGGAATTCAGTTATGTCAAAAGTTGGAGCTACAGAAGGTTGTCATTGAAGTTGACTCCATGATGGCCTTGAATCTGATAACTAAGAAAGTCAAATCACTATAGCAGTTAGATAGTTTGGCTCAACTCATTCAGTAGCATCTTTCCATTATGGACTTCACAACTTTACATGTTTTCAGTGTAGGGAACAAGTTAGCAGATTTGCTGGCAAACATAGGATGTGATAAGAAGTGTATTAGATTGTATGATTCATACAATTTGCCATTTCTAGATAGGGGAGTTCGTAGATTGGACAGGATATCTTGTTTGTATCTTAGAATTTCCTCTAGAACCCAGGGTAAATTTTAGGGCAAAAAAAAAAAATAGTTGTTTTAATAATATTTTTATATTGATTAAATTTTTTTTTTGCAGTGGCACTGACTGGGGGTTTAACACTAGTCTGTGCTACAACACTGGTTTAATACTAAATGAGAGTTGTAGACTTTATATTTTTTATAAATCTTTGTTCTCTTTTAGATTCGTGTTTGGTGAACTATGTACTACTCTGGTTAGTACTTGTGAATTGTATGATTTTGAATTGAAATGAACAAATGAAGTTTTATTACTCAATATTGTGGTTTTGATTGAAATTTGCTACTTGGGGATGACAATTTGGTTGTTGGCAAGTTTTTGGATTTTTTGGATTTTATTTTTTATTTTTTGATTAATCCGTTGCTAAATTGCAACGGGAATTGTTCCGTTTCTAAATTAGCAACAGAAAAATCCGTTGCAAAATTACAACGAAAAATTCTATTGCTAGCAGTTCTGTTGCTAAATCCGTTGCTACTTGTTAGTGACGAGGTATTTAGTAACGGATTTTTTCTGTTGCTAAATTCGTTAGTAACCTATTAGCAAAAATCCGTTGCTATTTTCGTTGCTAAAAGATTTTTTCTAGTAGTGTGTGCATATCCAATGAACACATAGTCCACTATTCTAGGTCCTATCTTGAATTTTTTAAGATTAGGGATTGCCAAACTTTTGCAAGACATCGCCTCTCTTTGAAATATTTAAAAGATGATCTCATTCCTTTTCACAATTCATGTGGTGTCTTTTCTAATTTCTTGTAAGGAACTTTCTTCAGTATATGGTTGGCAGTTGCAGTTGCCTCCCCTCACAAGTTCTAAGGTGCTCCAGAACTTATTAACATGGTATTCGTCATTTCTTTTAGAGTTTGGTTCTTATACTTAGCAATGCCATTTTGTTTAGATGAATAAAGAGCAATAGTTTGGTGGATAGTACCATGTTGGAAACAAAATTCACCAAATAGTGCCTCATATTCTACACCTCTTCACTTCTAATTACCTTTATCTTTTTACCAAGTTGATTTTCAACTTCAGTCTTGTAATGTTTAAAATATTTCAAGAGTTTCATCTTTTATTTCAAGCAAATAGGTACAACAATACTTCGTGCAGTCATCTATAAAGTAATCAATATTTTATACCATCTCTAGTTTGCACAAATTTTAAATCACCAATATGCTGAGTGAATTAAATCTAGAGGTTTACTACTTCTTTAAACTGAATGAAAAGAAGATTTTGTGAATTTAGATTCTACACAAATTTTACACTTATGGTTTTTATGAAAAATCATATTTGGTAATAAATCTTGATTTATTAACTTTTGTATAGAATTGTAATTCATGTGTCCAAATCTATCATGCCACATATCACAAGATTCAAGCATATAAGAAAAAGATGCATTATCATTATTCTAATTCTTGGTTATAATGGTCATTACATTTAACTTAAAGAGACCATTACAAAGATAACCCTATCCTACAAACATACTATTCTTTTTAAATACAAATTTGTTACTTTCAAAAACCAATTTAAAACCATTTTTGCTCAATAATGAGCCAAGCTCTAAATTCTTTTTAATATCAGCTATATAAAAAATATTGTTGAGGGTGAGAAACCTTCTAGAAGTCATTTTCATAATGACCTTTCCAATGCCAAGAACCTTAGGTATATGTGTTTCTCATATCGTAAACTGTTGTTCACAATCCACCTCTTTGTAGGTGGAGAACATCCTCTTCTCCTCACAAACATGTCTTGTAGCACCAGTATCAACCTACCATTTTTCAAGGTTGCTTACTTATGTTGACTTCAGAAATAATTGTGGACAAGTATATTTCTAAAACATCATTTGAGAGGTCATCAATCTCAGTAACATGGAATACATTTCCTTTCTTGGATTTTTTATGTTGAGTTACAATTTTGCAATCCTTAGCTAGATATCCAACCTTGTTGCAAGAATAGCATTTGCTTTTGAATTTCTTGGCAATGACTTTTTCCTTCAAGCAATTTTCTTCTCATGGTTCTTTTTGTGTGATTTCTCCGCTTGTTCAACCATATTTACTTTTGCATCAAAATATGAAGGGTTTGCTTTCCTTTCGGACACTTTGTTGTCCTCTTCTATCCTTTACCTTAAAATAAGATCATCAACACTCATCTCCTTCTGTTTATACTTAAGGTAATTCTTAAAGTCCTTTCCAAGATTGTGACGATTTCAGAGATTGTTGCCACTTGAAAAGATTCACTCAGAACCATATATTTGGCATGAATATCATATAAGAAAAGTTGAAGTTCTTCAACTTGGCTTACTATAACTTTTGAATCAATCATTTTAAAGTCAATGAATTTATCAACTATAAATTTCTTCAAGCTAGCATCTTCACCCTTGTATTTTTTATCCAAAGCTTCCCACAGTGCTTTAGCACTAGAAATGGACCTATTCATATCATAAAGTGCATTGTCCAAATCATTCAAAATATTGTTCATGCACACAAAATCACCATGGTTCCATGCATCCATAGCAGCCATAACAATATAATTAGATTCATTTTCTGAGGGCTTAGGTACATTCTCAATTAAGAACTTAGTCAAGTTTAAGGTTGTTAGGTAGAACAACATCTTTTATTGCCGCTACCTAAAGTTCAACCCATCGAACTTCTCAAGTTTCTTACCATGCACCACAGAAGATGTGGGTAGAGGTAGGTGCTAAAGCATTTACAGTAGTTGCCATAATAATCTAAAACCAATATGTAACAAATAAATATTAGTTACAAATAGAATTTGATCAAAAGTAGAAGAGATGAAATAATCACCAATGTTTTTAACAAATTAAAACTATTAGTAAAAATATGCAAATAACAAAATAAAGAAAACAAATAATAGAATTATGCCTTAAGATTGTTGAAAAAAAATAATGATATTATTATTTGTAATTTTTGTTTAAATATAATTTTTTTTGAGTAACCACCTGTACATTGGTAGAGGGCCTCACTCCTAAATTTTAGTGATTTGAAAAAAAAAAAGAGTACAAGGAGGAGGACCAGACCAAAACCTCCCAGTAGTTACAATGAATGAAATTATATTTTAGCAATACGAAAATAAGGACACCCTACTCTTTCTAAAGTTACAAGATCCCTAACCCTAGAAGGAAAAGAAATCTCATACACAATAAATTGTTTATCGAGGATGCCTTGATTTGCAAGTAAATCTGCCACTTGATTTGCTTCTTTGAAGGTATGATGGAAAGAGACATGCAATCCTTTTAGTAGCCCCTTAATTTGCTGAACTACACCATCATTCTTCCAAGAAGTAGTAGTTATATTATTTAGCACATCCACAAGTATTTTAGAATTCAATTCTATTTGGAAAGAACATATATTGATCCTATTGCACAGCTTTACTCCATCCAAAACAGCCAAGGCTTTTGCCTGCATGTTAGTACAAGTACCATATAAACTTGAGAAGCTAGCAAGTGGAGAGCCATTGTTATTTCGAATGATACCTCCATCAGAAGCTAGCCCAAGGTTGCCTTTAGAAGGTCCATCATAGTTTAACTTGAACTAGCCAATAGGAAGAGGATGCCAACAGACTGGAAACACTCTAAGTCTCCTCTTTTCAATTAGATTATGAAGCAAGCCTGCAGAAAAGAAACTCTTTGCCCTAGGAGAAGTATCTGCCATGGGATAAGCTTTGAAGTTTGTCTTGATTTGGCATAAAATCATCAACAATAATTTGGTTAGTGGAAGTGGAAGTAGAAGTTTCTCCAAATATCTTTGCATTTCTAGCTTTCCACAAAGACCAACAGATGAAGGAGGGCAAAATCTTGTGAAATATACCAGCAATAGTAGGTTTTGAAGTGTTGATCCACCATGACATTAGGTACAGCTTTAAGTCAAGAGGTTCACTATTTTGGACATAAAAATGAGCCTAAAAATGTCCAAAATGTTCTGCCAACTGGCAAGATAGAAATAGGTGATCAATTATTTCCTGAACATTGCAAAAATTGCATTTGGAAGCAACTATAAATCCCAATTTGATCATAACATCATTTGTGGGTAGTTTCCTATTTGTGAGCTTCCACGTGAAAATTGAGGATCTTCAACAAAAGTCTTTTATCTTGGTACATGTTATTGGAGAGGGAAAAGGGTTGAGCACCGTTAGAGATAATAGATTTTACTGAAAAAGCCCCACAGTAGACAAAGTCCAGATGCATTCATCAGAATCTTTTCAGGGAGAGACACAACAGCTTGTTACCAATCTACTGACTGATGAGATCTTTTTCTTCTTAAGAATAGCTTGCAGCAAGCTTTCAGAATTCCCAATACTCTCCATTCCAAAGCTGATTAACTTTCAAGTCAGGGTCTAAAACTTGGTTGATCAATGGATGGAGTACACTATCTCTACTACAATTATCAAACCAAACAATGCTCTCTCCATTCCTTAGCTTGAAGCTTATTTGATCTTTAGCAAAAACCCTAGCCTGTATCATTTTCTTCTAAGTAGAAGACGCACCAGTCATAATAGATATTAAAGTAAGATGTTCCTTACTCCTATTGTATCTTGATGCCAAGAATTTGGACCAGAGAGATGTTCCTTTTCAAAAGTTCCACCACAGCTTCTATAGAAGGGCTTTGGCAATGTTTTTCAAGGCCACATACCCTAGTCCATTATATTGAACAGGTTTACAAAGTGCCTTCCAAGTGCTCCAGTGTCTCCTTGCTCCTAATTCAATACTTCCCCAAAAAAAGTTTGCGAAAACCTTCTCAATCTCTTGAAAGACTGACTTAAGAGATTGCATAACAATCAAAAGGTATAAAGGAATGGAACTCAACACATGCTTGATCAAGATCATTCCATACCAAGTAGAGAGATTTGAGGGCCATGTTGAAATTCTGACCACAACCTTTTCAATCATAGGCTAGAAGAGATCTTTCTTTTTCTTTCCTTTAATAATATGGCATCCCAAGTATATCATATGAAAAATTTTCCTCAAGAAACCAGTGACTTGTTGAATTCTTCTCACCCTGGTAGCTGAGGTTTTGCTTGATATGTAGAAAAAACTCTTACTTACATTGATCAGTTGACTAGAATATGCTTCAAAATCACCAATAAAAGCCTTGACATTTTTAAAAGACTACCTCCTCCTTTGTGAAAATGATAATGTCATCTATATTCATCAAATGTGAAATAGGCAATCAAGAGCTGGACTTTGCGAAATGAGCAATTTTCTGTGTGCTAAACGCCTCTTCAATCCTCTATTAAAAGCCTCCATGAGAATAATGAATAACATGGGAGATAAGGGATCACCTTGTCTAAGACCCCTAAATGATTGAAAGAAATCCTTTGGGGTACCACTAATGAGGACATAAAACTAACATTAACCAATGGCCTTATGAATCAAATCAATCCACTGCTTTCCAAAACTAAAGAATCTCATAACCTCAAAGAGGAAACACCAAGAAACCCTATCAAATGCCTTAGCAAGATCTAGCTTTAAGATCAGGTTAGCTCTCTTAATCTTCTTGTCAATGAATTCCACTATCTCCTGAACAATAAGAATATTATCAAAAATCACCTTTCCTTTAGTAAATTTAGCCTGCTCTTCATATATGATTTTTGGTAGAATTTTGCCAAGTCTTATAGCTAAAACTTTAGTACAAACTTTGTTGACAAAAGTAAATTAGCTGATAGGTCTATAATCACCAAAGGAAGCTGGATTATCATTTTTTGGGATAAAAGCAATGTAAAGTACTAGTGAATGCCCTTGGAATAGCTTCTCTAGCTAAAAAAGACTTAACTCCTTCCCAAAGATCATATTTGATGATTTCCCAACAAGAGGTAAAGAAGACACCATTATATCCATCAGTGCCAGCACAACCATCTTTGTTTAGTGAAAATGCATATTCATACACCTCTTGTAATGATAATTCATTTGTGAGCTCCTTATTATCCTTCTTCATGATTAAAGAGGGAATGGCAGATAAGATACGAGGCACTCTTCTAGTATACTCGAGCTTAAATTGTTGTTTGAAGAAGTTTATCCGTTCCCTTTCAATACAAGCTTGATCAGAAGTCCACTATCCATCAACCTTAATTTTAAAGATAGCCATGCTTTGCCTTTTATCCACCATTTTAGAATGAAAGAACTTAGAGTTTTGCTCGTTGTCCTTAAGACATTTAATACCTGATTTTTTTTTTTTTTTGCCAGAAAAGGCTTTTCTTCAGCAATACATTTCAAGAGTTTAGCTTTTGCCTAGCAAGCCAAATCCACTTTAGCTTCTAAAGAACAAGCATGTTGTAAAACCTCTTCCTTATTTACAACTTCAATTTTAGCCTCCTTAAGATTGTCAAAGATATTCCCAAAAGTAGAAAAGCTCCAGTTCTTAAGGACCAATTTAAGTCTTTCAAGCTTTACAAAAGTCTCAAAAGTGGAACCCTTCACAAGGTATACTCCAATTTTCTTCTACTATGGGTGCTAAACCCACATGTTCAAAAACCTGAAAGGTTTGGGACCCTGCAATGCAGAGGAAGAGAAAGAAAGCCACAAAGAAGAGTGGTTAGAACAAGTCTTTGAAAATTGCTAGATGGAAATATTGGTATAGTGCTCCTAAAATAGTTGATTGCAAATAATTCTATGCAAACATTCCCAAACCAGATTGTTTAAATATAATTATATGTTAGAAAACAAAGCATAAACATATAAATACTTACTTAGTGAAGATGAATTCAATCAACAAGAATAGGCTCCTTGATCTTGAGTTGAACATGCTATTGGACTTGAGGCTTCTCTTATTTAGAAGAACATTCACCTCCAAAGCGGAAAAGCTGAAGATGGATATCGGACTGTCGAATCAATTGATTAGTTGTTGTCAAGGATTAAATCCTTTATCCTTAATACATAACTGCCTGTCACTTGGTGCAAACGGATTCTATACAATTGCCTTCCAGGATTTCAACAATTTCACCATTGTAAGTTGCACTACTTAATAAAGTCTACTAATAAAATATTACTCAACTTTCTCTCTACGAAACATGAATCTTAAAGCTTTGAAGCAAGAATAGAAGATCTAGAAAGAATAAAAAATGAAAAGAAGATTCTTTAACTTAAATGTTTGTGTTATCCAACTCCTTTATACCACACCTACTTATTGGATTTTAGGAGCAAATAATAGACATAACATTAACCACATGAATGGACATTCATGTGTCATGAATGCACATAATTAATGAATATTATATTAATCACACATGAATGAATCTTCATACTCTCATAAATATATAAAATTAATGAACATATCACTAATAACTCATGGATGTAAATCCATAATTCATGAATGCACAAAATTAATGAACACATCATTAATTACTTATGGATATAAATCCACAATTCATGAATATATATGAATCCAACATTAAACACAAATGGATAAATGATCATCAATTAATGTTATACATTATTCATGAATACAAAATTGTTCATTGAGCAAATTAATGTCATTCATGTTTATTACTTTTGAATTAATGCCTTATTCATATATAGGAAAGTAGATGATAAGATAGGGAATAAAGTGGCAAACAAATTGCCATTTAAATTGAGATTAATTTCTCGTTTACCAATTTCAACATCTATTACTACGAAGTCCATTAGGAAGATAAATTGCTCTATTCGAACAAATACATTCTCCACTATTCTTTGCCATGTATCTGCTAGTTGCATAAGCTTATCAATCTTATGAGTGATTATTAAACCAACTTCCCTACAAATAGATAAGGGCATCGAATTTGTACGAGCTCTAAATCACAGAGAGCTCTATTAATTGAAACATCACTAATTTTGCAAGGTATACTAAAACTCTCTGGATTCTCTCTTTTAGATAGTAGTTTCTTGAGATCATTTCTCTACATTTTTTCATAGGATCTTTAATTTCTTTATCATTCAAATCTTCATAAGACTCCTTGGAATCTTTGTCTTCATTAGCACTATCTAAATCCCCTTATTGAGATATCACGTCATTGTCATTCCTTGGTATTGTATTAACTACAAAACATTCCTCATCTTGATCAAACATTTTTATAGCATTAAAAACATTAAATTTTACCTTCTCATCATTCATTCTTATGGTGAGTTCACCTTTTTTCATGTTGATGAGGATTTTACCAATAGCTAAGAAGGGTTTACCAAGAATTATGAGAATATTTTCATCCGCCTCAAAGTCAAGAATAATAAAATTTGCAGGAAATATAAATTTATCTACTTTTACCAACACACCCATGATGATTCCCCTTGGATATGCCAATGAATGATCCGCAAGATAGAGGTTCACCGATGTTGGCTTCACTTCATTCCCATTTAGTTTCTATTAAATTAATACTCGCACCAAGATCACATAAAACCTTACTTGGAAACTGCTTTCTAACTGTGTAAAGTATTGTAAGGGTTCAAGGATCCTTTAGTTTAGGTGATAGCTTCTGTTGTAGAACTGCATTACACTCTTCCGTTAGGACAATTGTCTAAAATTCAACTAACCTTTTCTTTCTAAACAAGATGTCCTTCAAGAACTTCACACAACTAGGTATTTGTTTCAATGCCTCAACAAATGGGATATTCATGTGAAATTTCTTGAAGACTTCTAAGAACTTTTTGAATCCATCAAGCTTCTGTTTTTTTAACCTTTGAGGATATGGCACCTTTAGAAGTACCTCTTAATTACCCAAATTACCTTATTGTGCAATGGATTCTGAATTGACCTCATCTTCCCCAATAGTTAGCTTGGACTCATGTATGACCTTAGCATTGTTTTCTTTAAATCCCAACTATTTGCCACTTTGGAGTGTCACTGCTTTGCATTGTTCCTTGCATTCTCTCCTTTGGTTTACTTCGGTGTTACTTAGGAAAGAACCAAGGGTCTATTATTAATAGAATTGGCCAGTTTCCCCATATGACTCTCAAGATTCCAAATGGATGCTGTGTGTCTTTGTAATATGGCATTCATGCTTTGAAGTATCAGATCATTCTTTACCATGTATTGTCTAAGTAAATCTTCCACATTTTCCTTCCTTTCCAACCCTTGTTGTGGCAATCTATTTTGATTTGAAAACTTGGTAGAGCTTGTGATATCATAGATAGTGATGGTCTACCCTGTTGATTGTTACTTCATGAAAAATTTGGGTGGTTTCTCCAACCTGGATTATGAGTGTTGGAGTATGGATTTTCTTGGTTTCCATTATAGTTGCCAACATACTCATTTTGAATACATCATCATAGGACTTACTCATGATGGCTTCTCTGGCTTACTGCATCAATTATAGTTCTAGTTGCCCCTTGCAATCCATTGTAGAATGTCTGAATTTATAGCCAATCAGGAATACCATGATGAGGGCACAACCTCAGTAGGTCCTTGAATCTTTCTCAAATTTCAAACAGTGGTTCATTATCCTATTGCATAAAAGAAGGAACGTCATTCCTCAATTTTGCTATTCTTAATGATAGGAATAACTTTGTTAGGAACTTTGTTAGCCTTGTGGCATCGTCTGAAACTCTATTATACCTAAACTTGTCACAAATCTCCAAGAAGTTAAAAATATTAATATTCGGGTCATCATTTAGCATTCCACCAAACATAGTTGAAGATTGTACTATCTGAATGATTTGCGGTTTCAGTTCAAAATTGCTTTCTTGAATTAGTGGTTTAAGGATACTCAACTAAATATCATCTATTGTAGGTACGGCAAAGTCCCTAAGAGACCACAATTCAGCTAGATTTAGCGATAGTTATTGATAAGTTCATAATTGATTAATGTATGTGCTATATCTTGTGTTATTTACCATATTTTTATGTGTTGTAAGTAATATTTGAGTTATTATTGAGCTTAATTTGGTTATTGTAAGATTAAAGTGAAAAACATGAAAAAGATGAAAAGAAATACTAAGGGCGAAACATACACGAATATGACGCTATTCTGGATACTGTTTTGTATTTTAAGCATAACTTTTGAGTCCAAACTCCGATTGATGTGATTCAAGATGCATTGGAAAGCTACGAGAGAGAGATACAATTTTTCTGTTTTACACTTTTCCAAATTCCAAAAGCAACAAGGTCACAATTGAAGCCAAAGGCAAAGCACAGTGTTAAAGCCAACTACATGCGCCAGGGATGTGCAGCGCATGTGCGTTGAGTCCAGAAGGGAAAATTTCAGCACTGCCTAGGGCGCCCATGCGCACAATCAAGTAGCACATGTGCGCCAGAAATAGCGAAGTTACGTGATTTTTTTTATTTTTGGCAGATTTCTTCGCCCGGTTGGACCCTTGTTCTTCCATACGATTTCACATTCTTATCCTTAAACAATTATTGTAACCCTAGTATGCATTATAAATACCCATGTAGGGTGATTAAAAGAGAGTCGACACTTTATTTTCTTGTTTTAGCTAGGGTTTCAGGAGCGAAAATTCTTTGTTATTCTTTCATAGTACTTAGTGCTTAAACTCTTTTTCTTGGTCGAGGGATTTGAAGCCATGGTCAATTCTACTATGTTGTGAGACTTTTTGTTCTTGAATTCATTCAATTTTATATCGAGTATTGATTATTTTTTTACAATTAATTTTATGATTGTTCTTTTTAACTTATTATTATTGTAGAATAATTAAGTTATTGGAATTAATCTATAGCTAGATTGTTTTAACCGCGTATGTTTAATTCAATCTGTGAAGTAACTAAGTTTGATAATTGCTCGATTAGTGTTATCGAATTTAAGAAAAATAATCAACTAATTGACATAACTGCATGTGTTTATGTTTAATTAGTCTAATTGTTCTTGTTGATTTATTTTAATGCTTCTATTAAGTAATATTTGACGTGTGTCTGGATTAAATTAATAGTTAGGGTTAATTGGATCGCGTGTTAAAAATTAGCTAACTTTAGAAAGAAACAAGAATCAAATTTGAATTGGTGTTCGGGTTAATTCTTCAATTAGTACTTGATATAGAAATTGAATTAAGGTCTTTGGTGTCAATGATTGGCTAGTAAAATTTTTATGGTGGATGTGACCAAAACCAAGATTCTTATTAAATTGAATTCCATCCAATTTACTTTATTGTTTTAGTTTTTTAGTTTAAAAACATTCAAAAGCTCCCCTTTTTCGTTTAACAGAAGAATAAACTCTGTTATCTGTAGGACGACCTGTACTCAAGACTACTACATTATTATTGAGAGTTGTTAATTTTGGATACCTACGATAGCATTTTAGTTATACAATTGGATCTACAGGATTTTCACCATCAGCCATGTCTAAGAACTGTTGGGTACCTTTCGTTGCTTCCCTTCACAAACAACTGATGGAATCCTGTACACTTAGTTTCTAGGTCCAAAAGAAGTAGTATTCCTTTCAACCTTCTCGGCATGCAGTTAGTAAAAAACCTACAAAACAAATGACAAAAAGAAAATAAAATAAACTAAAAGTAAGAAAAATGTTTAAAGTATAGTTAGTATGTATAATCTGATGGAAAATACTTAGGTAGACCCGATTTTTTGCCCCACTTGTAGACCTTGTGGTCAGGATTGAATTTTAAAAAATTTTGCTTACATCAACTGATGTCATAAATTCTATAAGGTATAATCCACACTACAGGGTCTACAAGTGGGGTTAAAGACTGGGTTTACCTAAGTGTTTGCCATAATTTGATATTGAAAAAATAAGCAATGATAAGAGAAGTCTTTGGCAACGATGCCAAAAAGTTGACCACGATCTAATATAGACTCAAAGTGTGTTCGCAAGTATACGAATCAAACAAATAATATAGTGAAAGTAGAGATTATTCCTATGAGGACTATGCTTAACACAATTGACAATTACCAGAATGAGATTATCACATATAAAATTCTATCTAAATAATAAAACAGTAGACTAGTAATGAAAATAAGAAATACTCAACTAAATAAATAAATAAGAAACCAATGGATATTAAACCTGGCATTTATTCTTCATTTAACACCACTTAATTGCTTTGATTTATCATTTCTTCAGTTTTACAATTCATTTACTAATCTAGGGTTTCAGTGGTAATTGCAAGTTCTTGTCGAAATCATTGCAAATCTACAAACCTTAACCAATCCACTCCATGTTTATATGAATTAAAACCCCGATTAATAGATAAATATGAACCTAATTGATTGCTTATGATCAGGTATATGTCTGTCTGTAACCACGAAATGGTTCGACCTATTGGCGATTGTTCCAAACAAAGGTTATTTGAACCCGTCCTAACTCTAAGTATCCTATGTCGATTCAAAATAGGACTACAAATCACTCTAGATGATGGCCAATCATCGAAAGGCATTAAGATCAATTCAAACAAGCAAACATACATGCAAGGAATTAGAAAGAACGAATAAAATATCATCAATCAATTATCATGATAAAATTTCGAACAAACCCTAGTTATGAGTTCAGTGCATAATCTTAGGATTAAATATATCACAAGATTGATTCATAGTCATGAAAGAATATAAAATAACAAAGGGAGAAAAACTAGGCTTATTCTTGATCCTTGATTATTCGTCATGATGAATCTCCTCTTGGAAGGATGATATTTGTTCTTCTTATGATTTTCTCCCAGACGGCTACTCTACATTATATCGGACCTATATCTATGCTACGTTGTGTTATTCTCTCCCTAAGACATATATTTATTGTACTCATTAGGGTTTTACACATTTGGAGGTCAAAAACGCACCTTGGAAGGGGTAAACAATTAAAACTCATTTTTTTCCATTTTTTTCTGCAGCCCCAATGCAGCTGAGGTCTCCCAAGCACACTTGAGATCTTAGTGATTGACTTCGCCGTTTTGCTCCATTTTCATCCTGTTTGACCATCGAAACATGTCAACAACCTATTACCAATACACGTATAAATAAGTGTATTTAAACATTAAAAATACATAAAGTAATATTTTGATACTAATACCCTAAAATGACCAAAATACCCTTAGTTATTAAAACAAACTCTCGAAAACGAATTAAAGCCCAAGTTAAAGTACATGTAAATAAAGCTCTTTAGAGAGTTAACAGTGGATTGCAAACAAACCTTCACTTCATCGTACCAAGTTATTGATGAGGCAAAGTAAAGTTAAGATTTTATGTCTACTCGAGCCAATGGTTGATCGTGAAAAAATTGGTTCATTTTGCAGCAGATTAGGGTTTTCTAACTACTACTTTAACCCTAATGGCAAAATATGGTTATTTTGGATTTCTTCTTTTTCAATTTCTATTCTCCAAGTATCTAAGCAGTATCTTCATGATCTTTTCTACTTCATGATTGTATTGCTTCTTTTATTTATGGTAAATCTACAAAGTTAGAAACAAGCGAGTTATGTAATGTATTGAGGCACGCAGTCCAAGATACTTCTCTGCCTTGGTTAGTAAGAGGTGATTTCAATGTCATTTTTTCTTCTTCAGAACACCTTAAATCATCCAATCTCGACGTGGGGGTAGTGGATGATTTTTGGTAATTATGGTTTATTAGTTGCTCAAAGTATTGTATGTTGGTTCCAAAGCAACCTAAGAGGGTGGGTGAATTAGGTTTCTAAAACTACTTTTAGAAAGATTAATCTTATTAAGATTTTTCAATTAATCATTGATATAATAGAAACAATGAAACAGTGAAGTAAGAAAGAGAGGAAATTAAACAGTCAATACTTCCAAGCTAACAAGCTTGAAGTATCAAATCACTAGAATGCTTCACACACTTGGTGAGCTAATAATCTTTACAAAGTAGGGAAATTCTTGCTCACACTAAAACTCTTTTAGTTGAGCCAAGAATTTTACTCACAACCTCACTGTCATACAAGATTATTACTCCACTCAAAATTGAATTGCACTCTAAACTGCACACTATATATTCAATAAAGCACTATAGCCAATTTGTACTAAATTGCTCTTTTTTAAAGCTTGTATTCAATGTATTAGATGATTTTTACAGAATATCAAAGCAGTTATTTATAGGAGCAATAAATGGTGGTTGCAACTATTTCTTAACGGCTAAATAATAAATGCACAAAAAGTAGCCGTTGGGGTTTCAGACGTCTGAGATAAGTAGGATGCGTCCGACACAGCGTCCGATCTCCATGCTGTTGGTAAAGAACTTCGTTCGAACGTCCGTACATGCGTTCATTCCATCGTTCGAATGGAGTTTCGAACGGTCATGTTCGTCTGAAAGAGACTTTGTTTGGACAGTTGTGTGCGTCCGTTGGAGAAGCAGTAAGATCCTTGCTTTCTGCCTGTTGGTTTGGACGGTGGAATGCGTCCGAGAAGCTTGACATAGTTCGGACGGTGCAATGCGTCCGAACACCCTGTCTCCAACAAAACAAGCAACAGACCTACAAAACTTGTTTGCAGAGTTAAATGCTTTCGGAATGTCATCATCAAAATAAGGTTTGAAAAACATCATTGTATACCTTACATGCTTTGGGTTTTATATCAAAATGCAACGTGTCATAACTCCCGGTTTTAAGGGCGTGACCAATGTCTTAATAAAATTTGGATTCAATTGGAAAAGTTACTGAGTTGAGTGTATCCAGAAACCCAATTGAGTTATATTGTCGAGTTAAAAGTCAAAAATTCGAAACTATAAGTCATATGTATTTATTATTTTATTTATTGAGAATAAAGTTATTCTAACAATTAAATCCCGTATTTAAAATTTTAGGTTTATTGTATAATCCTTTTAATATTATTCATTACTAATTCAGAAAATTTTAATTTTAATAATTTTCTTAACAATTTATTGTATTTTTGAGTATTAAATAAAGTCGACTCGGATAAAAATTCGTTGTCACTCGATAAATTTATCGAGTTTAATCTAAAATACGATGTTGATCAAGTTTTTCATTAAATTATGTATGATTCTACCAAATCGAACAATCAATTCGATACAATTTATCCAAATTTTTCTTAGTTTAAACTGTGGCATGACATATAGTTGGTGGAAGTAGATTCAAACTCCCATACCAATTAGCACACTGCCAAAACTTGAAATGTTTAAGAAAGAAAAATATTGGTTCTTATGCATATGATTATTTAAAGTATTATTTTGGCGAATTATTTAAGTCATTATTTATATTTTTTGAAAAATAATAAAATATTAAAATAAATATTTGCCTAGTTAATACTGCAAATAATTTTTTGTAAATAAATATCTATATAGTATTTTTTACTTTAAAAGACAAAATAGATATACGAAAATCAAATAGAGTTACTAATATAAAAAATAGGATTCTATTTATTTTTCTTTTTTTATCTTCAAATCAAACACTAAAAATTACATTCAAAAATAATTTCCTACTCATCATTCAAAACATGAATCTCGAGAAAACTAGGTACACGTATATACATATAGCTAAATATGTATATTTTAATAGAAAATATTATTGAAAATTATATTTTAAAAACTAAAAAAATAAAATAGAATAGATCCGTCAATTACTTGAGGTTACTTGCCATATTTTAGGCGTTAAAGTTTCGACCCTATATGCGTGAATCGGAACCCATTGATCAGAATATAAGCCAAGACTTATATATACAATTCGGATGCACGTGATCAGACGAGCAATTAAATTCGGGAAAATTACCAAATTAGTCCCTAAACTTTTTTACTTTTGCTAATTTAGTCTCTCAATTTTTTCTTTAGACAGGTTAGTCCTTAAACCTTTTTTTTTAGCCAGAATACTCCTTTTGTGGCTGAGCCACTAGCAAACTCTTTTTTTTTTTTAAAGTAGTTGCCAATCTGAAGGGCAGAATAGGAACTTCACAAAAAATTTCTACATCAAACCAAAGATGCCGTTGTTTTGGCTCAGCTGCTACTATCGATCAGAGAATTAGGAAAAATTGGAGACTTAGGGCTGCGAAAATTCCTGCAAAATTCAAGAGATTCAACCAAAGAAAACTTCAAATTCTTCAACAACAAGGATTAAATCTGACTAGAGTTTGTATTTTGAACTATGTATTTGGAAGTTATTATGGTTATAGTTAATGTTGAACCCCAGTTATGATAATCATGTTTTGATGATGAACAAATCGCACTAATGGTTTGAAAAGTGTGCAGAAAAACAAAACAACCAGAAGACTCCACGGACGCAAATGACAGTCCGAAAGACAGAGTTTCGGACGATGGTAATCGTCCGACACAAAGAAATTGAAGCAAGTCTCGGACGAAGAACAGCGTCCGATCATATTTCCAGAAGACTTTACTTCGATCGGACGCATGTTCGGACGCATTCTCGGACGTTTGAACGAATACCAGAAGACTTTACTTCGATCGGACGCATGTTCGGACGCATCCTCGGACGTCCGAACGAATACCCTCAGAGAACGGACGCAGTGTCGGACGCAAGGTTTAGCAGCGGCCGTCCGAACGGTCCAACGGCTAGTTTGTTCGTACGCACTCTTGCTGCATTGGCCGTCCGAAGAAGGTCCAACGGCTAGTTTTACAGTAAACAAAAAATAGCCGTCGGGAAGTTGTTGGAAGCAGATATTTGGCAACTATAAATAACCCTAGGTCTGAATTAGTGAAAAAGGGACTTCTAGATTGATTACAAATAACTCTTGAGTTATTTGGGAGAAATAGTGGGAACAAGTGTTGTAATAGTGTAGGTAGTTTTGTGAAAAGAGTTTAGAAGTGTAAGAGTTCTTCAAGTGTAAGAGTGGAGAGATAACAATTGTAATAAAGGGAGGTTATGAGTGTAAAACTCTTGGCTCAACTAAAGGTAATTAGTGTGAGCAAGAGTGATCCTCATTTGGGTACTAGAGGTTATTGTCTCACCTACTTTGAAGAGACTTTTAATGGCTAAACTTCAAGTTGTAAACTTGGTAGTTGCCTTGTAAGAAGCTCTTTGTAGTTGAAAGCTCGAAGCTTGAGAAGCTTGGGAGTTTGATTTGATTATCTTAATCTCAATATTCTTATTTGTTCTTTATTAACTTTAAGCTTAAATTGTTGAATATCTATTGTATTCATTTGTGCTTAAGTTTTCATTTGGTGCATAAAGTTTGAATTTCTATTAAGCACATAAAAAGGTTTGTTTTAGATACAACCTAATTCACCCCCCTCTTAGGTTGCTTTGGGACCAACAATTGGTATCAGAGCTTGGTCTCATATATTGAGCTTAACCGCTTTTGAGTAAAAATCATTATGACAACCAATAATGCTTTATTGTTAGAGTGGCATTCTATCACTAGACCTCCCATGTTTAATGGCATTAATTTTGTTTTTTGGAGGGATAGAATGAAAATTTTTGTTCAATCTAATGATATTGATTTAATGGTATATTATTTGTGAAGGTCCTTTAGAAGCTCATATTTTGATGAAAATACTCATAGATTAAGGCCTAAAACTAGATATGAGTTAAATGCACAAGATAAAATAAATTTATCTTTAAATGCTAAAGCCATTGATATTTTGTATAATGTTTTGGATGCAGATGAGTTTTGTCTAAAGTAAAAGGTTGCATATCGGCCAATGAGATATGGGACAAATTGAAAGAAATCCATGAAGGAAGTGAAGATATTAGAGAGCAAAAGAAGTCACTTCTTGTGGCTAAATATGAATCCTTCAAAATGGAATCTCATGAGAACATTGACAAGATGTATTGTAGGTTCAATGATATGGTAAAGGATTTGGAAGGTTTGGGTAAAGAATATTCCTTGGGTGAAAAGAAAAGAAAATTTTTGAATGCTTTACCTAAGGAATGGGAACCTAAATCCATTGCCATAGAAGAGTCTAAAAATTTAAATTCTATGCATATTGATTTATTGATCAATTCTCTAACCTCATTTGAATTGAAGTTGAAATACAAGTTACAAGATGAGGAGGCAAAGGGAAAAAGAAGCATAGCATTTAAAGCTTCATCAAAAAGGAGAAAAGACTCAAGGAATCCTCACTTCAACAACTTCCAAATCACTTGGGATTATTGCAATTCGGATGGAGAGGTAGCAATGAAGAAGAATATGAGGAGGCTCAAATGACTTTTATGGCACTTGGCAATAATGAGGTATCCTCTAGTTGTGATTCTTGTGATGATTCATGTGATAATGATAATGATGATATTGAATCATTTATTTTTAAAATGCATGAATGTTTGAAAGAATCATATGCTAAGAACAAAGAGTTAAAAATGAAAATTAATACTTTATTGAGTGCCAACTCAAAATTTGTGCATGAAAATAATTCTTTGACAAAAGAAAATGATGTTTTGAAAGAAAAATTTGTTGGAAAAACCAAGATCATGGAAGAACAAGTTTCATTGAAGAAGAGATTAGATGATCTTGATGTTACTTTGAAAACAAAGAAAGAAAATGTTTTTGAAAAGAAAAGAACTAGAAATATGTTTTTGAACAAAAATTTTATCACCTTTAGAAAAAATGATTTGTGCTTTGTTAAATCTAAATCTTCTTTTTATGGCAATAAGAATATTATTTGTAATTATTGTCATCAACTATGGCCATATAAAGAAAAATTGTTATGTTAAAAGAAATGAAAAATTGGGAATAAACTCTATTTGGGTGAGTAAGCATGCTACTAATCCAGTTGGACCCAAGAAAGTTTGGGTACCAAAAGTTGTTACTTAACTTTTGTTGAACCCCAATTATGTTAATCATGTTTTGATGATGACCAAATCATACTAATGGTTTGAAGACAAGTGTGCAGAAAAACAGGGAGGTTTTCTTTATATGATCGTTTCTTGATGACAATAATTACAAATAATGTTCTTATTCTTTTGTAAAAAGAAGATTTTAGAACAAGCACAAATCATTTTTTCTAAAGAAAAGTTCAAAAACATGCATAACAACTTTTTCTTTAAACTTTCTTGGGTCCAACAACATGTTCGGACGCATCTTCGGACGTTCGAACGAATACCCTCAGAGAACGGACGCAGTGTCGGACGTTAAATGCTGCATCGGCCGTCCGAAAGGTCCAACGACTAGTTTTCCAGTAAACAGAAAATAGCCGTTGGGAAGTTGTACCCTGGAAGTAAATATTTGGCAAATATAAATACCCTTAGGTCTGATTTAATAATAAAGGAGACTTCTACATTGATTACAAACAATTCTTGAGCTATTTGAGAGAAATAGTGGGTACAAGTGTTGTAATAGTGTAGGTAGTTTTGTGAAAAGAGCTTAGAAGTGTAAAAGTTCTTCAAGTGTAAGAGTGGAGAGATAACAATTGTAACAAAAGGAGGTTGTGAGTGTAAAACTCTTGGCTCAACTAAAGGAAATTAGTGTGAGCAAGAGTGATCCTCATTTGTGTACAAGAGGTTATTGTCTCACCTACTTTGAAGAGACTTTTAGGGGCTGAACTTCAAGTTGTGAACTTGGTAGTTGCCTAGTAAGAAGCTCTTTGTTGTTGAAAGCTCCAAGCTTGAGAAGCTTGGGAGTTTGGTTTGATTTTCTTAATTTCAATATTCTTATTTGTACTTTAAGCTTAAATTGTTGAATATCTATTGTATTCATTTGTGCTTAAGTTTTCATCAGAGACTTTGGTGCATAAAGTTTGAATTTCTATTAAGCACATAAAAAGGTTTGTTTTTAGAGACAACCTAATTCACCCCCCCTTTTAGGTTGCTTTTGGGGCAAACAATTGGTATCAGAGCATTGGTCTATTTATTTTGCTTAAATTGCATTAGAGTAAAGATCATGGCAACCAATTATGCTTTGTTTTTAGAGGGGCATTCTATCATTAGACCTCCCATGTTTAGGTGAGACATTAATTTTGTTACCTTATAGAATGAAGATTTTTGTTCAAGAGTGATATATAGATTTCTGTATATTATTTGTGAAGGTCCTTTAGAAGCTAATATTTTTGATGAAAATACTCATAGATTAAGGCCTAAGACTAGATATGAGTTAAATGCACAAGATAAAATAAACTTATCTTTAAATGCTAAAGCCATTAATATTTTGTATAATGTTTTGGATGCAGATGAGTTTTCTAAAGTAAAAGGTTGCATATCGGCCAAGGAGATATGGGACAAATTGAAAGAAATCCATGAAGGAAGTGAAGATCTAAGAGAGCAAAAGAAGTGTATAAGAACATGGCTAAATATGAATCCTTCAAAATGGAACCTCATGAGAACATTGACAAGATGTATTTGTAGGTTCAATGATATGGTAAAGGATTTGGAAGGTTTGGGTAAAGAATATTCCTTGGGTGAAAAGAATAGAAATTTTTTGAATGCTTTACCTAAGGAATGGGAACCTAAATCCATTGCCATAGAAGAGTCTAAAAATTTAAATTCTTTGCCTATTGGTTCATTGATCAATTCTCTAACCTCATTTGAATTGAAGTTGAAATACAAGCTACAAGATGAGGAGGCAAAGAATTTCAGCTTAGCATTTAAAGCTTCATCAAAAAGGAGAAAAGACTCAAGGAAGCCTCACTTCAACAACTTCCAAATCACTTGGGATGATTGCAATTCGGATGGAGAAGTTGAAGAAGAATATGAGGAGGCTCAAATGGCTTATATGGCACTTGGCGATAATCGAGGTAACCTCTAGGTGTGATTCTTGTGATGATTTATGTGATAATGATAATGATGATGTTGAATCATTTATTTTAAAAATGTATGAATGTTTGAAAGAATCATATGCTAAGAACAAAGAGTTAAAAATTAAAGTTAACACTTTATTGAGTGCCAACTCAAAACTTGTGCATAAAAATAATTCTTTGACAAAAGAAAATGATGTTTTGAAAGAAAAATTTGTTGAAAAAATCAAGATCATGGAAGAACAAGCTTCATTGAAGAAGAGATTAGATGATCTTGATGTTACTTTGAAAACAAAGAAAGAAAATGTTTTTGAAAAGAAAAGAACTAGAAATATGTTTTTGAACAAAAATTTTATCACCTTTAGAAAAAATGATTTGTGCTTTATTAAATCTAAATCTTCTTTTTATGGCAATAAGAACATTATTTGTAATTATTGTCATCAACACGGCCATATAAAGAAAATTTGATATGTTAAAAGAAATGAAAAATTAGGAATAAAATCTGCTTGGGTGATTAAGCATGTTACTAATCCAATTGGACCCAAGAAAGTTTAGGTACCAAAAGTTGTTGCTTAACCTTGTATGTAGGCATGCTTGGAGAGCACCAAGGAATTCAAGATTGATTATCTATGAAGGGTGCTCAAGGCATATGAGCTAAGATCATATTGAAATGGGTAACATCCAAAGTTTTTGTGCTTTCATTTATCAAGTTGAACTATGTTCTCTTGAATATTACTCATCTTTATGTTCAAATTTGTTTAGAATGCTAGGATATTTGTTTCCCCAAATTTAGTCTATGATAAGTCACTACTTGCAAAAGAAAGGGGGAGCATTCTCTTTTTTTTAATGGATTTGTTTTTGCAAAAAATTGCATCACACATGCTTCATTGTTTTGATGAGGCTTTTTATTAAGGAATGAGCAAAAATTGTTTTGATCATAATTGCAATTGATAACTAATTTGTGCATGAAGGGGGAGAATAAACTTAGGGGGAGCTTTATTCTTCTTATGTTTTGATAATGCCAAAGGGGGAGAAATAATGGACAAATTCTCTTGTGTAGTACTTCATTATTTTATGGTTGTTTTGAATTGTCCAATTGATTTGTTATCATCAAAAAGGGGGAGATTGTTGAACCCCAGTTATGTTAATCATGTTTTGATGATGACCAAATCATACTAATGGTTTGAAGACAAGTGTGCAGAAAAACAGGGAGGTTCGGATGCAAATGATCGTCCGAACAAAAACAACCACACAGAGCTTCGGACGATGGTAATCGTCCGACACAAAGAATTTGAAGCAAGCCTCGGACGAAGAACAGCGTCCGATCATATTCCAGTAGACTTTGCTTCGATCGGACGCATGTTCGGACGCATCTTCGGACGTCCGAACGAATACCCTCAGAGAACGGACGCAGTGTCGGACGCACTCCTGCTGCATCGGCCGTCCGAAAGGTCCAACGACTAGTTTTCCAGTAAACAGAAAATAGCCGTTGGGAAGTTGTTGGAAGTAAATATTTGGCAGGTTGGAATATAAATACCCTTAGGTCTGATTTAATAATAAAGGAGACTTCTACATTGATTACAAACAATTCTTGAGCTATTTGAGAGAAATAGTGGGTACAAGTGTTGTAATAGTGTAGGTAGTTTTGTGAAAAGAGCTTAGAAGTGTAAGAGTTCTTCAAGTGTAAGAGTGGAGAGATAACAATTGTAACAAAGGGAGGTTGTGAGTGTAAAACTCTTGGCTCAACTAAAGGAAATTAGTGTGAGCAAGAGTGATCCTCATTTGTGTACAAGAGGTTATTGTCTCACCTACTTTGAAGAGACTTTTAGGGGCTGAACTTCAAGTTGTGAACTTGGTAGTTGCCTAGTAAGAAGCTCTTTGTTGTTGAAAGCTCCAAGCTTGATAAGCTTGGGAGTTTGGTTTGATTCTCTTAATCTCAATATTTTTATTTGTACTTTAAGCTTAAATTGTTGAATATCTATTGTATTTGTTGGCCCCAAAAGCAACCTAAGAGGGGGGGTGAATTAGGTTATCTCTAAAGACAAACCTTTTTTAAGTGCTTAATAGAAATTCAAACTTTATGCAACAAATGAATACTTAAGCACAAATGAATATAATAGATATTCAACAGTTTAAGCTTAAAGAACAAATAAGAATGAGATAAAGAATATCAAACCAAACTCCCAAGCTTCTCAAGCTTGGAGTACATGCACTAGTAGTGCCTCTTCAAAGAAGGTGAGGCAATAACCTTCTTGTACACAAAGTAGGCTCACCCTTGCACCAACTAAGTTCCTCTAGTTGAGCCAAAGGGTTTTACACTACAACCTCACTTTTGTACACTTGTTATCCCTCCACTCTTACACTTGAAGATCACTCACTAGTCTATTCTTGCTCACACTAATTCCCACTAGTTGAGCCAAGAAAGCTAGACTTCTCAAACCAATACAACCCACAATATTTTAGCCTATTTCTCCTCAAATAGCTCTTACAAGTGTTTGTATTGAATGTAGTCCTCCTTTTACTTATATGGTTTGATATTCTTTATCTCATTCTTATTTGTTCCTGTCTCTTATACACATCTAGATGTGTATAAGAGACAGGTGTACAAGACCGTTGGACCTTCGACGGACGCACTCTTACTGGCAAAAAAAAAAAAAAAAAATACACATCTAATGTGTATGTGTATAAGAGACACAAGAAATTGCATCGGACGCAGCTTCATTGTTTTCATGATGCTTTTTAGTAAAGAATAGTACGCGTCTCTTATATGCGTCTAGATGTGTATAAGAGACTACTACAAATTTATCGGACGCTGTAAGAGACGTCCGAGGAGACTGAATTAAGTAAAAGGAGGCTGTACATTCAATACAAACACTTGCTAAGAGCTATTTGAGTCGGACGATTACCATCGTCCAAGCTCTGTGGTTGTTTTGTTCGGACGATCATTTGCGTCCGAAAATATCACTACTTGCAAAAGAAAGGGGGAGCATTTTTAAAAAAAAAAAAAAAAATGAATCTAACATTACAAGAAATTGCATCACACCTGCCCCCTTTTTGATGATGACAAATCAATTGGACAATTCAAAAAACTACACAAGAGAATTTGTCCATTAGTCCATTATTTCTCCCCCTTTGACATTATCAAAACATAAAAAGAATAATGCGATTAAAGCTCCCCTAAGTTTATTCTCCCCCTTGAAAGATGAATAAAATGAGGACACGGAGAAGGAGAGAATTCATGCAAAAAATTATGATCAATAGCACTTATGATCAAACAATTTTCGCTTATTCTTTACTAAAAAGCATCATGAAAACAATGAAGCATGTGTGATGCAATTTCTTGTAAAAACAGATTCATTTTTTTTTTTTTTTTTTTTTAAAATGCTCCCCCTTTCTTTTGCAAGTAGTGATATTTATAGACAAAATTTTGGGGATACAAGTATCCTAGTATTCTAAACATATTTGACCATATAGATGAGTAATATTCAAGAGAACATAGTTCAACTTGATAAATGAAAGCACACAAAACTTTAGATATTACCCATTTCAATATGAATCTTAGCTCATATGCCTTGAGCACCCTTCATAGATAATCAATCTTGAATTCCTTGGTGCTCTCCAAGCATGCCTACATACAAGGTTAAGCAACAACTTTTGGTACCCAAACTTTCTTGGGTCCAATTGGATTAGTAACATGCTTAGTCACCCAAATAGAATTTATTCCTAATTTTTCATTTCTTTTAACATAACAATTTTTCTTTATATGGCCGTGTTGATGACAATGATTACAAGTAATGTTCTTATTGCCATAAAAAGAAGATTTAGATTTAACAAAGCATAAATCATTTTTTCTAAAGGTGATAAAATTTTTGTTCAAAAATATATTTCTTGTTTTTTTCTTTTCAAAAACATTTTCTTTCTTTGTTTTCAAAGTAACATCAAGATCATCTAATCTCTTCTTCAATGAAGCTTGTTCTTCCATGATCTTGGTTTTTCCAACGAATTTTTCTTTCAAGACATCATTTTCTTTTGTTAAAGAATTATTTTTATGCACAAGGCTTTTTGAGTTGGCACTCAATAAAGTATTAACTTTAATTTTTAACTCTTTGTTCTTAGCATATGATTCTTTCAAACATTCATGCATTTTAAAAATAAATGATTCAACATCTTCATCATCATTATTGCATGAATCATCACAAGAATCACAACTAGAGGTTACCTCATTATCGCCAAGTGCCATAAAGGCCATTTGAGCCTCCTCATATTCTTCTTCAACTTCTCCATCCGAATTGCAATCATCCCAAGTGATTTGGAAGTTGTTGAAGTGAGGCTTCCTCGAGTCTTTTCTCCCTTTTGATGAAACTTTAAATGCTATGCTTCTTTTTCCCTTTGCCTCCTCATCTTGTAGCTTGTTTTTCAACTTTAATTCAAATGAGGTTAGAGAATTGATCAAAGAATCAATAGGCATAGAATTTAAATTTTTAGACTCTTCTATGGCAATGGATTTAGGTTCCCATTCCTTAGGTAAAGCATTCAAAATTTTTCTTTTCTTTTCACCCAATTTGTGGAATATTCTTTATCCAAATCTTCCAAGTCCTTTACCATATCATTGAACCTCAAATACATCTTGTCAATGTTCTCATGAGGTTCCATTTTGAAGGATTCATATTTAGCCACAAGAAGTGACTTCTTTTGCTCTCTAATATCTTCACTTCCTTCATGGATTTCTTTCAATTTGTCCCATATCTCCTTGGCCGATATGCAACCTTTTACTTTAGAAAATTCATCTGCATCCAAAGCATTATACAAAATATTAATAGCTTTAGCATTTAAAGATAAATTTATTTTATCTTGCGCATTTAACTCAAATCTGGTTTTAGGCCTTAATCTATGAGTATTTTCATCAAAAATATTTGCCTCAATAGGACCTTCATAAATAATATACCATAATTCAATATTAATAGATTGAACAAAGATTTTCATTCTATCCCTCCAAAAAACAAAATTAATACCATTAAACATGGGAGGTCTAGTGATAGAATGCCCCTCTAAAAACAGAGTATTATTGGGTTGCCATGATCTTTACTCTAATGCAATTTAAGCAAGAATAAAGAGACCAATGCTCTGATACCAATTGTTGGCCCCAAAAGCAACCTAAGAGGGGGGGTGAATTAGGTTATCTCTAAAGACAAACCTTTTTTAAGTGCTTAATAGAAATTCAAACTTTATGCAACAAATGAATACTTAAGCACAAATGAATATAATAGATATTCAACAGTTTAAGCTTAAAGAACAAATAAGAATGAGATAAAGAATATCAAACCAAACTCCCAAGCTTCTCAAGCTTGGAGTACATGCACTAGTAGTGCCTCTTCAAAGAAGGTGAGGCAATAACCTTCTTGTACACAAAGTAGGCTCACCCTTGCACCAACTAAGTTCCTCTAGTTGAGCCAAAGGGTTTTACACTACAACCTCACTTTTGTACACTTGTTATCCCTCCACTCTTACACTTGAAGATCACTCACTAGTCTATTCTTGCTCACACTAATTCCCACTAGTTGAGCCAAGAAAGCTACTAGACTTCTCAAACCAATACAACCCACAATATTTTAGCCTATTTCTCCTCAAATAGCTCTTACAAGTGTTTGTATTGAATGTAGTCCTCCTTTTGCTTAATTCCCCCACATCTAGGTTGCTTTTAAGAGACAGGTGCAAGGGTGAGCCTACTTTGTGTACAAGAAGGTTATTCTTGCTTAAATTATTTGCGTCCGAACCTCCCTGTTTTTCTGCACACTTGTCTTTAAACCATTAGCATGATTTGGTCATCATCAAAACATGATTAACATAACTGGGGTTCTTCAGTATTCATTTGTGCTTAAGTTTTCATTTAGTGCATAAAGTTTGAATTTCTATTAAGCACATAAAAAGATTTGTTTTTAGAGACAACCTAATTCACCCCCCTCTTAGGTTGCTTTTGGGGCCAACAACTTTGCATGTAGGTATGCTTGAAGAGCACTAAGGAATTCAAGATAAATTATCTTTGAAGGGTGTTCAAGGCATATGAGCTAAAATGATATTGAAATGGGTAACATCTAAAATTTTGTGCTTTCATTTATCAAGTTGAACTATGTTTTGGTTGAATTTATTTAGAATGCTAGGAAATTTGTATCCCCATTTTTTTTCCTATAATAAGTCACATCTTGTAAAAGAAAGGGGGAGCATTGCAATTTTTTATTTTGCAAAAATTGCATCACACATGCTTCATTGTGTTTTGATGATGCTTTTGGTAAGGAATGAGCGAAAATGGTTTTGGTCCTCCTTATTCTTTGCATAAATTCTCTCCTTTCTTATGGAACACATATTCTTGAACGGAAGAATTGTTTTGTATAACTTGATTCATTTTCCATGTACTCATTATATGCATCTTTCAAGGGAGAGAATAAATTTAGGGGGAGCTTAAATTGCATTATTTATCTTATGTTTTGATAATGCCAAAAGGGGGAGAAATAATGGACAAATTCTCATGTGTTGCACTTCATATTTTATGGTTGTTTTTTGAATTGTCCAATTGATTTATCATCATCAAAAAGGGGGAGATTGTTGAACCCCAGTTATGACAATCATGTGTTGATGAGAGACCAAATTCTTATTCACTAATGTGTTTGAAAAGACTACAAAATTCAAAACAATAAGAATCTTGAGAATTTAGCAACAAGATGTCCGAAAGACAGCATCGTCCGACACAAAGAAATTGAAGCAAGTCTCGGACGAAGAACAGCGTCAATCGATCATATTTCCAGAAGACTTTACTTCGATCGGACGCATGTTCGGACGCATCCTCGGACGTTCAAACGAATACCAGAAGACTTTACTTCGATCGGACGCATGTTCGGACGCATCCTCCGACGTCCGAACTAATATCCTCAGAGAACGGACGCAGTGTCGGACGCAATGTGTATAAGAGACAGAACGGTCCAACGGCTAGTTTGTTCGGACGCACTCTTGCTGCATCGGCAATCCGAAAGGTCCAACGGCTAGTTTTCCAGTAAACAGAAAATAGCCGTCGGGAAGTTATTGGAAGCAGATATTTGGCAACTATAAATACTCCTAGGTCTGAATTAGTGAAAAAGGGACTTCTACATTGATTACAAATAACTCTTGAGCTATTTGGGAGAAATAGTGGGAACAAGTGTTGTAATAGTGTAGGTAGTTTTGTGAAAAGAGTTTAGAAGTGTAAGAGTTCTTCAAGTGTAAGAGTGGAGAGATAACGATTGTAACAAAGGGAGGTTGTTTACTGAGTGTAAAACTCTTGGCTCAACTAAAGGTAATTAGTGTGAGCAAGAGTGATCCTGATACATCCCAAGGACTTGATGGTGATCAATTGTCCACAAAGGCTCGATATAGGCTCACGGAATCCGCACTTCAAGTTCCACAAGGTCCAATTACGAGATCAAGAGATAAGAACCTCAATGAAGCTATGTTGGGCTTAGTTGAAGTTGTTGAAGATCAAGAAGAGCTCACAAACCTTTTGGAGATGAAGTCCACTAAAGAGTCTAAGATGTTCTTAGTAATGGACGTCCAAGTCATTGAAGATCAAGCCTAGGATGAGAAGCTGAAGGGCCGAAATTTAGCCTCATTATTTCAGCCATGGAATATTCTTTTTATTTAGTTGTCTAGTCTTTTATTTTGTGCCCAATTGTTTTAAGTGTTGTTTAATTGGGCTGGTTTCAAGACGTAATTATATGTTTTTGGGCCATGTATTACGGCCATTAGTTAAGTGTACAAGAATTGGGTTTAAGAGGCTAATGGGCTGTAGGATCCAACCCAACTATTAAAACTAGCTATCCCACATTGAATAATTTAGTCCTAGAATCCTCCACCCTCAACTATAAATAGAGGGGTCTTGTACACAATTGAAAAATGAATTTTGGCAATAAGATTTCAGTTTTTTTTTTCCTCTCATACGAGTGAATTAGAATTTTAGATTCTCTTTAGTCTTGTCTAGACTAGGAATCTAGTTGGGGCTTGAAGATTGAGCACTTGAGGTTATAACCAACACCAGGTATTGGATTTCTGCCAATTAGGCTTTGGATCAATTCCTTGCTCATAGTTAAAAGATTGCCTTGTGGCTAATCAAGGAGGTCTATTAACAACTACTTTAGTTAAAAGATTGCCTTGTGGCTAATCAAGGAGGTCTATTAACAACTACCTTTCGCTTGTGCATATAAACCCTACGTTTGTGACCAAGTTCTACATACCCTGGGTATCAACCCGTATCAGATCCTCATTTGGGTACAAGAGGTTATTGGGTCTCACCTACTTTGAAGAGACTTTTAATGGCTAAATTTCAAGTTGTAAACTTGGTAGTTGCCTTGTAAGAAGCTCTTTGTAGTTGAAAGCTCGAAGCTTGAGAAGTTTGGGAGTTTGATTTGATTATCTTAATCTCAATATTCTTATTTGTTCTTTAAGCTTAAATTGTTGAATATCTATTGTATTCATTTGTGCTTAAGTTTTCATTTGGTGCATAAAGTTTGAATTTCTATTACGCACATAAAAAGGTTTGTTTTAGATACAACCTAATTCACCCCCCTCTTAGGTTGCTTTGGGACCAACAGTTAATGATAGAGTTTGCTAAATAGATGTTGTTTATTTGTTCTATCAAGTTTATTGGTTTTGTAATAGTTTGATTTATGATTTATGGCAGTGATAATGTTTTGAAATTGTCCAGCTAGTGAAAAGTGAAATGGCCAATACATTGGTAGAACATGTAAAGAAATCTATGTGCAGATGTTTTTTGCAAGTTTTAACACATTATCATGTCGTACTACTTTTTTGGATAGAATTATGTAGTTTTTTGGACAGATTTTTGTAGTTTTCTGGACACCATTCTGCAGTTTTTTGGACTGAATTTTGCAATTTTCTAGACAGTATTCTACAATTTTTTGGACAGAATTTTGCAATTTTTTGGACAGCATTATAAGTTTTTTCTTAGAAACTATCTAATTTTTTTTTACCTGAAGATGCACATGATTGTCAATAAATTTGGGCAGAATATATGTAGAAATGAATATGGTTTTCCTGACATTAATTTGGACAGTATATTGACAATTTTCTGTAATAAAACATAACAACAACATCAATTAACAGTCAATCAAATTTGAAATAATGGAAGATTTTATTCATTGTTGTTGAAGATTTGAAGTTTTGAAGTTTTTTTTGGTTGAATCTCTTGAATTTTGCAGGAATCGTCGCAGCTCTAAGTCTTCAATTTTTCCCAATTCTCTAATCAACAGTAGCAGTTGAGTGAAAACAACAGCATCTTTTGTTTGATGTAAAAAAATTTTGTGAAGTTCCTATTCTGCCCTTCAGATTGGCAGCTACTTTAAAAAAAAAAAAAGAGTTTGCTTTTGGCTCAACCACAAAAGGAGTATTCTGACTAAAAAATAAAAAAGTTTTAGGACTAACCTGGCTATAGAAAAAGTTAAGGGACTACATCAGCAAAAGGAAAAAAGTTTAGGGACTAATTTGGCAATTTTCCCATTCAATTAGAGCATCTGATCTTGAAAAGCGTTTTAAACTATATTTTTTTGCTCATAGTTGGAATGCACGATATTCAATGATTCATCAAGTTTGAATTTCAAACTTTATTCCGAACACATTCTATGTTTTCCCTACTGGAAAAAATTAAGCCCGGTAAATAGTGATGATTGGTGTAAAAAAAAATAATACAAAAAAGTGTAAATAGTAAAATACGAGAACAAGTAAATAATGTAAATAATTGAGAATTGTTAAAATAATAATATGAATAATTAAAATAATGAATAATGATAAATAATTAAAGACAAAAAAATTTATCCAAAATTTGTAAAGCTGATCAAACAATTATTTTGATTACTGTTGGAGATGATTTGAATAATAATAAAGGGAATAATTGACAAATAATAGTAAATAAAAGCCAACAGTTTTATTTCTTTGTTTATGTTAACATTCACATTCAAAGTCTGACGTTTTAGAAGTGGACTCGTGGTGGACCCACGTGGTCAATCAGACTCGGTCTGAGACACTTGTTTTTCTTGTTTTTGGGGAAAACCACTATGCAAACTGATAGTGATGGAGGGCATTAACACAATGTCTTAATATTGAAATTTTAATTTTTTTGGGGGTTCAAGAAGCAATATTTATCTCCAAACAAAAGGTATATAATATATGCAGCAATGTCTGGTCTTTTATTTGTTTAGTCACTTATTTCTTCACAAAAGTTAGTTTGATCCTTGAGCTTTTAAGTTCTTCAATTTAGTCCCAAAATGTAATGCATTTCGATTGAATATTCCCACTTCAATTGTAGTCCAAGTCTATGTATATAATCAATGCACATCAGAGCGACGCATTATCTGCACTGACACATTTTCTGGGGAAAAAAAGCTTAGACCGGAATATCGGTATCACATGCTTTTTGTTATTGATACGTAATCCTCATTCAGATTGTGCAGATGGACAAGAATATTTTTTTTTCAATTATAATTGCCATTATTAATAAATAAAGATGTAGTATTCTTTTTCAAAAGTAAATATTATAATACATAATAAATATTATAATACATAACAACTCTTATAATCTTATTCCAAAATTGATCACATTTCACTATGTTCACTACTAAAATATTTGCTTATTTTTTAATATTTGCACCATTTCGTATCCATAGTATTTTGCTATATTTTTAAATTTTTTGAGACAAAGTTATGAGAATTAAGTTGTATTAACAATATATTGTTTATTTGATATATCTTGTGCAACAAAATGAATTCTTATCCAGAAAGGACTATAAATGGAGTGCAATTATATCCTATTTCAACCTTTTTATTTTCATATGTTCAAGAAAATAGGTGAGACTAATTTAGCATGTAATAAGAAAATTAAGCAGCCAATCTTCATGAAATGCCTTGAAATAGCCTCAAACCTAGGCACTGCAAGAGTAAGAAAAAAAAGACATTGAATGTCTATCATAAAATATTGAGTGTCAATGGCTCCGTTTGGATTGCAAATAATTTGTATTTTTTGTCAAATAATATTTGATCAAAATATTTATTATTTGGTCTGCAAATAGTTATCCAAATAATATTTTATACTATTTATGTTTTCTCTTATTCATTATCCATTGTTCGTATAATCTATAATTTGTGCTATTCATGTCCAATTCATTATTTACATTTTAAAAAATATTCAATTAATAATTATGTATAAATAATAGAATTAATTTTTTTTTTTTTTTGCAGTCCCTACTTTCTCATAGGGACATCTTAGTTTAGTAACTATTATAATCATATATTGTGTTTGTTGCAATCTTTTGTTAGTAGTCTATGAATATTAATCTTATAGATATAAAGATAACTTGCATTTATAGTTCGTTTTGAACTATGACATATATTTATTATTAGTTTAATTTAACTTATTTAATGTTTATATATGTGTGTGGTAGTTCTCTTAATAATGGTATCAAATAATTGGGTACAGATTGTCAATTATCTTGTATCATTGTTCATTTGGCACTTATTTTTTTGGGTTTATTTAGAGTTAATTTAACTTTACCCCTTTAATAATTAGGGTCACAATCACTTTAGTTTCTAACATTATTTTTGAAGCCCTATCGTCGCAAGACTAATAGTTAAAACTAACAGTGTTAGATTTTTGACCTAAATAATATTTATACCCTCAAATTATTGATGTGAACATATTTTCTCATAACACCCAAAAATCTTATATTATTTTCATAAATAGAGTTTGATAAAATTTAAGATATATTGATAAATGATAAAAAAAAAAAAAATTATTGAATCATGTCAACAAATGAGAGAAAGAAAAAAATAAATCAAGTAAATCAATGAGAAAAAATAAGAAGAAGAGAGAATAAGGGTATTTTGGTTAAAATGATACTAAATGTTGAGTTAAATTTAACGAAAGGATTTAAATATTTAAAAATTAACATTAGAAATTAAAGTGATAGCGAGTATAAACATTAAGGGCGTAAAGTAAAATTAACCCCTTTTTTTTTATGTATGTGGAGTTTGATAGAAGTAAGGGAAAAGTTACAATTTCAGGTCTTCATGAAATATAGTGTGATAAGGATAAGTGAATTTCATAACTGTCATTTTTTTTATTTACATTATTTTTTATTTTTTAATGGATCCACCAAATAATAGGTATTATTCATTATTTCCAATTAACAATCTAAATGGTTATTTCATATCTAAATAATTATTCCAATATTCTAAAAGTCAACTTTTTTTCTAATTGTTTTTTAAAATCAAATGACAAATATTTTTCATCATATAATCAGATGTTATAATTACAGTGTGAAAACGGACCCAATATAATTATAAGAAAAAATTTAAAATCTACAATTTCTCCAATGTTTGATGATTTGAATCCATTTTCAATCATAACAACCCTTTTGAAATTTATCTCTGTGTCGCTATTGAAATTTATTCATAAACATAACACATATGTCAATGTTTATATGACTCGACTTTAATTGACTTTAGATTTATATGACTCGACTTTAATTTTGAGATTTTTAAACCGAAAGTCAAATAAATCAAGTCAAGCAAATCGAACAGCGATCAAATGAATAACCCTAGTCACAAACGTTTAGATGGACATTTACTACTTGAAACAATCTATTACTCGAGGGACTAAATTAAGAAGTTGAAAGTCAAATAACCAAATTAGACAATTGTCCAAAAGTCCAGGGACTTATAAGAACAATTTTACCCCTTTCCATTTTGAAAGTTTGTCCTCTCTTCCCACTTCTGACCATTATACAACTAGTATACAGCACAACAGCACATGACAAATTGAAAAATACAGTCTCTCCACTCTCCAGTTTTCACTCATCTCAATCAAGACGGATAACTTCTAATCTCCTTTAAGGTAGTACTTAATTACTCCTCCACTTTTCTCCTTTCTCTCTCTATTTTTCTCTCAAACAGATCGGCCTTTATTTTCTTTTAATTGGTAAAATCATTTAATCAAATTTCTGAGTTTTCTTGAAAAGTTCGTCACTTGAATTAACTGGTTTCATCTTTTTTTTTTTTTTTTTGAAACCAACCGATTTCATTCTTTAATACTGATTTTCATCAATTTCTTATAAGCCCACCTTTTTTTCTTTTTCTTTTTTTTTAAAAAAAATTCATTTCTTATGTATAGTATAGTATAGGGTTTTATCATTTCAGTTTACTTATTGAGCTGCATTCAAGCTGCTGATAGCAAGTCCTCCTGCCCAGAAATTTGAGTTTTATGGAATCCATTTTACTTATATTTTGCCTGCTCTTCTATTTTAGCCATTTGATTTGCAACCAAGTTTGCAGAATTTGTATTTTGCATACTTTAGAAGCAAAGATTTTTGCTTTTATGTTATTACTGTTTTTGTGTTTGTGTATTTGATGAATGCATAATGCTAAAGTATGAAACCTTGTTATGTTTCCAGGTGTTTTGGGAAGAAAAATCAGTTTCTGGATTGTCGAGTGTAGTTATTAGCTTAAATTTGTATGATGTGGTTAGCTCAAAACCCGAGTAAGCGATGGGGCGAATTATTCTTTCTTTTATATACACCATTCTGGCTCACCCTTTGCCTTGGCATTGTTGTCCCCTATAAGTTATACGAGGTAATTTTTTGGATATTTATTATTGTATAATTTATGCACAATTAAACTGACTAGTTTGCATGGTTAATATGCTTTAAGAATATGGTCTTATAGAATCTAATGGTTTTTGATCAATTAGAAAACTACACAATCTTAGTTAGGTCTCATCCCGTGCAAATGCAGAAGGGACTTGAATTCGGTTCATAATAATTGGCCTGTTAGTGCCTGTTTGAACAGGATTATATCTTTGGTCATCGGATTCGGATCTTTTCCTGTGTAAAATTTGGAATTGACATTTATGCATAATAAAAAACACTTCCAGAGATACTATTGAATCAAATTGTTCATTGTTTGACACCAAAACTTCTACTCACATATTGAGCATGGGAAGTGAAATGTGCAATTATGATTGCATTGTTATCTTGGAGTAGGTGTTAAAAGGAAGAACTTGTTCCTACTGATGTCTAGAAAGGTCATCTGTGTTTGTTGTTCTATTAGCTATATGCTCTTCAATCTTAACTCTTAAGGGAGTTTGGTGGAAGATGTTTAGATGAGGTTAGCTCGATAGAATAAATGTTAATAGCACCCAATGGTGTCAGATGAGGTTGGTATAACAAGTGTTTCTATGATAAGTAAAGACATGACTTTGTTGGATTTGGGGAATAAACTTAGACATGATAATCAAATGAGATACGCTTGGTTCTTAGTTTGTCTATGAGCCAAGATAGTTTTGGAGGGTGAAGTAGTTACAGACCGAACTTTTTTCAGCACTCCATCTTCTTTAGGTGGATTTTGTCACTTATACATGTTTATACTGCATTGGAACTAGCTGCTACTATGATACTCAAAATGATGAATTGGACTTGTTAGTAAAGAACTTCTTTCCCGAAGTTGGAATTTTCCAGTTCATAGAATAACTTTCCAGTTGGTAAGTCAGAGAATTCAAAGACAGCTGGCTTTCATGATAAGAGTTGTTGTAACTTCTGCTTTTTTATTCTTTCAATATGTTATGCCTACAAAATAACTGCTGGTTTAGGTGTTACTTAGCATGAACTTTTGGTGGCAGACATTCACAGAATGGGAGTACCTACTTATTGGGCTTGTTTCAGCAGCTCCTGCTTTTGTGATACCAATTCTGTTTGTTGGAAAGGTGAGCAGTGGATCTTTTTCCAACTATACGATTTTTTTCTAAGGGACTTGAACAAATGTACGTCAATTGTGATAATAAGCTTATAATGATACAACGCTACTTTCATCAGAATAATATCATGGTTGTAGATTCACACCATAAGTTCATTATTCATTTTCTTCCTTCCCAACTGACATTTTTTTGGCAACAAAAGATCCATGTTAAGTATCATTACTGGAATTTGGAGATTTTCTGATTGCCGGATTGTGGTTCCCCAATAATATTCTAAAATGATTTTACTTTTTTTTTTTCGGGACTATGTACTAAGTTATAGACTAATAGTAGCTTTATTAAGAGCAAGTAACTCCTATGCTCTAGGAACTTACTGTGCTGCTTGCTTTATCTTAGATTAAGTGATACTGGATAGTCTAGATGGTGGATTTCCTCAAGGAAATGTTAAGCTTTATTATCCAAGCTCTTAATTATTCCAAGCAAGCCAATCTTTAATATTTGTTATAAATTTTGCAGGCTGATAGAACTGTTTCTTGGAGCAATCGCTTTTGGGTTAAGGCAAGTTTTCTTGCGAATAAAGTGTGAATGCTTATTGTAAGCTGATGTAGCAGTATCACCATTATGTTGTAGAACTGCTTCATTTAGATACACTGTATACAATTTTGCATGCAAGACAAAAATGGAAATCGATTCTTCAAAGATAATCTTCACATATGCAATAAGATAGGATTACCATATTTTGACGAAGGACTTTATGGAAATGGGGATCTATATGGATGGAACAAAATGAAATTGGGGGAGTGTGAAAGTAGTATATATATGTTTGCATTATTTCAGCTTTTATTTCTTAGTTATTCATTTACTTGCAGTTAGCCTGCTGCTTTTGCATTTCTGCTTCCTCACAGTAGGCTGCTTCTGGTTGAACAAGCTGTGCTCTGATAAGAAAGAGGAAAGGGAAAATTTAAATATAAAACAACGGTGTTTGAATGACTCTTCTAAATGAATCATGAAAGAAGAAGATGCTTTTACTTGATGGAATATGATGTTGATAATTTGAAGTTTGAATCAAATTGGATGTCTTTCTTAAAATGATGCTTAATTTACCTTCCAGTTCTGACTTCTTATCAAACAAGAATGATGTAACATTTGCTTGACAAGATCTCATGTTGTACAGATGTTAAGCTGTACAAGATCATTGTTGGCCTCCTATTGTTGCTATATGGAATTGTTTTTCCATATTTGAGGTGGCTTTAACTATAAGGTTGCTTTTATGCCAGGCTAATCTCTGGATGATGATTTTCAGTTATGTTGGAAATTACTTTTGGACTCATTATTTCTTCAAAGTTTTGGGTGCTTCATATACCTTTCCATCATGGAGGATGAATGATGTAAGCCATGGATCAGGAGTTTTGACATATCTTGCTTAGTATTATTTTCCTTGTACATAGTGCATAATTCATTTTTCGTTCCTTTTGCAGGTACCTCATACAACTTTTCTTCTTGCTCATGTCTGCTTCTTGTTTTACCATGTTATATCCAACATTACTCTTCGCAGACTGCAACATGCTATTGCTGAGTTGCCTGAGACCATTCAGTGGGTTTTTAAGGCTGGATGGATTCTGGCTCTAGCTTATTTTATTGCATACCTGGAGATACAGTGGCAGTAGCTATTGCAAATGTATGTGATAAGATTTCTGTAGAAGTTACCCTTATTTAGTTAGTGTTCTTAAGGCTGTTATTTTGTATATAAGCTCCATATCTGCTGGCATAAATTAGACAAGCTAACATTTTGTTTACAACATTTGCAGTTTCCCTATTATACATTTATCGACCGAGCATCCATGTACAAAGTTGGCAGCTTGTTTTATGCAATTTATTTCATTGTAAGCTTCCCAATGTTTCTGAGGTAAGACCCCCATTATGGTTTCTTTTTCTGTTGTGTATTGTTTCTTGTGAATGTTATACTCATGTGAAAGTCAGCAATTGTTTTCTTGGATGTTATTATTTCTATTTTAATATCATGGTTAGCTGCTTAACAGTTTAGACTAATACTGGGCATTCTATATGACACGACATGATTTTTGAATAGTAGGGGCAAGAACCTTTAATGATTATTGATGACCACGGCATACTGAAAACGCTGACTTCCTTTATGTGTTTTGAGATTCAGTGGTCCACAATGCAACTGTAATGGAGCATTGAAAAAATTATTGAAATGGAAATAGAAAGCTTGCAATCTATTTAAGCTATGCATGCTTTGAAATTAAAAAAAAAAAAAAGTTCGATGCAGCATCTCAGTTGAGATAAAGAGAATATCCAAGCATAGTATGGTGATCTGGCAGGAATGAATAAAGCAGCTCGTGTTCTTAAATTCTATTAAGATCACAAAAATGAACACTAGAGTAAAGCAGTTGTATATTCAATGGAGAGAAAACTAAAATTGGATAACTGTCGGCAGAAGCATTGGTTTGTCGGTTACTAGAATTGCGGAGCCTTGAATTGAAGGTGTTGTACTTGACACCGATTTGATTTCTTTCTCTACGATGGCACTGCATTGTTCCAGGTCTGATAGAGCTGAAATTATTAAGAACAATATAAGAATACAAAGTCTCTTCTTGACTTAACACGTTTTCAAATATTCCTTGATAGTATATGTAGGATATGATATCCACATCTTTTTGTCTTTCTTAATTGTTTGTGCTTCTTCCACCTGAACTTTCCACCAAGTCGTAATCGTCTAAGGCAAGGATTTGGGTTATAGTCCAGCAGAACTTGGTAAGAAAATATGTAGTCACTCTTCAAAGAGGACAAGGAGTCATGCGTTTGGTGTTCAAATCACCATTATATGTGCTGCCTCATTCCACTAAATGTCTACTTCCCGGATTTTTTGGACTTGGCCTCTGCAGCTTGCCTCTAGTAGTTCCTTTTATTTGAAATAATTTTGATGATGTGGACATGATTTTAGGAACTTGGAAAAACTGCCTCTAGTAGTTCCTTTTATTTGAAATAATTTTGATGATGTGGATATGATTTTAGGAACTTGGAAAAACTTATATATATATATTCAGTTTGGACAAAACCATTATTCATTATTCTCTGATTAATATTTTGTAATCATTTCAACACATTTTTTCAATCACCTTTTTTATATCAAATATATTACATCAACAAGTTGCTAAAGCAGTAATAATCCAATAATATTCCAAATAATATATTAAATAGGAGCTGTCCAAACGGCCTGTATTATTGTATATCAATCGGCAAATTCAATGTTAACCATTCTTCTAAGTGGAGTTCTTCATGATGTGCAGGGTTGATGAAAAACCGGGAGATCTATGGGACTTACCAAGAGTAGCCATTGATGCTTTGGGAGCTGCAATGCTTGTCACGATTTTGCTCGACTTGTGGCGCATTTTCCTTGGACCTATTGTTCCTCTTCCTGATTCAAAGCAGTGCCTGGAATCGGGACTACCATGGTTTGCAGATGCCTAACAATTTGAACCTAAATTGGGAATAGTCCTTGCAATTATGATCCCCAACTCCACTAGGATCCTACTTACGGGCTTTTCTGTTTTTGGTGTAACACCAGCTGTATCATGTTAGTTGCTTCTAGTGTATTTGTTTTTTCAAGACAATGGAAGTATGAGATATGACAATGTTTGTTGTCTTGATTAATTAATGGGCAAAAACCGTTCTGGGTTTTCCCTAGTGATTCCTGGTACTAGTTTTTTATATTTACATGTACAACAAAACGTGAAAAACTGCTGCATAATTTAGATGTCTCACTTGCACTGGTGGAAAAGCTGCTGGCAGTCGGCAGGAAGCCCCCAATCTAGTTATGGTTAGCATAATATCGGGATAATTGAGGCACCTCCATGTTAAATCAATAGTTTGAACATTGTACAATAGCTCAACATCAAATATCCGTAGGTAATGATATTGCCACAGCAAAAATCTTAATGCCGCAAATTTTTGTGAAATGACATAATTACCCTAATCATAACACCTCAAACATATATTCAGACCCACGACAGCCTATCAGTTCTCTTCATCTTCGCCACCGACCACTGTCATCTCTCCCTATGCGGTCTCTCTCCCATCCTTTTTCCCTCGTCCTACCTATTTTCTATGGATCCCACCCCTTCTCTTTTGCAATCAACAAGTCACTTGTTTTTACCATCTCTCCAACAAACTATAAACACCTTCAACCAAAGTCCACAAACCATCTCTGCCAAAATTAATCCCTCATCCCGCCACTGCCACCATCGTAACTCTTCTACTGTAGGCACTATTCAAATAATCCCTGTTATTGCTGGCAGTCTGAGTTGTAGCCAGAAAATTTTCACATCACCTGATGGACAAAAATTGCACCTGGATATAATTTTTGGCTTAGATCAAGAATTCGGCCTTAGATTTCGCCAAAAATAGCCAGAGCCTCGCCAAATGGGTTTTGACAACCCGTGAGCCAAAAGAGCTCCCAAACACTTTTGTTGGGAAAAAAAAGCAAACTGAGTAAATGACAAACAAATCATAAAGAGATTTAGAAGAGGATGAAAAATTTTGGGAAAAAAGAGGTATGAAAAGAATTGAAAGATTAAAATTTTTAAATGGTGGGTTGTTAAAAATGATAGCAAGGCTAAGCAAAAAGAAGACTGATAGTTTGCAGAGAAGCACAAGGAGGATGGACCATGGAGTGGTGCTAACCGGACTGAGCGGATGACAGAAGAGTCAGGTGCATGGGTTCACGAAATGGTTGAGAAAGAAAATGGTGTAGGGCCAAGAATATTTGGCTAGTATTTTTTTGAGGACAGTGTTGACATTGTTGTAAATATTGCTGTGACATTAAGATTTATGTCACTTAGCAATATCATTGTCCAATATACGTTGCATCAACTAGTTGCTCGTAGATCATGTTCTGACTTGATGTGACAATATAGATTTTTTAGGCATCTATCTAGAGAGAATTGTTTTCTGGGTCTCTATATAAAGTTGTATGATTATTGGATGTTAGGTTATTCTTGCATAACTTGATGCATTAGCTTAAATTAATTCTAAGGACAAAAGGTCGTACACCCCATCAAGCTTTTTAAAGTTACTAAATTTGATTACTTAGCTTTATTTGTAATTAAAATAGTCACTCAATCAAATTTGATCACTTAACTTTATTTGTGACTAAAATAGTCACTAGATCACTCTTAAATTATCAGTTAAAACTTATTTCGTTCATTTAAGACATTAAGTTGGACGTTGTTTAAGGAATATGTGTGGGGCATAATTTTTAAAGGGTCAAAAATATCAAAACATTTTGTAATATTTTTGTTTAAACAATTTTCCTTCGATTTTTTGTTTTTATTTTCTTTTTCTTTCTGTTCTTTACACCACCACACCTTCTTCAGACATTTTTTTGGTTTTTCCGAAACCACCAATCTCTCACCACATTCCCCCTCCATCGCCATCTCTTTCTCCTCTCATTCCCCTTCATCTTACTACTGCTTTATCTTCTTCTTCTTTGGACTATACTAGTGGGTAGGGTGCAGGTTCTTAGGGCTTTGCCATATCTGTTCCCCAAATTCAGAAGTGATATGGGTTTTACTGCTTGACAAGGGAAGTCGTAATCTAGAGGTATTTGATTTCGAGGAATTGGGTTTGGGTGGTTGTAAATGAAGTGAATTATGTTGCATTTGGATTTGAGAAAATAAAAAGAGTAATAGTTAAAAAAAACAAAAGAAAAGAAAAAATCCCTAGGAAGAAGATCTATAGCACCCTCAACATGCCCGCCACTTATTCAACAAAAATTTTGAACAAAGAAGTTTTGATTTTTCGATGATTTTTTTTATGGGATCTAAGGCTGGGATCCAAAAGTAGGAAGGGGATTTACCGACAGAATCAAGGAGTAGGGAAGAGGGAGACGGGATGAGAAAGGGAAGGAGATGGGGGATTGTGAAAGAGGTAATGGTGGTGGAAAAGGGAGTAGGATGGGGGATTGATGGGTTCAAGAAAGGGGGCAAAAAAAAAAAAACAAAAAGATGATGGCTAGGGTTTTTGGGAAACAAATAGTGGCCATACAATTTTTTCCCTTCAAACATGATGTGGATGGCACATTCTAGGCATTAATTCCCCACTTAATAGCCAAAATAGAAAGAAGGGTCATTGGAAGGCAAATTTTGAGTTGAGTGACCATTTCAACTATAAGAAAAAATTCTGTAGATAATTTCAGTAATATATCTAATAACAGAAATGAAAGTTAAAAGAGGTCTACGACCTTTTGCCCTAATTCTAATTATGCATACAAATAACATACTAGGACTGTGCTAGTATTATTATTTTTTTTCTGTACAGAAAAAGCTACATTAGGTTGAGGCGGGCCAATTCAACCATTCTCAATCCCCTTGTGACTTTTTTAAAAATAAAATTAGTCGTATTACACAAAAGTAATAATTATGTTAGATTGTTTTTAGGGCAAACTGTACCAGTAATCAATAAATTAGAGCTTTGTTACAAATCAGGTTACTCAACTATATCTTTTTGTGTAAAATGGTCACTGGATAATTACATATGTAGATTTAAGATCATCTTGTCTAGCTTAGTCGTTACATGCTAATAGAAAGTGCTTTTCTTGAGGTTAAATTTGTCCAAACACGTTCAATTGACATTCGTACATTTTTCCCTTCTAAATTTTGATTTTGTTAAAATATTAAGGTCTAAATAAAATTATCCTTTAATTTTTCCCATCCACCACCTACACAATCACTCTCAGCTCCAAACCCCTACAACTGCCACTGGCAGCCTCAAGCAACCACTAGTCAACTTCCGGAGAAATTTCTCTGTATGCGTCATTTGTAAAAATCATTCTGTAACGGTGTTGATTTTGTATGTGATTACCGCCCAAGTGTAGTTCGCATTTTAGGAATCCAAGTGGCATTAACTCGCATTTGGAAAATACGAGTTAAGAAAAAAATTTGAATTCATTTTTTTTAAAAAAAAATTGCTTAGTTCGTATTTCTTGAATACAAACTAAGCACGACTATAATAAATTTTGAATATAATTTTACTTTTAAAAAAATTACTTAGTTCGTATTTGAAAAATAGGACTTAAACTTAGTTCGTATTTCTCAAATACGAACTAAGCCTGGGTTTTAAAAATCCTTCTTCCTCCCTCGCTAGTTAGTCGGCTTCAACATAAAACAAAAAATCCCGAAGTTTCTCTCCCAAATCCCTCCAATACACCATAAAATCTTCCACTACTAGTAACAAACCTCATCCATTTACACCACCATTATCTCCGTCTTCCACAACACAAGTTTCACCACCATTATCTCCGCCTTCAACAACACAAGTCCCACCACCGTTATCTCCGCCCTTCCACAAGCATCATTGTCCACCATTTTCAAGTTTTTTTTTTTTTTTTCAATTTTAGTTTTTCCCATTTTGTTAAATTGTACTTTAACATGTTAATTTCTGATTCTAATCCCCTTTTTAATTTTTTTGTTATTTTTTTCATTGTGATTTTTGGTTTAATTTATGTAAACCATTAATAATTTTTGTGTCTCCAGGTAAACTTTTATTCCCAAAAAAAATAGTAGATGCTAATTCCAAAATGTAATTTTTTAATGGCTTATTTTATTATTAAGGGAGGAAGAGACAATCTAAGATGATTATAAAAGTAAAAAGGTAAAAGAATTCATCTTTTATATATTGCATAAGACAGAGCTTTCTATAAATGCTATCCTATTCTTTAGGTATTTTTGGTTCTTTTCTTATGGTTGCATATGAGATCATGTGTAAAGTTCTACAATAGTAGGAAACATTTCTGTATTTACTTGGCCCTGTTCTTAAGGACTTTGGTAAAGTAGTTTGCTTCATTGGGTTTGTTTAAGCTTGAAGATTAGGAAAATGAACATTAATTCTTCAATGTAATTTTCTGTAACCTCCCAAATTTTTTTAAAAGTTTTGAAATACTCAATAATGGGGTCTAAATATGTTCATGTATATAGGCACATGACGTTTGATAGACTCCGTCATATTGCCCTCTTTTGGGGACAGGAAAATAGTTGATGAATGCGGGATTATTTGTTACCATCCGGCGAGGAGCAATAAGATATTTCGAATCTATCATTGGATTGGATTTAATGAGCTAGTTGACAATATCTATGAGTTCATGGAAATTGACAAAGGCCAGTGCAAGTTAAATATCGTGTTCAAACTTTCATGCGGTCGCTTTGCTACTGCATTAGAGGATGATGAAAACAAAGAGAACATTTTTTATATGTGTAGATCTTGAGAGAGATCCTATGTTCATTGCGGAGGTGTACATCGAGAAGGAAGAAATTACCCAATTCTCTGAACCCAACAATAACCTAAGGATGTATGCGACAGGGTCAATGACATCTTTGATGCAATCATATATGGACAATGTGCAACTGCAATCCTACGTATAAAGTCTTTCCAGTTATTAAAGGGCGCTAGATTATTACAACCCTACAACTTCTTTTGCAATGTCAAACTCAATGTCTTCTGATCATATTGTTGACGCGGCAAGTGATGAAGGGGCTTGCATAGATGAATGACCAAGTACCCTTCATATAAAAGGAGTCAAGGAGGACACGGGGTATATGCATGGGCTCGATTCTATTCCAGATTTAGATCACGATATGCTGGATGTTTTGGATGGTGAGTTTGATGATGACAGTGACTCATCATGGCATCAGACGGAAGAAGATTATGAGTTAGAGTTAGATTAAGAGTTAGAGTCAGAGTCAGAGGATATATCGGAGCCTAAATTTGATCAGATGATTTTCAACACAATTTTGATGGTTGTTAGATTCAAGATAATGTTCCTGCGTATCAACCTAGAGGACTGACATTCTTCAATAATGTTGGAAACATGGATCAATATGATCCCATGGATCGTAGTGATGATAAGGGGATGTTTTACTGGAATGAGAAAAAGAATGCTATGCAGTTGAATATGTGCTTTGTTAGCAAGAAGCGACTAAGTAAAGCTGTCAGGCTGTGGTTCGTCACACAAAACCGGGAATTTAAAGTGGTGGAAAGCAAGAAGAAAACATGGTATGCCAAATGTAAGTCTTGGTTGTCTAACAACTTAATGTCTTCAGACTGTGACTGGTGCATTCGAGCTCTTCATGATGAAACACTTGATGTTTGGAAGGTCACAAAGTGGGTGGATGATCACTTGTGCATTGGGAACATCACTGGAAACAACAACCAAAGTCTAACATCAGTGGTTATTGCAAGTCACATTGTGCATTTAATTGAAATGATCCTGGCCACAAGGGAATAAAACAAATCAAGTGCGCATCAAGGATAAGTTGAAGGTTGATGTTACATACAAAAAGGCTTGGTATGCATGGAGGAAAGCAATTCAACTTGTTTATGGAAGTTGGGCGATGAATTTTGCACAATTACCACAATTTGTTGAAGCACTAGTTCCATCCAATTCACAAAATGTGGTACAGTGGCTGCATCATCTTGGGAGTAGCGATAATGTGAAGATATTCAAATACATATTCTGGACATTTAGGCCTGTGATTGATGTATTTCAATGGTGTAAGCCCATTGTATCCATTGACCGCACACATCTAAGAGGGAATACCAAGGCAAATTACTTGTTGCTTCTACTAGAGATGCAAATAATATTATAATATCGGTTGCATATGCACTTGTTGATGAAGAAACAATTGAAATTTGGGGTTGGTTCATGGAGCAGTTCAGACATCACGTTGTATGTGATATAGAGACTGTTTGTGTTATATCTAACATGCATCGTGGCATAATTCATGTACGCAATGACCGAGTCCCCTTTGTGGCGTGAACCTTAGGCCTATCATAGGTTCTGCCTCCGTCATGTTCGAATCAATGTGATGACCAAGTTCAAGAAGGTGAGCGTGAAGAAGTTATGTTGGTCTCTTGGTATTAATATACAGATGCACAAGCAGAATAAGTACAAAGAAAAATTTCAACGCGGGTGCCGTAATGACATTATCCTTGAATAGTGGTGTCTTGTGTATGATGGCAACCACAGGTAGCGAATGGCAACTACAAAATATTTCTGAGAGTTGGAATAATGTTTTGCGAGGAGCTAGACAACTGCCGATCAAGGCTTTAATTGACTACATATTCCATCGAACAATAAAATTGTTTGTTGGCAACATTGCAAAAGTTGAACATTGTCGTATGCCTCTTATGCCTATATATTGGAAAAGGTTGAAGTAATTTGACCAAAAAGGCCGAGGACATAAGGTGATGACCTTTGATCATTCTATACGCATATACAGAATCAAGACACAATACAACCACGTAATTGGATTTGGTGGTAATATACAAATTGTCAAGTATTTAGACAAAACATGCTTCTATGGTGAATGAAAATGTAAAGATTTCCTTGTCGCATGGGATGACAGTTTGTAGGTTTAGAGGTAATGAACCTATATGTATTGTGAACGATCACTATACTACTATCAGATATCATCAACAGTTCACGACTAGTAAGATTGATCCAATACCGGACCCGACTAAGTGGCCAAATACAGATTGAAAGTTACATGGAGAAAATAGTTTGTTCAACGCCAGACGTGCAGGCCGAGTGCGTGCAAGCCGCATTCAAAATGAGATGGATATCAAGGACCCTGGTGAGCCAAGAAGGTATAGCATATGTCATCTGCCAGGGCACAACTGCAGAAAATGTCCCTCCTATTGTTAGTTTTTACTCCATTGTATTTTTAGCGAAATTGACCTTTTATTATATTGGTGAAATATCTTATTTGTATAATTTGACCCTAGTCGGACATACACTGTTTGGTCATGTAGGTGTGATGCATTTGTAATATTTTGACATTACATAAATTAATGCATTTGTTTTGTTCGTCACTGTAATTGCACATAATTTTAGAATATTTTGCTCACTTATTCTCTTTATATATTAGTTTGTTAGTGATTGATGATCAGCCAAGTGGCGGTGTTCATCTCAGACCATATATTCATGATATTATACCTCCTATATCACAGTATAGAGCACGGGCTGTATTTGATGGTCATATTGACTCTGACGTACCGCTAGGTGTGAGATATTATGATGGGGCTATATTTGATGGTCATATGTGAATTTTGATTTGCGTAGAACTGCAAGACATGACTTACCTGCGTTTCAAGATCAGTTACATGTCTTATGACCCGCAGAGGTATTCATTAATTTGATTGTCATCGGATTACATATATTCTGATGTTACTTAATGAACATCTATCATGTGTACCATGGAGACAGTTCATATGGCAGTTGTACACAAATGATATACCTGATTTCGGCTTCTTGATTATTGCACTTTTGGTCATCACATATGACAATCAGTCACATATCTTATATGCTGGGAGGTCGAGGAGTGCCACATTCCTCATCGTGTTATACGACAATTTGGAATGCACCAGCCTATTTTTAACGAAAGATTAATTGTTGATCATAATGTACTTCATGCAACGAGTCGTGGTGGTTAGGCCTAATACTAATTGGCTCACAGTTCATCAAATTTATGTCGATGCTTGGAAAGTACGTTCAGACACAGTTGAGGCGGGCATTCCATGTATAGATACTATAAATGCATCTTTGGATTACTTGCATTGGTATCGACAGAGGACAGTTATATATATAGGTAATCTGAGTCGGCGGATTGATTTTCCTGAGGGCTACCAAGGTGATAGTGCACGAGCAGATTATCTGGTAAAAGTCTACTTATTTTCATTTTTATTATAAACTTTTTCCGCATTGTGTTAACTTATTCTATTTCACTTTTATGTAGATGGATCAGATAATGTCTCAAATGTACCACATGGCCCAAAATTTGGTTAGGGATAACGATGATCGGGTCAAACCTATTGGTCACATTTTAGAGATTTTGTAGCTCAGTCTCTATATGACGTAGGAGAGACGGGACATCTTCAGCTTGCTTCTGTAGTTATCCTCAATACCATCCAGAACCAGTTCCACATCCACATAGAGTATGGCACACTTCTCGATCTGGATGACAACATGGCAGTGGTCGTCGCCCATACAGAGTTAAATCACCTGAGCCTGAGCCTGATGCAGGATTGCATGATATGTATGAAGATGATGAGAATCCACATTTACCTACGCCACCTCACTCTTTGGCAGGTCCTCGTGCATCTATGTCATTTTCTAGTGACTAGTTCATTCGATAAGACATCATTCCATGAATCATCATCATCAATATCTTTTTATGGCCTAGATGGCATGTCATACGGAACTGGTCCTGAAGATTTGTCACAACTTGGGGCCCCTAGCGTAACTCTTACTCAAGAATGTGTATTGTTAAGTTTACCAGAGTACGTGACACATCATAATTTTATATTCGCCGGTTAAAGAGGATACACAGACCGAAGGATTGTGGCACTAGCAGGAAACTTGGGAGGCATAGGCATTGATTATTGTAGTATAACTATAGGATGACTTGTGTTATTGATTATTGTACTACTACGGTAAATTTGTCTTCTTTTGCCTATACGATTGCCCTTGTTGGGCTTTTTATTTATGTTGATAACCCATGTTGGGTATGGTTGGTAGCAAGGGGAATCTCTAACAAATAGGGGAAACTCTGTCAAAATTTATTAAAAAAAGTAATGATTAAATGAAAGATTATATTACTACCACAAAATTTTCCTTCAACTTAATCTTTTTTATTTCTAAATTAATTTCATAAGTATTGACTATATCATTATTAACTTACAACACTTTTGTCATAACAGTTGAATGTCAAAATCAACAATAAAAAAAAATCTCTAAATATGTACATATTTTATGTTGCGGTTATTTTGCACTTCTATTCAAGTTATTGTTTTTCGATACTTAAGGTTTTTGGGTCAGTTTAAAGTATGAGATTAAGAGGTTTGGGTCATATTAAGACCTGTTATCCAATACTTTCGCTTGTCAGTTATGAGAAGCATAGTTCCTATTCATTGAATATGAACAACGATAGTTCGTATTCAATTAATATGAACAATAATAGTTCGTATTCATTGAATATGAACAACGATATTTTCAACTAAGCATAGTTATGGAAAGCATTGTTCGTATTCATTCAATACAAACAAAAATAGTTCCTATTCAATAATATGAACTAAGCAAATTTTTTAAACAAAATTATGTAAAATTTGGACTTAACTCGCATTTAGAAAATGCGAGTTAAGCTTAGTTTGTATTCCATGAATACGAACAACACCTGACAAAACTCCCTTACAAAACCAACACCGGTACAGAATACTTTGTAAAAATGAATTGGAAATTTCTCTCAACTTCCATGAGCACCCTCAACCCTTTCCAACCACCCCATACCATCCTTATTTTGCAACCCCTCCCACGTTTAGCCCCAACCTCCCAAATCACGTCCCCCTTCCAGCCCCGTCCTCCCCCTCAGTCCCTATCCCCTAAATTTCGCCCTTTTGTAGCCCCAAACACAAATTGCAGCCTTTCTTCCCTTTACCTAGCCATCTCTGCCATACCCACAACAGAACTCATCCCTAAATAAGCAAAAAAATGTTCAATGTGAAGTAAAAGTAAAAGTATCTTAGAGATAATGAGTTAGATTTAGATATCAAAAACATGTAGCATACTCCATTGAAATCCATGCTTTAGAAAAAATTTCTAGTCTATTGTCTGTGATTCCACTAGCATGGTTTTCTTGATTTGACAGCAACAGTGCATGCTTTTTGAGGAGGGGCAACTAGCCAGTGCCTCTCTAGAGAGGGGGTCTCGAGGAGTGGCTAGCCAGCTCCTCACTAGGTTCAATTAGGCCAGTCTTCTCCATGGTCGGTTGTGCCAAATTTTCCAGTCATTGAACAAGTCCCAAATTTTGATACTCCGAATATAGTTTCTCTGCTGGGTGATGACCTGATATCTTTGACTAGACTTTCTTCTTCAAGTACTTTTGTGACGGAAGTTGATTGTTTTACTGTTTGAGGTGTTTTGCAAAAGTAAGATGGTAGACTCATATGAGTTTCGAAGAATGCTTTACTTGCAAAAATTCTCCGAAAGACAATTTTTCTATGAGAAGAGTGCCCCATAGAAGATGATTTGGATATAAGGCAGTTGTTGGTAGAATTGTTTGTGGCTCTGTGCATGCATTTTGTGTACTTAGAATATATATAAATATATATATGTATGTATGTATGTATATATACACTATTTTGGTCCCTTATCTTTAGGATGTCCCAAGTTGGTCCCTTATTTATTAGAACAATCTACTTTAATCTCTCATCTTTCAAAATATTAGCCAATGTAGGACTTTGTGATTGAAAGTTGGACAAATTAAGGATACGTGAACATCCCAGGGCCTTTAAACACAAAGATGATAGGAGGTTCAAAATCCAAAAATAATGAAATTTTGCTTCATTAATTTATGTCTTTGAAGATTGTTTGAAGAAGATGAGACAAAATTAATGATAGAGAAATGGGAAAAGGAAAAAAAAAAATATTAGGCTTATAAGGAATAAGACTTTTTATCCTTAATTTGTTTATGTTTTAATGGCCATGTGATATTTACGTAGCTTTCACCAATATTTTATCAATTTTTTCATCAAAAGTCCTACATTAATTGGCTAATATTTGGACAGATGAGGGACTAAACTGATTTGTTGCAACAAATAATGGACTAAATTGGGGCATACCCCGAAGATAAGGGACCAAAATAGTATTTTTTCCTTTTTTTTTTTTTTTTTGTATTTGATCGTTAATACCTCCTCTCGCTATCACCGCATTCAAAATTGAAGCATGGTTACTTGAATGAGGGAATCTACCAAACCATTAAAAAAGAGGTTGCCAGAGAGAGCTAACTGGAGGAGGCAACCTGAAAAAGTTAATGTGTTTGGACTTAGTAATCTAGTAAAGAAACTCAAATACTTAGATTTTTTTATATTGTAACCTCTAGTGGAAGCTACGAATAAGCCTTTGTTCATGTTTGACAATGATAGAGATAAAAATATTTCTAAGTCAATTCTGATGGTTTCTAATAATAGGTAGCTGATTTTGTCAGGCAACAATTTGAAATTGTGCACATTGCTTGAGTGTTTAGAGAGATTAATATATTCCAACTGACCTATAGATAGGTCTATTTCAAGCACTTGGTGAGCACATAACCCATTGCGAAATCCCGAGAGTTAGTGAAAGGAGTCGCCTCTACTAACTTGTCGTTGAGTAGTTACTACCATGTATTTAGTGCAAGTATGGTAGTATTTCTCCTTACAACTTGATATGCAAGTTCTTGTACTTAGATTATTTTGCATGTATAAGTTTGTTCTTATTGCAATGTTTTGGTGACAAACTTGTCAAGTACATGATGCCTAATGATAAAGTCAAAATAAAGGGATCTAGCAGTAGCACAAGCGAATTACTTCAAGAAGATAGGTCATCTTAATGACATGATCAGAGTGTTTGGAGTTGAAGGTCAAAGACTTTAAAGGACAATCCCTTATTGCAATAGGAGTATCTTTCCTCTAGTCAGGAATTCAAGTGGTCATAGACTATTGAGGGGGTGATACCTTAGGAGCAGCAGTGTGGGAGAACATGACAATTTTTTTCCTTGTACTTAGTATCATCTTTGTTGCATTGGGCTTGCTGTTAATATTGTAGTATAGGTTTTTTGTTCTTTTAAGTCATATAACTTTGAGAAATAACAATATTTTAAGAGTTTCTTCTAGGAGTTTTGTTTTCCGTTTGGTATTTCTCGTCCCCCTCAACAAGTTGTAGAGTGTTAACTCTTATACTTGCTGAGTATTTTTCTTCTGATTGTTGGATTCTTTATTGAGTTCATGTTGTCATTCTTGAGAAATATTATGTCACGCCCCAAAAACGGGACCGTAACACGCCGCGCTAATGGTACAGCCGGACCAAAGCGCAAGGCACAAACGAACAGAGCAACAAACTTAACCGCAATGTAATAGAACCATCAAGCCATTTCTTAACTATAAAACCAAATATTTCATTTTACACAAGAATACGAATTACAAAATTTCTTCTTAGTATAAAAGATGCTACAACAAAAATAAAGTTCATCAATACCAATTGGCTTTGCCTCCGGAGTTGTCTAGAGTTCATAATACCTTCCATGTCTCTCACTAAAATGTATCATGCCATTTAAACGCTGTGCATGTATAAGAGACAGGCTCATATATTCGTCTGAAGAGCTGGGCAGATCGCAAGAGGAAGCCAGCGAACAAATCCAAGTCTTCAATCCGAATATAATAAAATAGCATGAGTATCTTTTAGGCTCCAAGGTATGACTTTTACTAGCGATCTAGTAATCTACCACACCTACTAGTCGGAGGTCAAGTTATCCCATCACAAGACCCCGTATCAAATAATTCATAACAATCACAGAAGTCACCATGGCGTCCCATGGATGACTATAGAACCGGTGCACCCCAAATCAAACATTTCCAAATACATCCAAAATTATATACCTCGGTCACCTATGAGCCAAACATCATAAAATGCTTTCATATCAAAAGAGTTTGCAAATATTTCAATTGATTAACATAAAATAGCTTGGTCCCGATTTCATATGTAATAATTCCAAAACTTGGTAAAAGTGTTGTTCCAAACATTCCCCCCATTTTAAATTCCATCCAAACATATTTCAAAGTCGTTAAACAAAATACAAGTGGAAGAGAATCTATGTTACCCACCTATCAAAGCAAAACTGCACAATGATCTAACGCGATTAGGTGGCGTGGTACCTAAAACAGATATAAGAGGACTCTTAGAAGAGATGTAGAAGTTAAAGAATGACTAGGAAACGAAACGACGCGAAACGATAGAAAACGACACCAAAAGCTCTTTGGTAAAAATGACCTTTTCACAATTTCGACCAACTTGACAAGCTAAAATCCCAGTCAAAACACGTAGTTAATCCCTCAAATTCATTACAACTAGATTAGGAGATAATAAGCTCGTTTCCGAAAAATTGAAAACTTCGCCTCCCTAGGCTATAATTAGGCTATCCTCCTGCCAGAGATGTGTATAAGAGACAGTGGCTACGCTATGCTTTAGCATACTATGTTTTGAAATGATTGGATCTTTTTGGCTACGCTATGCTTTAGCATACTATGTTTTGAAATGATTGGACCTTTTTGGCTACGCTATGCTCAACCACCAAAATCCATAAACGGAAAGATTCACCGAGCAATAGCCGGACTATATCAATAGCATACCACAACAATCATTATGGGGTAATGACTGTCTCTTATACACATCTAGATGTGTATAAGAGACAGGGTTGCCGATGCTTCTTACTATCAAACTGAAATTTTTACCGATTAGCCATCGCATGATTCAAGCCGCTGAGACAGGAACCCACTACCAAGGAAACAGACAGTTGCATCAAAAGATCACTAAAGCTTTTCAAACATAACCAATTATCCAAATTATCCTAGTTGCGCCAAACTTCCGTTGAAAGTACAAAATGGTGAAGGATCTCCACTCCACTTGGTTTCAAGTCTCAATTCCTGAACTAAAGCTAACCTTATAAGACACTTAATGTGTCATTAAAAGCATAAACATAAGCATTCATAGCATAACATTCTAGGGCACATATGGAAGACAAAACCCTAACTCATAATCTTAAAATTTGTAATCTAACCATGGAAAGTTGTTATAAATCAACCCCAATCACTTCCCAACCTCCAAAACACTAAAAACAACCCATAACATACATAAATCAACATATATAAGGCTGCAAAGAGGGTTTATTTTCAGCCCTAAGAATCCTACAAAACTTGAAATTAAAGCTTAAATCATAAAGCCCATAAGCCATAAATGCTAAAATACATAAAATCTTACCTTCATCAAGTGTGATTCTATACTTCTTCGTTTACCCGCCGGTACCGAAATCGCGTAAATCGAAAAATTTGCCGAATTGAAAAACGAAAAGTTGAAGTACCTTATGCCTAAAAATAATATGACAATTGTTTTAAACCAATTAAAATCAAGAACAAGGATTTTAAAATACTGGGTTTCACATATTAAGTGTTGAGACTCCTTCAAGTAACCTTAGTTTGTCTCGTGCATTTTTCCATGTATCTTGATAAATCAACAAGTGTAACAACCTGCTGATTTTTTTGAGATTTTACAAAAATGTTATTAAGTTGCTTGATATTGTCCTCTAACTGACTTGAAAGAGTTAAATTTTGGAGATATGAGTCTGTCCTCCTGTCGATTAGCAAGAGTAATTTTCCATTGGAGATAGTATTGTAGATTCAGTACCGTCCTTCTGCTGATGAACAAAATTTAGGATTTTTTGATATAGTACAGTCCTCTAAATCAGTGTTAGGATTTTTGTTTTGTTACCATTCTCCTGTGGCTAGCAAATGTAGGATTTTTGGCAACGTTCCTTCCACATGAGTAGAAGTTAAGATTTTTTTAAACCATCCTGTTGCATGAGCAGAAGTTAAGGATTTTTGATACTGTTCCCCTACATGAGTAGAGGTTAGGACTTTTTGTGTGCATGTTATAGGCTTAGAGTTCATAAAAGATCATAATGCTTGAAACTTGCATATTTGTTCCTTTTTCTGGAACTGGTTGAGCAAAAGAGATAGGAGTATTCCAAAAACCTTTGTTCTTTACATGATATGAACTTGCCTTCATGAAGGCTTGTACAACATTGCCAAAAACTTCTAGACTCGTTCTTATGGTTTGGGCTATCTTTCTTGCAACCTGTTGCGATTATAAGGAATGAAAAGAGTTATAAAGTTTTAGTAGCGGTAATGCTACATGATCAATGATAATCTTGTAGTTGCACCTCCCAAGATTTGTTGAGGCTGGAGCAAAATTGATTCTCCATTCTCTGATGTTTCATCTTATATAGTGCATTTGAAGTTGTAGGGTGTAATATTGAAGCACCTACTACTCCTGCCTTTTTATCTTGCAAAAAGTATTTGAAAAATTTAATGAACTCTCACTAGACTAGTTATTGCTTTTCTTCTGAAATGTTGATGCAAGTTGTTGGCAGGAGATTCTTGACAAAGTGAGTCCTTGGCTTGTAAGCATATAGGAGTATTTGAGTTGCCAAGAGATGTATATCACTTTGAAGAGTTGAACTTTCTTAGGCGAGTAACCTGGAGGATGGGTGACTCAGAGGCCAAGTACCCCAGAGAGAGTGTAGGTGACTATTTCATATGTCATAAGGTGGTGCTTACTAAAAATTGTACAATGCTCCATTTAGATTCATTTGAATTACACTGATGATTTCTGTAATTACCCTCCAGATTTGTATAGGTTGAAGTGGATCTGATTTCCACTATGTACCTGAACTATTTTTTCCAAGATGAAAGCCCTTGCAATCCATGATTATTGTTGAATATTATGGAGTTGCCAAACATATTGGAAAGACATATCTGTGAAGAGGAGCTGATTAATCCTGAGATAGTATGATGTTCAACTTAAGGATGAGGCTCCTCCTCATAACAAGGTTTGAATTTTTTATACTTTAGTTTGTTATTGGTATATTCCAGTTGAATTGGTCCATCATACTTATCTAGTAGTTACATGGACATTTCAAGACTTAACTTTCCTTTCGTTATCGATAGTTGGTGGCTGCATCTAGGAGAAAATTCAGAAGCTGTGCCTATTTTGGGAATCATTCTTTCTTAGTGTTGATTTGAAAATAGGTTTTTGTCAAGGTAAAACTCGCATCCATTGCATGCGAGATCTATGACCTCGCACTTGTTGAATGCGAGGTCAGGTGGAATTTTATTTTATTTTTTTTTTTAAATTCTTTCTTGAACTCACATGCAGCATATGCGAGTTCAAAATATTATTATTTTTTCTTTTTTGTAAATGGTATAAAACGTTTTAACATAATAATTAAAAAAGAAAGGTCGGATGACCTCACACTTAACAAATGCTAGATTGACCTTGCATTTGGCAAGTGCGAGGTCAGCCGGCCTTTAATCCTCAGCCGAGTAGAACCCAAAAAAAAATCCCCATTCCCAACCCTCCATTTTCCTCCTCCTTCTCTCTCCGGCAACCAACAACACCATCACCACCATTAGATCCTCCTCCTCCTTCACAACCACCACCACCATTGCTTCTTCTTCTCTACATCCACCCCCATAGTTCTTCTTCCTCCTATACAACCACCACCATAGTAGGTGAATTTACAACCACCACCACCACCACCACCACTAGCTCATCCTCCTCCTTCTCTACAACCACCGCCACCAAGAAAATCTTAAGGTAATTTATTTTTTGGAATTTCAATTATTGTAGTTATTTTTTTTTAATTTTTGGGGTTAATTTATTTATTTTTATTTTTATTTTTTGGAGTTAATTTGTTTTTTTGAATTTCAATATTTGAAAAAGTTTTGCGAGGATGGCTTATCTTTTTTGTGTAAGTTGCTAGTATTTGGTGTTCTATGATGCAAAATGGGTTTGACATTTTCTACTCTTGGTGTAGATGATAGTATTTTTTTTAATGAACATACACTGCATCAAGTGATTATGTGCTTATAATGAAGTGTCTTAAATTGGTAGTAGTGTGCTTTTTTGTTGTGTGAAGTTCAAAAATAGCTATATTAAATTGGTTGCAATGTGCTTCTTTGTTCAACAAAAGCAATTGTGGAATAGAAAAGGAAGTATTTTTATTTTATGAATTACTCATTTTTCGTTGATTTGTAAAGTCTTTTTTGTGATGATAGCTTATCTTTTTGGTTGATTTGTTCCTTTTCTTTTTAGACTTGAATACTATTAATTTATACATTTTCTAGTAATTTGGCAGAAATATGACAAAATTATACAAGTTATTATGTGCCTTTGTATCTCTTTCTTATAAATTAGAGATTTTTTTGATACAGTTATTTTGTTCATACCCCTTACCAGGCATGTATTATTTGTAGCCCTTGACGGGCATTAATGCATTATTTGTAGCCCTTGTTGGGCATGACTAGTGTAGAGAGAATTCTCAAGAAATAGATCTCCTTGGAAACTCTATCAATTTTTTTAAAAAATTATTTCATACCAAAATTTGGGGTCTAAACATGTTACATCCTTCTAGGGAAATGACATTTGATAGATCCCGTCATCTTCTCCTTTATTAGGGAAGGAAAATAACTTATGAAGGCGGGACTATATCTTACCGGCCAATAGTGTGCAAAAAAATTATTCTGAATCCAGCAGGATTAGGTTTGTGGAGTTGATTAACAAGATATACGAGTTCATGGAGGTTGATAGGGAGCGATTCAAATTGAATATTTTGTACAGGCATATAGTTAGTCGTGGTGTTTACTCGGACATTCCATTGACGGATGATGATAGTATGGATGGTATTTTCGATTTGCTTAATGTCAATCCCACGTTTTGTGCTGAGTTGTATATCGAGACAGAGGAAATTCCTCAGGTACCTAAAACCAACATCAATCTAGGGATGTATGGCACGGGGCCAATGATGTATTTGATGCAATCGTCTAGGGATGATAAAGCACTGCAGTCTGATAATGGCCTACCCGCAAAGTCTCTTTGATCATCCTTGGTCATTTGAGTATTACAACCTGAAGGGTTCATTTTTAATGTCAAACTCAATGCCATCTGATCACCAAGTACCCTATAAAATCATAATCAACAAATAGAGAAGGGCTTGATAGGTGATGATGATGATAGTGACTTGTCATGGCATGCATTGGATGAGGATTATGAGTCTAAATCTGAGTCAGAAAATGTATCGGAGAATGAATCTGACGATGACTTGAGGGAAAACAACGATGAATGTCAAATGCAAGAGGATGTTCCTATGTATCAACCTATAGGCATGACATTTTTCAATGATATTGGTAATTACGGTAATTACAATCCCATAGACTGTAGTGATAAAGATGGGCTAGTTTATTGGAACGAAGAAAATAATGATATCCGACTGCACATGTGCTTTGATAGTAAGGAGCAAATTAGTAAGGCAGCCAAAATGTGGTCTGTAGTTAAAAAACGGGAATTCAAAGTGATAAAGAGCCGAATAGCAAAAATGACATGGGTGGCTAAATGCAAGGATGCGTCCTCAGGTAGATTAGCTCTTGAAGATTGTGATTGGAGTATTCGGGTCTGTGGCAATGAATCCCTTAATGCATGGAAGGTCACAAAGTAGGTATAAGATCACGTATGTCTCAGAAAAATCACCGGAAACTACAACAGAAATCTAACATTTGCAATCATTACTAACCAAATAATGCACTTAGTTGAAAATAATCCTAGGCATAAGGTTAAACAAATTTAGGCATACATTAAGAACAGTTTGAAGGTTGACATTACATACAAGAAGGTTTAGTATGCTCGAAGGAAAGCGATTGTGATTGTATATGGAAGTTAGGCATCTCATTTTTAACAATTACCCCAGTATGTTGAAGAAGTATTCTGCTCAAATCCACAAACTGTGGTGCAATGGCTACATCATCCCAATAGTAGTGAGCATGTCAAAATATTCAAATACATCTTTGGGCATTTTAGCGAGCAATTGATTCATTCATACAGTGTTTAGACCTGTCCTATTTATTGATGGCACCCATCTGTGAGGAAAAAATCAAGGTAAATTACTTATTGATGTGGCTTTGGATGCTAACAATCAGATTTTACTTGTTGCCTATGTAATTGTTGATGAGAAAACAATTCAAAGTTGGGGTTGGTTTGGTTCATGGAACAATTGAGACACCAAGTTGTGCGTGAAAATTTGGAGACTGTTTGTATAATAGCTGACCGGCATCGTAGCATTCTTCATGCTATGAGTGAGTTCTCCTTATGGCAAGAACTATTTGCATATCATAGATACTGTCTGCGCCATGTTCGAAATAATATGATGACCAAATACAAGAATGCATAAGTGAAAAAACTATGTTGGTCTCTCAGTATCAAGATACATATGCGCAAATGGAATAAGTACAAATAAACGATACAGCTTCAAAGTTCAAAGGCTTGAACGTATCTTTCTGAGATTGGCCTTGACCGTTGGTGCCGTGCTCATGATGGAAATCGCTAGTAGGGATAATACATACTACAAATACTTCTAAGAGCTACAATAACGTCTTACAAGAGGTTAGACTACTTCCGATCAAGGCTATAATTGATAGTATATTCTATCATTCTGTGAAACTGTTTGTTGATAATATTGCAAAGGGTGAACATTGTCGCACACCTATTACACCAATGAATTGTAAAAGGTTGTTGGCAGCAGAAAAAAAGGTAGAGGACACACGTTTATGGTTTTTGACTATTCCATTGGTATCTATAGAATTAAGACACCTCATCGAGAGACTAGTCGTGGTGGTAATGTACAAGTTGTCAATTATGTAGAGAAGACATGTACTTGTGGTAAATGACAAATGTACAGGTTCCTTTGCTTGCATGCGATGGCAGTTTGTGGGCTTAAAGGTGGTGAACCTATACAAATAGTTGCCGAGCAGTACACCACTCACATGTACCAGGAATAGTACACCGTTAGTAGATTTGTTCTGCAATCCAATCCTAAGGAGTTGCCACCTATTCAGTGGATGTCCAGATACATGGTAAAGAAAGTATGTTCATAGACAGTCGAGCAAGCTAGGTACATGCAAGGCACATTTGGAATGATATGGATATTAAGGATCTCTATGAACCTAGAAAGTGTACGAATTGTCATCAGCCCAGACATAATCGCAGGAGTTACCTTTCGCGATAACAGTGATTTGTCTTTTCTATTGTATCTTTGAACTACATTGTTTATGTACTAGTTGTATTGTATCAATACATTTGTTTCCTTTTTGTTTATTCATTTATTGAAAAACTTTGTTTTATTTCCGATTAAGGAGATATGACTTTTAATATTTGTATATGACATTTAAAATCTATGAATTTAAATCCTTACTATGTATGGGATTAATTTTCACTCTTTCTATATCACTTTGTTAGGTATGCATGATCAACCACGCAAGCTTGTTCATCCTGGATCGTATATAGATGATATTATATCACCTACGACGCCACATAGGGTTAGATCTATTTTTGCCAATCTTATCGGTGATATCCACACTACAGGTTAAGCATTGTGATGGTACTTTTTGGGATCATAGACCCATACCAGATCGCGTATGGTGTTATATTTGTTTAGCAGGTTTTGAGGGTGTCGCATTGTTAGGACGTATTTTAGTAGATTATGCTTTGACCACTAGCCTTGTCGAGCAATGGCAACTTGAGACACATTTCTTTCATTTGCCTATTGGGGAGGCAACTATCACATTACAACATGTAGAGGTACGTTGGGGATTACATATTGATGGTTCACCTATAATGAGTAAAGACACTACTCATACTGCAGATATTTGGGGCCAATTATGTTTTGAGTTATTGGGTATTATGCCTACTAGGTCAAATATTGACGAATGTCATTTGAAAGTGGGATGTTTGTCTACGGCATTAGATCGTCCTCTCCTGGATGATGCGACTAACAAGATGTGTCGACAGATGGCACATATATATTTACTTGTACTTATTGGAGGGCTTTTATTTTCAGACAATTCAGGCAACAAGATAATGTTAGCTAAGTTCCATTATTGTATCTTTCCATACTTCGAGACTTGAAAACTGTGGAAGATTATAGTTGGGGATCAGAGTATTAGCCACACTGTATTGTAGTATGTGTGATACTACCTCACCTACCGCTAGAAACATATGTGGACTAGTGCTATTACTACAGGTACATTTCAATACTTTACATTAATTTATTGTGTACTTTCTTCACATTTTATAGAATACATACTAATTGATAATACAGTTATGGGCGTGGGAACGCCTGCCGACTATACGGCCTAATCGATTAGAGTCGGCACAGCAGCATCATGGAGCATATGGATCCAGGTATATATTATGTTGAACACTTTATTTAAATAAATTTGTATTGGACTTGATATTTATTAATTTTTATTAAAGGTGGGATGTTGGATTTGATTTGTGCAACGCTCCTAGGCATGTCTTATCTGTATTTCAAGATCAGCTACATATTTTGCAACCCAATGAGGTATATCCATCGATTATTTTTCTTTTGCACAGTCTTTGTCTTCGTCATATTCTGCTAATTTATTTACTTTTTGTCGAATTGGTTGATATTAGTTTATATGGAAGCCATACCCTAATAAGGTACTTGATATACTTCCGCATTATTGCACTGCTGGTCGTGACATATGGCATGCCATTACATATTTGATATGTTGGGAGATTGTGGAATGTCATCTACCTCATTAGTTATGTGACAGTTTGGGCTGCACCAACCTATACCGAATCAGAGATTGATTGACAATCAAGTTGCAATTTATTTGATAAAACACCGTGGTCGGATAAACAATGATTAGGAGTTGACTCACCAAGCTTATATAGACACTTGGAGGGCAAGAAGGGACGCAGTTAAGGTTGGCCTTGCATGTGCAGACACTACACATGCATCGCATGATTACATGCAATGGTACTGATCAAAGACAATGGTATACATATCCAATCCGAGTCATCACCCTACTTTTCCAGAGGGTACCACGGTGATAGTGCGCATGCAGATTATGACTAGTATGTAGTAGTCATTTTGTTACTCATTTCATTTTCAAATGACTTAAGTAGTAATACTAATTTTAGCAACTTTTATGGTAGATGAACTCCATAGCTAAATTGTACTACATGTCCTTGGACCACGTGATTGAGGACGATGATTCGGACTCCAATACTTGGGTACAGATTAGACATTTCGCTTCGAGTCACTACATGTAGTAGCCGAGTCAAGTCGTCTTGATCTTCGGCCTCCGTTAGTTCCTGATTACATTCAACATCCACATCAAACACAGAATTCACATAGAGTAGATCGAGCTCCACATTAAGGGGGGCAACATGGTGGTGGTTGTCACCGTTGTCGAGTTCCATTGCCTAAGCCCTATGCAAATGTTGGATCCCCTCAGGTCAATATGCAATTCAAGAGTGACACTTCACAGATACTTTCACCAATGCGCACTCTGGTAGGACCATCCTCTTTTGGACCGTCATCTAGTGGTCCAGGTCTGAATCATACTAGTCCGTCATCTTAATGGGCCAGGTCCGAATCATACTAGTCCTACTGTTTTAAATGAAGAACATGAACATGAACAAAACATGGCTTCACAGTCGCAGATTACTCATCCTACTCAAAAGCGAGCCACAGACAATTCTATCCCAGTCGGTTGAAAAGGATTCTTAAACCTAGGAAGTGTGGTATCGAGAAGGAGATTTGGAGATCATAGACATTGACATGTTTTATTATTTTTGGCAATCACTGTGATTGATATATGTTATTTGTATATTATTATTTGCCCTTGTCGGGTGTTTTTTTATATTAGTAGAGCCTTTGTTAGGTTTTTATTTCTGTTATTAGTCCTTGTTAGTCTTTTAATGATGTTTTTTACCCTTGTTGGTTATGATTGTTGGCAGGGAGAATGTTCATAAAATAGGGGAGATTATGTCAAAATTTAATCAAAAAATATGATAAATTAATAAATTTGTTTTTTTACAAGACTTCATTTGTTTCATCTTTTCAAATTTGTGTTATATTTCCTTAAAGTTGAGAGTTTATAGTTTGAAGATAAGAGTTTAGTGTTCCTATATGTGGTGTTGAAATAAGGTTTTAGAATTTAGCATTTAGGGTAGTTTGGCCTTAGGGTCAAGTCTTTTTTTAAATAATAAAAAAATCAAACATTTTTCTGTAATACTGTAAAAAAAATAAAAATAAAAAAGAATTCCCCATGACCTCACATTTGTTGAATGTGAGGTCATGGAAATAATTTTTTAAAAAAATTTTAAAAAAGTCTGGATGGCCTTGCATTTGTTGAAAACGAGTTCAATGAACTAATTTTTTTTTAAAAAAATTTCTCCATGACCTCGCATTTGTTGATGCGAGGTCAAGGAATTTTTTTTTTTTTTTTAAATCCAATTTTACGACATCGCATTCAACAAGTGCGAGGTCATGGAACTCGCATTCATTGAATACGAGTTTCACCTTGACAGAAACCCATTTTCAAATCTAGCACTGAGAAAGAATAATTCTCAAAACAAACACAATTCCATAATTTTCTCTTGTATCTAGAACTTACACCAGTTGTTCTAACTTCTCCATGAGAAGAAGGTTAGAGCTCCGAGACTTAAGTCTAATGACAGGCACATTTTTGAGATAGAGATCGTTCAACAAATCCTAAAACATATAGCTTGTAACTTTAAGTGAGAGGGCAATAATTAACTGTGTCTGACAGAGGTGAATTTATGCCCAACAGTAAACTGCCATAGCAATCAAAGTTCTTCTCTTGGAGCCAATGGTTGAACCAACATCTCTAGAGAGACAGTTCTTAGTGTGGGAGTGTTGTACTTATTCAGATATTATCACAAGCACAAGGAACTTCCACCCTGCTAAACTGTGATAATTTGGCCAGGGTACTTTATTTTCGTGGTGATTTGATCTTGATAGAGAGTCTGGGTTTGGACTTCCTCAGGAGAGTTTCCTAGATATATCATTCTATGACTGAGGCCGATGATAGTTCAGTGACTTTTGTTTTTGATTTGCCTCGGAGACACCCCCCGTAAGTGTACCCATTGCTGAAGATCGGATAATCAAAGTGTTAGATGTTTTCCAATATTTTTTATCAGGGTATCAACTGAAGGTAAAAGAGTCTTTGCTTCAGGTATTGAAGTACTAGCTTCTTTTGCATAAATTCCAGAATAGGCTTTTCCCTGGTAGGGGTATCTTATTTTCAATTCCATGCTTTCCACTCTACATCAGGGAAGGAACTTCTAACACTTGGTTACAGTTTCATGGTGGTGCTCTCATTGCATTTACCATCGTGAGTGATTTTTTCTAATAAATTTCTTCCACGAGTAATGAAAATGCCTCCATCTTTTGGTATGTCCTTACGCGCGACCATTACAGGCAAGTGAGCGTTAGCTACGGTGACTTGCTCAGCTCTTATTACCTTTGCTAAGGAGTAAGAAGTTTCTAATGCTAGGACTTTTTTGACTTGCTAAATTCATTCCTTTCGAATGAGTAAGAGAGAGAGAAATGAGGCAAACGATGTAGACTTGTCTTTATGCTTATAGGCTGTGCTTGGGAGGCCTTGCATGGAATTCTTGTTGGCTTCTTTCAGCCATAAACTCGTCAGTTTTGTGTCCTTAGACTTTGATAACTCCCGTGCATTTTGCAAATTTTAACTATGTAAAAGATTTGACTAGGAATGCTGAGGCGTAAGCCTGTTGATCTTGTGAATCAGCATAGAGGAGTATTCTATGCTAGAAGAACCCTTGATGATTTTCTTGACTGTGAGGCTTCTCAGATCACATAATGGATGTGGTGGCTTCTTTAAATGATTTGTTATTCTTGAAAATAGAAGGATTACAGTTGGCCACTAATGCATGTTATAGGGAGTTCCATGTTCTTGGTAATAGTGGGAGTAGTCTTTCTAATTTTGGGGGTCAATTTTTTGGCGGATGAATATGGAATTAACTGCTGGGAGACAAATAGAGTTTTGTCATTAGCCAGGTCTATGCGCTCTAACAATTATTGTTCAAGTATAGTGAAGATTGTACTGGTTAGGCCAGTAGTAACCTACTTTTATGGCTTTTTGTTGGCTTTTCACAAACACGGCTCCAAACTGTTACTGAAAAAATTGATTTGGGTCTCGACTCATAACTCCTATTATAGAGTGTCGAGTCATGATCTTTGCTGTCAATTTGTAGGGTGCCTGCAAAGCAAGACAAGGCGAGAGGCAGTAGGAGCTGCTCTTGGAGACACTCCAATGTTTACGTCAGTAAGAGTTGTAAATGATATAGGATCAAGGCCAAGATCCTGTAATTAGAATAATCAATTTAAGAGAGATATTTGATAAAGAGAAAAATTATAATGTATTTATCAATTATCAATAAGGATTGTAACCAACAAATAGCTTGTCACATTAACGAACACTTCGAAATGGGTTCCAAAACAGAACAAAAAGAACACACACCAAAAAAAAAGAGAAAAGGAAACCTTTATGCAGGGAACTTAGATCAGGTTCGATGGAAGACCACTTGCTAAACCAGAGATAGCATCTACCTTAACACCAAGGCCCTGTCATATCTCGTTGGTTCATGGAAAGTAGGGAGGAAAAGGAAAGAGTTTGCTTTGAGAATTGTTTCTTGTGTTTGGTTGCAAGAAAACTGCTAAGGAAAATAATTCATGGAAACTGATAAGGAAATTGAAAGTGAAATTTGTCCAAAAACCATTTCCTCAGCAAATCACGAGGAAACAAAAGAAATCAAATGCTAAATGGGTTGAGGCGCGGATCATCTAACGGGTTAAATTTAGAAATCGGGCCCTTCGTAAAATCAAACGTCCACTCACTCCTCACATGAGAACAAAAAGCCATAATCTTTCTCCTCCCCCACCTCTCCACTCAGTCAGGGGTGGGTGCGGGTTCAAGGGAGTTGTCTGATCAAACCATCACTTGTCAGGTAAGTTATTTTTTTACCTTGATTCGACGTTGATATTGCCGAGTATCTGAATAGCAGATACCTAATAAAAAAGGTAGGATATTCCTGACCTTATCCTATCCTCGTTCACTTTCTAAAAAAATATATAATAAAACTATCAACTAATATCATTTTGAACACTAAACTTTTAATAATTTTTAGGAGTAACAAGTTGATTTACAAATATTTTATATAAATTGAAAAGAATAAACGAAAAAAATCTAATATTAAATTGTTAAAAAAATTAACAAAATTCAATTTAAAAAATCATATAATTTTTTCAAATTTAAAAAAACTAAAACTAATATAAAATTTATTCGAGAAAAATTAAGTAAAATCAATACTATTATAAATCAAGATTTTAAAAATAGATAAACGACTTATTTACACTAAAAAATATATAAAATATTATATGTTAAGGTCGGAACGGGTATGACAAAAACCATTACCTAAAATCAATAGATAAAGAGTACGGATACTCTCATTTTTTTTTTAACGAAACAACCGAATCAAGATCACCCGTTATTTTTGCCCACCCTATTAGGCACTTATTGTTTTTTCGTCTTCTCTTTCGACGATTCCTCTCCGACGATAACAAAAGCTAAAGAAAGTAGACTATTGGTCCCGCAAATCACAAGAGAACACTTCAGAGTATGAGGTTTTTCACTTTTTATTTGTTTTTTCTTGGTCTTGTTAGCATTTCCCCGTGGTTTTGTTAACTTTTTATTGATGTTCTGATGAATCATGATGTTTGTGAACCTGGTGCTATTGGGATTTTGGGGAGAGAATTCGTCGTCTTCCGGGTCTGCATTCTCTGCAGTGGCCATTAGAAGATGCGAATGGTACAACTGGAACGTGATTGAGTGTGATTTCGGAGGATCCAAATAAGAAGGTTCGGCAGCTAAAATAGCATGACAAGTTTTTGAAGCTCTTCAGCAGTAAGTAGTTGTGTGCTAGGTGTTTGGTAATATGCCTGTGTGAATTTTTTGCATAAATTTATTATTATTATTATTTTTTTTTTGGAGATGAAACTAGAAAGGTTACTGAGTTTTTGAATAATTAGTAGAAGGAGAAGATTTGGTGTTTTTTTGTTGTTGGATTTGAGTTGCAAGTGAAGGTGAGAGATTTTTATTTCGATGTATGGGTGGGAGGAAAATCTCCAGGTTTTCTTGAATGCATTCTTGTTACCCTAAGTTGGATGAAGCATAGATGGAGTTTAGTGATGTAGGCTGCAATCAAAATGCATCTTCTTCTGCTCATTGATACTAGTATATCTTTTAATTGAAGTATGAAAGCTTCCTTTTAATCCGTCTTTATACTTACTGATACTGTTAGAACATTCAAAGTATTCGTTAAATATCCCCTCTCAAATGAATGTTTGAGGGTCAATGAAAACTAGCGAAAAATCAGTGATCCTTGGATGAAGGAATTCTCGTAAGCTATTCGTATAATCAAGAAATATGAAAAACAATATTACTTGGTGAATCGAACACCTATCATAGAGCATAATTCAATGTTTAGGTGTATCATGGCATAATCATGAAGAAACGTATATGTAACTAAATTTTACTAATATATTTTATTATCCATAACTTCTCATTTATGTTTGTAAGTGTTGCACCGTCTTGTTCAACTCTCTTGGGACACAATATTCTCGGAGAAGTTTTGCTACATATATTTGATAGTAAGATTCATGCCCTTAAACTTACTTCCACATATGTGTATTATACAAAATCAAGTTAATGATCACGCACATTACTTTTTGATAATTGTATATAGACACCTAGAAATACAACTATATACAAGCGTGATTTTTTTTTTTCTTTTGTTGTTTTTACCATTTTTAATAACATGTATATCAAATGAGAGTGACTTATCCAAGAAAATTGAGAAAAATGGCTGTTATGGATGCTAAAGGTTGTAAAGAAGGTTGCGAAGGATGCTAAAGGTAAAGGAGGTTGAGAAGGAACATTGGTAAATGAGGTTGCGAAGGATGCTAAAGGTAATGTTGCTAACGTGACGCGAAAAGTTGGATCCATGGTCAGAAGTTGGTGCACTTTTTCAGTAGCCATCAACTAGACATGCTATGTAAGAGCGTCTTATTACTGCAGTTGCAACCATAAGCATGTTCTTCGGGAAGGGATTTTCAGAGAATAAAAAGATAAGGTTACAGTTGGAAAGACTAAAGTTGAAGAGGTTTTGCATCTGAAACAATCAGTAAGCATCTTTTGCTGGTGATAAATTACAAGTAAGTTTGGAATATCCCATCGGTATTTAGCAAATGCTATGCTTCTACTTAATATAGAAGTATACAGAATGCACCATAATTATATACCACTCTAACTCATAAATATGTGAAATATGTGACCATATATAATCTCTACATGTAATGGAACATCTAAAAGTCTGCATCAGCAAAGTAGATTTCCCTAATGTGTTTCCCAGATTAACTTCCATAGAATAGAGTTAATGTTGCTGGTTCTTAATTTGGATGATAACTTTTACAAATATGGCATGTGCTGTTTTAGTATTCGATAGAAACTCCTAGATGACTGTTGGACAAATGAATAGGGAAAAGGTGACAAAGGCACATTAATATATGTAAACTATCCATCTTTGCTGAAATGATTTTGTTGTTTGCATAAGCACTTGGTACATATAACATAGTCAACAACAAAAATTACATATTTATTCAATTTAAGGCTTCACCTACACATAGGGAATTAGGCTTACAATCAGTTTAGTCCTTACAGATTCACTTGTGCATAGTTGTTGTATAAGTTTATTGTGACACCTATTATTTTGCTGAAAATCATGTTGATTATGATCCAAGTGGTGTTTGGTTGTGCTTGTGGTTGAGATGGAACTAATTTTGGATAAGCACAATGAAATTATTGTCAGGGTGTGCTAACAGAGGCTACCACAGAGTTAGTGACTTCGCTTTCCGTAGTTGCAGCAAGAAGAATTGTCGAAGCAGATGAGTTCATGATGGGTGGGTTATATGAAGGATGGATTCCTCATCTGTATGACAATGATTCACTACATGGGAAGATACTATAGTATATCCCGTAGAATATTTTATAAAATAGTTATTTACTCTACAATTTTGTAATGGTTGTCTTGCCTAGTTTTCTCATAAATTTGTGTTGTTGTACTAGCACGAAGCATGTGACAAGTGCTAATGAATTTTTTTTCAATTTTTTTCAAAAACTTTATTGTATATCATGTAGAGCTCTTGTCGAGATCTGAATTGGCTTGCATTGTTATAGGGGGTTTGAGATTTTACAAGAATGTATTGCTTGGAGTTGTAAAAAAGTTAAATATACTTATTCATCTAAATTGGAACCAAGGATATTAATTTTTTAAGCTCTATTGTTGCATTTGGACTTTCATGCAAACAAGAATGGGAGTTGTCATTAATTTGTACTTGACATGATATTAATGTTCGATTCAGTCAATTGTAAACAGATAAACAAACAGTTTTTTGGTTATACGAAACTGGTATTATCATACATAAACTTTTTAGGTTCTTAAGTTCTTGTACATCCTTATTAATATTCATTATACAAAATATTTATTTGAGAGGTGTGTGAGGAGTTAGAAAACGTGTAAAAAGTTAATTATACTAATAAGTAGAGAAAAACATGTACAAAAAAGTAAAAAAAAGGTGTAGTGTAAATATCATCAACCCTAAAATGTAGATGAATTTGGGAATATTTATATTTAGATATCCAATCTTTTAATTACCAAAAAATAAATAAATAAATAAAATACTGTAGAGATGTTGAGTATCACAATTGTGTCAATGAAAATGCTATTTTTCTAACAAAGTTATATTTAAGCAATTTGGGCATTATTAACTTTTTGTTAGTTGTTATTTTCCTTTTCCATTTCTCAAAGAATGAATTATTTGAATTGATTATTAATGCTAGTATTTGTTAATTTTTCAAAAAAAAAAAATTCTTTTCCATTTTCTTTGCTCTTCTACACCATCTAAAAATGTGTTTCTTAAGAAACCTTTTCCTTTCCTCACTACTTTCCTTAGTAACCAAACAAGATTGAGGTATTTAACATTTTCAAAGAATTACTTTCCTTTTCCTCCATTTCCTTTTCTTCACTAGTTTCCTAGAACCAAATCCAAGATCCTAGGATTTCAGGAAATTGCAGTTTGATTGAACATGTTATCTATCATTTTTATTATCTGCACATATATAAAGTACCAAAGCCACTAATGTGTCATTGCATATGCAAAAAATTATTTGACAGAATATTTAAAATTAAAAAATTAGTGATTGAATATAATTATTTTATGCGAATTGATTTTGACAAATAATAATAAATTAGTAACTTTATAAATCATTTTACTTCCTATTATAGGTACCATGTAAGAGTGAAAACGCTTACAGAAATTTGTCAAGTGAAACAGAGACAGTCAAGCATAAATTTTTCTCAGAAACAACAGGTTTAAAAATATGGAATAGATTATGTGCTGGCTGAGCTATTAAAAATTGTCCAGAATTTTCAAAATGATAGACTTTGAGATTACTGACATGTCATCTTTATTGCAAGATTTGTATGAACCATTAGGGATGTTCAAAATAATTCGTTAAATTATAAAAATGGTGAAATTGATCCGTTCTGAGTTGAAAAAGAAAGATATTCGAATCGGGTACAATAACCGATTCAAATATCAGATTGGATCACCACTATACTGATTCACAATTTTAAAATTACCAATTATCCAAACCGGTCCACAACGTACCTTTGACTCTTTCGAACTTTCACCCTTCTCAAATCTCTCAGTCTCAAACCTCTGTCTCTTGGACTTTTTTTTTTTTTTTTTTTTTTCTTGTGCCTCTTTCTCTCTCGATCTTTCACTCTTTTTTCAATCTCAGATCTTGTCTCAATCTTAAATTTTCTGTTAGAGTGTGTTAAGTTAGATTGAAAATATAATAATATTTTACATTAAAAATTTTATTTTTTAAACAATCTTTAGATGTGTAGTTGACAAAATAAAAATATTTTGAAATAAATTTTTTTAATAGTTTCATTTTTAATTTTATAAATTCAAGTTAAAAAACTTATAACAATGATGATAAGTACTAATTGTAGTTAATAAAAAATTGATTGTGTTCAAATTAAATGATAGTATAATGTAGTAGTAAAATATGTATAATCATGGTTATGTTACTCTAGGACCGTGATTAAAAGAAAAACGAGTGTACAAGAATTAAAAACGAAAATAATTTTAAGAAATGAAATTATGAAGTAAGTATTTGAGATTTAATAATACTCTTGAATTATTCGAAAAATAATTTAAATTCAAAAATACAGTAAATTATTTTCAATCAAATCTAGAAAAATTAAAAAATATTTTATATCAAAAAATATTTTCCAACATTTGACACTAAAAAACTTTTTAAAAAATATTTTTATGAAAATATTTTCATTCTAACCAAACAAGTCTCGATCTTTCACACACGTCTCTTAGATCTCTCAAATCTCAATCGCCTCTAATCATGACTTTGATTTAAAGTGCAAACATTTGACTTTATCATCCACACAGCTGCTGGGATCTGTTTGAGTTGTTTCGCAGTTTTGCTGAGGAATGGTGGTTGATTGTTGACGGAGTAGGGGTTAAAGAAGGTGATACAAATTCGGTGTTTTCAATTGCCATGTTAATGCTTTATTGCTGTTTTACATTATTAGATTAGTTACTGTTTGGCTTAATGGCCGCCAGCCTGCCTAACTGGAACAAAATTTCTTAAATTGATTTGGCTTATGGTTATTTACTTCTTTTTTTTAAATTATTGTCACAAGGATTGGGTATTCGTTAGTTTCGAACCACTTCTATCAAGTAATCGGATAGGCGATTACCTAATTTATGTGGTTCAGTTTTTGCCGAACTAATAGAACCAATTTGAATAACCCTACAGCTAATTAAATTTGACGGGTGTCCGGTCCATTGACAGTTAAACAAACCTAGAAACCATTAAATTTGTCTGCGTCTTATCCAATAAAATCATATCCCACATCAAGCGAGCACCTCTCAACTGGTTGAAGTCAAGGGTACTAACTATTAAGCATTCTGAAAGGTAAAAGCTACATAAAAACTTGTACGAAGTTCGTAGTTCGTACTACGAACACCAAAATGATGTTATTTAAATGGAAAGTAAGCTAATGAAAAGAAGACAAGGAACGTTTTATAAAGAAAGAAAGAAAAGGAAAATAACTAGAAAAATAATGTAACCTCGGAAAACAAAAGAGAAAAGAAACCACACTATGTCTATACTAATTAGTGCTTCGGTCCAAAAGAAACCTCTTTGTAACAAATCGGACAAGCCTGCAAAGTAAAGAACAGTTAGTCTATAAGTTCTGATAGACAGTGGTTTCTCTGTTAAGAGTTTTGGGAAGGCCCAGTAGCTTACTTTGTTGATGCTAAGCCATCTGCTGCCACAACCTACATGATAGATGTGCTTGCATGGAAGAGTCATTTGCCGATCACCTCGCTTGTATTCCATTTGGCAGATAACACACCTTTCAACAAAGAGAGAGCTACTTAAGCATTCAAAAAGTGTAAATGGATCGGGATGCTAGCCACAAAAAAAAAGAATTGTTATGATCCAACATGTGGGATACTATCTGGAAATGGGAGAAAATTATCTTGATACTAGTAAGAAATCAAACATTGTATGTATCAAATTAAATTTACCGTCATATGTGTCAAGAGCTCTACGGTAAATAGTCCTGTATGCCACATTGATCTTATTGAGTATAAGCATGTTTAGTCGTGACAATTATTGAAAGAAGAAGTTTTTCTAGATGGCACCATCATACACATTTTTGTGAACCAAACAACAGTCAATCTTGCAACCATTTATTGCTCCGGATTCACCTAATGGTACCTAAAAACATTGTCCATGAACTTGCTCAAACATTTTGAACAGTGTCATTTGCATTGGATGACTCGCAATCAGTAAATGACACCATGCTAATTTCATATAAGATGGTGATATGAATTGCTCACGATCACCTCTCTCAAAATAACAATTTTTCTTGTGAAGAGGACATTACGCTGTAAAACCATTTTCATGCAGTGTAATGCTGGTTATACAAGTTGTGCACACAACTTGAAAGAGGTTGAAGGTATAAGATGATGATAAAGCACTTCATACCACCTCCTCACTTGCTCGTACTATACTTTTATAACTTCCTTTTTTTACCAACATAAAAATCCAGTTATAGTGAGACGTGGATTTGGAAAGGATACAATGCAAATCTTTAATCTTGATTAAAGAACTTTGACAAGCAGCACAATGCAAGAAAGAAAAATTATGTGGCAATCCCCATTTAGTTTGATTAGTGTTTTAGTATCAATGCTTGCAAGAAGAAATAGTTGAGTAATTCTATTTAGATCTAGGCACACGTTTTCTTCTCTGTTCTTTGGAGACGAGCCATTTTTCTGTTTTGGTTGATTGGACTATATTTTGTTTAAAAAATTAGGAACCAACCATAATTCAGTGGGTAAACTTCCCTGACCATCTAAAATAGCAAAGGTAGACCTTGCAGCAGCTCAATGGTGCCCCAATTGTTCATACAAGGAATTTAACTGGAAATAAACAATCTTACTGAATGTTCCAGTTTTGAGTAAGTTGTAAAATCTCACTAAACCTAAACCTGTAGGTAATAATCTGTGGCTTATTAGCTCAAGTACCTTTTCTAATATGTTGAACTACCCAACTAATAGAGACGCGCTGTTCCCAGAGCTACAACAGGGTTACAGGATCCAGAATATCATCTCATATACTTATGACACAGTTATGCACCCACCTACTTCTGGTGTCAAGGATAAAGAGACACGTAATTCATTTTAACAATGCCGTAGCAGGATTCAAAAAAAAAAAAGGGAACTGCAAAAGAACAATATTGCCAATGTGCTGATCTACCATGTAGACAAGTTCAAAAAAACCTTAGCACTAAGCTGATTTTGAGTGGCCAGCTCATAGTTCTGTAAGGCCCAAAACTGTGCCCGAAATTGCAAGCAGGAAAAGAGATCAATGACATGAAAGTAATGAGTGAGAGTTATTCGTACGTCAAGCTATTCTACTTGCAACCATAACATTGCAATCAAACAAAAAATCACAGAGATGTCTCTACCATAACATTGCAATCAAACAAAAAATCACAGAGATGTCTACCCTTAGAGATCTTATACTACTGCTAGACGCTGCAGTCCTCAACTAAAAAGGAGTTCTATGGTTTGTTTTTTTTACCTTTCATGTCTTGATTTCTTTCTTGAGAATAAGCCACACTTGAACTTGGAAACTGGAAGCAAGGAAATAAGCTCCTGGGAAATACCTCTGTTTTGAGTACCAACAGCCTCACCCAATTCAAGTAACTCCTGCATATAAAAAGAAAAGATATATAATGAAGAATTACAACATGATACCTTTTACTCCATCCAAAATGACAAACTCATATAACAAAAGAAAGATGAAAAAGAAATCTCAGCTTAACGTGAGCGCATAGAACAGAAACTAAAACAGTTAAAAGAAAATAGTAAAACGAACAGAAAATAAAAATATCAGTCAATCACACTGAGAACATTTAAGCAGAACAAGGAAAAAAAAATCAATGTAATCAATATTTCCCTACTTTTCAGAAATATATTGTTTATCATCATAACATTCCACCATCCAGACAAAATATACAACATTACGTGGTACTAGTGACACGGTCCGCACATTTGGACCAAGAGGTTTGGCCCAAAATGAAAGTAAGTCCAAATGCTTGGCCCAGAAGATAAAGGAGCATTCTAGAATTCTCCAGAATACTCTAGAAGGTATATTCTTTGTATAGAATTCTCTAAAAGACATGTAGATTCGGAGATATTCTCTAGAAGGAATATTCTTTGTATAGAATTCTCTAGAATCTTGTAGATTTTGGTAGGTTCTAGAATTTTCTCTTACAAGTATGAAAAGGGGCCAACCCCCTCATTTGTAACACACCTCAGAAGTTGAGCAATTGAATATACGAGTTATATTTTCTCTCAATTCTCTCTCTTCAGAAAGGCTGACTTAGGGTGAGTGCCGCACTTGGGAGCACTAAAAGAGTGAGCCCGTGACAAGTGGTACTTGCTACAAATCCTCGCTCTTATACACATCTAGATGTGTATAAGAGACTATTGCCACAATTATTATACACATCTAGATGTGTATAAGAGACAGGTGCGGTACTTAGGTTTTCACCCTAAGTCAGCCTTTCTCACACTGTCAACAAAAGAAGATCGCAGCTACTTCTACCCTCAATATGCAGCAAAAACTTCGCCTGGAGATGAAGGGTGAAGTCAGGAGTACGTGAAAGAGTTCTCCCAATTGATGCAAATTCAAAGTATGAGCGAGAAGATGCCTTCTTTTTAGACTCAGCCATGGTCCCGGTTGGAGCTGGATAGAAGGAATGTAGATAATCTATCCAAAGCAATGACGGTGGCTGAGTCTCTCTTGGAGTTCAAGCCACGGGAAAAATCCACCCCACCAAAGGAAAGGCCTAATTTCTCCAAACCAAAGGGTAAGGAAATTGTGAAGGAGAGTAACAACGAATTTGGTGGGGGAGCAAGGGAGAAGTCTTCTTCCAAGAACGAGGGGAAGTCGTTCACAGCAAAGGACAAGGGCAAGCGACCAATGAAATGCTTTTTACGGTCCACACATGGCGCGAGAATGTCTAAAGCAAAATTAGTAGCCATGGCCATGGAAGAGAGAAAGCAGAGGAAAAGCAATTGGGTGCACTACGATCCTAAATACCATCAAGGTGAAGAAGTCGCAAAGAAGAGGGCTTGATGTTCGCCGACGTGGAGATAGCGGGCCACAAGCTCGGTGCTCTAGTGGACACGGAGCTACCGACTTCTTGTCTCTTATACACATCTAGATGTGTATAAGAGACAGCTGCATGGGCACCTTGAAGACCGTCAACACCAAGGAGGTCCCCATCCATGGATTGGCAAGCAACAGTGGATATAGCCATGGGGCAATGGAAGGGCAAGACTTCACTTGAGGTAATCCCTTGATATTCTGATATTGTGATAGGACTTGACTTCCTTGACCGCATTAGTGTCATGCTACTTCCCTTCGCCGACTGCATATGCATTCTGGATTCTCAATACCAATGCGTGGTACCTTTAAAGAGGGAGTCTGGAAGGGATCACAAGACCCTATCTGCCATCCAAATATGCAGCGGGTTGGAACGAGGAGAGCCAACCTTCCTCGCGACGAAGGTAGATGAGGAAGATAACCAAAGGAGGTGCCGGGCAAGAGACTTGAAAGAGAATCGTGTTTTAATACCCTCTTTGATCCTGTTAGGCAACAGACTCTCAAGTTGGCTTGGCCACAAGCATTGTCTTACTAGGAAGATGTCTCAGACATGTCTCTTATACACATCTAAATGGATGAGTGGGTACACTAGGATGGACAAGAGGGCAGTGTATAAGAGAAGACCTCGTCATGATCATGAGGTGGTCTTGCTCTAAACGATATTGCAAGCCCGGATCAAATACAAACGATGGAAAGCAAGGATAGTTGGGGAGAAGCCCTTGGCGCAAGAAGCTGATTGACGCATTCAATACCGCCAAAGCCAACGAGGACGTTGCATGAGAATGACAGCACATTTGTTTACGCACTTGAATCTCTGTCTCTTATACACAGTAATGTGTATAATCTTGCTTGGCCCTTAGACAGATAAAGGAGTGTCTAGAATTCTCCAGAATACTCTAGAAGGTATATTCTTTGTATAGAATCTCTAGAATCATGTAGATTCGGAATATTCTCTCCGACAGGAATATTCTTTGTATAGAATGTCATCTATCCGAAGTATGCCTGTCTCTTATACACATCTAGATGTGTATAAGAGACAGCAGATGTCCCCATCTCAATGATGCAGTTATTCTCTGCTGTTGAGTTCTTTAATTCACAGATGTGTATAAGAGACAGAATTCTCTCTCTTCTTTTGTTGACAGTGTGAGAAAGGCTGACTTAGGGTGAAAACCTAAGTGCCGCACGAGTTGGGAGCACTAAAAAGAGTGAGCCCGTGACACTAGGCTACATAGTCTCTAAGAAATCAATCTGCTTAAGTTAAACTTCATGTAAGCAGATATTCTGCTCATGTATTGGCTATCTGTTTCACAACTCAACAGCTTAGAATAACAAGCATGATTGAGACTAGACATTTGCAGAAAAATCATCTGGTTTCAAATAGAATATGATTAGACTACAAGACATCCATTATGCCAAACTCTTGAAAACTATATTCCACCAAGGACTGTCTGTTTTCTCAACAAATAAAATAAGCTCTGGGAGAGAATACTGAAGATCTAAAGCACTAGTAACTCAAGCACATAGCGTGAGTACTATGTAAAAATACTAAAAATTTATAAATCATAGCATTATCTGTAAGTATAATGCATCTAAAACTATTCAAAACCATATAGATTTTTTGAATTGAAAAACAACACAGTTCACAGACGATAAAGAATGACATCACATAGATATAACATTCCAAGCTCTTGCACTCTAAACAAACCCAATGAAGGGAAGAAATTTTGGGACTGTATGGAAATTATAAACATATGCTCATATTCCAAGACTTATTTTGGGACTATGTATGGAAATTATAAACATATGCTCATATTCCAAGACTTGCCCCAATCTTCTCCATCCACCTTGATGATGTAGAGCCAAGTACAATTTGATTTTGGGTCTTGTAGATTTTCTTTTAAATTTGTCAATGTCTATAAGAGTAATTCTTACATACTTGTATCATAAGTATGTTTTACTGATTCTAGTACTAAATGGGATTGGGGTAAAGATAATTCTCGAATGAAGATGTGATAAAGGCACATAAATTTTCTTGTTGTCAGTCTACGTCTTCTTAAAGTTTCTTAGTCTCCAAGTCGTGTTTGATATATTCATGTAATTTAAAAACATTTCGGGAAAAAAAAAAAGTATATGTAATGTGAAAGGCATAGCTTATTTCAAATAAGAATGAAAAAAAAATAATGGTTATCTGTTGTCTTGAAGTGTGAATACCTTGTGATTGATGCAACCACAGTACAGCCTTGAAGTGGTCAATTCCAAAGCATATGAGTCAAACTCTGAGATTTCCCACTCTAATTTCTTCTCTCTCTCCTCCTCTTCTTCTGTTACATATTCTACTGTCTTGACGTGTGAATGCCTAATGGTTGATGCAACCACACTGGAGCCTTGATGTGGTCCATTCCAAAGAATTTTGGGTCAAACTCCCCCTCTAATTTCTTCTCTTTCTCCTCCTCTTCTTGTCACATATTCTAAAATCTGCTAACTTAATTTCAGCATCTTTTCTTATTACGTCTACAACAGTTTGCTCTTATTTAGTAGCTTGCTATTGTCAGCACTTATTGTCAACAAGTCAAAACCAATGACAAGCCACTTTAGCTTCCTTAGTACAGTTACAAACAAACCAAGCCTTAATCCCACTAAGTAGAGTCGGTCTCTATCTGCATGAATCCTGCTACGCCATTGCACTCTGTTATGGACCATATCCTCCTCAATTCCTAGATGGGCTATATCTTTCCTACAAGTTACCCACAAAGTCTTTTTCGGTTTTCCTCTACCCCTCTTATATTGACTACTCTCTCTAAAATCTACTCGCTTGACAGGCGCTTCTGCTGGTCGTCTTAACATATGACCTAACCACCTTAAGTGTGTTTCTCTCATTTTCTCATCAATAGATGCTACTCCAATCTTCTCACGAATATGCTCATTCCGTATCTTGTCCATCCTAGTGTACCCACACATCCATCTTAACATTCCATTTCTGCTACTCTCATCTTTTGCTCATGTGTGTGATTCGCTGCCCAACACTTAGACCCTAGAGCATCGCTAGCCTAATTGTCGTTCTATAGAATTTACCCTTAAGTCGTAAAGGAATTTTGCGGTCACATAATATTCCCGATAGCCTAATTGCCGTTCTATAGAATTTATCCTTAAGTCGTAAAAGGATTTTCAGCGGTCACATAATATACCCGATGCCATTCTCCATTTAGTCCATCCCACTTGTATCCGATGTGTAACATCTCGATCTATAGCACCATTACTCTAAATAACTGATTCTAAATATTTAAAATTTTCACTTATGGGTATCTCTTGATCTCTGATACTAACCCTTATTCCATTCCCACGTGCACCCTTGCTAAACTTAAATTCCATATATTCTGTTTTTGATCTACTAATTCTAAACCCTTTTGCATCAAGTGTCTCTCCCCAAACCTCGAGTTTAGCATTAACCCCATCTTTTGTTTCATCTACTAACACAACGTCATCTGCAAATAACATACACCATGGTATTTCCTCCTGTATGTGCCTTGTAAGTTCATCTATGACCAACGCAAATAGATAAGGACTTAGAGCTGAACCTTGGTGTAAACCTATATTTATAGGGAACTCTCGTGTCAACCCTCCTTAGTACAGTTAACAGTACATATTTCTTCATATAGAGCAAACACTTGGTTCACTTTTTCTAATTTAAGAACCAAATTACAAACATCAAACTTGGGAAATAGAATTGGATTGACAACATTATATAAAAGATGCTTCTACTTAATAAACATACGTTAAATCTGAACTGGATCCATGCTTCATCTGAGCATCTTTTTTTCCCTTAAATTTCAAGCATTTTCAGCTATAAATTCACAAACAGGGCTGTAGTAAGCTCCAAGTCTTCATTAATATCTTAGATTTCTATATTTGACTAGTGTAAATTGCTCCACTAAGTAAGTTGCAGCCTCGGTAATATACAGGAGGCCTCCATCTGTTGTCAGTCTTTCATAAGTGTCCCCTTAAGGTCTTACTGAAGTGTAAGAAGTCAAAAGGCAAGTAAGCTTAATCAGGAGAATACTCCAAAACAGGCCAATATGAGAAGGGGTGCCTTAAGATCTTCATTTTGTTGACTATCTTCTAAAGTGTGCTGCAGTATTGTCAACTTGCACAGAACAGATGGTTTGTTTTGAAAGGTAGTTCTTAGGAGTACTAATGCTTTAGTTGAATATTTTTTTCCTGTTGAGATAATTGGGTGACTCCTTAAGTCCTGACTAGCCAAACATGCAAGTTCGATCAAGCATAAACACTTTGGTAAAAAAAGAGAGCTCCTACCACTTACATGTAGACATCTAATACCTTCAATTCCACAAAACCAAAATGAAAACGACTTCAGTTGGTTTGAGTTCATTCTTATCTTGTCTGTTGTTTTCAGCCCCCTGTTTGAAATCATGTGCCCTCAACCCATGCTGCGACTTCAAAAAGATCAAAAGCAAACTGATATTATTGGTCATGTCTGCCTCCTCTTCTTCTTCATCATTCTAGACAATTTCTAAAGCCAATCCTGACCCTTCACAGTCAATCAAAAGATAGTTTGTTTCCTTTCATGTCCAATTCTAATATTCCAACCACTCTTTCTCCGGTATCATAAACATTGGAATTGAGATAACTAATTTAAGCTATGGTCAAATGCAGTGGATTGCAATGTGTATATGAGAACAGATTCCAGTCATAAGTTCCTTTTCTTTTGTGCATCAACTTTTTCCTAGTCTAATTCAGCTTCAGTCCAAAACCCCTATTATTTTCTTACCTCTTGCATAAATATCAACAAAAGTTATGGATCGAACCTTAACTACCAGGATCAACAGTATCTTTGTTTTTTGGAGCTTGTTGCCAAAAAAGGCATAGCCTCCTTGGTCGCAATAATATTAGCAGAGTCTCCTTCTTAAGCCTTTCTATATCTTAACCAATCCTTGACCCATCTGAAAAAGAACTTCTTGGTTACTGCAGTAATATCAAAGTAAAAGTCGATAGTTTACCTCAGTCAATAAGTTTGTCCATTTTTGCAAACACATGAATCAATATCCTTGACCATGTATCAATATCAATAACAAAGCGATCCTGGGACCAGTATTACTCCCAAACAAGTAAATCCAAATACAGTTGGAGAAGACCTAAATTGTTTTTTTGTAAGAATGAAAGCACAACTAGTTCATTAAATGCATGTGAAGGAAAATGAATACAGTCATTCTTCTTAAAGGAAAGGGGAAAGTTTATTTTGGATTGGAGCAACTACTTGGCATGCCTAGTAGCTGCTCCTAGACCAAAGGCATACCTCCATGTGGAGTAGATGACCAACTAATCCAAAAATAATGGCCCCCTATTTTTCAGAAAATGGGCCTCCCACTCCACATGCAAGGCTCTCATTGGTCCAAGAGCAACTCCTAGGCATGCCAAGTAGTTGCTCCAGTCCAAAATAAAACTTCTCAAGGAAAGGAAAGGAAGAAAACATGAAGAAGCAGTTGCATGTATCCTAGCAGGACTTATGCAAACTTTCACATGGACAGAGTCCAGAGTAATGCTAAGCTGTAAGATTTGAACAAGAACTTTTAATGGTGCTTTGGTGCAACATGTGCAACATGGCTTCTCATTGTGGCCTTACTAGAAAAAGGAGAATGTTTGGTTAGAGATATAAACAGTAGATGTGAAACATTCCCACTATATATAATGGGCAGTAACAAGATTATGGTTGTATAATGAGAAATTGAACGAAAATTAGCATGCCAATAGCTTTTTATAGTTTAGTTCACAATAAGAACATAACAAAAAGTTATTATTGGTTGCTTCTCTTGGAATTTCATGAGATTTGCAATTTTTACAGGCTTATATTAGGTCACTAACCACACTATATTCTGAACTTTTCACTGAAAGTCCACTTAAGAAGTGTCGAGTACGCTATACATGCCATTTTGTATTTCATTTTTATCTAGGTTTACCCCAATATACTTGAACAATGAAACTTCTGTTTGGTAGTGTTCAAGAAACCAAGAGAAACAAATGCCCCAAAAGATGTCATTGTCTGGCCTGTAGAAGAAGTGGTCGTTAACACAGGACTTCATGGACAAATATCAAGGTAAAACAAACAGATACCATGCTTTCATACATAACTTAAATGTGGAAAATTCTACTGTTCTGTACTTTAGATTCTCATTTTCAGGTTACCCTTTATATAACTTTTCTCTTAGTAAACAAACTTCAGTTTGGGCATCCTGCACAGCTTTAGTGACTTGTGTCCTTCTCCATATTGGACTCGGTTTATCTTTTTTACTTCCACTAGCTTATCATTCCACCACATAAGACTGAAAATGTATAAAATTTAAAATGCATAATCACAAAAAACTGAATCAATAAAAATAAGCAAATAAAACAAAATAATATCAGACCTCATAACTCATGTTGTCAGGATCTATATTATCTTGCCAAACAATCTGCATCAATGTGCTGAATATTAGTTTACCAAACAAATGTAATTAGATCCTTTCTTGCATCATAAATTTAGTGTAAATAGATTTATAAAAAAAAAAAAAAAAAGTAGTAGTACTAGTGTCTTCAATATAGCGTTGGAGGTATTGAGATTGATGAAATTTAATCTCTTAGATACATGTGCATTACTTAAAGAAGTTAAGCAAGTAACATACAGGTTTGATAAAAAGCCATACCTCATAATCACGAGAATTCCTGATGTCTACGAGGACCTACATATTAGCAACAATGTTTATTTAATATCTTGTGATATCACAACTTTACACTTATTCTCATGAATCTGAACAAAAATTAAAACCAAAAGTCAGAAACTAAACTTGAGAGTATCACATCTTTAACCAGTGTCCTACATTTCAAGCCAAAATACTCTTCCCATCCAACACAAATTGCACAAATATATGGTATCATTGGTTCTCCAATTATGTAGGGAGCAAATCCCTCTCGCTCATCAAGAAGTAACTCAAGGCACAGAAAATTTAAGAGGCATGTACAGACTTTACATGTATCATATAACAGTAATATCATTAAGCTTAACAGAACTGAAAATTTTGAAGTCTAAATTCATCATACCATCAAGAAATATCTTAATTCAACAATGACTGATCGGTGGTAATGATCAATAACATATTACATAAGACACAAATCTTTTAAACTAGTTTTATCCACAGACTGCTACAGTTATATATATCCAATGATGATTAGAACTGTATAGATGCGAGAAATTCAAATCCATCCATTATTATATTCCTCTAGTTATCATAGTACTCGTAGAGCACAAATGAGATGCTGACTAAGTTGTTAGTGTTGGAAAACAAAACCGCATAAAAATTATTTTCAACCTATGGAACTGGTGCCATGCGGGCGCCTGCACCAGATTGCTCTGGCACCATGGCGCACTCCAGTGCTTGCTGGCACAGTGGTGCTGGATGGTTCTGTTTCTGGCACTTTTTAGGTTCTAGAAGTTGTATAGACGGGTTTTGTTCTCAGTGTAGCTTATAAAACTAATCTAAAGCTAAGTATAAAAAAGATTATCACATAATTTATGTGACATTCAATGGGAGAAGTTAAATTACACCAAACCTTATTAAGAGTTATAACTTTTCATGCAAGAGGAGCATCTTTTCAGGTTTTGTACACTTGAAGAGTTGTGAATCAAGTGAAAAGTGTTGAAATGTGATTAAAAGGATTTAAACCTTTTGAATGGGTAGAACTGACGGTGTGAATTTTAATCAACATGAGGCACCTCTTCAAGTAATATATGCCTGAAAGTTCATCAACTTTAATCTTGATCATATGTCTTGTTTTGTCTATAAATGGGTGACTTGTGCGAAGACATTTTACACAATTTTTACATCACATTTTATTCCTCTTCCTTAGTTCTTCATATTTGTTCTTGAGAGTTCAAGGGTAGAAGACACTGAGCAAGTGTTCTTTGATGGGCTTTGATGATTCTTGGAAGTCTTGTTTGCCTGAAACCTTCAAGAACTATCATCGTGAGGGCAAACAGCACATTAGGGATAGAGATCACTCCCATTAAAGTCTTTATTCTAGCTTTCCTCCAAATAATTCTCTAGTTGTCTTCCATTTTTTTCTTGTCTATCCTACTGCCTACATTTTCTTAACATTTAGGTCAAAACTCAAGATGACACAGGCAGTCCTTGACCATTTATACCTGCCCCTGCTCTAATTACACGAATAGCACTTGTATACCAATAAAAAATTAAAAAACTGTGGTACTGCGAAAGATGAAAAAGCAATTCAAAATGTAGCAATAATAGTGTATAAAAAATGAAGCCTGTTCCTATCGAAAGACTTAAACAATTTAAGTAAAAACCAGAACTTACACTCAACAGGATTAGCATGAGAAGGGGAGCTCGAATTCCCTTCTCGCTGAGTATGCTCAGGTGTGCTTTGTTCTTCGATCACATGTGAAGGATTCTCTAAATTCCTACAGTATTCATCGATTTCTGACATATGATTATGATCATTCACCACATAGCCATGACCATAATCATAGTAAAAACTCCCCGGTTCAGAATACCCAAATTTGTACAAATTGGTATTCGGGTACATAGTCTCCTGCACAAGTCAGAGGCAATCAGATAAATATCTCTGAGAAATTTAATTACATATTAATATAATCATCTTTGAAGCAGACATCACAAAAAAGTTGTCAAACCGCATTATATACACAATATAACTCATTAATGCTAGTACATTTAGACAGAATTCTAGCGTGTGATTTTCCCAGATAAAGCCAAATCACTTGCTCAATGTTAATTCTACTAAGTATTATGCTCAACTTCAGCCAATGCAATGTGTTTAGTTGCCAATCACGCGAATTCGTGAATTCATACATACTAACGTTACACACCTCTAAGGGTCTGTCTGATTGGGTGTAAAATATTTTCAATGGCAAATGTTTTCCCCCAATAATATTTTCCAAGAAAATCACAATTTTCTCCTCTATTTTCGAGTGTTTGGATAACTTGACGAAAAAAATTTCCCAAAGCTCTCGCTCCCTCCCTAGCAGACCTTGGTTTATGCTTCTAGGAGAAGTTGGATGAGTAGGGCCCACGGAAAGCAGTGGAACATGAAGTAGAAGGATCAAGCTTGTTGGGTCTTTCTTTATTAGTTTTGCACGGACGGGTATCATAAACAAGGGGAATGGCTCGGTTATACTGCCTCAAGCTCGGTAGTGAAAAATACTGTAACACTTTGTTGCTGAAGTTGTTTTACGCCACTTGCTGTAAAACGTTTTCAACGGGAAAATTTTTTTCCACCCAAACACTGGGAATTGTGGAAAATATTTTACATCCAAATGAACAGACCCTAAATATATGGAATGGAAAATTCTGTTGTTCAACGAGCAAGCTAATAACATCTGATCGCATCTGTTCGAATATATATACACAAAAGCAGAGATGAAAAAAATATGTGTATGATGAAATGAAAGAAGAAAGTGTACCACTGCATAAGGATGAGACTCTGCAAAAATAAAATTGACATGGTCATAAGTAAGTCCTCCAAAGAAATCCACAAAACTTCCAATTGAGTTATAAGGCATCCCAGGCCCAGAATTTGCATAATGAAATTCCATCGGTGAGGGCCAGCTCATCTTGAATTACTACTCTGCCAACAAAAATTTCCATACTAACATTTTTATACATTCATAACAGACCAAAATAAACAAACCATTTATGAATAATTAGCAATTGCAATAGGCATAAACTACCTTTCACCGACAATTTTTTTTTTTTTTTTTCTTCGAAGTCCAGAATTCAGTGTAAATATACTCTCATCAGTTGTACATTTTCAGCAAGCCTACAAGGAGCATTAACAATAAAAAACTTCGCCAAAAAAAAAAAAAAATGTGAAAATGTCTCTTAATTTATCGAAAATTATGTAAAATACATAAAATTCCGGGGTTTTTTGGCAGTAATTAACAGATCGCTGAGAAAATTACCGTATCGCATTTTACTTAGAAAGGATGTTTGAGTATAATTCTTAGAAAGCGAAGCAAAACGAATCAAATCTTATAGAATTTGATTGATTGCTTCAAGAAAGACAAAGAGAAAGAGTGGAATAAAAAAAAACTGATTAATTGGAAGGGTAAAAATGACTACATTGTGAAAAAGGGATTGATTCGAGAGGAAAAGGAAGAGAGATTAAAGATGTAAAGAACCGACATTGGTTGCTTTTTTAAATGCCACCTCGGCAACCTCTACCCCGAGGGCAGTCTTCTTTCTTCGCCTTACTTTGTGTGAGTTTTTGCGTGTGATGATTGTGAAAACTGAAGGCCGGAGAGGTGTCACCTTTTGTAGGTGTTTTTTTTATTTATTTTTTTATTTTTTTATTTCGTTTTGTTTTGAGAGTAGTTTTGTTCTTTAGGTTGGAATCTTACTTGGGAGATTTGATTGAATTCAGAAATTGTATAGATAATTATCCTGTATGAATTCTTGGGAAAGATATGAGTTGATAAGTATTATTAATATGAAAATATAAGTGAGACTGTAATAGAAAGATAAGTCAAGTAAGTTGTTTGTGGTGAGTAGTTTTTAAAAAAAAAAATTAAAATGTTTAGAAAGAGTTCATAAAGGGAGAGACCACCCAACCAATTGGAGATTCTCCCTTTATATATAGAAATTAAAAAGAATTCATAAAGGGTGAGACCATTACACCAATTAGGAGACTCTCCCTTTGTATATAGAAAGATAGGTAACAAAATCCTTGTATTGGTGCATTTTATTTCGTCTTATCACATTCTGCTAGATTTTTAAATCACAATCAATACCTTAGGTCCTTTAAGAGTGCAAACTTAGATATACTTAGTTTACGAAAGACAAATTTTAATGTTAGATAATTTTTCTTCTCCATCAAAAGGTTAGTACAAAAAAGTCTTGACAAAAAAATTATGTTTTCACTCATCTTGTAAGCCGAAATCCAAGACTTGTTTAATGTCCGAAAGAGCTGTCTCAACCATCCCAATAAAACTAGTCTGGTTGCCGCTAAGGGTGTGAGCTGGCTATCCCTGGGTAGGAGCTAGTTGGTAGTCCCCGGGATGTGTAGGCTATGGCCCTTTGTGCGGCCGGGCTACTTCCTTCCTGGGGTTTAGTTGGCTGCTGTCTTTTACTCACATTTTTTTTTTTCAAAAAGCTTTCCATGACCCGAATTCATAATAATCCTTATTTTGGTACTAGGAAAAAATTGATAAAAGTCTTTCTATGGATGGAAATTTTTTTCCTAGACAGTATTGGAATATCAAATTAACATTAATATCATGACAACCAACGTTGTCATAACTCGAATCGTTTATGTTTAATCATCAAGAATATAAATTAAATATTAGATGCAGAAGCATACCCGATCCATAAGAATTGATGTGATTTTTGAATATTCGGATGTGATTCTTGAGCCTATGGATTTGGTTTTTGAATATTGTAATTATTGATCTTCCAAATTACTATGTATGTATTTTAAAGAATAGGGTTCTCACTTTTTTGATGATGGGATATCAAGAAAAGTAACATACGTAGAATTTGGGGACCATAACCAATATAGAGATACTTTTCTTATTCCCCAAGGTTGCTTAAATATCTGCCTAATATCCCAACAATATATGCAATATCTGGACGTGTACAAACTTGAACATACATCAGACTTCCTATTGCTGAAGCATAGGGAATCTTCTACATTTCTTTACTTTCAAAATCATTCTTAAGGTACTGAGCGAGACAGATTTTGTCTCCCTTAGCACAATTGGGGTAACTCCTAATTTGCTATCTTGCATGCCAAATCTTTTAAGTACCTTCTCGATGTATCTGAATCCCTAAAACAAAATAGGCATCTCCAAGATCTTTCATCTCAAATTTCTGTGATAGAAATCTCTTGGTTTCATGTAATAAGCCTATATCGTTACTGGCAAGCAGTATGTCATCGACATATAAAATTAGAAAAATGTACTTACTCACACTAAACCTGTGGTACATACAATTATCAACCAAATTCATCTCAAAATCAAACGAGATGATAATTTGATAAAATTTATGATATCATTGATGAGAAGCTTGCTTGAATCCATTGATGGATTTCTTTAATTTACAGACCATGTTCTTTGCATTTTTGGACACAAAGTTTTTCGATTGCACCATATAAATGGTCTCATCAATGTCACCATTGAGAAATGCAATCTTTATATCCATCTGATGCAATTCAAGGTCCAAATGTACTACTAAAGCCATTATTACCTTGAAAGAGTTTTTGGAAGGAAACTGATACTGGAGAGAAGGTCTCTTTATAATCAATACCTTCCTTTCGAGTAAAATCTTTTATGACAAAATGTGCCTTATATTTCTCCACATTACCTTTCGAATCCCTTTTGATTTTAAATATCCATTTACAACCAATAGGTTTCGCACCTTCAGGTAGTGTGATGAGTTTCCAAACGTCATTGTCTTTCATGGATTTAATTTTCTCATTCATAGCATCAATCCATTTGTGAGAATTAGCACTATGCATGGCTTGATGAAAATTGATTGGATCATCTTCCACCAATTTAATGTCATCCTCGTGTTCTTGGAGAAACACAATGTAATCATCTGAAATCTCACTTCTCCTTTTTCTAGTGGATCTCCTTAATGGTATTTGTTTTTGAGGTTGTTGAATTAGTTCCTGTTGTTCTTGACGGGGAATATTTTCAACATTGTCTTGTGATACTGGTATTGCTCATTGAACAATGTCAGGAATAAAAAGATAATCATTGTCAATAACATTGTAGGATAGAGAAATAGAGTCCTCTTCAAAAACAAAGTCTCTAATTTTATCACTCCCTCAAACTCAATATCCTCAAAGAATTGGGCATTTTTCGTCTCAACAAATGATCTAGATGTGGGATCATAAAATTTGTACTCCCGAAATTGTTTAAAGTAACCAACAAAATAAATGCTGACTGTTTTTGAATCTAATTTCTTTTTATTTGGCCTATAAGGCCTTGCCTCAACTAAACAACCCCAAATATGTAAATGTTTTATACTAGACTTTTTGCCAATCCATAGTTCATAGGGGTTTTGGTGTTGCCTTAGTTGGAACTCTATTAAAAATATAAGCTGCAGTCTTTAATGCCTTTTCCCAGAGTGAATCCGATAAATTTGTATGAGTAATCATACTTTTCACCATATCCTTTAAAGTTCTGTTTCGTCTCTCAGCAACATCATTCATGTTAGGAGATCCCGACATGGTATACTGTGAGACGATTCCATACTCCTCTAGGAATTTAGAAAAAAAACTTGGAAGATGTTGTTTCACCTGATTCCTCATATCTGCCATAATATTCACCACGGTCAGATCTGACAGCCTTAATTCTTTTACCAATTTAGTTCTCAACTTCAATTTTAAAAGCGTTGAACATGTCTAGTGTCTAGAAACTTCTCATGAATTAGATAAAGGTAGGCATAACGAGAAAAATTGTTTATGAATGTAATAAAATATTGTTGACCATTCCAAGAAGTTGTAGGGAATGGCCCGCAAATGTCCACATATATTACTTCTAAGACATCCGAAGATCTGTTGGCACCTAATCTCTTTATGTTTGTTTGTTTCCTCTTAATATACTCAATGCAAATTTGAAAGTCTGACAAATTAAGGAGATCAAGAATTTCATTTGACACAAGTCTTTTAATTTTTTGTTTAGATATATGACCTAAACGCTTATGCCATAGTGAAACAAAATTCTCATTCATTAATTTGCGTTTAGTACCATCTGAATTTATATGTAAGGTTTCATTATATGAAACAATAGTTTTGAGTAAATGAAAAGTTATCATGAGAAGACAAAAAATCAGTACCAATAATATTGGAATTCAGAAAAAGACTAAATTGACTATTTCTAAATGAACAAAAGTAGCCAGATTTGTCCAAAACAGAAATAGAAACCAAATTCCGTCTAAAAAATGGTACAACATATGTCTCTTTCAAATCTAAATAATAACCAAATTTTAATAATAATCTAAAAGTTCCTATTGCTTCAACTTTAATTGATTTGTCATCACCCACATAGATGAATCTTTCAGCATCATTCGACTTTCGGCAATTCAGGCAACCCTTTCTTTGCACTCCAAGCGTGATATTTGGTACAATCCTTCTTCATGTGTCCAGGATTCTTACAAAAGCAACAACCAAATTTCTCAGTTTGTTTCTTTTGCTATTTCTTTTGAAGTGGACCACCTGCAGTTTCTTTATCCTTTTTTGTTTTCTTGTTTTTGTCCTTAAAGGTACTTACCAAGTGAGTATTTTCAATCTTTTCTTGTTTCAACCATTCCTCTTTCTTGCACACAATGAGAAATAAGCTCATTTAGAGACCATTTATTCTTTTGACAGTTATAACTAACCTTAAATTGACTGAATTGTGCAAGAAGAGAGATCAAAACTAAATGCACGAGTACATTCTCAGATAGCTCTAATTTTAGTGCCTTAAATTTTGAAGTAAGATGAGACATCTCTAGGATGTACTCCCTTATATTTCCTTTTGCTTTATACCTCATTGAAATCAAATTCGATAGAATTGTACTTGTTTCAGCCTTATTGTTTTTCACAAAATGCTTTTCAATTTTTATAAGGAACTCCTTGGCAGTTGCCCTTTCGGACACATTGCCCCTGAAGGTTTCCGAAATTGCACGTTTCATGATTATAAGACTTATGCGATTTGAACGATCTCACTTCTTATAGTCTTTTTTTTCCTCTATGAAACTATTGTCTGTAAGAGGAGTGGTTGGTTCAATCCTTAACACAAGGTCTAGATCCATGCAACCAAAAACGATCATTACATTTTCGTTTCTATTCCTTAAAGTTGGTTCCATGCAACATAGTGATAGAATAATGTTGGCAAATATCACAGAAGCAGATGTATTAATTGAAAATAAAACGAAACAAAATATTCACATAAGTTCCAAATCTTAAATAATAAATTAAATTCAAATAATGGTAGGGCCCATCATGTTGATACCTACCGTAATATTAATATTTAGTTTTTGGACAGAAATATTAACTTATAAGTGGTACTCTTGGTATAGTAATCAAATATTGACAATAAATCCTGTCAAATAATATGTTTAATTTTGGACCGACTTATAATTCACATGGAATACCATATAATTGTCACATATTTATGATCACAAGTGTATATATAATTCAACCAAATATTAACCTTCTTTTGACCCGATAAATATTTGCATGAATTACATACACACAATCATCTTAATATTCCAAAATAAATTAACCTACATATGAGGAGATATTTTGATAACATGTTGTGTCAATGAATAATTTTTTGAACATTCGATCCATCCTTAATTAATTTACCAAAATTTGGATTTAATATTTTATTTATTTATTTTTAAAAAAATACTAAAAAATAATAATAATAAAATAATTAAAAAAATAAAAAAGGATCCTTAAACGACAAGTCATGTCGTGAGGTTCATGACCTTATTGGTCATGAACAAAACCTTATGGCCATGAACTTATCCTTCATTTTTTTTTTTTTAATACCAAATTGATTCCAATGAGGAATCTTTCAGTTCATGACTGCACCGTAAGTGTTTTTTTTTTTTTTTTTTGAATTCTAATACTAAATAAATTCAAAAGGAAAAAAAAAATTAAAACCAAAATTTTGAATCCAACAATTAAATCCAAATAGATATAAAAAAATTATTGGACACAAAACCTTAAATCCGTAATATAACCATAATTGTTTTTAAATATAACAAATTAAATCAAATAAAAATTTGTCGAATTCAAGAACTGAATCCGTATGAAATCACATAATAAATCAAATAAAAAAATTAATTTCTCAATGATATATTAACATGAAGATGCTCTGATACTACTTGTTGGAATACACAAATTAACTTTAATATCATGACAACTAACGTTATTATAACCCGGATTTTTCATGTTTAATCATCAAGAATATAAATTAAATACTAGATGCGGAAGCGTATCTGAATCCATAAGAATTGATGTGATTTTTGAATATCCGAATGTGATTCTTGAGCCTACAGATTTGATTCTTGAATATTGTGGTTATTGTCTTCCAAATTACTATGTATGTATTTTAGAGAATAGGGTTTTCACTTTTCTGATGATGGGATATCAAGAAAAATAACATACGTAAAATTTGGGAACCATAACCTATATATAGAGATACTTTCCTTATTTCTCAAGTTTTGCCCATCATAAAACAGGAAATAAGATTTTAGAATATCTACACATAAAATCCCATACTAATTAGATGACTTAGGCCTATTTATCTTAAACTATATTAGATCACTTTATATTGGCTTAATTAAATATGATAGTACATATAGACAGGATTACACAATTAATATATATGTAAATATCCAAAAACCCAACACCTAGGTCAATCAAGAAGCAATATGCAAGCAAACAAGAAAGTATTTAAAAGAAATAGAGAAATCTTTACTTGCAAGAAAAGAAGTTTTTGACAGACAAGTAGAGATAACACCCCAACAATATGGCAGTCACCTTGTAGGGGAAAGCTTAGTTATCAAAATCGTGATATTGGATCGTAGGATCATACAATCTTACTATCCTACAAAACCAAATTGACTCACATTGTCTATACAATCGAAAACCTAGTACGATCAGTGTAGGATCATAAGACGTACAAGCCTACCAGATTCTACGATCCTACAACACAATACTATTTTGTCTTCTATCTATTTAGGCATCACTTGTTTTGTGTTTTAGAAGGGATTGGGCACCCTCTTACATCAGTCCAATGACCCTAACCTCTAAACTATTTATCAAAAGTTAACAGTCCAAAGTCCAAAATTTCCAATCTAATCCAAACTCATGTCTTATGTATAAATCTAAAGTAAATTTACATGTTTCGTAAAGTCCCTCGAACCCTTAATCATTAGTGAAATAGTCGAATATATAGATTCTCTTAGTCTCCCTCTTACCCCACGTTGCTAGGGATAGACAACTTTTCCAACTTATTATTTCCATTTCATGTTTGGTATTGAAAGTTTAACTTGGAAAAGTCATTCCATAATAAAGTCTATTAACATCATATCTTGGAACCCAATCATCAAAAAAGTTGAGGAATGCCCTTTCTAACTTCAATCTGAAAAGAGAAAGTTACAATAAGTCAAATTTATCTAAATCTTTTCAAATTTAATTTAATTTTTTAAATTTCATAACTGTAATCTTATTGCTTTAAAATAAATAAAATATAATATAATAAGTTAAATTACACAATTTAATTATTTGAATGTAAAAAAAATAATATACAATTTGTAATTTTTTATCATTATGATTAATTGTTAAATTGTACAATAACGTTAAGGAACTAAAAAATGTGTGCTATATATATAAATATATGTGTGTGTGTGTGTGTGTGTGTGTGCGTATTCAAATAATTAAATTGTATGATTTAATACAATTTTGTAATTTTTTAAAATTTTTAATGCAAAATACTTTAAGCTTTTATTAATTGCAGAAGTAGTACATAGCAAGTATAAAAATCATTTATTTATTGATATTTTGGGTAATGGTAATTACACGCCTCTATTAGATTTTTGCACACTCTTACCACAATTCATTAGCTAGTACAAAAAGTTTACTTTAAGGGTGTGTGCAAAGATAAAAAGAGTGTGTAATGAATAGTGTAAAGAATGTGTAAATATGGGAAAATTCTACAATCCCATAACAGAACCATCTCATTGTACTTTAAAAATTTGTATAATACAATACCATATACTTTAAAAACTTGTACTTTATAAGACTTTAAAGTTAATTGGATGGTTCTCTTAACGGAACTATAAAATTTCCTTTAAATATCATTACCTTATAATTTTATCTCTATTTCACATGTATCTTGTATAGTTTTCTATTATGCTTTTGCGATTCATTAACTTAAAATAATTTACTTGCCAATAAGATATAGGGTTAATGACACTTTGTCCCCTTGAACTACATAGGCAATTACACTTTTCCTCTAAATTATAAAAATACTCACTTTGCTCCCATTGATACTATTCATCTATTACTAATATTAAAATTATTAAGATAATATAGTTAAATGACTAAGATACCCTTGGTATTATATTTTGATTTTTGTGTATTTAAAGTTTGATAGTGATGTAATAATTATTTAAAAATAATAAAAAATAAACTATATTATAAGTCAATATAATTTGTATCAATATATTTTTTGGTCAAAATTTTAAATTGTTTAGATTTTATTTTATATTATTTTGAATTTGAATGTTTAAATGTATAAGTAGAACAATTTCCAAATGGGCTTGTTTTCTATGAAATTTTTTTCTATAAAGGTATTGTTTAAAAATATAATTTCTATAAAACTTTGTGATTTTTTAATTCTTTTCTCTTATATTTTACACTTTTAATATCTTGTTTAATCTGTGTAAATTGCGATGTCGGATATAATATAATTTAACAGTTTCTGACATTTTCATTCTCTAAAATTAAAGATATTAATGTATTATTATATTTTATTTTTTTTCTTAATTCTTTTATAACTATATAAAATTAATTAAATATATGAAAAATCAAAATCTGATACTATGGGTAATTCAGTCATTTAACTAATTTTTTTTGATATTTTAAAATTTTTAAAGATTGAATAATGTGAATGAGGGTAAAGTGTAAATTTTTATAGTTCAAGGGGTAAAGTGTAATTACTCATATAATTCAAGGAAGCAAAATGTTATTAACCCTAAGATATATCAACATGTGGTATAAATCACACGAAATCGATATATTCGATCCAACTCACTTAGCAGGAGTCTTCCAACTAGGACCAATAATTTCTCACTCCCAGTAAACTCATTATGCCCCTATAAATAGAGTACAATTTCTCATAATTTAATTATAATTACAGAAAAACACATAATCACAAAAACTCTTTGTGAGTTGTTAGGATTCGACCTTCTATCATTTACAACTCTTATTGATTTAGGTATCAGAGTGTTTCCAATGACAACTCTCACCTTTATTGCGGGCACTTTACAGTCTAAAATAAGAGTAGTGAACCAAGACTGAAATAATTTTTTTATAGAAACTCTTCTATTATTTTCAATATTCGTATACAATTTTGTCCTTTCACCTATTAATTGTGCTACACATCTAATGTTTGAAGTTCATATTATTTGCATTATTTATTATTTTGAAATAGCATTAATACATGACACTAATAATTATTTACATTATTCATCTCTAATCAAAAGTTTAAAAATAATATTTGGATGGCCTATTTTTGGATAAGCGTTTGTTACAAATTCCAGACATTGTAGTGAGATCGAATCGACTACATTTTGAGTAGTCATGTAATTCGAACGTCCAAATAGAAACAAGCAATACATATTCAATGGCGTGATCTGTTAATAGTATACATATTTGCCGTATTAATGCACGGCATAGATTACTAAATTAAATTTTAGAAATTTCAATGATTCAATAATCACTTTTGTTCTGGAATTGAAGGGGCAAAAATGGAGGAAAAAGAAAAATATAGAATATATAATAGATGATGCAAAATTCATCGGTCTTGATAACAGATATTTGAAGTAAATATTTTAATTCTGTTTATTGGAAGATGCAATAATAATTTTTTGATATTTAAATAGTTGAAAAGATTATAGACGTAAAATGTTAGAGAGTATTAAAGTCGATGTTCAATAATAAAAAGTGAAGAGATGCCTAATATGTTAGGGCCTTGCAATAGTTTCGCAAAAATATAAGGGCAAGTTATGCCCATGCACGCGCACAGTCACGAGAATACCATTGGTCAGAAACTACCTCTGCCTCGCGGTAATAGTACCGTCACTGGAAAATATTTAACTAGATTCAATTTTTGATTTTATTTGTAAATTTTATAGTAAAAATTAAATTTTAAAAATTTTTATATTTATATCAATTAATGTCATAAATTTTTTAAAATTTAATTTACATCACAAAATTTATAAATGAGTCAAAGCCTGAGCCTATTTAAATCTTTGCCCCGTCGCGAACCAATCAACTTAGTGAAAAAGACACGTGTCATTTCTGGATCGTTACGTCTTATCCACTACAGGCGGGCTAGCTATTATAGGTCAATCGTTAAGTTGTGTGACGGTGGATAATGAATCCCATAAGATCCTATGCTTTCTAATTTACGGTCTCAATTTTAAAATTAGTGTGTATACCGCTCGGTATGTGAGGTGAATATGATTTTAAATTTTATTTGTAAATTTTATAATTATAATTAAATATTATAAATTTTAATTTATATCATTTGAGGTTATTTTATATAATTTAATTTAAATTTTAAAATTTATAAATGAATAATATATTAAATTTATTTAAATAATTTTTTTTAAACAAGTCATAATTTTGTAATTTGATTTTTTTTTAAAAAAAATAACATCATTTTCTAAATATTCTAAAATGCCAATTGTCAATGTGAGAAAATATAAATAGATAGACAGAGTACATTTTTGGGCTGGGACCTGGATTTATCGATAGAAAATATTTAGGTAGACTCGTCTTTTGATTTCACCTGTAAATTTTGTGATTAGAATTAAAAATTAATTTTTTTTACTTATATCAATTAATATTATAAATTTTTTAATATTTAATTATAAAATTTATAAATAAGATTAAAAACTGAATCTATCTAAATTTTTATCTTTATCGATTCTGGAATTAAATATTGTAAATGAGCGGACCCGCTTGATAATTTTAGGAAAGAGAAGATAAAAAGGCGCAGCCTGTTTCTTATTCTTCACTTCTTCGACGCGTTCAAGGCACAACAGTGTGAGGCTGTATCAATCAATTAGTGGGAGAAATTTTCAGGTCAGCCGAAGTCATGATAGTTGTTATAGATTGTTTAATTTATAATTATTTATATCATTTCAAACTAATATTAAAATGAAGTTTGATGTTGTGCTTATGATTATATGAATAATTGTGAATTAAAGATTTTATAACATTTATTATAAAATTGATTTATCTAAAAATTTCTTAATTAGTGATACCTAGTAAATCAACTAGTATTATTTTATTTTTTTTACTTACGTATACTTGCTTTTTTTTTTTTTTTTTCAGTCAGTAAAATATATACTTACTCGTTTTATATTTTTTAACATTTTTTTGAAAATTTTATTGTGTTGTGAGTTATTCTTATTTGGATTCGATTCAAAATATACCTTAAATCTCATGATTCAGATGATCTGGAATAATACATAATTGATATATATAAATTTGGATAATGAGGTTCAAGACACGACACCTTAGAGATGACCCATTTAAAAAATTTTCATGTGTTGACAGTAATAGATGTTTGATTTTTTTCTAATTTATTCTTGAAAATTCAAAATTTGAATGATGTATGATAGTTGTTTATAAAAAAAAATAAAAGATACAAATGACAAAAAAATAAAATAATAATTATACTTAACTTTTTAGTAATATAACAAATAAATTTAAACAAATAAAAATAAGAAGTATGGTACTTGCAATTATTTAATGATTAGTGATCTTGAATCAACTACAGATGTTTAAAAAATTTGCATGCTTCGCTTCTTGGCATCAAATGGGGACTGTTTGACTGTCATGTTTTAGACTTTCGTCTAAGTTTAATTAGGGGTATTAGTTTTTGACATGATACACTGATACGATACGGAATTTGAAATATTTAACGGGTTAGGGTTGAAATTTTATGATATGAACACGATTATGACACGATTCATTTACAACGCAATAATAAATAGGTCGATACAAAAGTAAACGGATCGACACGATTAACACGTTTATTATGTTGTAAATATGAAAATATGTTAAGATATTTCTAAAATTGTATTGTACCTTTTTTCAATCTTCATGTTTAATTTTCTTTCTATTATTTGTTTACGTTAAGATTCTCTATTATGGAAAACTTTTAAGGTTGACTTCAGAGTAAAAAATGCATATTATTATAAACATAATACTATATTTTTTATGTAAAATTATATAAAATTTTAAGTATTTAAGATCACAATGACTTTACAATTTAAAGAAAAAAATTATTTGTACTTGTATAAAATCTTGAGAGAGTTATTGTTATATATCTTAAATTTTTTTGTTGGGTTAATTTATTATTATCAATAGTAAACGGATTAAATAGATCAGATACGACACGACACGATACAGTAATAAACATGTTATACACAATACGATACAATTATTAATTGAGTAAGATTAAAGTTGAAATTTTATGATTCGAATACGATTACGATACGATTGACATTTATAAATTTAATTATTAATGTGGCATGTGTTATCAAAAGATTCATTCTTTTGGGTTAGCTCAAGCAGAGGAACCATATTTTTTTTTGGGGTGCTTACTTGAAAGGTGCGTCAAAAGTCAGAAAGGTTGTATAAAAAATTAAGTATATTAATAAATAGTGAAAAAAATATCTACTAAGTTAAAAAGATTGAGTAAATGTTATTATGTGGGGTATTCATGAATCGGATATCTAATTCATGAGGTAAAAAAAATATTCGATCTTTATTGACCGGATCAAGAAAAGTATGATTCTTTACCCGATTCATACAAAGCGGGTACTCGACCTATCAGGTAGCAAAAGAGAGTTGGGTCGATCGGGTAGTAACAAAATATAAAACTTTAAATAATGATAGTTATGTAAGTTAATTTTACAATTAAATTAACAACAATTAAATTCAAGTCACAAAATACATTTCAGTATTACATCCCAATAATAACAAACTAACAAGTAGCAACAAACCAATAGTAACAACAATTAAATCACAAAATACATCTCAACAGACGAGAGTGTGAGAAATGAGAATGTGAGGAAGAGGAGAGGAAGGGAAGAGATGATTGAGGAGGAAGGGAGGACAAGGAACTGAAAAAGAAGAGGTGAGAGGTTGGCAAAAATCTTAGTAAGTGTTAATTTCTAATGAAATCTTATTAATCAAATTTATAAAATTCATTTCTAAAATAGATCGGGTCGAGTACCCGGTTGGTCACAAAAATGTGACCCACTACCTGACTCTCAACTTGAGTAACCCGACTCTCTCCCGACCCATTTTCAGAATGCAGTTCAAGTACCATCTTTTTTCCATTCAGATAAGATCGGATCAACGCGGGTCAAGATGATCACCCTTAATATTATCACCTTTTTAAAATATTTGAACGAGAATTTTTTTTTGTGGTACATTACTTTCCAGGCAGTGTATACGCCGATCAAATGGTTACAATAGTTTACTCCATGTACATCTGTTAGTAGAATTATTTGTTGCTGTGTACAATTTGTGAAAATGTTTAGTATTGTTATTCTGGACAACATAAACTGGCATTAGCTAAATAATTCTTTCACAATTAGACAAAGCTAATCTCCCAGAAGCAGTAAGAATACATCTACATTACCAGTCATGTTCATTAAAACTCAGGAGTAGAATACATTGTTTTATACTGTAGGAGATAAGTAACACTCAATAGTCTTTACCAACTAATTTTATAAATAATAGTGAATTAATATAAAGTGACAAAATCACTAATATGTTACTAGATTCGTCGAAAAAGGAATAAGTTCGACTGAACATCTAATTTTAAGGCGTTATGATTGAATATAGTTTTGTTACGTGAATTGAATTTAATAAGTGATTTTGAATTTATGACTTTGTAAATTATTTTTTTTTATGAATTGTTGAATAATGTCAATTATTAATTTGTATAGGGAAGATCAACAAGACTTGGTTTCTATCAAAAAAACTTAGTTAAACATGCCCTAACGTAGACCCTGAGATAAAAAAGTAAGCTTCTCATCCGAGCCTCACACTTTAATTTCACTAGAGATTTGTGAAGATTTCGCCTACCTAAATCTCCAATACATATATTTTGGACTTGAAAATTCAATCATCCAACACTTTAAAGAACATCAACTTCAATTAGAATTTGTCTTGACAACTTTATTTTCTCTTTTAGTCAAACATTTAAGGCTTTGCTTAGTTGATTAAACATCATAGGAACAGTGCAACAGAAACACAAAATTTAAGAATTTTCGTTCAAGTTGTGTAATAGGAAAATAGTTAGATCGACTTGATTTTAGATCATAACTATAAACTTTGAAAAATTTTACAGTCCCTTTTAAAGAATCATTTTCTTGATTTTAAAAGCTTGTACAGTGCAATATTTTTAAACACATAATGTTATACTGTACAAACACTTAAAGCACAAAAGAATGATTCCTTAAAAAAAATTATAGAATTTCCTATAAACTTTATGATCAAATTTAAGTCGTATATAATTTTATTTTCAGTATCTAATCAGATGCCACAAATATTTTAAAGCCACGCAGGGAAGCACATGGCCGTTACCATTGGACCCACGAAATTGGACCCGGTCCCAGGTTTGGAACGAGTGGTTGGCTAATGCGGGTGGGAATACTGGCATTCAACGAAATGGTGGACGAAAATGAGATCAACCAACCAAACCATCTAAAATAGGGCTACTGGATTAGTTCGCAGCAGTTAGGATTTGCTAAGAATTGGCTCCACCTAACCACCAAATCAGTCGCAACTCGATAATCCAACAAGGCTACTCCAGATGACCATGAAAAATATCATACTAACACTTTAAAGGTCTATGCTACGTGTACCCAAAGTATATATACAAATTTAATAATAAAGTACAATATAAATAGTAAAACGTTTTTGTTTATAATTTATTAATTATGAATTCGAATTATTAAATGGTAAAAAGAGAAATGAATATAGAATATATATATATATATATATATATATATATATAGTACAAGTTTTTCTTTTGTCGGAGTTGACCCCTCATAAAGATATTTCTTCCCTTATTAACAAGTTTTACCCTCTAGTCTCCATTTCTATTATTTTTTATTTGATTAGAAAGAAAATGTTGGAGTGAAAGATTGGCTTCCTGTTAAGTTTTTGGATTGCATAAGATGTGAGTCAGAGAGAAGTGATTGTTGATACCAAGTTATGATTTAAAACAAATCGACATGTTTTATCCAACAGATTTAAGTTATATGTTTAAGATTATTTTGCATGAGTGAACGTTAAGATTATCTTGAATGTTATTTTAGTGATCAATTAAAGGTTTCTTAAGCAAATAGAAAAGGATAATGATAGTACTCCTCTTTTATCTCCCTACACTCTACTCTCCTTTTTATCAGCTTAGAAAATAAAAGTAGAATTAAGATCTCTCCTTTTCATAAATTTGCTTAACAACTTATTGAAGGTTTTTTTTTTTTTTTTTCTTCCCTGTGTTCTCGAGCAAATAAAATTGGAAATGGTAGGTAAAAAGGAGTATGAGAATCAATGACCAATAAAAATTTATCCCCAAAAGCTAATTTCTGAAATAAATCCTATTCTCCCAACTTTTTTTGTTCTGGCTCCATAAGTTTTTGGAGCTTGAATCATTCTTTCCATATTAAAACATCGGAAAATTTTTGCTGTGAGATGTATAACCAGGCTAAGCATAAAGTAATAATTAAACCATACCTACTATTTTTACAAACTCATTAGGTAAGTGAAGAATAAATCAACTCAGATTGAAACCAACAATCAATTCTATTCTATTAGGGAATCTTTTTTCAAAATGAGCAACAAAAAGAAATATTTTACTATATATAAAGCAAAAACAATAATTTTGGTGCAATGTCAAATTTAATAAAGTTTCAAAACTGCCTTCCAAATAGTGTTATTTTCTTTACATTTAAGAGTAAAATGAAAAAAAAATAATAATAACAATATTAGAAATTTAACAACTATCACCTATGGAGTATGCCACTAGAATGTGTGACAGGTCATCAAAAATACCACAAATTAAGTGTTCATTAATATCTCTTAAGCTTGCAACATTATTCTTTTAATATATATATATTTTAAATCAAACATCTTATTACCTAAACTGTACTTCGTTATTATTCTTTTACCACATTCTTTGCTGAAGAATTCGGGCATCATAATATCCAAATTCCAAAGCAACTCTTTGATTTAAGCCTTTTACTCTGTCATGCAAAAAGCTCATGATTTACAATGGATGAGAACAAAAACCTGGCGTGCAATCTAAGGATGATCCATCTTATTCTCCAGTCTTTTTGTCGGAACACATGGCAAAGTAGTGATGACCCAATTGCAAATTTAGCATGCCGTTTTTGACCCCACCCATTCCCATTAGTTCATCAACCCAAGTGGATTCCATTTCTGTGTGTCTTCAGATTTTAAAAACGAAAAAGTAACATAAAATCCTTGATTTTTCCTATCTGTTTGATTGCTTTGTGGAATATATGACGAAGGTTGCATGTTTGCTTAACAAACAAGAGCATGTGTTGGAAGATTATCTCACCATATGAGTTGTGTTAGTGGGTAATTAGCTTGATTCGTTTGTCATTAATTAGCTTCATTATTGATTGAGCAATAATGTACTTCGCAAATTGGCATGGTTGTCGACGCGGGTCTCATATATTGGATAACCCCTCTACCTTTTCGATCAAAAGAAAATATGAAAGAAAGAGTATCTTCTTTGCAATTGAAGAAGGAAGGTCATTGTGCTAAAATAGATATATAAGTGGGAGGGCTAAATTTGAATCCTTTTGTTCAGATTTTTACTCAATCACGCATAAATATTTGTATTAAGGTGTGAACTATTAGCTACTCTCTAGATAACATCATATGGTATTAATTACCGGTGAGGATAACTTAATTATATCTTATTATGAAATCTACAATTCTGACACATAACAAATCACCCTTTATTCTCCCGCTCTAACACCAAACTGCAATTCAATTTCAATGAAGCATAACACAACTACACTCCATGATAATTAAGCTTTACATTCTAAGCTTTAGAATCATTATTTATGCTGTAGATAGTAATAATAATGTTTATTTAGTGATAAATCCACTCCTACTTTGGTCTCTTTAACTCCACATGCCAAACCCCATCTACACCAAAAAAAAAAAAAAAAAAACCTTAATCTTCCCGGCCAATTTGGGAATAGATTCAATAAACAAATCAATATGGATAGGACTTTAGTATTTAGTTAGGAGTTCCAATTTATGAAAGGTGTTGTGATGAAATTTGCTAGGTGCTAACCAAGTGTATTCTAGTCCAATACTAAAGTTAAGATTCTGCACATAGTATCCACATGCGTTTGGAAAACTTGAGAAAATAGAGGGCAGAGATTTGTCTCTCAAGGGAAGTTTTGACACTCATGTCAATTATTTTAGACGAGAGGAAGATTCAGAGAGAATGACCTTTTGCAAATATGAAAGTGAATCCTGATTCTAACTTGCCCCTTTGCTATTTATACCTTCGAGTCTTGAATAGCTGACGGCCTTGCCAATAATTTACCAGGCCCATGTATGACATTTTTGCCTTTAGGCTAAAATTACCAAAATGCCCTTATAGGTCTCGGCCTAGAACCACGTGTAATTGTTGATTGGCTGTAATTTTTTGCCACAATTATTTGTTCCCACTCTCAAGTCAAATTTTTTCAAGTTAAGAGTAGTAATTTTTGGCGTGGTAACCATTTATCTCAGTGTCGTATATGTGGCTTGCAAAATTCATACCTTGGCTGATGAGCACTTGACTAGAGTAAATTTTTTAATTTTGCAATTTTATTCCTAGAGGGAAAAAATCTTTAAATTTCAAAGGAGTCTTGGAGCCATTTGAATAGGAATTGGAAGAGTAAAAAATTACACTTGCATTGGAACTTTGAGTATGTAGCAAATAAAATAGTGAAAGGGCCAGATTTGAAGGTAGGGCTAGAGTCGAAAGAGATGGTTGAAGCAGAAAAAGGCAGTTCCCCAACTGTGCGCACCACTAGGCATGGTTTCATGACTCTCAAACCGCACGTGCAGCTGGGAGTTATGCTCCCAGAAGAGGGGCCAATTGGGCGTGATACTTCTAGGATGGTACACAATTGGGATGATGCTTTTCGAACGGGAGATTAGCTGGGCGTGATGTTCTTCGGACTGCTGTGTAGCTGTAAAAAAATTTCGTTAGAGTTGTTGAGAGTCTTAGGAAGCTTTAAAGGGACTAGTACTTCTTCTTAGCACTACAATTCTTTATTCTGAGTAAGTTTCTCATCTCTTTCTACTTGTCTTATAATTTTATCAAACACTTGACATGTATTAAAGAAAAGACTGTAGAACTATCCTACAGGGAGTGAAGAAGAGATGTGCGATGGAGAAGATCGGACGGGGGACGGACTGGAGCTTGAGATTTCAACCCAGTTCTCACAGTAGCTAGGGCTTTGATAACTTTATAAAGTATAATTATTTATCATTCATTTTAGTCTAAATTCTTACAATGATTCAAGTAATTTTTATTGTTTATGTCCATGTTTTCATACGCTTTGTTTTTTGATGTTTTACATATTTTTTTATTGTTTATGTGTTATTTATAAGTATTGTATATTGGTGAATGGTTTGGAGCTAAAATGTATGAAGAGACGATAAAACGGAGCAAAAACTATAAGAATCTGTGTTGGCCGCTTGGCACTGGCTTTGTGTCGATTGACCCTGGAGCTTGTAGAAGTCAATGTTGAAGCCTTGACTCTAGATCTACATCAGCCGACTCTAGAGGTTTTGACAATATCACGATTTTAGCAATTTATAAGGTTTCAGTGTCCATTCCAGGCCTAGTTTGATGCATTTTGAAACTTATTTTATGCTCTATACTTTGTAACTCTTATGTTATATAAATAAGGGTCTCAAAGACCAAAATTCAATATCTGAGGGTAAACACCTTGGCATTCTAAATTAAACTGAATCCTAGTACCGCGGTGTTTATCACTGAAAATTAGAACATCCAGGAGCAGAGTACCGGTGCTCTTACCATGGAAAAAGCCAACATTGCGGTGTTATGACCAAATTTTGGACTGGTCAATTTGCAATTTTTATAACTTGTGAGTTCTATTTTGGATCATGATCCTAACTCGACCTAAAACTCTACCTTGACCCCAAAATACATTGTAACGTAAATTGGACCCCGAAGGACCTATTTTAATGTGTACTATAAGAGTAGGAGTACGATAGATAAGTTTAAATTCAGTCTCTTAGTTAGTTTTGCAACTCTAGAAGATTTTGGAGGATTGTCAAGAGGACTACATGCTCATTTACACGGAGGATTGTCAAGAGGACTACATGCTCATTTACAAGGAGGCTCCAATTAATGTTTTCTTCTCCAACTCTCCATCACTTCTAGCGTTTGCTTTTATGTTCTTATTTTCATTTCATAATTCTTTGTTAGGTGTTGATATTGCCCAACTACATAATTCATGAGTACTTTTATTCAATAAAGATTCAATCTTTTCATATTGTTTGTTCATACGAGTATGTGTTATTGTTCTTAATGCCTTTTCTATATATGACTTGTTGTGCAATCATATCTAGGAACTGATAATTGAATTTTAGTTGAGAATAATGCATGCCATAATGCATTTATGTTCACAATGGAAATTTGATCCTAAATAATTCGTGTAGTCTATTTAGTGGCTCGAAAGAGTACTAATAGCCTAGGATTACAAAGATCCTATGTTTTGTTGTATTTTCTGCTAGATTAAGTTTGAAAAGACTTAGTAAAAAGTAAATATAATTGGAATAGCTGTTGTCCTGAGACAGTCTAATACAAATTGGAAAATTTTGTTATCTTATGTGCATCTTGATTGATTCTTGTTTGATTTGAGTATTATAATTACATTAGTTAGGTGAAGCCAATTCTCTAGCATCTATAGTCTCTTGTTTTTTGTTTTTATTTATACTATTGTTAGTTTAATTGCTTTATTTGTAGTTTAGATAATCTACTTCTTGCTTTGACTGCTCAGAGAACATTATAGTTTTGTTGTAATTAATTGCAAATTCTTTCAGTCTTTCTTGTGGTGTCGATACTCTACTTAATCTCTTTATAATTTGTTCAACTAGTACACTCGCTAGTGTGTCTAGAACACATCAAGTTTTTGACGCTGTTGTTGGGGAAGAATTTGATTGATTTCTTTTAATTGCAACCTAACTTGTTAATCTAAATATTTATTCATTTTCTTTTTAATTTGTTTATTTGTTATTATGTATTGCAATTCTTATACTTGGTCATATGACAGAACTATTTGTACTTATAATAATGATGTATAAAAATAGTTAGTAGTTCAATTACAAGAATTATATAGGAAGGTAGATCAATTGAAACAATCACAAAATACTTGTAACCTTATGGTGTAAACTACCAAAATAGTGTATGTGAAGCAAGGAACAATTGTGGTTTTTCTTCCTATTGTAATTCTAATTCTTTATCTTCCCTCGACAAGTAAGGTTATTCGTGCGATCTTACATACAATCTTGGTTGGGAGAAGTATTCAGATTATTCATGGTACCAACATCAACAAAATTACATGAATCAACATTATGATTTCATAACACAGCCAGCAGATGAATGGTCTCATGTGGAGGAAAAGTCCAACCTTGAGGAGGTGTTAGCAAAATTTGTTGAAAGCACTGAGAGGAGTTTGAAAAATCAATCGTTGCCATTATAGAGTTTAGAAAAACAAGTTGACAATGAATGGGAGTGTCATGTGATAAAAATTTAAATCTTGTGGATAGGATGACACAATTCACTGAGGATTTGCATAGACTGGAGAAACAAGATGAACAACTTGTGTTTGTGGTTTTGGAAAGGGAACTAAAGCCAATATTATCAGTGATCCTATTTTGATGGAGAAAGTTGGAGACGTATTTATGTAGCAACTTGAGAAGCCAACTGGAAGCATGGATTCATATGATGGAGTAGATGAAAAGGTTACATCTAACAACTCAAAGGAGCAAGACAACATGGATTGCTTGATGAATGAATATTACAATATTGTTATGGATATTTCCTAATAGGTTTAACTTAGAGGAAACTTCAACTAAAACTTCAAGAGCCTAGTTATACCAAGAAAGTTGCGGTGGAGCCTATAAAGATAAAATTCAACGATGAGATGCCCTTGAGTATACGTAACAATGCTGATTAGAGTTAGCGTTAGAATACATGATCATCAAATACATATAGCTTTAACTGCTTCAAGAAGTGAGAATCATGCAAAGCCATCTGAGCTTTGTTACGATGCTTATGAAGTTTCTTCATGGGCGATGGGAGCCCAATATATAAAGATAGCAAAGCCACCTTGGATTTGCCATGAAACTTCCCAATAGATAGTGGGTGTAAACTACTTGAAGATTTTTAAACAGCCTTAGAAACATGAGGCATTCTTTGTTTTTAAATTTTCATTATTGTTTGCATTGTGTTTTGTCATAGTGTTTTGTTCATGAATTTATGAGGGAGTGTCATATTTGTTTTCCTTTTTTGTTAGGTGTTTATCAGTTTTGAGGATTACTTTGTAGACCTATCAGACGGCCTATAAAATGCCGATTGGGATGTCTCCGTTTAGGTTGGTTTAAGGGAAGTCATGCCACCTCCTAGTTGAATTGGAACATAAAGCTTATTGGGCGGTCAAAAGTCTTAATTTTGATTAGAAGGAAGCATGTGAGAAGAGGCTTTTAGACGTCAATGAGTTAGATAAATTCCGGAGGGAGGCCTCTTTATGAGAGTGTATGAATCTACAAAGAGAAGACCAAGGTATGGAATGATAGGTGAATATTAAGGAAAGAATTTAAGGCTGGTGATTTGGTGCTTGTATACAATTCAAGGCTGAAATTATTTCCGAGAGAGCTCAAGTCAAGATAGAGGTGACCATATGGATATAGGGTAGTGGAAATCAAAGGGACGGAAGGAAGTTTCAAAGTCAGTGGTCATAAGCTTAAGGTTTACTATAGAGGTTCAATTGAAAAAGGGCGATAGACCATTTGGTTCATCAATGCTTGATCAATTCCATAGCATAGTTGAGCTAAAGACTATAAAATAATGCTTCTTAGGAGGCAACCCAAATTTATTTGTTTTTATGTTTTGTGACAATTTAGTGTTTGTATTTATGTTTGTGATTTATTTATTTATTTTGTTTGGAGTGTATTGGTGGTGTCCAGACTAATTAAAATACAATTTTGTATTGTAGAATTGGAAGCAAAGAAAAGGGAAACATAAAAGAGATAGGCATTTCTCACCACGGCGAGAGTACCCTATAAAAAAGTGCTCTCTGCAGAAAGTTTTCTTGCCATGACAAGCTCTTTAAAGTTTCAAAATAGATTCGCCACGACAAGGGCACGCAATACATTTTGCTTGCCACGGCTGGGAAGGAGGGTTTAAAAGCATAAAACCCTAAGCTTTCCCTTCATAACTACAAACACCCCATCTTTCCCTTAGTCATGCCTTCTTGTTCTCTATTTCCCTCATTTTCCAAACACTCTAACACCATACAAACAACCAAAAATTCTCCACAAATCATCATAATATCTCCAAATTCTACAAAAAAAAATTCATCTAACCCTATACAATTTTCATCTACTATCCAAGATTTGGACTTTCAACCATCTACTGAAGCCAAGAGAACTAAGTTGGGGGAAAGAACTTCAACTTCATTGAGGGAATTTTTCTGCACTTCAAATATTACTTTTGCTTCCTTTTGGTGAGAAGTAAGATCTTTCCATTAATTCTTTTCATGAAGTCATATTACTAGTGGGATTGTTCAATTTTTGTGACACTACTGAAAAACTATTAATTACCTGCGTATTTTGCTGCGGCTTTTATCTAAAAATCCACAGGTAACAAGTCTTCTTGAGGATTTGTGCGCCAAAAAAAATCCGCAGGTAAAAAGGCCGTGGATAATTGTTTGCTGCGAATCACAAAATCCGCAGCTAAATTTCATGCGGATTTTGAAGCGAAAATTTACAAGCGGATATTTTCTGCTCTAATTCCGCATCAATATTCCATTAAGAAATTGTTAAGAACGACTTTTAATGGGGATTTTGTAGCGGAAAATATCCACATGTAAATTTTTGCATCAAAATCCCCATAAAAATTTGCCTAAAATTCCGTAGCAAAATCCCCATGTAAATATGTCGCAGCAAAATCTGCAGGAAATTTCACAGGTAAAAAATATCCGCATATAATTTCGTAGCAAAATCCCCAAATAATTTTCGCAGTAAATAATTTCCGCAACAAAATCCCCAAATAATTTATTCACAGTAAATTTTTGTTAATGTTGTTTGGTTTTCTTACCCTTGTACCATTATGTCACATTCCAGCAATTTCACCTCAAATAACAATTCACATTCAAATAAATATAATACGAAACAAATTCAAATACAAATATTACAAATTAGTTGTCTAAATAAACAATCAAATATAGTCTAATCATCCGAGCTACCATCTGCATCATCCTCATCATCTGCATTAGAAGGTGGGGAATACTGGTGACGAGAGGATCTAGGAAGAATGCCCAACCGCTCCATCAAAATATTCAACTGGCTTCTCGTTTCAAACAGTTGGGCTTGTAGTGAAGCTTGCTTTTTCTTCATTTCTTTCTTTTCCAATCTCTCCCTTTCCAGTTTTGCTTGTAGTTCAGCATTAAGGGAGTGGACTATACTTCTAATCCTCTCATCAACATCCTCATGTAGGCCGTCTAGATGTGAAGGTCTGGACGAGGAACGCTTCACGGTCCTACCTAAAGAACCAAGACCATTCAGCAACTCTGCCTTTCTTCTTTCCTCCCACGGCGTCATACCAAATATCCAAGTCAAATGGCAGATGTTATGAGTGGCGAGAACCATCTGCAGACATATTGTCATTCTCAATAGTACTTTAGAAGATATCTCAGTTTTTTTCTTCTCAAAGTTCTCCTGCAAAAATCATACAAAAAAAGGTCAACTTTTTGGAAACAAGAACATTAAAGGACAAATCAAAAAAGGATTGTAATCAAGCCTTAATGACTTACATAAGCAGCTTGTGCCTGAGGATAACTCTACACTGATGCTAGACTTTAATCATTGGCAGTCTATCATAGTAGGAATATCCACACAATTCACCGTAAGCTAGATAGCTTGGCTTGTTGGTTAAATAATATCTACCTTGTCAACATGGATAGTTGGCCACCAGAATGACAAGCATCCAATTAGCACTTTGGTATAACGGATGATGGTTTTGGGACAGGGGTTATAGAGGAGATGAGGACAGTGAGGAAGACAAGGACAATTATAGATAAGGATAATGAGGTTGTTGAAGATGGAGCCGGTCCTTCAGAGTCAACTTGAGGGTATTTTTCCTATCTTTCGTTCATTGAACTTTTATTTTTCTTATTTCAAATTTTATATTCTATTGAGAAAATTTATTTTGTTGTTAATTTTTTTGTTTTCTTTTGTTGTTACCTTATTTGGAAACATTAGGGACAATGTTCCAGGTAAGTTAGGAGGAGGATAGTGGTGTTTTGGGTTCTAGTCTTTGCGGTGTGATGTTATCTATAGTTTGTTCTATGTCTTTGTTTTGTTTTTTATACTGAAAAATAGAGAAGAAAAAGAAAAAATCAGAATTTTTTTGTCTGTTTTGTTTCTATTTATGTATATTCTTTAAGTAGTTTTGTACAAGTCAGCTTCTTTAATTATGTATCAATGAATTTGAAAAAAAAAAATATTAAATGACTTGAAATTTTGAATCAAATATGTGTATAGGGATTTTTATTTTTTGATCCTATTGATTTATAGAATGTTATAAGATAGTCCATATATATGCAGACCAATATGTGATATGAGTAAGTAGGAGAGCTTTGTTATTTTATTGATGAGTGATAATCTTGATGACCTATTGAGAATTGGTTTTACTTGTGACATTGATTGAGGTAGTTTCATATTTGTGACATATGAATGAAGTTTGGACCTAAGAATTGATTTAGATATTTTCTTTGGACTATTTGAGCCTAAGTAGCCTACCTTTTCATTATGTTATCCATTGTGTCCCTTTTGAGCTTAATAAGCCTCATTTTTCTTTGACAACCATATGATTAGCCAATTACCCTTTTTACGTTTTATTTTACTATTCTTTCTACCCATCACTTTAGTTAGTGGTAGTGGTGCAGAACATCAATATTACAATTTGTATTACCTATGATGGATTAGTTACGAAGATGTAGTGTTTGTTAGGGTACGAAGTCAAGAAAATATGACTTCAATGTGTGATTATAGTTCCCTTTGTTTGTGATTTATTTTGAAAAGAATGAAAACGCTTTGGTAAAAATAGAAAAATACATGTGGAGAAAAAAAAAGAAGAAAAATGTGAAAAATTATTTCAAGTTCAAGTGTTTCTTTGTCTGAGAACAAAGAAGGTATGTTTATTTCCTTCGATGGTGTTTTGGCTAGATATTGTAGTTTGGGATATGGAATTGGAATTATGGTTCAATGTTGATGTAACTGAGGTAATTTGAGCTAATTTATCACAAATTATCCTACTTTTGTCTTTCATCCTGCCTTACAAGGTTTAAAGTCCTATTTGATCCTTGGTTTAAGCTAGTTCGTATTAGTGTTTACAGGATAAAAGCATTTATGTCCAACTTAGTTATCATTTGTTAAACCATGGTTAAGATAGGTATGTCAAGATTTGTGAAATAGAGTCATATCTGCTTTTTCTATTTGGTTCTGATGGAACATTTAACATTCTCATTATGACTGTGGAATCATTGGTTAAATTTTCTTATGAGTGTGGATGATTCACTCAACTTTTGATTTTTCACTTGTATCCATATTATTGATACTTTAAAGAAAGTTAATTTGTGTATATGTTATTTGTGTTTTTTTTTTTTTTTGTGTTTCTTGAGATGAGCAAAATATTAAGTTGGGAGGAGATGATAATCTTAGAAATTAGGTGTTTTTACTACTCTTTTGGACTTAGTTTTGAGCTTTTAGTCCTTGTTCAATGGATAAATGTTAGGTAAATTAATACATGAACAAGTGATAAATTAACCCTACTCAACCTAACCAACACCTACACACTCGCAAGTGTACGAGGTAGATTTATAGGTAGCGGTGAGTAGCTATCATTCCCGTAGGGATTGAATAATGACTACTAGTCTAATTGAGTCTATAAATTAGTTAAACAAATTAAAAAAAATGATGATTCTACTATGCTAAAACAAGTGAAATAGACAATTAAGTAAAGAATAAGCTGTACAAAGAGTGATTACAACTACATTAAGCCAACTAAATAATCATGGAATATAATAGAACAATTAAAGGATCATATTATATGGAGTACTAAAGCAAGACATGTGAAGCAAAAGATAAATGGGGTACGAAATGAAAGGCAACTAGATAATACATTAAGGTCCAAAGCATAAGAGACTTGAAAATGCACAATTAAGTAGGCAATTTTAAATAATAAACTAAAAAATAAATAAGGTAAGTAAACAATTAAACTACTCTAATCTAGCCTCTCTACCTATAAGAGATAAATTAAATTGTTACTAATTATGAAAGAAAAAGCATTAAATGTAACAATAATATAAACTACTCTAATTAATACCCTAAGAAAGCATTTAAAGGTAACTAACTAATGATTGGAGGAATAAATAGAGATATGAAGAAATTTACTAAAAGTAGAAGATCCTACACTAGAGCCTATGATGTTCTTAAATTATGCTATTTAGGGAAAGTAACTTGTATGCTAGATCTAGAAGGCTAAGTTAATGTTTAAGCTAAGAGAATGAGATTAAATGGAAGCCCATTACTAATTAATGCTTAGAAATAAAGGAAACATCATGATCAAGAGTAAATGCAAGATTAACCACTAAAATGAAGAATTACACTAAATTATAAAACTAGTGGTACTAGGTTAAAATGGAAATGCAAGAAAGGTTGAATAAAAACAAGTAAAATAGATATCAGACGGAAGAGGAATGAAAGCCCAATGAATTAACACTAAAAGATTGAGTTTTTATAATTAAGATTAAGTTAAGATTAAGTTTGAAGATAAAAAGGAAAAGAAAGGTATGACAAGACTATTCTATCCAAGATAGGAGGCTAAACTAAAACTACACCTACTATTATATGTTAGTAGGTGTGTTTCTAGGATAATTTCAAATTTTCAACTTAGTCAAAGTGCTGACTTTTTAATCACAACCATGGTCACTTTTCCACCTATACAAATTTGGTGACCACAGTATTGAGGTGTCTTCGGTGCAACTTGAAAACTGCGGTTTACCAATTTGCATGTGTAATTATTTGACCACACTTGTTGCCCTCTGAAGTTGATGGGGTGAAAACCGTGTGGGTAGTGATCTTCAAAGCTTGTAATTATTAACCACGGTATTGAAGCCGTTGATTGGGCTTTCACTCGTCCAACTATTTGCATTCCAGTTGTTGGTTTCTTCCACTTCTTCAATTAGCATCCAATCCTTGAAATTACCTACGAAATGCACCATAAACCATAAATCAAAGTGGACCTAGCATAATAAATGTCAATTATGTTTAGTGCATATATTTACCAAAAGTCCTACTACATACCAAAGTTCCTAAAACTCATGAATAAACATAAAATTTGTACAAAAACCCAGAAAACAGATACGAATGGGACCAACATGGTCAAAATTGCATAGAAAATAAGGGCAAAATAACTCCACGTAATAGAGTTATCACACTCCCAACCTAGCGTTTTACTACTCCAAAGCAAGAAAAGAGAGAAAAGAACTAAACACACCACCAATGGAAAAGAAAGCTAATTGCCAAAGGAAATTAAGAGCATTCAATATGTCCAAATGGCAATTTAATTTCAAATACAAACTAAACATGTGCAATCACTTGCTAATTCAACATGTGCAAAATATAGGATCGGAACCCTTAAACAAAAGTTCCCACACACAAAAAAACTAAACATCACTTAAAGCACTAAAATTTGACATGGAACTCTAAGGAGATCTTTTGGATTCTCCTTTATTACAAAATGTGTGTACAACATTGTAGGAATTTAAGTAAATAAATAAGATTTTTTTAGAGAGAATAAAGAAATATTACAATATGATTCAACTTTATTGTATCTAATTACATGAAGGAAATTGATAAAGTATTTAATCAATGACAACGCAATTTCTGAAATGTCACACAAAAGACATAGACTAAATCTAATACATCACATTTCAACCACTTCAATACTTAGGTCTAATTTCAACTAAGGTGAAAGGGCGAAAAGATGATATTGCAATAAAAGGGAGTGGTTTAATGGTGTGGGTGTTGAAGAAATAAAGCTTGAAGGCTCAAACGGGGACATTAGGGTCATATTGAATATGACTAACTTTTGGATAGGCTTTTTGCTCAATTGCTCCAACGAGATGCCTAGTTCATTTCCAAAATTGGACGATGTAGTAATTAGGGGTTCCGTACTACCTAACTAATGTCCTAACTAACCTTCACTAGTCCACAAAAAATCCAACAATGTAACTCATGCAAAATGACCAAAGATGCTTAAATCACTTCTTTCTACACTATTACTAATTTTCAAAAATTTCAGCGCATTTAAGTCAAATTAACTAAGAGATGAATAATGCATTCAAATAATACTTGCAATCAAAATTGAACACAACACCTAAACCAGTCAAGGACAAGCATATCTAAGCAAGTAGTAGACATTGGGTAAAGTAATGCAACCCAATTTATCAAGACAATTAATTCAATTCCAAACACCAACCAAACACATACATACATAAGGCACCCCCTTACTTTCTATCTTATTAAAAGTGATGAGCACCACTCATCCTACCGCTCACCGTTGAGCACAAAAAACCAAAATAAAGCAACTATAGAATATAATCATAACAATACAATAAGCCAAACTTGGTATGCCGATAAGGCGTCAAAGCGTCAAATCCAAAAATAACAAACTAAGGGTTGACCATACCAAATGGCCTAACGGTCACCCTTTTAAAACTACCAACTATGTTGAGGGGTCAAACCAAGTATCATTCAACCAAAATCTCTCAAGCAAAACATTATTCTAATCAGAGCAAGAAAACTACTCAACTAATAAAGTATTCATCAAGATGCAAAGAAAAATAAAATGGAAATATTGTGGGGCTGTATGTCTCTCTCACCAAAGCATAATAATTAAATGGTAAAAGGGGATAAAAGCATAATAGCATAGATAAAGAGTGAGGGTCTTCTTAATTGGGTGTTCAAAATGGAGCTGAATCATCATCTTCCTTTTCTTTTTCTTCCTCTCCATATATCTCCTACACGTCATCATCAGAGTCCTCCATGTTGCCTTCCTTTTCATCCCTTCCTTCTTCTTCATTGTTGCTCTCTTTTTCTTTCCGTCGCGTCATGGTGGTTGTTGTTCACCATGCAAATGGAAGTACACTTTGCCATGCAGTGGTCCAAAATGCCAATTTGGTGGAGGTCTAGGGTGAGTATTGAGGATGATGATTTGAAGAGCCTGGCCAACTAGGATCATGTTATTGTGAGGGCCATTTGACTGTACATCCAATAAGCTTGAAGTTCTTGTTGCTCAAGATCAGTCTGTGAAGGATTGTACACATAATCTCCAGGTACGATAATGATCTGTGACTGAGAAGGAAGGGCTTGAGCTGGTTGTGAACCTGAACCGGAGGCCTTTTGACTTGGATGATGTTGATTGAACTCATTCACCTTGTTGCCCACATAAGCCCTATTGATTGGCCCCTTTGGGTGGATTTCTTCCTTACCTGTATTAATTTCAATACCTACATCCAAACGTAGTTTAGTAATGATACTGGGAAGGGCAAAAGTAGGTTTGCTAATTGCGAGTTCTTCAGAAATTCCAAGTAAATGATGAATATTTCTTCCTAGATCAATGCTCAAACTCTCAGTATCCCAAATACCAAGCAGGCTTTGTCACACTACACAAAACTAAGTATGGTAGTCCTTATTATCCTGCAGCAAACAAAATACACCCAAACCTTTGGTAAAAACTATAGATGTTCTCTATACAATCTCGAAATCCTATTCTTGGTTGTATTGTATTCCCAATTGGGTTCAACACCACACAATCGTGCCCAAATCTTAGCATAATCTGGCCCCCCATTATTTGGATTCATCAAGTCCCCATATGTTTTGCCATTGTGACGAGAAGCACCTAACACAAAATTGATTTTTCTTTCACTCACATCCACCCACTTACTCCGCACAAAAATAGTATCATTCACCATTCCACTCAAATTGCAGTGGAATCCTTCACAATATTCACATAAAAAAACCCCTATTGAATCATTAAATTTTGCCCAGTTTTTCTCAGTCATTTGACGCTCAATTCCCACCCTAACCCCCATTATAGGCACTCTAGTTACACCCCGGCACAACAAATCTACGTCACATATCATACCAACTTTGACTCGTCTTTTATAAACTTTGGAAGCCTTAAGACTCACAAAAATTTGATCATCATACCTCATTACCTCTTTTTTCAGACTGCTCTTAGGTCCTCTTTTTCTCTTTTACCGGTCGGAGCCGTATAAACTACCTTACCTTTCCTTTTTTCCCTTGCCATTTGTTCGATTTCTTTTTTCGGATTCTATGCAAGTGAATACCAATTGATAAACAAATTCAAGCTCAACAATCAACATAATCAATCACCAACAAATTTTTGTTCCAAACCAAAGAAGCACAAAAGTTTAATAAATATACCACTTACAACCTTAGATTGAAGAATTGGAACAAAATTACTGTAAACAAAATTGTGGATGAAAGCCCCTTTGATGATGCTCTTGATGGATTACCCTTCCAATCCTTGCTTTCGGGTGCTGTGGATAATGATAGAGGAAGTTTTGAGGAGAAGAGGTGTTTGTACGGTTAAAGTATGGGAAGAACAGGAGGAGAAGTTGGCTAGGAGAAGGGAAAAATGGGTGTTTTTAGAAAATTTTTAGGTTAAGAACTATTTATACCCAGAGCAGTCAGCACTGCGGTCTTGAAATTTCAGGTCAAAAAATCTTGACCGCAGTTTATAACAGCACCTAGGTTTTCCTCTTTTAAACCCTGGAATTGAAAAATCCCTTTTCGAAAACCAAACCATGGTCTTAATGCCTTGGAAAAAATTTTGAAATAAAAAACCCAGACTACGATTTTGAAGTGCGGTTTTTTTCTAGAGAATCAAGTTGGAAAGAACGATTTTGAACTTGTGAAAACTGAGGTGTCAAAAGCTTAGAAAAATTTTTCATTTGAAACACTCTTTTGGACCACGGTTTCCACTTTCCCTCTTTAACAAACTTAATCGCGGTATAAAACACTTAGAAAAAATTTCAATTGAAAATTGTGGTTTTAAAACGTGGTTAACTTTATAGAACCTTAATTTGACTTTAACCACGGTTCAGAACAGACTGTAAAAACTATGGTTTAAAAGATTTTGAAAAATTTTCAACATCACATTTTGTCTAACTGCGGTTTAAAATTTAAGCAAACTTTCCAGAATCCCTAAATGATTGAAAACCATGGTATTGAAAATGGCCAAACCACAGTTTTCCATGCTTAGGAAAAAAATTTCCAGAATTTCTCAAACTCCTTCCTCAATTTCCCTTTCACCTACAAGCATAAAAACATGAGATTAGAAAGTCATTCTAACACCATTCCGACCAAAACTATTTCAAACTAAATTTTAAACATGAAATCACTAAAAATCAAGCAAATTAAACCTATCTAAACCTAAACGAAGAAAATATTAATAAGCATGGCGAAGAGAAACTTGGGTTGCCTCCCAAGAAGCTCTCCTTGATAGTCATTAGCTTGATTATGGCCATGATTGATCAAGTTATTGTAAAGTGCATATTATCCATCACTCTTCAATCACTTCTTCATAGTAGAGGTTGAGACAATAGTCATTGAAGTAAGTCCCCCTTGAAGTTCCTCTCGCTTCCTTTTAGCTCTATCGCACCATAGGGAAACACTTGCACCACTTTGGAAGGCCCATTCCATCTTGACTCGAGTTTCCTGGGAAACAACTTCAACCTTGAATTGTACAACAATACTAGGTCTCTATACTTGAAATCTTCCTTGAAATGTGTTTGTCATGCCACACCTTAGTCTTCTCCTTGTAAATCCTTGAGTTTTCATATGTTCTCTCCGAAATTCATTAAGCTCATTCAAATCAAGAAGTTGTTTCTCGCTCGTTTCCTTCTAATCAAAGTTAAGGCTCTTCACAGGAAATTATGCCTTAGGCTCATTCTCCACAGATAGATGACATGGTTTACCATAAGCCATCTATATGGGGACATCTCGATGGGTGTCTTGAAAGCTGTCCGTTATGCCCATAATGGATCTTGTAGCTTCTTGGACCAATATTTTTTTGAAGAGTTCACGGTTATCTTAAGTATTCTCTTCAATTCCCAATTTGAGACCTCATGTTATCACTTAACCGAATATTTGAGGGCAGTGGGCAAGGACAATCTTGTTGTGACTCCATATTTAGATAAGACAAACTCAAACAATAAGTTCTTGAAATGCATTTTCCCATCACTAATGTTGGTCTTTGGGACTCCAAACCTTGAGAATATGTTCTTTCTCATAAAATTCACCATTACTCGAGCATCATATGTTGGGAGCGACATGGCTTCCACCCACTGGAGACATAATCTAGAGCCACAAGTATGAACTTGTTGTGTGACGATGGCAATGGGCCCATAAAATCAATGCCCCACATGTCGAACACCTCAAAAACCATTATATTATTCAAAGGCATCTCATTTCTCTTGGTCAATATTTTGGCACGTAGGCACTTATTACATTGGAGGATAAAACTTCTTGCTTCTTTGAATAATGCTGGCCAAAATAGTCCATTTTAGCCATTGTCCTTTTTGCATTGTGGTGTCTTCCCATCAGTAAAGATTGACAATAGTAGAGTACACCTTGAGACCCTTATTCCTCTGGAATGCATCTCCTAATCACTTGATCTTTGCACCGATAGTAAAGGTAGGGATCATCTCATATATAGTACTTGAACTCCGAAAGGAACCTCTTCCTTTGATTGGAGCCTATGGTTAAAGGGATCACCTTGGCTACTAGAAAGTTCATGAAATCTGCATGCCAAGGCGTGGACCCTCGAACCACTAATAGTTGTTCCTCCGAAAAGTGCTCCTTAATTGGCACCTCTTCACCTAACTATCCTATAGGCCTTTCTAGTCTTGAGAAATGGTTACATGTTCTTATCCACCACTTCCTAGTCGAACTTCTACAATAACAATACCTAATGTATAAGCCTAATTTTGGCATCATTATTAGAAAGAAGATATTTGAGAGTCGAGTGATTGATGTGAACAGTCACCTTGTTCCCAATAAGATAAGACCTAAACCTATCAAAAGCCAAACAATAGCAAGAAGTTCTTTTTTAGTGGTTGAGTAATTAATTTGAGCACCATTCAATGTGCGGCTGTAGCATAATAGACTACATGCAACATTTTATCAATACGTTGACACAAAACTGCACCCATGATATAGTCACTCGTATCACACATCAATTCAAAAGGCAAATTCTAATTAGAGCAACTATTACCGGGATGGTAATCAAGACATTCTTCAAATGATCAAAAGCATGTAAACATTAATCATTGAAATCAAATGGAACATCTTTTCGCAAAAGTGCATACAAAGGTCAAAAAATCGAAGAGAGATTTTTAATAAAATACCGGTATAAACTGGCATAACCCAAAAAACTCCTTATCTCTTTTGCATTAGTTAGAGGTGACAATTTCTCAATGACTTCTATTTTAACTCTATCCTCTTCTATGCCCTTAGAAGAAATTCTATGACCTAGGACAATTCCTTCTTGGACCATAAAATGACATTTCTCCCAATTTAAAGCCAAGTTGGTATTTTCACATATCTTAAGCATGAAAGAAAGGTTTTGCAAGCAAGAATCAAAAGAATCACCGAAAATACTAAAATCATCCAAGAAGACTTCAATGAACTTTTCAATCATCTCATGAAAAATAGCAAACATATATCGTTGGAATGGGCTATGAGTATAGCACAACCCAAAGGGTATCCGTCAGTAAGCAAAGGTTCCATAATGACAAGTAAAATTAGTATTTTCTTGGTCTTCAAAGGCTATAACTATTTGAAAATAATCTGAATAACCATCTAAAAAGAAATAGAAAGCATGTCTCGAAAGTCTCTCAAGCATTTGATCAATGAATGGTAAAGAGAAGTGATATTTCCTAGTGGCTTCATTAAGTTTTCAAAAGTCTATGCAAATCCGCCACTCGGTCACTATCCTAGAAACTCATTATTCTCATTCACTACTATTGTCATCCCCCCTTTCTTTGGTACCACTTACGTTGGGCTCACCCACTCACTAGTACTTATGGGATATATGATACTGGCATTTAAGAGTTTAAGTACCTCATTTCTAACTATCTCTTTTAAGGTGGGATTTAAGAGACCTACGTTGAGGTTGCCTACACGGTTTGAAGTCATCATTAAGAAAGATTTTGTGCATACAAAGGATTGGACTTATCCCCTTGATATCATCAATGCTCCAAGTAATCGCCCCACGATGTTTTTTTAAAACAACAATCAATTTCTCGAATTCAACACAACAAAGAAAGGAACTCATAATAACGGGACAAGACTCATTTTACCATGAAAAACATAATTAAGATGTGAGAGAAGTGGTTTGAGTTCAACTTCAGGGGGTTCATTGGTCGGAGACATCCTTTACCTATACTTTTTGGAATTTGTTCTCTCACTCCTTTGCACAAGTTTTGATTGCCATTATCCATGCTTTCTTATTTGTCTTCACCAAGTTCCACATCATTATTGGCTTGCAAGGATTTCAAGTCCTTGGATTGCTCTTTAAATGTTTCCCCACAAAAATCATCAACTAAATCATCAATCAAGTCTACTCTCATTACGTCATCATGAATTGCGGGGAATTTTAATGAATCTGTATAAAAATATTGAATGAAACCATGTCCTCATTGACTCTAAATTAAAATTTCCCTTCTTGGACATCAATGATTGCTCTCCCAGTAGCCAAGAATGGTCATTCCATGAGGCATGAGGCATGAGGTTGATTGAGGCTCTGAGATCACATGGTGCTCTATTAAAGGTTACCCTTATGATCTCACATGGGATTGAGAATGAGCTAGGATCCTTCAACTATGGAGGAAAATTCTTTTGGATTATGGCGCTACACTCTTCGTTCAAGCATAATATCTCATCTCACATCAACTTTCTTTTGCTTGTTACAATTTGCTTCATGAATTTGGTGTAGCTAGGCATATTCTCCAATCCCTCCACGATAGGAATGTTTATCTCAATCTTTTTAAAAATTTCTAGGAACCTCTTGAGTTTTCTTGCCTTTTCATCCTTTTTCATCCTTTATAGAAATGGGATCCTAACTTATTTAGTCAATGATATCGCGAGATCCTTGCCTTCATTTGATTGTGTAGATCTGGAGGGACTTCATAGGTATTTTACTTTCTTGAACCATACCCTTTTCCATCCCATTATCTACACATTTCTTACCTTCCGCCTCATTTGATTTTGAGCTCACAACCCTACTTTCTTTTAAGGCCTTACCATTCCTAAGGGTTATCGCTTGTACTTGTTCCCTTTCTTGATTATCCTGTGGATTAGGAATGGTGTTGCTAGGTAATGCTCCTATCGGTTGCTCATTGCTTTGACTGGCCAATTGTCCTAATTGAATCTCCAAGTTTCGTGTGGTGGCTCTCAAATTCTCATTCTCCCGTCTTTAATTCTTCCTGAAGCTTCGATTCTTCCTTCTCAAAGCTTCTAATTCTCTTCTCAAGCTCATCTTGTGAATGGGCATTTTAGGTATGGGTAGGTTGGATTGGAGACCTTGGTTGTTGAGGGTGATATGGAGGATTTGTTTGAGATTGCAAAGTTGGAGCATTCCTTTGGTGGGGTAGTTGATATGGTCTTGAAGATGAGGCTTTAGATTTTGGTAGTTTGGTAGAGGATGATTGGATTAAAAAGATGCATTTTGTGTGTTGCTTGGGTTGTTCGACAAAAAATTTAGATGATTTCACAAAGAAGGGTTACATGTGTTTCCATATACTCCAGGAGGGTTTCTTGACCTTGAAGGTTGATTTTAGATATATTGCGCTTGCTCATTTGTATCCGTGGGAGTTTCACATCACTCATTAAAGTGGTTACCAAAGCAAAATTCACAAGCAAGTGGTTCTATAGGCCCAGAAGACACAAAATTCAATGATTTGTTCTACCAAATTATTCCATCACCTTTGTCAAATTTGCCATTGCATTCATTATCAAACTTTGTTGAGCTAGCGCCAAATCATTTTGATTCAAATTCAAAACACCTCCTTGTTGAGCTTGGACTTGTTGTTCTTGTTGTGGTTGTGCAGGGGCTTGAACAATTAGACCAAGTTATAGTAGTTCGAGGCCATACGGTTCAATAAAGTTTGGGCTTCTTCTGGAGTCTTAGCTTCATACATAACAATGATCCCCTGGTGGAAGCATCAACTATGGACCTCATCTCTAGAGCTAAACAATTATAAAAGGTTTGAATTTGAAACCACAATGGTGTAGCATGGTGCAGGCACTTCCTTAATGACTTTTAAAACATTCACATGATTCACTAAGTCCTTCTCCCACATCTTACTTGAAGGATGTAAATTCATTTCAAAGTCTAGCAGTCTTTGATAGTGGGAAGTGTCTTGCTATAAACTCTTGGGCTAATTGATTCCAAGAGGTGAAGGTCCCTTGTTCAGAATATTGAAGCCACCATTTTGCCCTATCTCTTAATGAAAATGGGAAAGCTCGCATTCTCACACGGTCCGGATGCACACTATTATATTTGAAAGTGTCAATAACCTCTTCAAAATTTATCAAATACATGTACGGGTCTTCGTTTGGGTCACCCCCAAACATTACATGAGTTTGGAGCATTTGTATCAAGACAAGTTTAATCTCAAAATTATTATCTTGCACTACATTATTTGGGTATTTGGGAAATGCTTCAATTGGCCCCTTCAAAATTTGGTATTGCATAATCTCTAAGGGGTCGACCATTAGCATTTCCACCATTCTCATGATTGCCAAATTCTCCACTCAAACCATTACCATTGCCATTTCCATTATTACCTATCACTTTCTTCTTGATCATCATGCCTAATATTCTCATTCAAAGTTCAATCATATAATGGAGGATTTGCCATTGCACTAGTGCCTTCTTTTTATTGTGCTTGCTCCCTCCAAAGTTGGGATAATGTTCGTTCAATCTTCCCATCAAAAGGTCTTAAGGATCGTCTTGATGAATGCGTCCCTTGAATCATGAATTACATAACAAGAGCAAAAGTCAAGTCCATAACAACACCCAAAAGAAAGAAATATGTAAATTAAAATGCAATTATTGTTAAGCTTAACTAAAAGTGATAACTAAGAAAGTAAAATGTCTAATCTAATGAGATTCACTAGGACCTAATATCACTATTACAATTCAAAAATCCCCGATAACGGCGCCAGAAACTTATTCGATAGATAAAGGTTAGATAAATTAATCCAAGAACAAGTAATAAATCAACCCTACTCTACCTAACCAACACTCACATACTCGCAAGTACACGAGGTAGGTTTGTCGGTAGTGGTGAGTAGCTATCATTTTTGCAGGGACTGATTGGTGAACTACTAGTCTAATGAAGTCTATAAATTAGTTAAAAAATTAAAAAGAAATGATGATTCTACTCTACTAACACAATTAAAATAGACAATTAAGTAAAGAATAAGCTATACTAAGAGTGATTACAACTATATTAAACCCACTAAACAAGCCTGGAACATAATAGAACAATTGAAGGAGCATATTATACTAAAGCAAGACATAAAAAGCAAAAGATAAATTGGATACGAAATGAAAGGCAACTAAATAATACGTTAAGGTCCTAAGCATAAGAGACTTGAAAATGCACAATTAAGTAGGCAATTTTAAATAGTAAACTAAGAAATAAGTATTGCTTCTTCTACATAAGGCAAGTAAACAGTTGAACTACTCTACTCTAGCCTTTCTACCTCTAAGAGATAAATTAAAATGCTAAACTACGGAAGAAAAAGCATTAATTGTAACAATAATGTAAACTACTTTAATTAATAGTCTAAGAAAGCATTTAAAGGTAACTAACTAATGATTGGAGGAATAACTAGAGATATGAAGAAATTTACTAAAAATAGAAGATCCTACACTAGAGTCTATGAATGTTCTTAAATTATTCTATTTAGTGAAAGTAACTTGTATGCTAGATCTAGAAGCCTAAGTTAATGTTGAAGCTAAGGGAATGAGATTAAATGGAAGCCCGCTACTAACTAATGCTTTGAAATAAAGGAAAAACAAGAGTAAATGAAAGATTAACCACTAAAATGAAGAATTATACTACATTTATAAAACTAGTGGAACTAGGCTAAAATGGAAATGCAAGAAAGGTTGAATAAAAACAAGTAAAATGGATATCGAATGGAAGAGGAAAATGGCGTGAAATCCCAATAAATTAACACTAAAAGATTGAGTTTTTACAGTTAAGATTAAGTTTGAAGATAAAATGGAAAAGAAAGGTTTGACAAGACTATTCTATTCTAGCCAGGAGGCTAAACTAAAACTACACCTACTTTATGTGTTAGTAGGTTTGTTTCTAGTATAATTTCAAATTTTCGGCTAAGTCAAAGTGCTGACTTTTCATCACAACTGCAGTCACCTTTTTACCTATAGAAATTTGGTGATCGTGGTATTGAGGTGTCTTCGTTGCAGGTTGAAAACTACAGTTTACAAATTTGCATGTGTAATTATTTGACTGGGGTTGTTGCACTCTAAAGTTGATGGGGTGGAAATTGTGGTATTGATTTTCAAAACTTGTAATTCTTAACCGCAGTATTGAAGCAGTTGGCTGGACTTTGACTCATCCAACTAGTTGACTGGACTTTGACTCATGAAGGTCCCTGTTGGTATATAGCCGTAGCGAAAAAATCTTCTATCCAGAAATTTCACAAGGCTCGCCGCAGCCGCATTGAGCCTTTTATTCTTGGTTCCCTTTACCGCAATGAAAGTCATCCAACAGTTTTATTTCAGCTTTCCTGTAGGTTTGTAATGTAATTCCCCTATTCCATGCATCCCAATTACACAAGGACATATAATCCTAGCCTTGATAAAGAGGACAAACAAATCATAATTAAACCCAAAAACTACTAAAAATGCAATAAACACACAAAACCCATTTCACATTAAACATTACTAAATAAAACCAATAAAACACATTACAGGGACAAAAAGCATCAAAGTTAAGTCCAAAAGAATAGGCAAATAACCCTAGTTTCTTAGGTTATCACGACTACTCAAAATTCATATGGTGATCAGATGGTGGATAAGGTGCAACAAATTTCTACTCCAACTTCACATGTTGCTGAAATAATGCAACAGAATGACCATGTTGAGGATCCTCGATTTTTCACAGTTGATATTTGGAATCTTCCAAGGTAAGGGACGTTCCTACCAATGTTCCAAGCTGTTTTAGACAGTGCTCCAAATTCATCTCCCAAGAAAGGACAACTAGTATTCAATGTTTAAATGAATTAGGGTTTCAGTTTCTATTGCTAAACTCTCTGTCCCATAAAATAATGGATGATCAGGCAGGTATTTTCAAAACTCATGAAGCTCAATTAAAGGAAGAATATCATTCATTATCAGGCCTTAATCTAGTTGATGATTGATTAATGGCGCAGTGTAACAAACTGCTGTCTGGAAGCAATTTTCTAATCAACTCAACAAGGAGGTTATTCCAGGATTTCACACTTTTGGTTAGAAGGAAAGCAAAGAAAAAGAAAGTTATGCAGTTGGAACTAAGATAGTGACTAGAAGTGTTTCTAGAAACTCCAAATTGCCTTCTCAGCAACTTGGTTCTTAATGAATTTTCTTATCCAGAATATAAGAGATATTGGTAATAAGCCATCTTTTAGGATATTAAAGAAGCTCATTCATTTGCATGGTATTCTCTTTGTCTGGCCCTTCTTGAACCTATGATGGAAGGATATAAAGTGATTAAGGTGTAGCAGAAATTAGAGTTTGATAATTCTTGCAGCTTAATTTGGCTTTTTTAGCCAAATAATATTTCAGTTCATAATTTGTGGAAGATCAAGTTTTTCATCTATCATTGGATCGTACTGGTTGTTCTAATCCAATTAATGCTTCTATTGTGTATGCCAAGTGCATAGTTCAAGATAGAAGAGATCTCTAGAATTCTTTATACTTATTTTCAGGCTTTTTCTACTTTGTTTTGGTTTGGAAGGGAAGATTTTAATGCAATTTTGAAGGTTTCTAAATATCTTGGTGCTGCTCAACCTGATCCTAGAAGTATGTCTGAGTTCAATGGCTCTAAAAATTATTGTTCTCTTCTTAATATTTCTATTTCTGGCTCCAAGTTTACTTGGTGCGGGAAAAGGACGGGTCAATTGGTATGGAAAAGGATTGGTTGAATGGTTTGTATCCAGTTTATGTTAAACAATTTCCCAAGATGTTGCTGTAGTCCATTTGAATAGAACATGTTCAAATCATACCTCCTTGTTATTGTCTTTAAAGGCTATAGATTATCCTGGTCCTAAATTGTTCAGATCCCTTATTATATGGATAAAACATGTAACTTTCTTGCACACTATATAAGCAAGTTGGGATCAATTCTGTGGAGGAACTACTATTCAAAGGTTTGTGCAAAGCTTAAGAGGTTAAAGTTTGATCTTAAATGCTGGAATAAACTTCACTTTGGAGACATCTTTCAAAAAGTAAGAGTGGCTGAAGAAAAAGTGAAGAATCTAGAGCTTTTGTTGCAACATTCACCAGCATTGGATGATGAGAATAAGCTTTCTCATATGAAAGCAAATCTTTTGAAATAATTGGTTGAGGAAGAATCATTTGGAAATAGAAGGCAGGTATCATTGACATCAAAGAAAGTGATCATAATACAACCCTTTAGCATTCTCATTTAAAGACCTGCGCATCAAAAGAATGAAGAACTAGAGTCTCTTGGTATGAGAAGGAATCTTTGTAGAAGGAGTCTGTTGTTTCTTTTAGAAACTTCTCTCAGAAGATGTGATTCAGCATGGTGAGTACTTCTAGATTTTATCCAAAATTTGATAACAAAAGTTGATAATGACAATTGATGTGCCTACCAACTATGGAGAAAGTTAAAGGTGTGGGTGGTTTCCTCTTTGACTTCTAATAGTGTAATGGTGTAGTGGCTTCAAAGATGCCTTTTTCAAAACTTGTTAAACATTAGTGCAGATGACTTATTTCAAGCTGTTTTGAATTCTTTCAAGGTCAAATGTTTCCCAAGACGATCATAAGTACACTAACTTGTCTAATTCCTAAAGTCGAAAACCCTTCTTCCCTTAGTGAATTTAGGCTAATTAGTTTATACACTTTTATTAACAAAATTTTTACCAAGTTGATGTTAATAGATTACAGAATCTACTTCCAAGACTTATATCTGAGGAGAAAAGTACTTTTCTACAAGGGAGAAATATAGTACACTCTAACAATATCCTTCTTTCTCAAGAAATGGTGGAGTTTGTGGATAGAAAAGTGAAGGGGGTAATATGATCTTTAAGCTGGATATAGACAAGGCATTTGACCAGGTTTCTTATAGTTTTCATTACAAAGTGCTTCAAAAGTTTGGCTTTCAATCTCATTGCTCATTGAATTGAAGGAAAATGGTTTTCTATTCTGTATAATGGCAGTCCCACTGGCTCTTAAAATCATATACAACGGTGAGGCAAGGTGATCCACTTTCACATTCTCCTTTTGTTTTAGCAACCAAGGGTTTTAGTAGAGGATTGAAGCAGCAATTTGAAGATGGTAAGATTGATTTGTACTCAACTACAAGGGGTTGTCTTCCAATTACTCGTCTTACTTATGGTGATGATGTAATCATTTTTACGAATGGTAACAAAAAAACCTTTGAAGGGTTTAATGGCTTTCATCACCACATATGAGTTGAATTCTTGTTAGCTTATGAATAAAGGCAAAAGTAGTTTTTTATCTATCTTCCAATCCTTTATCTAGGTCTAAAATTGCTTATAGAATCACTGGTTTCACTAAAAGGAACTTTCCTTTTATATATTTGGGATGTCCTTTGAAGAAATGAATGAAAACCAAAGCTTTGTTTCAGCCAATGATTGATAAGGTCACTCACAAAATGGCTAGATGGAAAGCAAAAATTTTATCATTTGGAGGAAGGCTTCTTCTTATTAAGCATGTATTGACTTCTATCTCAATTTATTTTCTATCTATTTTGGCTCCTTTAAAAGAGGTTGATAGACTCTCTGTACATTCTTTTGGGAGGGCGAGGGTTTAGCATGGGGAAAAAGGTTGTACTGAAGGCTTGGAGAGAGATTATATAACCTAACTCTGAAAATGGACTTGGTGTTACAAATTTGGAGTCTATTGTCCAAGGGATGTCCATGAAGTTATGATGGCCTTTTAGAACAAGGGATTCTCTTTGAAGAAAATTTATGTACAATAGATATCTCACTAAGTGCGCTTCATCCTTGTTTGGGAGAATTATTCCAAGGTCTTCTCAAACATAGAAAAGAATGGTGGTAGTGAAAGAATTAATGGAACCTCAAATTTGTGCTTTGCCTAAAGAAGAAAACATATCTTTTTGGTTTGACAAATGGGACAACAATGGTCTGTTGCAAGATAAGCCATCTTATGATCTTAAACTGAATGAAGTTTGGAAGTGAAAGCTGGAATACTAAAGTAATTAAGGAATGTTGTCCTACTTTCAAAGAGGAATGTTTACACCTCAAGACAATTTGCCTGTCAATAGGTGTGGATGATTTTGCATAGCAACTTACTTCTTCAGGTGGTTTCTCTTTAAAATTTGCAATTGGTTTGATTAATGAAGGGGGGGATCAATACTGGTTTCAAGGAAGATGATCTAGAATGACAGAATACGACTCAAAATTTCTATCTTCAGGTGGAGACTATTGAATCATTCCTTCCCTTTTGGATGATATATTGAAAAAAAAGGTTTTAGTTGGTAATTTAAAATGCCAATTTTGTAATGCTAAGGAGATTTTGGAGCGTCTTTTCCTTTATTGTCAGGTTGCTCATAATATCTAGCATCATTTTGAAGTTTTGCTTGATGAATATTACTCATACACAACATTGCAACAAGATTTGAATGCTTGGTGGCTGAATTCATCTTAGAAGACACTAGCAGGAATTCTTCATCAATAATTCCATGTTTTATTTGTTGGCAAATATAGAAGTTCAAATGTGTAATTATTTTTTATAATTGTCGAAGAAATACACAAATTTCATCTATGCGGTGAAGTGATTGCTGTACTATATATATATATATATATATATATATATATGGCTTTTCCTATTTCAATTCATGTTCGAGAAGCTTTCAACTCAGCTCCGATTGGTTGGTTTCAAGCTACTCTTCAGTCTACTCATCCAAAACTTATTATTGTTGAATGGAAACTACCACCTCAATATTACTTTAAACTCAAAACACATGGAGTATGTGAAGACAATCTTGTAATCTAGGAATAGCTGCAGGTGGAGAGATTTTCAGAGATTCAAAGATATGTAATAGCTGGATTTGCTTCATTTTATTATGATTATGGGACAAGTTTGTATGCAGAAGCAAAGGATTTATTGTAAGGGCTTCTTCTGTGTTCCCCATAAGGTATTAATGAAATAATTGAAGAAAATGGACTCTTTAATACTTGTTTAGGTTCTTAAGGGAGAGTTCACAGTCAATAGAGGATTCATAAAATTATGCAGCACTATTTCCACATCATCAGGCCGAAGAATGTATCTATAACTCATATTTGCAGGGAAGGCACCAAGGTAGCCAATTTCTTAGCTAATTTAGGCTGTGAGGCAAAATGTAGTTTGGTTCCTAATCAATTTTCTTTTCCGAGGTTAGCAAAGGCACAAATTTATTTAGACAAAATTGGTTGTGAAAATGTAGAGTTTCATTTTGATCCTTGGATTATAACTCTGAGGAGGTTAGGTTATTATATCCCCTTCCTTGTACTGAAATAAGTTTGACATAATTAATAAAAGAGTAACAGGCTCCCCGTCAACTGACAAGTGGTTTGCTAAAAAAAGGAGTTCATCACATTTCCTTTCTTAATCTCCTTCCTCTTGTTAGGAATGATGTACTTGGGAATAGCCTCAGACAATTCAGACTTAATCCTAAGAATGGGTTACTCATCTCAAAATCTTATTCAGCTGATTGCTCTTGCTGCTCCACCACGTTACCACTCCTCAAACTAATTGAATTGTCTTGCTCCTTAAAATTGTTAACAATATTGCCTGGCAAGCTCCCTTAAGGTCTCTCTGCCATTTTCTTAGTAAGCTGACCCACTTGAATCTCTAAATTGCAAGCAGAAGTTCTAGTTTCAGCCATGAATTTAATCATCATGTCCTCCAAGTTGGATTTCTTTTCAAGTGGTTGTATTAGAGGTAGCGGATATTGATATTGCATTGGTGGGTGTTGTTGTCCTTGATTACTCCAAGAAAAATTAGGATAATCTCTTCATCCCAAGTTGTAGGCATTGGAGTATGGATTCCTATTAATAGGCAAGGAGTATGGATTGTAGTGTTGTCCTTGGAAAAATGTACCATCACTAATAAGATTTTTACAAAAATTATAGCTAATAGGTTGAGAGACATTTGGCCAAGAATTATCTCTAAGGAGCAAGGAGGGTTTGTTTAAGGGAGAGTTATATCTAATAATATCTACTTGGCTTAATGTTGCATGTAGGATGCTTTTGCATCCTGACACAAGCAACTAACCACTACTTCAATTTCTTCACGAAATTGAAGTAGTGGTCTTCCATACTTGTGGCCAGGATGATTTGATTTGTTCTTAGATTTTTTATGGGCAATTTTGCCTATAAATAGAAGGCAAATTTACCTCTTCAACTACACCAACTGAAAGAAAAACACAGAGAATTTTACAAGTTCTTTGAACTTGTTTTTCGGTTTAGTTCTCAGGTATTTATTTGAGATATATCTCTTTCAAGATTTTTTTTCAAAACTTTTGTATTTATCTTTTTCATATAGTGAAATATTGCTCCCCTCCGATCGTGGACGTAGGTCTAATAGACCGAATCATGTAAATCTTTGTGTCTATTTCTACTTATATTTTCTCTGTATATTTCGTTATTATTTTTCGTTATCGTCATAAAAGGGTTCGCTAAAATTAATTTAACTAAATTTTTGGGGCACAGATCCTAACAAACTGGTATTAGAGCTTTGATACCCCGGGTTAATTTCTAGTGGCTAATATGACGGTAACGAAGTCATATGTTGAGAAATTTGACCAGAGTGCCAACTTCGGTATGTGGCAATTCAAAATGGAGGCTATTCTAGTTCAGGATGGCGTTGATATTGCCTTATAGGGGAAAGAGAATAAACCGGAGAAAATGTCAGATGAGGATTTTGCCAACTTGGATAAAAAGGCTAAGTCAGGTATTGTCTTAAATCTCTTTAATGAGGTTCTACGGGAGGTAGCATCTGAAACCAAGGCCAAAGGCATGTGGGAAAAAAATTGAAGGCATTTCTGTATATGAAAAAGACAGTGGTAAACAGACTTTATCTCAAACAAAGTCTGTACATGCTCCATATGACCGAAGGTACTTCTATATTCTCACATCTTGATAAATTTGATTCCATTCTTATGGATTTGAGTAATATAGAACTTAAAATTGAAGATGAAGATCAGGCCCTATTATTATTGTATTCCCTACCCCATTCATTTAAACTTTTAGAGATACAATGCTTTATGGAAAAGAAACTATCTCTTATAAAGAAATGAAATTTATTTTGAAATAAAAGATCAGATAGATAAAATAATTATTGGGAAAACTAGTGGAAATCAAGGAGAAGGTTTATTCATTAGAGGCAGATATGAAAAGAGAGATACAGACAGTAAAAGGTCAAAGTCAAAATCCAAATCCAGACATAAAAATTTGGTGTGCAATTTTTGTCGTAAAAATGGCCACATTAAGTCCGAATGCTTTAAATTGAAAAATAAAGAAAAGCATAGGGAGAAAAATGAGCAAGAAAAATAATGACACCACTGAAGCCAGTGTTGCAGCTGATGAGAATGATGGAACTATATTTTTAGCCACTGAAAATAATTCCAAATCTAACAATGAGTGGATTTTAGATTCGGGTTGTTCATATCATATGTGTCCCAATCGGGACTGGTTTTCAACATTTGATTCAGTTGAAGGTGAAGTTGTCCTAATGGGCAACAACACCGTTTGTAAAGTCATTGGTAAAGGTACTGCCCGAATCAAAATACACGATGGTGTGGTGAGGACGCTCACCGATGTTAGATATGTTCCAGATTTGAAGAAAAGTCTCATCTCTTTGGGTACCCTAGAAGCTCTTGGGTGTAAATACACAGGTGAAGGTGGAGTTCTAAAAGTCACTCATGGTGCTCTTGTGGTCATGAAGGCACACAGGTCTGGTACATTGTATATTTTGCAGGGATCTACTGTTACAGGTGTTGCTGCAGTTTCTACTGCAGATCAATCTGATGCTAACACCACCAAATTATGGCATATGCATTTGTATAAGGGGCATATGAGTGACAAAGGTCTGTCCATACTCTGTAAAAGAGGTCTTCTTTGAGGACAAAGTACCGGAAAGATGGACTTCTGTGAACATTGTGTCTTTGGGAAGTAGAAAAGAGTCAGTTTCAAATCTCCAGCAATCCACAAAACAAAAGGTACTTTGGATTATATTCATTTAGACCTTTGGGGGCATTCACGTACCCCGTCTAAAGGTGGTGCCAGATACATGTTGACTTTTATTGATGATTATTCAAGAAAAGTTTGGTTGTATTTTCTGAAACACAAAAATGATGTTTTCCTAACTTTCAAACAATGGAAAGTTTTGATTGAAAAATAGATAGGAAAACAAATGAAGCGGCTTAGAACAAATAATGGTTTGGAATTTTGTGAAGGTGAATTCAATGAATTCTGCAAGAATGAAAGAATTGTTAGACACCATACCGTGAGAATGGCACCTCAGCAAAACTGTGTGGCGGAACGGATGAACAGAACTCTTTTGGTAAGAGCTCGTTGCAAAAGAGAGGTGCATGATCTCAGATGCTGGATTGAAGAATGACTTCTAGGAAGAGGCAATCTCTACTGCTTGTTACATTGTCAACCGTACTCCTTCTGCACCTCTGAACTTTAAGACTCCGGAGAAAATTTGGTCAGGTACTCCTGCTGATTATTCTTACTTAAAAATATTTGGGTGTCCTGCATACATGCATGTAAATGATGAAAAATTAGAACCAAGCGCTAAAAAGTGTATATTTCTTGGGTATCCATCTGGAGTGAAAGAATATCATCTATGGTATCTGATCCCAAGTCACCTAAATTCATAATTAGCAGAGATGTAACTTTTGATGAATCATTCATGTTACATCCAAGAAAAGAGTCTTCTAGTTCTTGTAACACAGATGGAAAGGAGAGTATGCAGAAGCAGGTGGAAGTTGAATTGGCAACACTAGTCCTTCTCAACCAAGTTCTTCTACAGTTCAGTTAGATGCAGATGAGACACTTGAAGCTGAACTAGAAGAAGAATAATATTCCATAGCCAGAGGTCTTATAGACCAAGGAGAGAAATTCTACTACCACAAAGGTATGCGAATTTGGCTGCATATGCTTTGTAAGTTGCACAGGAAACTGAAGAAATTAATGAACCATCTACATATTCGGAGGCAGTTTCACGTGCTAATTCATTCAAGTGGTTGATTGTAATGAATGAAGAAATTGAGTCTCTCTACAAAAATGGTACGTGGGTTCTTGTGAAGCCGCAGTCAGGAAAGAAAATTGTTGGTTGCCAGTGGGTCTTTAAGAAAAATGAAGGAATTTCAGGGATTGAATATGCTAGGTACAAGGCACGTTTAGTTGCAAAGGCCTATAGTCAAGTACAAGGTGTTGATTTTAATGATGTTTTCTCACCTGTTGTCAAACATAGCTCTATATGTGTTCTACTTGCTTTAGTTGCCATGTATGATTTAGAATTGGAGCAGCTTGACGTTAAAATAGCTTTTCTACATGGCGAACTTGAAGAACAAATATACATGAAACAGCCCAAAGGATTTAAAATGACTATTCATGCAGGAAAAGAAGACCATGTTTACTTGGTAAAGAAATCCTTATACGGATTGAAACAATCTCCAAGACAGTGGTACAAGAGGTTTGATTCCTTTATGTTGGGTCATAGTTATTCGCGGAACATGTATGATAGTTGTGTTTACTTTCGGAAGTTGAATGATGGTTCTTTCATTTATTTGTTATTATATGTTGATGATATGCTCATTGTTGCCAAGAATTTGATAGAAATTCACACTTTGAAGTCTCAGTTGAACAGTGAATTTGAGATGAAAGATTTGGGAGCAGCTAAGAAGATTCTTGGCATGGAGATCAAAAGAGATCAAGGAGTTGGAAAGTTATTTTTGACCCAGAAAAACTACCTAGAGAAGGTCTTGGAGAGATTTGGCGTGAAAGATGCTAAACCTTTAAGCACTCATCTTGCTGCTCATTTCAAACTGTCAGCTGCTCAATCACCACACTCAGATGAAGATGAGAGGTATATGGCACATATACCTTATTCCACAAAGTGCAGTCGGCAGCATTATGTATGCAATGGTTTGTACATGTCCAGACATTTCACAAGCAGTTAGTCTGGTAAGCATATATATGTCTTGTCCAGGTAAAACACATTGGCAGGCTGTGAAGTGGATTCTCAGATACTTACGAGGGACTTCAGACACATGTTTGGAGTTCGGAAGGAACAGTAACACTTTGATGGGCTTCGTGGACTTAGACTACGCCGGAGATCTTGATAAAAGAATATCACTCACGAGTTATGTATTTTGCATTGGAGGTTGTGCTGTTAGTTGGAAAGCTACCTTACAACATGTTGTAGCTTTGTCTACTACTGAGGCAGAGTACATGGCTATCACCGAGGCAATGAAAGAAGCCTTGTGGTTGAACAGATTGTTTGGCGAACTTAGTCTACATCAAAATGTAATTACTACTCACTGTGATAGTCAAAGTGCCATTCACTTGACTAAAGACTAGATATATCATGAGCGGACGAAACATATTGATGTGAAGTATCACTTAATCCTCGGGATACCATTGCTGAGAAGAAGGTCTCTGTCTAGAAAATCAATACCAGAAACAATCTTGCCGACATGTTTACAAAACCTCTTCCAGTTGCTAAGTTCAAGCACTGCTTGGACTTGATTGGTGTTCGTGGTGATGGTTACCCTCGTTGGGGCTTATTTGGAGAAGGTGGAGCAAGTTTACTATCTTTGTGTCAAATGCAAAATCAAGGTGGAGATTTGTTGCGTGTAGGATGCTTTTGCATCCTGACACAAGCAACCAACCACTACTTCAATTTCTTCACGAAATTGAAGTAGTGGTCTTCTATACTTGTAGCCAGGATGATTTGATTTGTTCTTGGATTTTTTATGGGCAATTTTGCCTATAAATAGAAGGCAAATTTGCCTCTTCAGCTACACCAACTGAAAAGAAAAACACAGAGAATTTTACAAGTTCTTAGAACTTATTTTTCGGTTTAGTTCTCAGGTGTTTATTTGAGATATCTCTCTTTCGGGATTTTTCCCTAAATGACTTTTGTATCTTTTTCATATAGTGAAATATTGCTCTCCTCCACCCGTGGACGTAGGTCTAATAGACCGAACCACGTAAATCTTTATGTCTCTTTCCACTTATATTTTCTTTGCATATTTCGTTATTATTTTTCGTTATCGTCATTAAAGGGTTCGCTAAAATTAATTTAACTAAATTTTTGGGGCACAGATCCTAACACTTAAGAACTTGTGGAATTTATTGATAAAAAAAAAAAGTGAGATAAGGAAATGTTATATTAAATTTGTACACGGACAAAACTTTTGACAAGCTTTCTTGGTATTTCCTTTTTAGCATTTTGCATAAATTTGGTTTCTTTGCAGAATGGAATTCTTTGGTAGAAAGAAGAATCAACTCTCACTGGTTTTCTATTCTTGTTAGTGGCTACATGTTTTTTTAGTTCAACAAGGGGATTCAGGCAAGGGGACCCTTTGTTCCCTTCTCCATTTATTATAGCAGTTTGAGGCTTTTTCTAGAAATTTGAGGCTGATGGTTTCAGACAAGAATGATTATGTATTATTAAATATCTAGGAGTTGTCTTTCTATTTCTCATCTTTAATATGCAGATGATGTTATAGTTTTTGCTAGTGAGGGTAAGAGCACAATGCAGCAACTCATGAAGTTCATTCAAGATTATGAATCAATATCAGATGATCAATGCCCAAAAGTAGCTTTATAGTGTTTGGTAAGGTGTCTTCTGCTAGGGCGAGGAGTATTTCAAGACTTACTGGTTTTTAAGGAACGTGTTGCCATTTATTTATCTGAGATGTCCTAAGCAAAAAGGCAGGAAGAAAAAACATATTTTTCAGCCAATAATTACTAAGATAAAGAATAGGATTGTTGCTTAGAATTCTAGATTGCTTTCTCCGAGTGAAAGACTGATTTTGATTAAGCATGTACTTAGTTCCATACTATTATATCTTCTTGCAGTATTAAATCCATCCTAAGACTGTTGTTAAAGATATAGACTAGTGCTATACTGATTGTTTCTCTGGGGAGAATATGAATTTGGAAGAAACTGCATTAAATTTCTTGGAAAAGAATATGTTTCCTTACCCAAGAAAATGGGGTGGGAGTTAACGCAAATTGAAGGATGTTGTTCAAGCTTTATCGTTGAAGTTGTTGTGGTCTTTCAAATCCAAAGAATCACTTTGGAGTAGATTTTTGAATGCAAGATACAAAAGCAAAGTGTTACATCTTGTATGCTGTGAAGCAAATCGAACTTCATCACCAACTTGTTAGAGAATAATTAAGGTTAAGGAGTTGGTAGATAATAACATGGTTCAAATTGTAAGAGATGGATCTGTCTGTTTCTAGTTTGACAACTGGAAAGGGAATGGAGCTATTTTTTTCTAAAGAAGCATTTCCAGAAAGGGATTTGTTGATTAGCATTCTTGGAATTGTAATGATTTGAATTACATAGCTATTCAGCAAACTTGTCGAAACTTTCATGTAGATACATTGAGAGTGATGAGTATTGATGTTATCGAATGGGGGAGGACTTACTAGCTTGGACACATTCAGCTTCTAGAGTATTTTTAGTGATATCAGCTACTAATTTGGTAAGGTCTTCACGAGCTACTTTATTTTCTAGGAAGATAATTTGGGACTCACAGTTGCCTATTAAAATTTCAATCTTTATGTGAAAATTATTAAACAATGTTTTCACCTTCGGATGATGTATAAATGTTAAACCAAAATTTTTCAAAAAAAAAAAACAAAACAAAACAAAAAAGTGGGGACCGAACATGGCTTTGGGCATGAAGTGGTTAACTAACCACTCACGCCCATTTATCCCCATGTTTAGGCACATTCCCATGGTCTGATAATAATGCATGGAAAAGTGGAGAAAACTCATGTCTTCTATTTTTGGTAGTTGTACAAATAACTTGAGGCTTATAGAAGCCTCAATTGAAGACAAAAAAAAAAAGGCATTCGGACCAAACCAACAAGAGAAGCATACGAGAGGCATTTAGGCTAAAAAATAAAGAGAGCACAAGGAGAAAGGCAAGGCATCTTGGAGAGCAAAAAGACTACAAACAAAAAAGAAAGCCAAGGAGTCCAAGAAAAAGATCAAACAAAAAAATTTTAAGTTGTTTGGCAAACAAAAAATTTACTAAAGGTTTGTTATTATTCTTTCTCTACTCTAATCAATTCTTTCCCGCTTTCAAACGAAAAAAAATTAAACTACATTTTCATTGTAGTTTTCATGATATTTAAATTCACTAAAGTTAAATTGGTCCTTGTATCTAATGGTACTTTGTGATATCTTAATATCTATTTTTTTTTTACTCTTAAATCGATCCTAATGCCTTATTTGTCTCTCAAATTATTTAAAACACAAAAATAAATCAATTGGCCTTAGTGCCCTAAAACTGATTTTTGTGTATTATTTTGCTTCTCAAATATTTAAGGTACTAAATTAAATCAATTGGTTAGAGTACCATAAAATTGATTCTAGTACCTTATTATGTTGAATTGCCTTTAAGGCATCAAATCAAATTAAATGGAACCTTTGTGTCCAAAATTACCATTTAAGGTAATAAAATAAATTAATTGGTCGTAGAGGCTGAAAATTGCCATTTATGGGACCAAATTAATTAATTGGCCTTAGAACCCAAAAATTTTCCATTTAAGATATTAAATTAATTAATTGGCCTTAGAGCCAAAGATTACCGTTTAAGCCATTAAATTAATTAATTGGCCTTAGAGCCCAAAAATTGCCGTTTAAGGCATTAAATTAATTAATTCGCCTTAGAATCCAAAAATTACCGCATAAGGCATTAAATTAATTAATTGGCCTTGGAACCCAAAAATATGCCATTTAAGGCATTAAATTAATTAATTGGCCTGAGAGCCCAAAAATTATCGTTTAAGGTATTAAATTAATTAATTGATGTTGGAGCCCAAAAATTTGTCATTTAAGGAATTAAATTAATTAATTGGCCTTAGAGCCCGAAAATTGCCATTTAAGGCACTAAATTAATTAAATAGCCTTTGAAGCCAAAAATTGCCAGGATTTAAGGTATTAAATTAAATTATTTAGTTTTAGTGCCTAAAATTGTCTTTTTAAGACATTAAATTAAATTATTTGATTTTAGTACCTAAAAATTACCATTTAAGGCATTAAATTAAATTATTTAGCCTTAGTGCCTAAAATTGTCTTTCTAAGATATTAAATTAAATTATTTGGTCTTAGTATGCAAAATTGTCATTTAAGGCATTAAAATTATTGACTTTCATGCCCACTTAGCCATTTACAGAAATAATATTAGATAAAATAATTGGATTAGTTTTCGGACTCATCCAAATTATTTTTACCTTTTAAATGTCGATTGTCTCAAATGGTGAAAAATAATTATCTTGTATTAAAAAAATTATAGTTCAATAAGAACTACATTTGGCTTGATACTAATTTAGATACGTAAGAAACCCTTCCAAAGGGTTCAGCAGCAAGAACTACAAACTATTAGTTTGTGGAATTTTTTCGCCAATTCAAATTCCACAAAAGTAAAAAAATGGGTTAAGCTAATAGTCTCTCTAAGCAACTCATCAAAAGTACAAAATGGGTTAAAATTAATTTATTTTTCCATAAAAATCAAAATAAATAATTCGAATACAAGTGAATTTTTATTCATACGAATTACGTAAGCTTTAATCCCGGTAATGGATATGTAGGCAACTTAAGTATATTACTTAGGTACAATCCCATAAATAAATAATATTATAAATTTTCCCATATTCTCATTTATTTAATTAGAAGTAAAATTAATTAATTGAAATTAGAATCAAAAAAGTGTTTCTCTAAAATTAAGAAATGTAATTAAGGATTTAATATCTTGAATGAGTCTGACTCACATTAATAAAAACTCGTGTGAGCAAATCGTACGAGTGATATCAAGTCAAGCGAGAATTTAATCCACGAAAATATTAAATTTTTGAGCAAGATTGAGGATAAATTTTTTTTTTTTGGCTAGCATCCAAGTGTCAATTATGTTCATCAAAAGAAACATTAGAGAACCTCTTTTTCCATTGTTCAATGAGCTACACAAATGTTTGGCAATTCTTTATAGTCATACTGCAAAAGAATATGGAAGGATACTCTCTTAGACAGTATATGAACAGCTAGTGGCTGAATGCAAATTCTTCAACAAATGAAGGGAGGCTATTTAAACTGTTTCCTAGTATTATATGCTGGGAGATATGAAAAGCTAAGAATCAAAGTTTTTTTGACCCCAAACATATAACCTCAAATAATGAAGTGATGGCTATAAAGAGTTTTATGCATTCATTATCTTTGATTTTTCCATTCACTTCTAATAGGGCTATAGACAAAACTCTTGAAAGAACAGGAAGTCTACATACTAAAACAACTATTTCATGAAGTTTGTTCAAGCTGGTAAGTTGGATGATACCTTCCATAAAGTATTTGAAACTCAACACGGATGGAGTCTCTGAGGGAAATTTGGAAGTGTCATCTGGTGGTAGAGCTTTGAGAGATCATAAAAAGTAATTGCAAGTTTTACAAATTATTTTGGAAGGTATCAAACCAATTTGCATTTAGTTGCAGAACTCAAGGCACTTATACGGGGATTATATTTTTTGCAAAAAGGTACAAAGGTAGAATGTTATTGTAGAGATAGACTCAAAGACCGTACTCAACATGATTGATTAATTGAGGGTGAGACTCTTCTAGAACTCACCATTTTACACAATTTGGAAGGAGTCTTCCAACTCCCTCCTTAAGAAGCGTTCCTAATTCTAACAACTCTCAAAATCAGGAACGTTATTCACAATATAAAGAGGCTAACTAACTCACATAACAATATTAGAAAATCAAGGAACAGATCAAGGGAGTAAAGTTAATAATCTCTACCCTCCAACATCTATTTTCTATGTCCTAAAAACACTATAAATGGGAGAATTCTCTTCCAGGAAAAATAATCTAACAAAAATACACTGCTACAAATTATTACGATACCTATTTCTCTCTATTCCATATCCCTATAACCATATTCTTATATTATTCCTACAATCTCATATAATCACAATATTTATTACATATAGTTTGTATATGGGCTATCTCCAAATAAATAGAGTACTAGGGCAATATCAGTTCATGGGTATTGTTTTGTTGCATCAAAATATACTTGGAGGTCGTTGTATCTTGGAGAAGGAATGCCACATCAACCCAGTGCACTAGGGGGCATATCACTCATAAGGAGAGCGTTAATTAGCATGCTTTGATCATAATTAGGCTAATCTACTCCTTGAATTTAAATTAGTGAATTTAATTATTGGTGAATTATTTTGTGTTCTATTTTTCTTTTTTTGAGATATAAAATTTCCAACACCATGTAGAGTTGATGCACTTGTTCAGCAGATTCAGAAAACTCTTGAAAGCTTTAATTACACTTCTTAGCATATGTTCAGAGAGGGGAATCAGTTAGCAAATTATGTTGCTCATGTATGCTGTAATGATAAATGTAATTTTGTTTATGATTCTTATTAATTGCCTAGATTAGCCAAAGGGATTGTTAATGGTATGCATTGTTTGTATATCAAATCCCATAGATTTCGATATGGCTAGGGTTAGGATTTTCTAGGAAAACCTAATTAGTAATTTATTTTAAAAAGTTTTGGTCTAGTCCTCCTTTATCTATTTATTTTTATTATTAATAAAAAGGTGACCAACCCCATACCAAAAAATCAATAGTTTACTTGAAAAGTATATTCTTCAAACAATTTTTTCTAATTTTATTTTATTTTTACCATACAATTAGATGCACTATTTATACTCTCCTACCTCCCTCCAAAAATTTTGGTCACATTTGAAGAGTCATTTTTTTAATTGACGGTGGCCAATAAATTAGTTTCTGTACCTTTATTTACTTTTTTGTCCTTTGCTAGCATATTCTTGGAAGTAAGAAAATACTTGCTTGGCCACATTATATTTAATTACATAAAAAGCTAGTGTGCCTTCACGCTTCGAATCACATCAAATCGTGTTGTCCATGTTCTCCATTTCAATAAATGCTGCCAACACGCTGTTGGAGCCACAACATTTAGGAGGGGCTTGATTTAAGGATACATTTCGTCGGAATTGAGAATCAGAACAAAATCCAATAATGTTGCTTGAATTATTATAATGGAATCAATTTTTTGAAATCATACCTTAAAAACTAGTACTCTCCCATATCTGAATATATTGGAAATTTCTGATGAAACCCACATATGATTCCTGAGCGCTTTTCTCTTTTACACACACTTTCCCCTTGTCTCTTAAAGAAAACCACCAACACTTATCTTTACATTCTTATATTCTCTTTACCATCTACTCTCTCACCCTTCAACTCTTTACCTTTCATGTTTATCCCTTAGGTATGTGAAGATCTAAAACAAATTTAAAGGAAATCAAGATCTGAAGAAAAATTTCCAACAAAGATTCAAAGAAAAGAAAATTTATCATGTGTAAAAAATCTCCTTTTACTTTTTCTCTTAAAAAATCTCTCTATTCATCTATTAGGATATAAGAAAGAAACCTATATGATGAGAATTTGAAATATATCCGAAGAAAAACAAGATTAAAAAGAACAACTATTTTGTGTTGATAAGTAGTAAAACATTGCGATACTGCTTTTTTATTTTTTTTCTTACAATTATGATACCTGCTGGCTTAGGAGTAATGTTCATATTGTTGCGGTTACATTACATGTATGATACTATTATTTTTGTCTCTTCTAAGTATTTATATATATATATATATCCTTTGTTATATATTTAGTTCAAACAATAAGTTTTTCATATTTTATACACACATATCAAATTCTCTTATTTTATACTCCCTCCATCCTATTTTATATGTCACTCTTTCTATTTTTATTTGTCCCAAATTATTTGTCACCCCTTAAAATGGCAAATTTTAGAGGTCATTTTATTTATTTTACCCTTCGTGCAAGTTCCAAAGACATAGCATTACATTCATGTTTCAGCATTAATTGCTCTCATAGGTCATTTCAAAATTTGAAACTCCAAAATCAACTAACAATTTTTGTGTCTTAATTGAAGGACAATTATGAAAAAAACATCTTAGTACTGGGTCATAAATATCAATTTTTCTTAAACTATGTGCAAATTTAATCATGCCAAATAAAATAGAACGGAAGAAGTAATATTTTTTTATTATGGGGTAAAAATGAAAATATGTTGAATCTCATTCTGAAATATTGGGTAAACCAAACACCAATAATGGCAATGAAACTCATACTGGTATCTAAACCAAAAAGAGATATTGGAATGAAAAACTCCATTCCGTTTTTAGGATCTATAATTCCATTTCTGATTATAATTCCGAAGTTCCAGCCAAGCACCCCCTTTTAAACTCTCCTTTGGTGTGTGAATAAGCGATATTAAACTCACTATTCTTAGAATATTATTTTAAAAAGTACCATACTAACTTTTTTACATGATATATGTGAGATAAAAGGATAATTAGAAAATGTGTAGGAAATGATTATAAAATATTATTCAAAAAATAATAAAAAAACCCACCATCCAAAAAAAAAAAAAAAAGGTATAACACTTTCAATAGAATTGAGCGAGTATATCAAATATACTTTACAAAAACTTATATTTATTCAATGAATTCCGTAATCCGTTAACTGAATTCAAAAAACATTTCTACCATTTTCGAAATCATTAACTATATTTGTGAATTTGATTAACTAATTTTTGAATACTTGCTCACCCCTAAACATAATTGTAGAGATTATTATTTCATTATTCTTCACATGAGCAAATAAATTAAATGATTCCACCTGGAAGCAATTTTTGGTACGAGTAATAAGAATGACCCAAAGTTCATAGCCGTACTTTGCGCCTCCAAGTTTGGCGGTATCCACAATTTTGGATCCACATCAAGACTGGATCCTTCGATTCCGTGTCATTGAAATCAATTTCACATCCTAACTTTTAATGTTTGTTGCACATCTGCATATACTAATTACACCAGTGTTACGCACGAAAAGACTAAAATATTTAACTCATGAATTAAATAAGATTAATAATTTTAAATAACTTTATTAGTAGGCTTTTAGGTATTTTAGCGTCACTAGTACACTGTGTCACTTTAGTTACTAACGTTATAAATTAAGTATTTTAGCCCTAATTATGCCAATTCTCTTATTTTTATCTAGATGTGTATAAGAATAACTATTAACTTATACCTTTGTTATTTGTTTATTTCTGTTTAATGAATCAAATTTTTATAAGTATAATTATAATTTCATGTAGAAATTAATGTGAATAGATGGTTAGAAGTATAATTCAACTTTTTATGATTTTTTGGCTGAGATAAATTAAAAAAGATGACAATCTTTGTAACTACTAATCAATTATAACAATGCCACGCTTCTTGATTATAATGACTTCTTTAACTTGAAATTTGGATAAATAGAAAGATAAACTCATAATTTATATAAACTTTGAATTAATTTTAGTTTCAAAGTTATTTATGCCAATCAAAATAAAAGGAAATTTTTTAAAAAAGAAAAAAAATACATTATTTTTTTTATTGTTGTTGTTGGTATTGGAGGCATAGAGAGCAAATGAATACAGAAAAAAGAAAAAAAAAAAAAAAAAAAAAAAAGAGAGATAGAATGTCTAAATATTGAATTGACATAATAAATGAGGTTAAGTGTTCAAAACAAAACGTTAGGAACTAAAGTCTTACTGACACTAAATTTAAGGGGTTTAAAGTATAATTAAACAAAGGGTATATTTGTCTATTTAACAAAATTTTCATACGACGTTAGACTTGGCCATTAGTTTAAAGACTTTAGTGCTCCAAATATAATGTTAAGGAATAAAGTATTAATAATATTAAAGTTAAAGGATATAAAGTGTAATTAACTCTAAACTAGGAAGACAATTAAAGATCATGATCGTGGAATGTACTTGAAATCTTTATGTTTTAACCTTAAAAGAAATTAAAAATAACTAATACGTTAGTTATTAGTTAAAGAGATAGTAACAGTACTATCATTAGTAATGTATTTGTTTTTTTAATAGGAAAATATTTACATAGATCCGGTTTTTGGCTCCACCTGTAGACCTTACGGTCAAGATTAAATCTTATAAAATTTTTCCTACATATTAACTAGCTGATGTTATATATTACATAACATTTAATCTACAACACAGAATTTATAATTGAGGTAAAAAATTAGATCTACCTAAATATTTCCCTTTTAATAGACAGTGTATGGCATGTGCAATACAAAAATATAGGAGGTTATTGTTTTTTGAAAATTAATAATGGGATATTTAAGTTGTACCATCATAAGAATTATTAATGGACATTCACGTAACAAAATTCTTGAAAAATTATATTAAAACATACATGACCATTGCCAAGTACTAACTGATAAACAAATACAATTATAAAAGAATTATATAAAACACAAAGTGTTGTCTTTATAAAATTATCTGAATAAATGTGATTACGGGTGATTGAAACCGGATTAATATCTATTGAGAACTTGGTGAGACCTATGATAAAGTGGGATTTATTAATTAATCTATAAATATGTGGTAAATACCATATCTCGTTATATGAAACAAAAACAACATGCAAGTTACGACGGGAGTTAATAACAATGATGTTCTAAAGATTAGACAAAAATTAAGATATAGGAATTTGTGATGCACCTATATATGATAAGAAAAAAGATGAATACATCCTTTCTAAACTTTTATAACTTGTTTGAAACATTAGGTCGTATTAAAGAAATTATAATAACAACTAATTTATTGAACAAAAGTAGGCAATGAATATAAGGAAGGTTGACCAGATAACGAATTAAGGTAGATAGAAAGGTAAGAGATGCAGGTAAACTTGTTAACCGAGTTATGTGAGCCAAGTTTCTAGATGCTGGAGGTCAGATTATTTTAGAATTATAGAATTTAACTCGCAAAAACTTACACCTTTAAAAACTTACGCTTAACTCACATAATTAATCGGGTTTCGAGTTGAAATCAGGCCGACCTAAACTTATTACATCTAAAAAAAATAGAAAAAAAAAATCATATATTTTGAACATATGAAACTCTATTTGAACAACATCTCCTAATATGTACAAAAATTATATATCAAAATCATTATACAATGAAGAACTATTCAATACACAATATATATTATATATTTCATGTTATATATTTTTACTAAAAAATAGTGTGTGTGTGTGTATAAATTTTTTTCGGGCAAATCTTAAATGTGTTGAACTTAGTACGGCACAAACTCAACTCACAATCAAATCAGGCTTAATTTTAAGTCCAAATTTAACTCAACTCACTTCATTTGAGACTTAGCACACTATTTTTCAGGTCAAACAAGTTGAGTTCGAACTGACCTAACCAAATCTAATTGACAAACCTAGATGCGAATAGGAAGATAAGGGACTAAAATAGGTTCGTTTATTAATTAGTTAGAAAATAAGATAGTAAATAAACCGCTTGTGGTCAATCCCTTTTGAGAAAAAGCTAAAAATCCTTAAACTGTAATAGGTCAAAACAAGTTAAAAAGTACAACTTTCACTAAAAATATTCTAAAATCAATTTTATACTAATTTGCATTTGGATGGTTTACCAATTAATAAATCAATAACTTTTTTACATAAAATATCATTCAAAGCGCATGTAATATTTAGTCAAGTTATAAGGTGACCATCACATTTGATAAATTATACATATATATTGATATATATATATATATATATATATGTATGTGTGTGTGTGTGTGTTAAAAAGGAAAGTTGAATCTACATCTCATTACAATTCCTAGAATAGTAGAAAATAGCAAAAAAGAAAAAAAAAAAAAGAAGTCAAGATTTCTTAATCCAAAAAAATAATAATAAATCAAAATATCCAAATGTGGTATTTTTCATGTTTTTCACTTAAAGAAAAAATAATTATTGTTTTTAGCATGTTGAGAAATGAAAAAGGTATAATCATTTTATCAAACATAGGTGTGTCTAAGAACCATACTACAAGTAAGGAAAAAAAAAATATGAATTTTCATATACCTACATAAAAAAGAACAAAATAGAAATTGACAATATTGGAAGGTATTCACATTTGAATTGGAGAATTTTCAAATTGTGTCTTTACATTAGACCCAAAAACACTTTTCCGCAGTTTGCTTTCCCATAGGCGTCCAATCTTGGTAACTATGTGTTTTTTCCGAATCAGCAAAAAGATTAAAAAAATATTGAGATTAAACTTTTAGAAAGACCAAAAAACTAAACAAATAAAATAAAATACGTGCAATTAAAAAAATTTTAGAATTGTGTCATACAACTGTTAATCATTAATTATTTGGCTTTCAAATGTTGTGAACTACTATAACAAAAGTCACACCAATTTTATTTTTTTTTTAAAAAAAAGTCACACCAATGTTTAGCCTTTTTCCTTTCATTCAATTAGTTATATCTCTAGTTCGATAAAAACAAAAAAGTAATACAACCAATAGTTACCCTTATAGCAGTATAGTCTTAAGTACATTCTTATTCTTGTCAAATAAAAAATATTTTGCCTACATAAATAAATAAAAAATCTAAATTCAAATCCTAGGATTAATGACAAAATATTTATTGAAGAAGTGAAAAACTCATGCAAAAAATGGCCTGAAATTTAAGTATTAAATATAATAGTAGGTCTCCACGTATAAGGCTAGAAATTTTGGTTGTGAACTCTTGTTGTAGAAGGAACAAAGTAGAGGCATTTACTTACATAGATAAATATGATAAGAAAATAAATATTCAATAAAGATAAACGGCAACATTAAAAAAATAGATTTAAAACTTGCAACACAAACAATATATTGACTCCTAACGTGCTTTCAATCCAAATTTAAAATAAATCTTTATCATTTTTTGTTTGAGAAAGAGTTCATGTTTTACCTGCCGGCTGAAGTTGTGCTTCCACGTTATTGGACATTAAATAAAATATAAAGATCTATTACTGCAAGATATAGAATTACAACACCAAAATCACAAGATATAGAATTGTTAGAAATATTTAGTTTGGAAAAACTAAGTTATTTGGTGTCTGAAAAATTGTGATTTTTCAGATAATAATAACAATATCTGATAAGTTGTTTCTCTTCAAGAATGTTATATTTTATTTAATTATAATTATTATTTTAATTAAAAGGCATAGGATTCCTGATTGGGTTGTGACTTTTGGTTAATTTTTACGATTGTAAATAATTGACATATTCTTCAGAAGAGTTGTGACTCCTATTATAAATATGAGTCATGTTTGTTCAAGACTCCTATTATAAATATGAGTCAGTAAATCATCACAAAACATTATTCAGTCTCTCTACTTTCTCTAAGTCATGAAAGAGTTTATCCGAATAATTTAGAGAAATTGCTGTCCGTAAATTCTTGAGTGCTTAGAATTAATCCTAGGGGTGATTTGCCAATACCTTGCAGCAATGGTGGGGGGCAAATATCACCTTAAGGATAGTGGGATTAAAACACGTTTTTGGGTACTATCTATCTACATACATTTTTCTAACAATCTTAAGGTGATATTTCGTTAAACATGGAGAATACCCAAGAGACTGCTTTCAAAGTCATGAACCAAAACTTTATAAAATTGGATCATTTTGATGGGAGGAATTTTAATCGTTGGAAGGACAAGATGATGTTTCTCTTCTTGGTGACTACCATGAAGATTTCCTATCTGCTTGCCCTAAATTTGGAAAAAATTTATGATCCTAAGGATGATGATTCTGACCAAATTAAGGTGGATCGTAAGAAAATGACAGAAGATGAAGTGCTATGTAGAGGACATATTATGAATACACTGTCTAACTGGTTGTATGACGTATGTTCATTGTTGACTTCTCCAAAAGATATCTGGGATGCACTTGAAGCCAAGTATAATACTGAGAAACAAGAAACAGATAATTTCTCATTATGCAATACTTTAATTTTAAATTAGTTGATTCTGGGTCTGTTTTGGATCAAGTTCATGATCTACAAATAATTGTTTCCAAATTGAAAGATGCAAAAGTGGATGTTCCTGAGTCAATGCAAGTGGGGGCTATAATTTCTAAATTACCTCCTGGTTGACATGACTACAGAAATAAATTGATGCATATTATTGAGACTTTCATTTTGGACCAGGTTTTGAAACATTTGTGAATTGGAGAGGAAACTCAAATTAGATTTGCATAAAAAGCAAATAGAATCTGGTTCAAAGGTTAATTATCAAGAAAACTTCTAGCAAAAGAAAATACCTTGAGCCTACTGCAAATATTGGTAAGTAGATTAAGACGACAAAATCTTGTTATTACTGTGGCAAGAAAGGACATTTGAAGAGAGATTGCAGATTGGTGAAGAAACAAAAACTTAAAAAATACTAATAATACAAACATAGTTGAAACTAGGCCTAAATCTCCTGATGAAATAATTGCCATGGTTTTCCAATTGCGTATTAGTATGGTTTTTGAATTGAACATAGCCACCAATACCAAATCTTCTGACTGGTGGTATAATTCTGGGGCTACCATTCATGTCTGTCATGATAAAGATGCATTCAAGAATTATTAGATTGCTGAAGAAGGACAACTGGTTCTGATGGGCAATGAAAATGCTGCAAACGTGCTTGGCAAAGGGTCAGTAGAGTTGCAATTTACCTTTGGGAAAAAGTTAATTCTACAGAATGTTCTTCATGTCCTGACAACATGATATTAGGAAAAATTTGATATCTGCCAATCTCTTATGTAAGAAGGGGCTCAAGACTGTAATAGAATCAGATAGCATTGTAATATCCAAAAATGGAGTATTTGTGATAAAAGGGTATTCTTGTGACAAAATGTATAAGTAAAGTATTAATAATATTAATAAATCTATTTCTGTTTATACTGTTGAGAACTCTACTTTTTTATGACACGGTAGATTAGGAAAAGTTAATTATAAATCATTAAAATTTATGTCTAACCAAGGTCTAATTTCATGTAAAAATGATATTAATAATAAATGTGAAGTATGTGTTCAAGCAAAAATAACTAGAAAACCTTTTCCTTCAATAAATAGAACTTCTGAAATTTTGGAACTTGTCCATACTGATATTAGTGAATTAAATGGAGTTTTAACTAGAGGAGGAAATATGTACTTGATAACTCTACTAAACTAGAGTTATTTTCCTCTAAATTGTGGCATTTTGATAGCTTAAATCCCGAACTTTAGGTGTAGTTAATTGAAAGTTTAAGTTAATTTCTTTCATATGTGTTTATATTTTTGTTCTTAATGAATATGATAAGTTTTATTAAATTTTTAGCTTAATTAATTGCTTAATTGCGTTAATATTATGTAGGTTAAAAATCAAAGGTTGAAAGCTAAGAGGAACAAACCTTAGAGAACCGAATTACAATTATCAAAGAATAGAAGAATTGTTGGGAGGAGAGTCCAGACTACAATATGGAATTCTCCATATCGCGATCTAGACTTGAAAAAATCACTTAAATGTTTAGCGAGTCGAGATTGTGATCTCGAGACAGATATCGCGATCTTGACTCGCTAGTGGTTAAGTTATGAGGGCAATTTTGTAATCTTTCAGCACATAACTCCTGATTTTTGCCTTGTGTATTGTTATACTATTTAAGCTACTTTTAAAAATTGTAATAGCAAGTAGGATTAGAATTAGAAAGTTGTTAGGATAGATTATGATAGTTTGAACCTCAAATCTCTCTCTCTCTTTAATGAAATTTTCTTTTTAATTGTCTTTTAGATCTAACTTTCATTTCTTAGCAAGTTTAAATTTTGACAAGATAGCTGTAGTGGGTTTATCATTAGTTTCAAGTAGATATAATTTTTACTTTCTTTCTAGTTTAATTTAGTGGAAATCTCTTTCCTTCAAATCTAGGGTTTCATAGAAAAATTAGGATTCTGTTTATTTCTTGCTTTCTAGTTAAAAATTCTTAATTTCTTGCATTAATTTCTAGTTAATTTTTAGTGAGTTTTCTTTATTATTGTCAAAAATCTACAAATATTTTGATTTTAAGTTTAACTCTTTCAATTTTTAGTTTAGAATTGGTAATTTCTTGCTTTGCAATGTTTTTTTATAGTATTTTTATTGGGTTAATTTACTTACACTTTAATTTCAGTTCTATTTTAACTAGTTTAGATTAGAATTAAGTGCTTTCTTTACTTGCTTTTACTAGAATAGATTAAGTAGTTTATCAATTTTGTAATTATTCATTGTTCACTTATTTGCTTTAGTAGATAATCTAGCGTAAAATTAGGTTTTAATTACATTCATTGAATTATGATTTTGAGTACAGTAATTTCACCATCTATTGTTTGATTTTGCTTAACTATACAAATACCCGTAAAACTTGGTAATTGCCTTTCAACAATCCTTGTGGGAACGTTATCCACTCATCCTATACTACTATCAACTCCATATACTTTAAAAATGAGGTAGAGTGTAATGTTTTGTGAGGTTTCTTATTATTTGTTTGCTTTAAATTGATCTCTACCTAAGGGCTGGACAAGTTTTTGGAGCCGTTACCGGGGATTGTCCTTGGTTTTTGGCAATATCAAGCGCTATACGGGTCGTGTAGATTATGCATTTAGTTTTATTTAGTTATTAATTTTGTTATTTTTATGTTTGTTAATTGTCTTGTGGAATTGACCCAACACTTCAATTGACTATTTGCTTTGGTTTTGGTTGTAGTGCAAGGTAAGAGGAAATCAATGGCAGGACACATTCATTTGATTGGATAAGGAAAAGGAAAGAGAGCTAAGGGAAATCCGAAAATTAAGAAGAGTATAACAAGAGCAAGAAATGATAGAAATGACAAATGTTAATGCTCATCAAAGGAATTTGAACATGGAAAACGAAGAAAAAGAATGTTGTTGGAAATAATGGGATAGGTGGCTATGGGAATGGAAATGGCATGAATGGAAGGCCATTAAGGGAATATGCCTTGCCGAATTTTGATGGAGCGAACTCTAGTATTGCACGGATGCCTGTGCAAGCTAACAACTTTGAAATTAAGCCCGCCTTAATCCAAATGCTTCAAGCTCATGTCATGTTCGGGGGTAGTTCCAATGAAGATCCCTATACACACCTCATGAATTTTGAAGAAGTTTTGGACACGTTCAAGTTTAATGGAGCACATCCGGATTGTATGCAAATGAAGGTGTTTCTGTTCTCTCTTTGGGATAGGGCAAAGTCATGGTTACAATCTCATACCCAAGGAACATTCCTAAAGAATATACTACTTGGAATCAACTTGTTCAAAAGTTCTTGGCAAAGCATTTTCCACCCGCAAGAACCGCCAAATTGAGAAATGAAATCACCTCCTTTAAGCAAGACGTTGGTGAAAGCTTAGGAGAAGCTTGGGAACGGTTCAAGGAGTTGCTAAGGAAATGTCCTCATCATGCCATTCCTTTGTGCTTCAAATCCAAACTTTTTATAATGGTTTGACTCAAGAGACCAAATCCATAGTGGATGCTTCCGCCGATGGGTCCATCTCATACTAGACTCCGGAAGAAGCTCAAGAGTTGCTTAATAGGATGGCATACAATCACTAGTATCATAGACCGATGACCTCACCGGTGACTCAACACCAAGCCAATGCCAATAGTAGAGTGTTGAATTTGAACATGCAAGATACTCTTTTGGCACAACAAATCATGCTCATGAATTTGATGAATAACGTTGCACAGGCGTTGGAGAATTTGGGGAAACCAAGTAGTGTAAATTAAATGCCATGTCACTTTCTTCTCCAACCCAACCAAGCATGGTATGTGATTTTTGTGGAAGTGGTCATGCAAATGGACAATGTGAGATGCCTTATAGGTTAAATGAACAACTCAATTATGTGTCTAATCAATCATCATGTTCAAGGAACCCATCCGGAGCTTATGGGAACACATATAATCCTACTTGGAGGAACCATCCTAGCTTCTCATGGAGCAACTCCAACAATCAATCCAATCCCCCTTATGAACCAAATCCCCCACCTCAAAATGTTCAACACACTCAAGCCTCAAGTCGCTCATCTAGACCTTATCAACCGCCACATCAAAGAAATTTCCAACCCAACTCATATCAATCTTTTCCTAATCCTTCATTTCAAATTCAACAACCAAGGCCTCAATTTCAATATGCAAACTCTCCCCAACCTATGTATCATGACCAATATACTCCAAGAAAGAATGTGGGAGAAGAGTGTTGGAAAAGAGAAGCCGAATACTTGAGGAGAGAGTTGGATAGGAATTGAAATGAAATGAGGAACACAAAAGAGATTATGAGAACTTGAAGGCATCTACGAGGAATTTGGAGATTCAATTGGACCAATTGGCGAGGTTGAATAATGAGAGGCCTTTAGGGGTGCTTCCAAGTTATACCATTCCAAACCCCAAGGAGCCATGCAAGGCTATCACCCTTAGGAGCGATAAAGAGTTGAAAGAAAGGGTTGGAAAAAATTTGTTGAAAAGTGGAGAAAAAGAAGGAGTTGAATATGAAGAGAAAGAGAAAGGGGAGTCTTCAAATAGGCAAGACAAAATGATGAATGAATCTATTAAGCCCAACTCACTAACAATAAAGGCAAGGACCTGAAGCATCATGAGCCGAAACATGTTAATATGCCTTTTGCTCAAAGGCTAAGGGATGAAAAAAATGCAAAGAAGTTCAAAAAGTTTCTTGAGATATTTAAAAATGTTGAAATCAACATTCCATTCATGGAGGCACTTGAAAACATGCCTACCTATGCTAAATTCATGAAACATGGGAGTCCTCATTTCAAAAAGAAAATTGCATGGGGATAAAATCTTTGCTTAACGGAGAATTGTAGTACACTCCTTACAAAAAAGTTGCCACCAAAATTCAAGGACCTCGGATCATTTCTATACCTTGTGAGATTGGGGGTTTACAATTTGAAAGAGCATTGTCTGACTTGGGAGTTTCAATAAATCTCATGCCTTTTGCGGTATTCAAGAAGTTAAATAGAGGATAATTGAAGCCAACAAGTATCTCATTGCAACTTGCGGACCGGAGCATAAAATTCCCAAAGGGGAACATTGAAGATGTGATTGTGAAAATTGACAAACTCAACCTTCCGGCCGATTTCATTGTGCTTGAAATGGAAGAGGATGAATGTTGGACCCCAGTTATGATAATCATATTTTGATGATAACCAAATCGTACTAATGGCTTGAAAACAAGTGTGTAAAAAAATAAGAAGGCTCGGACGAAAATGATCATCTGAACCCAATCAAGAAAAACGACCAAAAGTTGAATGTCCTTCTACACCTTACGGACGATAAAGAGCGTCAGGAAAAAAAGGAATTCGGATGCAAGAGAGTGTCTGAAACATGATCAGAAGTTGTAGGACACATATGACCGTCCGAACCAGAAGCTGAGGGATAGGACGCATATGACCGTCCGAACCATAAGCTTTAGGACGCACATGACTGTCCGAACCAGAAGCTGTAGGATAGGACGCATATGACCGTCCGAACCAAAAGTTGTAGGACGCACAAGACCGTCCAAAGAAAAGAGCTCAAAATGATGAAGTTTCTGTCAAACTGTAGGACGCATACGACCGTCCAAGGCACTGTTCATAAAGCTGTAGGACGCATGATCTGACGTCCAAACCTCCGTCCGAACTCCTAACGGCTAGTTTTTAACAGCTATTTTTTTTTATCGTTGGAGCTCAAATTTCAGCACATCTTTCATCTATAAACAGTCCAAGGATATCAGATTAATGTGAGGAACTATCACATTCAATACAAACACTTGTAAGAGAAATTTGTCTGAGGAGGAAATAGGCTAAAATATTATGGACTGTATTGGTTTGCGTAATATAGTTCTCTTAGCTCAGTTAGAGGAAATTAGTGTGAGCAAGAGTAGACTAGTGAGTGATCTTCAAGTGTAAGAGTGGAAGGATAACAAGTGTACAAAAGTGAGATTTTAGTGTAAAACCCTTTGGCTCAACTAGAGAGACTTGGTGCAAGGGTGAGCCTACTTTGTGTACAAGAAGATTATTGCCTCACTTTCTTCGAAGAGGCACTACGAGTGGATGTACTCCAAGCTTGATGAGTTTGGGAGTTTGGTTTGATGTTCTCAATCTCTTTATTTGTCTTTCAACTTCAATTAATTGACTATTTTTCTTTGATCATTTGTGCTTTAGATCTTATGTTTGTTGCTAAAGTTTGCATTTTCATTAAGTAATTTAAAAGGTTTGATTTAGAGACAACCTAATTCACCCCCTCTTAGGTTGCTCTTGGGTCAACAATTGGTATCAGAGCTTGGTCTCTTTCCTCTTGGTTTAATCATTTTGAGTAAAGATCATTATGGCAACCAATAATACTTTCTTTTTAGAGGGGCATTCCATTACTAGACCTCCCATGTTTAATGGCATTAATTTTGTTTGTTGGAGGGAAAAAATAAATTTTTTTATACAATTCATTGATATTGAATTGTGGTACATTGTTTATGAAGGTCCTTTTGAGGCTAATATTCTTGATGAAAATACACATAGACTAAAGCCTAAGACTAGATACGAGTTAAATGCATAAGATAGAGTAAATTTGTCTTTAAATGCTAAAGGCATGAATATTTTTTATAATGCTTTGGATGCAAATGAGTCTACTAAACTGAAAGGCTGCAAATCGGCCAAGGAAATATGGGACAAATTGAAAGAAATCTGTGAAGGAAGTGAAGATATAAGAGAGCAAAAGAAGTCACTTCTTGTGGCTAAATAGGAATCCTTCAAAATGGAACCTCATGAGAATATTGACAAGATGTGTTGTAGGTTCAATAAAATTGCTAAAGGATTTGGAAGGTTTAGGTAAAGAATATTCCTTGGGTGAAAAGAATAGAAAGATTTTGAATGCTTTACCTAAGGAATGGGAACCTGAATCCATTGCCATAGAAGAGTGTAAAAATTTAAATTCTATGCCTATTGAGTCTTTGATTAATTCATTAACTTCATTTGAATTGAAGTTGAAATATAAGGTACAAGATAATGAGGAGGCAAGGACAAAAAGAAGCATAGCATTGAAGGCTTCACAAAAAGATACAAGCAAGAAACCAAGTGAAAAATGCTATAAATATGGCCAATTGGCATACTTTCCAAATGAGTGTCCATCCCAGAAGAAGAAAGAATGAAGGAAGCCTCCCTTCAACAATTTCCAAATCACATGGGATGATTGCAATTCGGATGGAGAAGTTGAAGAAGAACATGGGGTGACTCATATGGCTTTCATGGCCATTGGAGATAATAAGGTATCCTCTAGTTATGATTATTGTAATGATTATTGTAATGATTCATGTGATGATTCTTGTGATGATGATGTTGAATCATTTATTTTTAAAATGCATGAATGTTTGAAAGAATCGTATGTTGAGAACAAAGAGTTAAAAATTAAGGTTAATGCTTTATTGAGTGAAAACTCAAAACTTGTGCATGAAAATAATATGTTGACACAAGAAAATGATCATTTGAAGAAAAAAGGATTGGATGCAAAAACCAAGATCAAGGAAGAACAAGTTTCATTGAAGAAGAGATTATATGATCTTGATGTACTTTTGCAAGAGAAAAAGAAAAATGTTTTTGAAACGAAAAGTACTAGAAATATGCTTATCAACAATAATTTTACCACCTTAAGAAATGATGGTTTATCCTTTGTAAAATCTAAATCTTCTTTTTATGGCAATAAGAATATTATTTGTAATTATTGTCATCAACATAGACATATGAAAAATGATTGCTATGTTAAACAAAATGAGAAATTTGGAATGAAAGCAATTTGGGTGATCAAACATGCTACTAAAACCCAATTGGACCCAAGAAAGTTTGGGTACCAAAAGTTGTTGCTTAATTTTGTATGTAGGTATGCTTGGATTGCACCAAGGGATTCAAGATGGATTATCAATAAAGGGTATTCAAAGCATATAAGCTAAGATGACATTGAAATTGGTAACATTTAAATTTTTTGAGAATGTGTTAATGTGAACTATGATCTCTTGTATATTATTAGTCAACTATGTGATTGAATTTGTTTAGAATGTTTGGATATGAGTATCCCCAAATTTTATCTATATTAAGTCACTACTTGCAAAAGAAAGGAGGAGCATTGTCATTTCTAAATGGCTTATTTGTTAGAAATTAAATTGCATCACAAGAAATTGCATCACATATGCTTTATTGTTTTGATTCTTTAGGTAAGGAATGAGTGATAAAGCCTTGATGTTAATCCTTTGCATAGATTTCCTCATTTCTACTTGATTTTATATTCTTGAAGGGAAAAAATGTTTTGAACTTGACTTATACCTTACTTGAATTGCATGCATAGTTTAAGGGAGGAGATTGTGTGTATAAATTATGTTTACTCTTATGTTTTGATGAAGCCAAAAGGATGAGAATATGATTGACAAAACCTCTTGTCTTCTGCTTTGTATGTTTTGGTTATTTATATAATTGTTCAATTGATTTGTCATCATAAAAAAGGGGGAGATTGTTGGACCCCAGTTATGATAATCATGTTTTGATGATGACCAAATCGTACTAATGGCTTGAAAACAAGTGTGTAGAAAAATAGGAAGGCTCGGACGAAAATGATCATCCGAACCCAATCAAGAAAAACGACCAAAAGTTGAACAACACTTTACGAACAATGAAGTCCTAAAGAAATGAACTCGGACGCAAGAGAGCGTTTGAAACATGATCAGAAGCTGTAGGACACATATGACCGTCCAAACCATAAGCTTTAAGACGCACATGACCGTCCAGACCAGAAGCTATAGGATAGGACGCATATGACCGTCCGAACCAAAAGCTAGTAGGACGCACAAGACCGTCCAAAGAAAAGAGCTCAAAATGAAGAAGTTTCTGTCAAACTGTAGGACTCATACGACCTTCCGAAGCACTATTCATAAAGCTGTAGGACGCATGATCGGACGTCTGAACCTCCGTCCGAACTCCTAACGGCTAGTTTTTAACAGCTATTTTTTTTATCGTTGGAGCTCAAATTTCAGCACATCTTTCATCTATAAACAGTCCAAGGACATCAGATTAATGTGAGGAACTATCACATTCAATACAAACACTTGTAAGAGCAATTTGGGAGGAAATAGGCTAAAATATTATGGGCTGTATTGGTTTGCGTAATATAGTTCTCTTAGCTCAATTAGAGGGAATTAGTGTGAGCAAGAGTAGACTAGTGAGTGATCTTCAAGTGTAAGAGTGGAAGGATAACAAGTGTACAAAAGTGAGGTTTTAGTGTAAAACCCTTTGGCTCAACTAGAGAGACTTAGTTGGTGCAAGGGTGATCCTACTTTGTTATTGAAGTACAAGAAGATTATGGCCTCACTTTCTTCGAAGAGGCACTACGAGTGGATGTACTCCAAGCTTGATGAGTTTGGGAGTATGGTTTGATGTTCTCAATCTCTTTATTTGTCTTTCAGCTTCAATTGATTGAATATCTATCTTTGATCATTTGTGCTTTAGTGTTTATTTGTTGCGCAAAGTTTGCATTTTCATTAAGCAATTTAAAAGGTTTGATTTTAGAGACAACATAATTCACCCCCCTCTTAGGTTGCTCTTGGGCCAATAGATGAAGAGATGCCAATCATTCTTGGGAGACCTTTCCTCGCTATCGGTCGTGTACTTATTGATGTTCAAGAAGGGAAGTTGAAATTCTGAATAAATGATGAAATTGTTACATTTAATATTTTTAGTTCATTAAAACTTCCTTCAATTTTGAAGATGTCATGAATATAAATGTGGTAGATGACTTAATTGATGATTGCTGTAGGAATGCAATGGAGAATTTCTCAATGGAGGAAGTGGTATGAATCTTAGAGTCAAATACTCTAAGTCAAGATGATGAAGAAGGGATGAAGAATTTGAATCATTTGGAGGATGAGACCTTAGTGCAAAAGGATGATGAGAAGACTCAAGAAAAAGGTAAAAGGGGGTCTCTGACCAATGAATCCCCCTAGTTGGAGCTTAAACCATTTCCCACTCGCTTAATGTATGCATATCTTGGTGAAAATGAGATATATACTCGATAATTGTGAATGTATCTTTGACAAGTAAGCAACTTGAAATATTAATTGTGGTACTTAAATTGCATAAAGTTGCCATTTCTTGGTCCATTGATGATATTAAGGGAATTAACCCTTCCATATGCATGCACAAATCTTGTTGAATGATAGAAATAAACCGGTAAGGCAACCTCAAAGGAGATTGAATCCTACTTTAAAAAAGGTCATGAGAAATGAGGTTCTCAAACTTTTGAAAACTGGTATTATTTACCCTATTAACGATAGCAAGTAGAATAGTCCCACTCAAGTCGTTCCTATACACATCTAGTAAAGATGGGCGGTATTACCGTAATCATAAGTGAAATCAATGAGCTCCTCCCCTCTAGATTGGTTACGGGTTGGCGAAGGTACATTGATTTTCTAAAGTTGAATGAAGCCACCCGAAAGGATCATTTTCCTTTACCTTTTATTGATCAAATGCTTGAGAGGTTGGCCGGTTTTGTATTGTTTCCTTGATGGTTATTCCGGTTATCTCTAAATTGTTATTTGTCCGAATGATCAAGATAAAACAACTTTTACGTGCCCGTTTGGTACCATTGCGTATAGGAGAATGCCCTTTGGGCTTTGCAATGCACCTAGCACATTTCAACATTGTATGTTTTCCATTTTTCATGACATGGTTGAAAAGAGCATAGAGATCTTCATGGATGATTTTAGTGTATTTGGTGTCTCATTTAATGATTGTCTTGCAAATTTGTATAATGTGTTGAAAAGGTGAGTAGAAACTAATTTGGTTCTCAATTGGGAAAAGTGTCATTTCATGGTGACGGAATTAGAATTGTTTTGGGTCACAAAGTTTCATCTAAGGGGATGGAAGTTGATAGGGCAAAGGTAGAGGTGATTGAAAAGTTGCTTCCTCCAATTAACGTTAAAGGGGTAAGAAGTTTCTTAGGTCATGCAGGCTTTTATAGAAGATTCATTAGGAATTTTTCTCATATCGCTAGACCTTTGTGCTTGTTACTTCAAAAAGATTGTCTTTTTCATTTTGATGATTCTTGTTTGGAAGCATTTAATGAATTAAAACATGCTCTTGTGATTGCACCGGTCATCGTAGTAGCAAATTGGTCTCTTCCATTTGAGCTTATATGTGTGCTAGTGACTATGCAATAGGTGCCGTTTTATGTCAAAAGGTGAATAAGATATTGCATGTCATTTACTATGCCAATAGGACCTTAAATGATACACAACTTAATTATTCTACAGCAGAAAAAGAACTATTTACTATAGTTTGTGTTTTTGATAAGTTTAGATCATACTTGATTGGATCAAAGGTAATTGTTCATACCGATCACTCCACATTAAAGTATTTATTTTCTAAACAAGATACCAAGCCATGGTTATTGAGATGGATACTTTTATTGCAGGAGTTTGATTGGGAGGTAATGGACAAGAAGGGTGTGAAAAATATGGTAGCTGATTATTTGTCAAGGATTGAAGCATCTAAACTTGTCAATCATGAAGAAAGAGCCATCAATTAAGAATCATCAATTTAGAAATTATATGAGGTGAAGGAAGTGAGTCCATGGTATGCGGACATTGTGAATTATCTTGTAGCAAAGATAGTACCAAAGATGGTAAATGTCAATAAGAAAAGGAAATTATTCGCGGAGCTTAAACATTACTTTTGGGAAGAGCCATATTTGTTCGAAGGTGCAATGATCAAGTCCTTAGGAAATGTGTCCCGGAATGTGAAATTACCTATGTGTTGAGACATTGTCATTCATCTCCAGTTGGTGGACACCATGGAGCTCAACAAACGGCTTTCAAGGTTCTTCAAAGCGTGTTTATATTCGCCAACTATGTTCAAGGATTCCCGGAAATTTGTGCTCAAGTGTGATAAATGCCAAAGGGTAGGAAATATTTGAAGGGAAAATAAAATGCCCCTTCATGGCATTATTGAGTTTGAGATATTTGATGCATGGTAAATTGATTTCATGGGACCGTTCACCGTTTCATATTCCAACAAGTACATTTTGGTTGCGGTGGACTATGTGTCAAAGTGGGTTGAAGCAATCGCCACACCAACCAATGAAGCCAAAGTGGTCACCAAATTCTTTCAAAATAATATATTTTCTCAGTTTGGAGTGCCTCGAGCTATCATCAGTGATGGGGCTCTCACATCAAAAATTCATATTTTAAGGCCTGGATGACAAAGTATGGTGTGAAACACAAAGTTGCTTTAGCCTATCATCCTCAAACATCGAGTCAAGTTGAGGTTTCAAACCGATAATTGAAGAAGATCTTAGAGAAGACGATGAATAAGGCTAGGAAAAATTGGGCACTTATTTTGAGTTAGATGACACATTGTGGGCATATCAGACGGCATTTAAAACTCTCATAGGCATGTCCCCGTATCGTATTGTGTATGGAAAAGCATGTCACTTGTCGGTGGAACTTGAGCATAGAGCATATTGGTCAATCAAGAACTTGAATTTTGATTTGAATTAAGTATATGAAAAGAAGATGCTTGATTTGAATGAATTGGATGAATTCTAGAGGGAAGCATTTGAAAATTCTTTGATCTATAAGGAGAAAACTAGGGCATGGCATGACAAGCTCATCCTAAGGAAGGAATTTAAAGTTGGTGATTTGGTGTTACTTTACAATTCACGGCTCAAATTATTCCCGGGAAAACTCAAGTCAAGGTGGAGTGACCCCTTTGAAGTAGTTTAAACTTTTTCTCATGGAACAGTCGAAATAAAAGGAAAAGAGGGAGCTTTCAAGGTTAATGGTCATCAGCTCAAACCCTACCTTGGAGGAATCATTGAAAGCGGATGAGAGATCGTCCAACTTGTGCAAGAATGAAGCCGTGCCATAGTCAAGCTAGTGACTATAAAAGAGCGCTTCTTGGGAGGCAACCCAAGTCTTTGATTTAATTATTATTGTGTTCTTTTTGGTGTGATTTTTCATTAGTTTAATTTTGAGTAAGTTAGTTTCAATTAGGTTAGAATTTTAGTTAAAAATCTAAGTTTTATATAGTTGAATAAATGGTGCTAAAGAATGAGTAAAATTGTCATCCTAACTTATTAATTTTGTGTTTGCAAGTTGTCCTTGCAAATGGAGAAAAGTGATGAAGAATTGAGCGATTTTGGCTAAGTGTAAAAATTACACTTTGCAAAAATTGGGCTTGATATCGCGATCTCAAACTCAAACTTCTGGAGGGCATTATGGTAATTTGGTCGATATTGCGATCTCAAATTTGAGATCGCAATATCAAGTCCAAATTTTTGCACAGGCATATTTTGCACCGAGTCAAGATCGCGATCTCAACTCCTTCGAGATCGTGATACCAGATTTGATCTATTGATCGCAACCTCGAAGATCAAGCCAGATCGTGATCTCGAATTGCTGGAACGTTTACTTATGCAGTTTTTTTTCTTCTTTTCTCAAAATTTTTCAATCTTCATAAAAAAAGTCTTCCATTCAAAATCACTTCAACCATCATTTTATTTTATTTTAGTCTTTTGATTTGGAGTAGTTTAATTTTCTTTTTTAGTAGTTTGGCTAATGGCCTTAAGTTGACGTCAAGTATATATCCATTTTGATACTTTATGGATTAAATCTTTTTGGGAATTTCTTGTTGGATACTTGGTGTAGTTTTGTTCATGATTATTGTCGAATAAGAGTAGAATGGCTAAGGGCCCTAAGCTAATGTCATTTTTGTATTTGTTGTTGAATTGAATTGGATATTGATCCTTATAGGGCTTAATTGATGAGATGTATGGCATAGTTTAATACTCTTGGCATTTCTACTCAATTTTAAATTTTAGTTAGAAATTATGTCATAGTTTCAATAGTTTTTGTTATTTTGACAGATTAATAAACCCATAAATATGTCATTATGTTGAATTTTGGATGAGCGGTAGGATGAGTTGTACTAATCATTTGAATAAATGACAAGTTTGGGGATGTTTAATTTTTGTTTTGGAATCGGTTGTTTTGTGTAAGTTGATGTCACTTGATGCATAATGGATGAAAAATTGACCAATTAGGTACTGAATGATGATGAATTTTGACATTCAACACTCTATGATTGAAGTATTTGATTGAGTCATTCCATGAATTTTTGTGTGAGTGAGTAGTTCGTTTGCAACATAAAGATTTCATAAACTTGGCATCACTATTTTTCAAAAAGAAGTGCTGAAAATTTAGGAAAATTTATTTGAAATGTTGTTTTTGATCAAATCGCTTATATTATTTGGTTATATGATCTATCTTTTGGAAAGAAATGAGTTGAATAAAATAGATGGAATTTTGGGACATTTTGTGTTTGCATAGGGAATGTTCTTCTAACTTGTGAATAATTGATATTCGAGATTAATTTTAGGTGAGACATTTCACTCCTTTTCCTTGGTTTAGGACCGTTTGTCAAAAAAAAAGTGTTTTAGGAATAAGACGAGTACGGGATTCCGACATGTACCATGTTGTTTCACCAAATTAAACCATTAGGAATTGTGTTTTAGTATACCAATAAGTTAAGGATTAAATGTTTGTAATACTTATCATTGATCTCATATTACTTATTCTTTGTTAGAGGTTAATTCCCGAAATATATGACGTTAACATTTAAGTTGATTCCTAAATGAACTCCCATTTTCATGATGCCTAGTCGAGATAATTGACTAACTTCATAATATTTTTGATTTGAGAAGCAATAATGTTTTAAATTAATAGAACTAAAACATTTCGTAACTCCTTTTGAGACTAGTAATTCTTGGTGATGTGAAATCTCGTGTAGTGAATGAACATGTGCTTCTTTGTAGAACAAAATTACAATTTTGGATTGACTCACGTAAATACTTCACATATCATATAGTATTGAACATTTCTTGAAAGAATTATTTCTTAATCGTTCTAAGTACATCCACGATTCATCAAGTATCTCGTCAATTTTGGTGGTGTTTATGTGTTTATGTGTGTTTGTGTTTATGTGTTGGTAGGTTTCTTTTAATCTTTGTTTTGCTCAGGACTAGCAAAACACTAAGTTTGGGAGTGTGATAACTCTAGTAAACTAGAGTTATTTTCCTCTAAATTGTGGCATTTTGATAGCTTAAATCCCAAACTTTAGGTAGTTAATTGAAAGTTTAAGTTAATTTCTTTCATATGTGTTTATATTTTTGTTCTTATTGAATATGATAAGTTTTTATTAAATTTTTAGCTTAATTAATTAATTAATTGCGTTAATATTATGCAGGTTAAAAATCAGAGGTTGAAAACTGAGATGGACAAAGCTAAGAGGACCGAATTGTAATTATTGAAGAATAGAAGAATTACTGGGAGGAGAGTCCAGATCGCTATCTGGAATTCTCCATATCGCGTTCTGGACTCTGAAAAATCACTTCTTAAATGTTTAGCGAGTCAAGATCGCGATCTCGACTTGTCCATATCACGATCTCAACTCACTGGTGGTTAAGTTATGAGGGCAATTTTGTAATCTTTCAGTACATAACTCCTGATTTTTGCCTTGTGTAATGTTATACTATTTAAACTAATTTTAAAAATTGAAATAGCAAGTAGGATTAGAATTAGAAAGTTGTTAGGATAGATTAGGATAGCTTGAACCTCAAGTCTCTTCTTTAATGAAATTTTCTCTTTAATTGTCAATTAGATCTAGCTTTCATTTCTTAGAAAGTTTAAATTTTGATTAGATATTTGTAGTGGGTTTATCATTAGTTTCAAGTAAATATAATTTTTACTTGTTTTCTAGTTTAATTTAGTGGAAATATCTTTGCTTGCAATCTAGGGTTTCATAGAAAAATTAGGGTTCTTGTTTATTTTTTGCTTTCTAGTTAAAAATCCTTAATTTCTTGCATTAATTTTTAGTGAGATTTCTTTCTTATCATTTCAAAAATCCAAAAATATTTTGATTTTAAGTTTAACTCTTTCAAGTTCTTGTTTAGAATTGGTAATTTCTAGTTTTGCAATATCTTTTTATAGTATTTTTATTGGGTTAATTTACTTACTCTTTAATTTTAGTTCTATTTTAACTAGTTTAGATTAGAATTAAGTGCTTTCTTTACTTGCTTTTACTAGAATAGATTAATTAGTTTCTCAATTTCATAATTATTTAGTTCACTTATTTGCTTTAAATTAGGTTTTAATTGCTTGCATTGAATTATGATTTTGAGTAGAGTAATTTCACCATCCATTGTTTGATCTTGCTTAACTATACAAATACCTGTAAAACTTGGTAATTGCCTTCCAACAATCCTTGTGGGATTTATACCCAGTCATCCTATACTACTACCAACTCCATATACTTGCGGAAGTGAGGTAGAGTGTAGTGGTTTTGTTTGGTTTCTTATTACTTGTTTGCTTTAAATTGATCTCTACCTAAGGGTTAGCACAGTACTTCATCAATTTTACTGATAATTATTCAAAATATATACATGTGTATTTAATGAAATCAAAAGACCAACCTTTTGAAATGTTCCAATGCTATAAGTTAACAGTAGAAAATCATAGAGAAAAGAAAACAAAAATTTTAAGGAATGACAGAGGAGGAGAATATTTTCTTACAGAATTTTCTAAATTTTGCTAAGATAATGGAATAATACATCAAACTAGTGCTCCTTATACACCCCAACAAAATGGACTAGCAGAAAGGAAAAATAGAACATTAGTAGATATGACAAATTCTATGATATTAAGTACAAAATTACCTTTAAATCCTTGGGGAGAAGCATTATTGACTGTATGTCACATACATAATAGAATTCCTTCAAGCAAAACAAAATTTTCTCCCTATGAATTGTGGAAAGGAAGAAAGCCAAATCTAAATTAATTTAGAGTTTGGGGATGTTTAGCATTCTATTGAGTTCCTGATGCTAAAAGAAATAAATTATAGGACCAAGAGCTCTAAGAAGTGTGTTTGTAGGATATGTAGAAAATTCCAAGACCTATAGGTTATTGGTTATGGAGTCTAATGTTATTGTAGAATCAAGAGATGTTTAATTCTTTGAAAATAAATTCATTCATGAATTTGTGAATTCAAATTCTGATCATATGCCTAGTTCAGAAAATAATGATGAATTTTCATCTAGTAACAAAAGGAAAAATATTGATACTTCCATTGAACCTAGAAAAACTCAAAGAACAAGAAAAGAAAAATATTTAAACTCTAATTTTATTTCTTCTGAAGCTATTGTGTTCTTAGTTGAAGGTAATAAAGAATGTGTTTTTATTCAAATACCTATTTTATTTAATATTGAACAAGATCAAAAAACCTATAAGGAGGCTATGACATCTAAAGACGTTGATTTCTGGAAGGAAGCAATAAATGATGACACAGATTCCCTTTTATCAAATAACACATGGGTGTTAGTAGGCTTATCTGCAGGTTCAAGACCTAGTACTAGGGTGAAAATAGGTATTTAGACGAAAATACAATACAAATAGTTAAATTTAAACCTTTAAAGCCAGATTGGTAGCAAAAGGCTTTAAACAAAAAGAAGAAATTGATTATTTTGATACTTATGTACCAGTAGCAAGAATAACTTCTATAGTGTGTTATTGTCTTTGACATCTATTTACTTTATTCAAAAATACAGTGGATCCCTCAGCTTAGATAATTTTGAATGGTCTCTTGGAATGAAGAGGTTACCTAGATCATTCTTGCATACATGCCTAAACTTGCCTCTAATGCATGGGATTCTATCATTGTCTCATGGTTTTAATCATAATAATTATAAATGTGCTTCATATCATAATAATGATTGTATTTACTCAAAATTTACATGATTATGGGGTTATTATATGCTTATACGTTGATGATATGCTAATTATTGGGACAAATATGATTGTTGTGAATGAGACTAAGAAATATCTATCCTCGCAATTTAAGATGAAAGATTATGGAGAAGTGGATATTATGGAGAAGTGGATACTAACTCTTAGGCATAAAATTAAAAATACATAATAGGGGTTTTGTTTTGAACCAGACTCGTTATATTGAGAAAATTTTGGACAAGTTTAAACACTTGAATGTAAAGGAAGCAAATACACCCTATGATCGTTCACAAAACTTGCCACCAAATACTGATAGATCAGTTGCTCAAATTGAATATGCAAGTGTTAGTGGTGGCTTAATGTATACAATGCATAGTACAAGACAAGATATCCCTTTTGCGGTTTGCAAACTGTCTAGATTTACTAGTTGTCCTAGTAAAGAACATTGGAAGGCGATTACAAGAGTTTTAGAATATCTGAAAAAGATAAAACATTTAGGACTATTTTATAATAATTTTCCACTAGTTTTGGAAGGTTATACCGATGCTAGTTGGATAACTAGTGCAAGTGATAATAAGTCAACTTTAGGTTGGATCTTTACACTTGCAAGAGGAGCTGTTTCATGGGTTTCTAAAAAGCAAACATGTATAACTCATTCCACAATGAATGAGGAATCAGAGTTTGTTGCCTTAGCAGTAGCTGGTAAAAAGACAGAATGATTGATGAATTTATTGTTGGACATCAATTTGTGGCCACGTCCAATGCCAGCTATTTTTTTACACTGCAATAGTGAAACTACTATGTCAAGAGCATTTAATAAGGTATATAATGGAAAGTCTAGACATATTAGTTTAAGGCATGATTATGTTAGACACTTGATTTATAATGGAGTAATCACAATTCAATATATGAAAACAAATAATAACTTGGCTGATCCTTTTACAAAATGACTCACTAAAAAGTTAATGAGGAAAACAGCTGAAGGAAAGGGATTGAAACCCTTTAACTAACTAGTGTCACCAGTAATAGGAACCCAATATTTATCTAGACTAAATCTAGTTTAAAGGTTAATGGATAATAACAAGTTGCTGATAAGTGGCTGTGGGCACTAGAAAATAACATATTGCATTCCAAGTCTACTGCATATTATAAGGTATAAGATACCAAAGGTGAATTAAATTAAACTAAAAAAAAAAAAAACTCTTAATGGATACAAGAAAGCCTATAGTAGTAAGGTTTAAGGGACTTATCCACCTATATGAACATAAAAAGTGGTGCCACTTCTATCAAAAGTTTGGGGTTAACTTTTGGACATATTCATGAAAAGCCTAGGGTATAACACATGGCCATATGAGTGCTAAAATGTTGTGAACTTGTTGGGAGTTATATAAAGTTTCATGTGTATCATTTCCGATTTTAACATAAGAATTTGCGGTTTAATGCTATAAGCGACCAATGATTCGTTAGAATTTTGAAATGCTTATACTAAGGATAGGTTTACGTCGAAAGATACATGTCTTTATGCAAAAATTTATGATATAGAGAAGATACTTAGTTATTCAAATTAAGTTGGAGATTGTTAGAAATATTTAGTTTCGAAAAACTAAGTTATTTGGTATCTGATAAATCATGACTTTTCAGATAATAATAACGATATCTATTAAGTTGTTTCTTTTCAAGAATGTTATGTTTTGATTTAATTATAATTATTATTTTAATTAAAATGCATGATTCCTGATTGGGTTGTGACTTTTGGTTAATTATTACGATTGTGACTTTTGGTTAATTATTACGATTGTAAGTAACTACCACATTTTTCAGAAGAGTTGTGACTTATAGAAAGTCATGTTTGTTCAAGACTCCTATTATAAATATGAGTCGGTAGAATATCACGATACATTATTCATTTTCCCTACTTTCTCTGACTCCTCAAAGAGTTTATCAGAAGAATTTAGAGAAATTGATGTCTGTAAATTCTTAAGTGTTTAGAATTAATTTTAGGGATGATTTGCCAATACCTTGCAGCAATAGTGGGGGCAAATATCACCTTAAAGACAGTATAATTAAAACACGTTTTTGGATACTATCTACCTACATACATTTTCCTAACAAGAAATACTGAAAAAATATAAAGATTGAATATGAAGTTGAGACTTCAAATCCATAAAGATTTACATATATTGGTAGCGATGGAAGTAACGTATCTTTACAGAAATTCGTCCTTCAGCATGAGAAATAATCATCAGAGCGCAAACAGTATATCATATACAATGGTTTTTTCTGTATGCATTTCTGCATTAGAGGCAAGTTTAGGCATGTATGCAAGAATGATCTAGGCTAAATTTCATTGCAGAGAGAGAGAGAGAGATTATCTAAGCTGAGGGATGCCGAAAAAGGAGAAGGTTGGAAAAAAAATACATGCATTATCAGGGAATGATTCGAGAAGAAATGAATGAGATTTTTATTAAATTCCCAATTTTCTTAAATTTTTAAATACATAGAGGATTATGGAAAAATCTAGATAGGAATTTTTTTGAAATTGAAAAGGGATTGAGGATGAAGGAAAAATCTTGATAAGTTAAGAATCTTTTTTTAGAAATTGAACAAAGGGAGTTAGAGCGTGTTGGAATATAGTAAATTCAGAATACCAAACATTTAAAATAACAATAAGAAGACAATTAACAAATTATTATTATCGAGAACGTACATTAAAATCTTTATTTTTCTACCATAATGTATGTAGAGACTATTTTTTCAAAAAAAAATTGCATATGGCATGTTGAGTACAAAAATATAGGACACAACTCATTATTTTTTCAAAAAAAAATTAATGATTTAGTTTTGTAGAAATAAATGGCCAAACGAACACAATAATTAGTAAATATTTTGTTAATTTCCTTTTTTTTTTTTTTACAAAAAGAAATATATATGGTATGTTCAATAAAAAAATATAATTACTCTTTATTTTTTAAAAACTTAATGAATTTATTTCATATAAATATAAATGCCAAACAAACATAATAATTAGTAAATATTTTATTAAAGTCCTTAATTAATAATAATCAAATAATATTTGGTAGTGATGAATATAAAATAAATTTTTGAATATTGAATACTAATGTAATTTGTTGTGATGAATATTAATCTATATAATATTATTTTTTTAAAATTTAATCAGTGATGTATATAAAGTAGCTAAAGGTAACACGTAGCATGTTCTGGTAAATTTATCACAAACAAATTTTATAGTACTCTTCTCGTTTTATTTTATGTGGTATGGTCAATCTTACACACAATTTAAAAATAGTTGATTTTTGACTAACTAGTAGAATAATTTTTCATTATTGTCCCTCAATTAAAATTCAAAATTAGTTAATTAGTTTTTTATTTTTAAAATTATTAAAATTGACTTTTTTTATGAAATAACTTGTGAGAGTAATTATTGTTGAAATATGATATTAATACTCTTTTTTTAAAATTTGTATGATGGATAAATTAGGAAAATTATCATTTTAAGAAGTAACAAATAATTTGAGATAAACTAAAATATAGAATATCAGAAGCCTATCAATAATATCGGGGTGTTGAAACAAAGAGAGTATAGAATATCGGGGTGCTGATACATCGGACGTGTAGAATCTTTACTAACTAGTAGAGGTGGAGCAATGAAGATCACAAGCCTGACAATAATAAATTACTATACACACTCTACATGTGCGCGATTTGTAAAAAGAATTGAGTCAAAAGAAAATAAAATTTACAAAAATTATTTTAAATAATAGGTAATTATTTACAAAAAGATGGATAAGATAATGACAGAAAAGTAATTATTTAGATATGAACTCTTGTAGTAAGAGAAGTAAATTTTTATGAGGTATGAGAATGTAGCCAAGAGTGGTGATGAACGGGAGTGAGAGTAGGAAAGAGTTGAGAAGAGACGCAAGTAGTTTTTAACGGCCAATTTCTCATATTAGGACTCTTTTTAAAATTTATCTAACAAATGTGATTGTTTGGTGATGATTTTTCTGGAATTATGATTTTAGCACTTTGAAAGTGCATAATCTAAGATTACGTATTTTTAAAGTGCGTAATCAAATAGAGTTCAATTTTTTATTTTTTTTTAATTTAAAGACAATGGGATTTCAAATTTTAGAAATGCGAAATCCCATTATTCTTATTAAAAAAAAAAATGAAAGAATGACACTTCGCCTTCCTGTACTAACGATAGAGCTGAATATAAAATTTGCTCCCCCAACAAAATAACACTATTCCTTTATTACTAATATTAAAATTATTAAGATATGGACACACAAGGCCAAAACATGTGTGCCCGGGCATGCGACCCATCAACCTACTAGCAATGGGGAATAGTTAAACAAATAAAATACCTTCGAACTACATTTTGATTTTTATACATTTAAATTTTGATATTGATGTGATAATTATTTAAAAAATTCTAAAAATAAACTATATAATATTGGTATGTAACTCACGTCAATGCATTTCGTGATGTCGGATATAATATAATTGAACAGTTTTTCACATTTTCACTCTTTAAAATTCAAGATATCAATGTGTTATTATATTTTATATTTTCCTAATTCTTTTAAACTATAAAAAAATTAATTATATACATGAAAAATCAAAATATGATACTAAGGGTATTTTAGTCAGCTAACTAAATTTTTTTTATTTTTTAAAATTTTTAAAGGAAGAATAATGTGAAATGATGGCAAAGTATTCCATATTTTTATAGTTTAGGAAAACAAAATATAATTACACTTATTATAAGGTATAGGAGGACTATTTTGTCATTTTTTTTAAAAATTAAAGCAAAGTGCGAAATCTAAATTGATTTCGCACTTTGCAACTGGGAAATCAATTTAGATTAGATATTTTAATTTTGTACTTTCAAAGTGTAATTACACTTTGTCCTCTGAACAATAAGTCTAATTATAGTGTCTCCCTAAATTATAGAAATATACACTTTGCCCCTGATTCACATTAATCATCCTTTAAAAAATTTAAAATATTAAAAAAATTTTAGTTAGATGACTAAAATAACCTTAGTATCATATTTTTATTTTTCATATATTTTATTGATTTTTTATAGTTGAAAAGAATTAAGAAAAAATATATATAGTAACACATTAATATATTGAACTTTAGGGAGTGAAAATATGATAAATTCATTAATTATATTATATCCAATATCGCAATATGCACAGAATAGGTCAAAAATTAAAAGTATAGCAACTACTAAGAGATATCGAAAAAAATCTCAAACTTTAATAGAAATTTAATTTTCATACAATACTTTTACAAAAAAAAAAATTCATAGAAAACAAGTTTATTTGGAAATTGTTCTACCACACAATTAAACATTCAAAATAATATAAAATGAAATCCAAACATTTCAAAATTTGACCAAAAACTATATTGATATAAATTACGTTGAAATATTATATAATTTATTTTTACTTATTTTTAAATAATTATAACATCACTATCAAAATTTAAATATATAAAAATCACAATATAGCATTGAAGGTATTTTAGTTATTTAATTATATTATCTTAATAATTTTAATATTAGTAATACATAAATAATGATCAAACTGTATACATATATGCAAAGTGTAATTACCCATATAATACAAAGTGTTATTGTTCCCAATTTATTTTTAATTTTTAATATAGTAATTTCACACTTTAAAAGTTCAAAATCACCATATTAAAAATAAAAATAAAAAAAAATTGAATGAACCAAAATAGATTACGCACTTCGCATTTAAATTGATTACGTACTTTTAAAATGAAAAAATCATAATTCCAAAATATCCCTAATAAATAATCACATTTACGTGATAAATTTTAAAAACGATCACATTCTAAGAAATATGCCGTTTTTAACTAATAATTATACCAAAAATAGAAAAATTACGGCAAAAATGTTCAAACATTATTAAAGTAATAACAATAATAATCGAGCAGCTTTGCTCAGAGTTGCAATCAAAATTCGACATGATAAATCATAACCCTCCCAGCGATGGGGAATAAAATCTCCGTACGAATAAAATCTCCTTGTGATGAAAAATAGTGTTTGGGGCAAAACTCCCATTGTTCCCTAACCCTGGTTATTGAAGTGAGCAAAAATTTTCTAATCGAAGTTCTGAAAAAAGCAATTTTCATCACCATCTAATTACTATGGAATCCAGGACACGCTTCTTAAGCACCACCAGAACCATACTTCTTTCCAAACACCTGCAAATTAACTGAAGCTTGTCATAACCGGCAAGCACACCAGCACCAGCAACGGCACGAAGGATGTTTGCACCAGCACCCTTGAATAAAGACCTGGCACCCTCGTTCTTCAGGATTTGTGCAAATGCATCAAGTGAACTCTTGTACTTGACAGCTTCACCAGATGTCATCATCATTCTTCTACGAACAGTGTCAATTGGGTAAGAGGCAAGACCAGCACCATTTGTGATGAGCCAACCAAGAGCAAAGCTAGCGAAGAAACTATCCTGTAATCAACCAAAAACAAAACTCAAGTGAGGTTGGTCAAAAAACCTTGAAAGCACAAAATAGTTCTGAAAGCCTTGAAGTAATTCTCCTAGCACCCATGCCAACCATTACAACAATTCATGCGATTGGAATTATCAGTTGTACTGAAAAACTAGTTGAGAAACTCTGATGGTCACCATCATTGTTCGTAAAATGCAACATGTTAAACCACCCCAGATGTAAATATTCAATAGCCAATGTCTCTCGACATAAGGAAAATAGTTTAAGTTTCTAAAAAACAGATACCAAATCAGATTCTAGACCTAAGAGCACCATCCAATTTAAATCACACTAGTAACTCTCCTAGCATCCAGAATAACAATTACAACCGGTATGTGATTGGAATCATCAGCTGTATAGAAAAACTAATTCAGAAATTTTGATATGTTCACATTGTTCCTATCATGCAACATGTTATAAAAATCAAGAACCAACAACTCCTTGCAGTATGAATTTAATGTGAAGAAACCAACCTGCAAACTTCCTGTCAAGAGCACTGGCTTCAAAGAATCATACATTCCAAAGTACAGACCACGATATACAATGATACCCACACACGAAATGTTGAACCCACGGTAAAGACCTGCAATACCATCAGACTGCAAGGTCTTCTTGTAGACATCAACCAAACCATTGAATTGTCTTTCACCACCCTTCTTTGCAGCCTTGGAATCATTTGCAAGACGGGTTCGAGCATAGTCCAAGGTCTAGGGTAGTAGACAAAAAGAAGCGATGAAGCACCAGCAGCACCACCAGATGCAAGGTTACCAGCAAACCATTTCCAGTAACCATCGCGGTCCTTCTTGAAATTGAAAAGCCTCTTGAAGTAGTCCTTGAATGCAAAGTTCAAGGCCTGTGGAACATGTTTTAATGATAAGCAAGATATGCAGAGGGGTAAAAAGACATAAGCAAGATATATATGTATATTGAGTGTCGGTTTTTTTATTTTTTAATTTTTTTTATTCAGGGGACCGAGGAGGGGTGGCAAAAAATCCTCTGAACAAGCTAAGGTGTAAACCTGTGTAGGGAAGTAACGGATGACATTAGCAGTGTTTCCTCTCCACAATGAGCCAACTCCTTCATCTTGAATTGTTCGCTTGAAACACTCCCCAATTCCCTTGTATGGCTCCGACAGACGGCCAGACTTAATCATTTCATCTTGGTTCTGGATCAACAGCTTCACACGCTCGATAGGAGCGGCAGCAGTTTTTGACACAGAGTCAGCTGAAACTCCACCCATGAGGAAGTCAATGGCAAAGCCTGCAACACCTTTCTCTGCAGGAGCCTGGATAAACACTGGTGAAGCATTGGCAGTGACCAATGATAGGTCATGAGTGGCACGGCAAGGCTGGGTCACAGTTTGCAATGCTGCATTCGAGTAATTGCCATATGCAAAGCGCCTCTGGTAAGGCGCAGGTCTCTGGATGCCTCCATAGCGGCCTTGAATATCTTGGGAAATAATACTGCTCAAATGCAGCTGGTTAGCTAGCTTCTGAGCAACAGTTGGGCAGTGGCGCTGATCAGCCATTGGAACTCACAGTAGAACACCTGCAGAAGCCAATTTATGGACTAAAAGATCAAAAACAATCCAAAGGAAAGGCACCATTTTCTTCGCATTAATTGAAAGTTGTAGACCTACTAAAACCATTTTATCTGGTATTACAAAGACATCCAGCTTCAATATATACACAATATTTCTTTCCATTCCAAGATTACAAGCAATTATATAAATTCACAACATTTAAGATGATGCATAAGAAAAAAAACAATGCAGTTGCATATAAACAATAAAGTTGGAAAAGCACACAAATGTACAACCATCATACAGTTTCCTTGTTTATTGATTTGTTCTATCATAACCCTTCTTTTATTTTCAATGACCTAACAACAAAAACACTGAATGTAACACAAACCACAACTATACCTATACATAAAAACTAAGTTTCAAGGCAATAAACTACTCCATCCTCACCCATTTCTCCAGAATCAAAATCTAAAAGTTGACTTATTTATTCTCATAATGCTCCTGACTCTATGCATAAAAACTGTCTTCACACATCCAAGACATATTCCCATTGACAGCAGATGACAAAAACAGAGAATCCAACAATAAATTTATGCATTTCACAAACCCATATCTGAATGAATCAAAACAGTACAGAACATGAACTTATCTCAAATCAAAAGGAGATCCATTCCAACCAGCCATGGATAGAATTACACATACCTATAGAAGAAAACAAAAGAAAAACTACCAGATATAACATCCCATGATCCATGTAACTAAAAAATGCTAGTAAACAAAGAAAAACAGCCACAGATCAAAATACATAAGTATACATCACATGACATATAAATACAACATATACATACTACTTTTTCTCCTTTCCTCAACTACTTAACCAGAACAAATCAAACAACAGAAATCTATGAATAATGAGTGAATTAAAGAAAATAAAACCTGATTTAACAGATCTACAAAATCCGCATAAATAATGAAATACCTAGAAACAAAGCCAGATCTACAACTAGCAACCCAACAATAAAATCATTAAAAAGAAAACAAAATCACAATTGTACCAACAGATCCACAACAAATACAAAAAGAAACATGTATAAACCAACACATAAGAACACAGATCTGCATGAATTACAAGAAAACAAACAAATTAAACCTTAAATCGGAGACAGATCTAGAAACAGAACACGAGGAAGACTGAAAACAAAACAATACATATACAAAAACCCAGATATGAAACGGAGAACTTCATTTTATAGCAAACTAAAAGCGAAAATAGAGCGTAAAAATCTGGAAATAACCATTATGAACCGTAGTGAGAGAGAGAGAGATGAGCAATACCTGCTTTCTACTGGCCTTGGAAATCGCGGTGAAAATATGGAGGAGAAAAGAAGCAGGAGCGTGGAGACGGAGAGGAACGAGGACAGAAATTAGGGATTAGTATATTTATAGTAAGGAGGGGGAATGGGCGAATGAGAAAATGGAGGGGTGGTGAGATCATTCTATAGCTGGAAATTATGGTATATTTACATGTGCATGGTCTAGTGTTACACATGTTCTGATTAGAAGTGTAGACTAGTCGTAGTGTTACATATGTGTTACACATGTTTTGATTAGAAGTGTAGACGAGTCTAATCGAATAGTGTTTTAGTCTCATTTAAACTTGAATTCTAAATTTTTTATGATATTCGAATTCAGTTCGAACTCGAATTTAAATGAATTATAAAATTTGAGAATCGAATTCGAATTCGAAATTTGACGTAGTTCTTACTCGATTCAAGTTTATTCGAAAATAAGTAAAACAAGTTCGAATTCGAGTAGTTCAATTTTTTCGTAGATAAAAAGATGTAATTTTTTTAAAGAGTATAAATATTTTAGTAATTTTATATATAATAAAAAAATTAAAAAAATTTTATAGTACTCGAAAAACTATACTTGATATTGGCTCGTCAAGAGTTCGAATTCGAACAAATTTAACTCAACGAAACAATGGCAACTAAATTTGTTTACAACCCTAATTTTGATCCATACAAAATTACGCTCATCTATAGTTACAGTAGTTTATAATATTATATTTGTTATGAATTCTTATGAATTCTAGAAATCTGGATGTCCATTTATCTCACTAACATATCGGTTAATATGATATTCATCATTTTGAATTATGTGAAGACTTATTGATTTCCTTCATTCATGTATCATATTTATGAATCCCCTATCTTGTAACTCTATAAATAGGGATCTTTAATCGTTCCTCATTTGGGATGAGCTAATGAAAGTTGAAATATTTGATAATTCTCTAATATTTCTCTACTTTTCTACACTTACTATATTTCTACTTTAGTTAATCGCCAAATTTAATAATTTTGATTTAGTTTCGTAATACGTTATCAGCACGACTCTACCTTCATGAAATATAGTGAAGTGGAAGACATAATTGTTTAAGTGATATCTAGGTAAATTTATTTATCAATTTCTTTTCCTATGACTAACCTTATTAAATTTGAATTTGTACCTCTTGACTTTTTTGGAAAGAATTATTTATCATGGGTTCTTGATGTTGTGATGCTTCTTGATGCAATCGGTTTTGGAGACACCATTATGGAAGCAAATGATACTTCTGCCCAAAACTGTGCCAAAGCAAAGATTTTTCTCCGTCATCATCTTGATAAAAGTTTAAAAACTGAATATCTTACGGTTAAATATCCTCTTGATCTATGAAATAATTTAAAGGAAAGGTACAACCACCTGAAGTTGGTTGTTCTTCCTAAACCCTGATATGATTGGATACATTTGAGATTTCAAGATTTCAAATCAATAAGTGAGTATAATTTTGTAATGTTTAAAATCAATTGAAATTATGTGGAGAAATTATTACTGACGAGGATATGTTAAAAAAAAAATTTCTCTACCTTCTATGCCTCAAATTTGCTCCTACAGTAGCAATATTGAGATAAGAGATTTAAAAAGTATTTTAAACTGATCTCACGTCTTCTTGTAGTTGAACAAAATAATGAATTATTAATGAAAAATCATGAGACCCGACCAACTGGTTCTAGTCCGTTTCCTGAAGAAAACGTGACAAAGTCTTCCAATTATAAACGTGAAGAGATCGTGGCCGTAGTCATGGTCAGGGTCGTGACAGTAGCCGTGGTCATGGTTGTGGTCGATATGACTATCATAATCTTGATACTCGTAACCATGACTCATCAAATTATAAGGGCAAACATTCTCACCAAAAGTGGGATAATAATAATGAAAAAATATAAGAAAATGATTTTGATAATTTAAATCAAACATTATTAAACAACAAAGAAAGTATTGAGGTAGACTTTACCAAGCCAATTGATGATTTTGGCAATCATGATGATGCTAATATTGATGTAACGCATCTTGATGTGGTTGATTTATTTGAACATGCAGAATCATTTGATTGATGATGGAAATGTCCAAAGCAAGTGAACCCATGTTAAAATGCCAAAGAGATTAGTTTTATAATTATTTTAAAGTTTGTTCTACATTTCTTAGTTAATCAGTACTTTGTTATGAAATGTACTTTGGTTCTAATAAATTAATTATCTTTTATATTTTCCTTCCTGAAGAAGGCATGGATATTGACAAATATTTGGGATCAATGAAAGGAGAAGAAGAAGTATGTCTTATTGATAGTGTTGCAACACATACAGTGTTTAAAAATAAGAATTATTTTTCCCACATGAAGTTGGGAGAAACAAATGTTAACACCATAGTACTGAGTGCAACATTAATTAAAGGCTCTAGTAGAGAAAATATACGTCTCATTGAAAGAACAAAATTGGTTATAAATAATGCACTATTCTCTACTTAATCTTGAAGAAATTTGTTAAATTTTAAAGATATCTATCAAATGAATATCATATTGAGACCATGGAGGATTCAAATGTTGAATATTTGCATATTACTACTTTTATTTCTGAAAAGAAATGTGTGGTAAAAAAAATTCCCTTCTCTTTCTTCTGGCCTATACTACACTATTAGTGCAATTGAAAGGCACCATTTAGTAAACCAAAAGTATACTGATCCCAAAATTTTGACATTTGGCGTGATCGACTAAGGCATCTTGGGTCGATAATGATAAGAAAAATAATTGAAAATTCACATGGCCATTCATTGAAAAATTAAAAGGCGTTAAATTCAAATGAATTTACATGTGGTGCTTGTTCTCAAGAAAAAATTATTACAAGACTTTCACCAGTTAAAGTGGGGACTAAATCCCTTACAACGATCTACATCTTTTTTGGAAAGAATCCACGGTGATATATGTGGACCAATTCATCTACCATGCGGACCATTTAAGTATTTATGGTGTTAATTGATGCATCTATAAGATAGTCGCATGTTTGTTTATTATCAACTTACAACCTGGCGTTTGCTAGACTACTTGCTCAAATTATCAAGTTGAAAGTACAGTTTTTATATTACCTAGTAAAGAAAATTCGATTAGACAATACTGATGAATATTCGTCTCGTACTTTTGATGACTATTGTATGTCAATTAGCATTATTGTTGTATATCTTGTAGCTTATGTTTATACACAAAATGGTTTAGTTGAATCATTTATCAAGCGATTGCAATTAATTGCTAGACCATTGTTAATGAGAACAAAACTCCCCATATCTGCTTGAGGATATGCTATTTTGCACACATCAACACTTATACGTTTAAGGCCGACAAGTTACCATAAATACTTCCCTTTTCAATTGATTTTTAGTTATGAGCCAAATATTTTCTATTTGACTAGAATTTTTGGATGTGTGGTATAAGTCCCTGTAGCAACACTGCAACACACTAAGATGGGATCCTAAAGAATGTTGGGAATATATAGTGGGTATGATTCATCCTTTATCTTTAGATACATTGAACCTTTGATAGGTGATGTATTTACTGCAAGATTTGTATTGTCATTTTGATGAAAATCATTTCCCAACATTAGGGGGAGGAAATGAACAACCGAAAAAGAAAATTATGTGGAATACATCATCCTTAGATTTTCTTGATCCTCATACAAAAACTTGTGAACTAGAAGTTCAAAGGATAATACATTTGCAAGAGGTTGCAAATCAATTACCTGATGTACTTGTTGACTCTAAAAGAGTCACGAAATCTCATATTCACGCAGAAAATGCACCAATTAAACTAGACGTTCTAATAGGAAAATCTACAAATGCTATAGCAAATGAGTTTAATGCACGCCTGAAGCGTGGTAGACTTCTTGGTTTCAAAGATAAAAATTCTCGAAAGAAAAGAGAATCAATTGATCAAAATGCTCTAACAAAGAAGTTGAACGTTAATACAAAATTCCAAGAGATCACTAGTGACAAAATTTAAACTCCTGAAGTGCAAATTCTAACTCCCGTAGAGCATAAGTTTCATACTCTTGAAGAGTATGTAAATGAAATTCTATAAATTTTGTCATTACAAGAAAATATTGGGATCGAGTTGAAATAATTGTTGATAGTACTTTTGCATATAATGTAGTTCTCAAAATTATGGAAGAAATTAAGGATCTTGAACCAAAATCAGTTGAGGAATATCGGCATAGAAATGATTAGTCAAAAAGGAAAGATGCAATTGAATCTGAATTTGATTCACTTGCTAAACGCAAAGTTTTTGGATCTATAGTCCGAATACCTGATGATGCAAAACTTGTTGGATATAAATGGATTTTTGTGCGAAAACGAAATGAGAAAATTGAGATTGTGAGATACAAAGCGCGACTTGTTGCGCATGGGTTTTCACAAAGGCCAGTAATCTCTTGATTATGATGATACATATTCTCCTATAGTCAATCACATTGCAATATCTAGTAAGCTTGGTAGTACATGGAAAAGTTGATATTTGTTTGATGGATGTAGTCATTGCTTATCTATATGGAACATTGGACAATGATATTTACATAAAAATCCCTGAAGGATTGAAATTGCCTAAAGCATGTAATTCAAATTTTTGAGAATTTTACTCCATCAAGTTGCAAAGATCTTTGTATGGTTTAAAGTAATTTGGACGAATGTGGTATAATTGTCTTGGTGAAAGTTTGATTAAAGAAGGCTATACAAATGATCTAATATGTCCATGTGTTTTTATCAAGAAAATGGACTAGATTTTGTGACCATTGCTGTTTATGTTGATGATTTGAATCTTATTGGAACTCCTGAAGAGATTTCAAAATTAATTGAATATCTAAGGAGAGAATTTGAGATCAAGGGTTTTGGAAAAATGAAATTTTGCCTTGGTTTGCAAATTGAACATCTAGAATTCGATGGGATATTTATTCATCAATCAAATTATACTGCTAAAGTTTTAAAGCGGTTCTATATAGATAGAGCACATCCATTGAGTACTTCAATAGTCATTCGATCACTTGATGTTGACAAAGATCTTTTTTGACCATAAGAGAAAAATGAAGAACTTGGTCATGAAGTACCATATCTTAATATAATAGGGGCACTTATGTATCTTGCTAATTATACAAGACCTGATATATCATTCGTTGTGAATATATTAGCAAGATTTAGTTCTTCTCCTACATGATGACATTGGAATGGAGTCAAATATATTTTTCGATATCTCCAAGGAACACTTGATCTTGGGTTGTTCTATTCTAATAAATCTACTCCAGAACTAATTGGTTATGCAAATGTTGGATACTTATCCGATCTGCATAAAACACAATCTCAAACTGGATACTTATTCACATGTGGTGGTACTGCTATGTCATGGCATTCTACAAAGCAATCTATAACTGTCATCTCTTCAAATCGATACTGAGGTTATAGCATTTCATGAAGTAAGCCGAGAATGTGTCTGGTTAAGGTCAATTACTTACTATATCCGGAAGAATTGTGGGTTATCCTCCAAAGAAGAAATTCCTACAATATTGTTTGAATACAATGCTGCTTGCATTACTCAATTAAAGGGAGGCTATATAAAGGGAGATAGAACTAAGTATATTTCACAAAAATTCTTCTTCACACATCATCTTCAAAAGAATGATGAAATTGATGTGCAACAAATCTGCTCAAGTGAAAATTTGGCAGATTTATTTATCAAAACACTACCAACTGCTACATTTAAAAAGTTGGTGAAATGGATTGGAATGTGTCAGTTCAAAGATCTCAATAAAAGTTCTCAATAGGGGGGAGTAAGTACATTGTCAAACACTTTGAATAGTGTACTCTTTTCCTTTATTAGGATTTTTTTCCATTGGATTTTTTCCTAGTAAGATTTTTTAACGAGACCTATTATCTATATAATGGACATCTAACGAGGAAGTGTTATTAATTCTTATGAATTCTAGAAATCTGGATATCCATTCATCCCCCTAACATATCGGTTAATGTGATATTCATCTCCTTGAATTATGTGAGACTTATTGATTTTCATAATTCATGTATCATATTTATGAATCCCATATTTTCGTAATTTATGAATCCCCTATCTTGTAACCCTATAAATAAGGGTATTTAATACATCATTTGGGATGAGCTAATGAAAGCTGAAGCATTTGATAATTCTCTTATATTTCTCTACTTTTCTACAGTTACTATATTTTTACTTTAGTTAATAGCCTAGTTTAATAATTTTGACTTAGTTTCATAATAATATTATCCATATAAAAATTTCTCTAAGTATGTGTGGTGGAAAATTCTAATATTCTACAATATACGGTTGTGATGCAGTCCCGAAATGATAGTTTTTGGATAAGTCCAAAAACCAATAAGGGGATGAAAAGTGGCCTGATTCAATTAGCAAAATTTGGAAATAAATTAAATAACTAATCTGCTACAATCGAACATGCAACCAGAACTCATCTTTGTTTGGACCTACAAATCTGAATCAAGGATAGTATGCTAGAAATGAATTGTATTTATTGATTGGTCCTTTAGATTTCAAGTCATTTTCAATTTGGTCACTAATTAAATTATGAAATTATTTTATTAGTGTTCAGTTAACCTTAATTGGAATTCATAACATTATAAACTTTTTAATTGAAACGTTTTAAGATAATCAACAATTTAAGTCTCCAAATAACATTCAATAACATAATTTTAACCCATAATTAACATTTTTCAGCAAGAATTATTGTAGATTAGATATCTAAAATTATGAGTCATATTTAGAGTTTACTTTGTATGAAACTATTTTATAAATACAAATTACCACCTCAAATTAACCAAATTTCATAACTAGATAATAAATTCAAAAATAGGTAATCTAATTCTTTTGAATTCAATTAACTGATTAACAAAATTCATTGTGTTTTTACATACATAATACCCATCAACAACGTATATCATTGTGTTTATACATTATAGTTATAAGTGTAATAAAACACAACTAAATGTAGTTGTACCTCTTAGATATTGAATATGTTAAATGTAATTACATAACCAAGTTACAAAAGCAAATAATCATAACATTCTTCAATAAGTACTAAAATATATATAATTATTTAACTCTAGTTTTTGTATGAACATCAAAACTTGTATGTATAAATATATAAATATTTCAATGACAACGAAATACAAATTAGGTGGTAAGATATTTCTCATATGACTAATTGGTTATAAGTTCAAATTACTAAGGGATAGAGAAAGGGTGATTTAAATATATATACACACACACAAAATATTTCAATAAGTACTAAGGTATATATAATTGCTTAATTCTAGTCTCTATATGAATATTATAAAATGGATATACAGACTATAGATATTTTTATAAGTATTGAAGTATATACATAATTACTTATAGACATAGACCCGATTTTGAACCTTATTATCATGTAGACATTGTAGACAAGATTAAATTTTATAAAATCTTACTTGCATCAGCTAATATCATAGATTTCACAATATTTAATATATACCACATGGTCTATAAGTAGAGTTAAAGATCAAGTCTACCTTAGTATTTCCCTTACTTATAGTCTCGTATGTATTAAAAAATTAATAATTATTTAATTAGCCATTGAAACAAAAGTGTTATATTAATAAGTTGTATACTCATATTAATTTATTAATACGTAAATTGTACAAAATGTGAAATATTACATTAATAACTCCAATAATTATATAAAAAAAATTTAAGTATTAAGAATTAAGAATACTATCAATTATTAATATATTTAGTTATTCAAATATACTTTTGTTTTCAAGATAATTAGACTCACATTTGTCATTTCATAATTAATTTTTGCATACAAATACTGTAACCTTTTTACCTTTACGATTGTGTGATTAATCAAGAATTTATTTTTATTACTGAATGAGGTTGTTGCCTCCACTATGTTGATTAGCACCTATGTATAGTATTAAATTATTGAAAAATAATATTTAATACCATTTTTATCTCATTTAAATTCTCTTGCTAGTAATTTATATTTATTTTTCTCTACATGAAAAAAAGAAAATCATCCAAACAACGAAAGTAAAATTTGAAAGAATAATAAAATACTTAAAATCTATAATTGATTTAAAAGTATTTGTTAATTTTATATATCTTTAGAGTATATTCGATTACTTAGTCTTTATCTTTAATAAATAAAGAATAACTTCTCCACATTGTTTGGAGGACAATTTTGGCAAAATAAATATCTAAATCGTCCATGTGTAATTATTTATTATATGGGTAAAGTACAAGAGAGGTCACTAAATTTTTACTCTTGTAAATTATATGGTCACATAACTATTTTTAATGTCAAATACCCATCAAATTTTTAAAAACGTACATTTTCCACACTTCTGTACACTTACCACACTTTTCATTTGAGTAGTTAGCCTTTTCTTTTCAAATGGATTTGAATAATTAGTCATGGGGGATAATTTTGTTGAATACCAACTATTTGTGTTATTGGACTTAATTGAAAATTTAAAAACAAACTATAAGGGGTCGATTCATAAAACCATGAAAGATTGGAGAAGATGTCAAATAGAAAAAAAATTTGGGCAAAATAGCAATTGTTTATTTTACTTTTTTCTCTTCAAATGCCTAGATGCATCCTTGCTATTGTTTTCCCGGCAATTGCTGCCAGCTGCCTACAGAACAATCTTTCCATTTCCTAATTAACATTGATTCCCTCGTTTTGCTCTCAATTTCTTCGTATTCCTCTCCTAAATTTTCTTATGTCATCTTCTTCATACATTTTGCTTCAATCGGTAATGAATGTAAGTAAATGTCGTCTACAACAACAGTTATATATGTAGAAATGAAGCATACATTTTGCTCCAACCGGTAACTAAAGTAAGTAGATGTTGTTGACAATAACGTTTATGTATGTAAAAATGATCAATAGTTATTTAGTAGACACCTATTTTTGTCCCTTAAGTTGTCCCCTATTTTCCTTTTAATTTGTCTCTCAATTTTCTTTTATTTTTTCTTTGATTTTCTTTTAATTTACCCTTTAATTCCTTCTTAATTTATGTTATGATGTTTAATTATTCTCATGCGTTTTATGCTTTTGAAATACTAAGAATGAGTTCCATACGATCGGAGAGGAATTAGACTAAACTCAAAGAAGAAAAATTGTAGAGGGTTCCTAAAGCTACAACTTCCCTTTGTAAATATTAAGCAAAATCGTCCATTTGGAGGGTCAAAAACGTTGTAGAAAAAGGCTGTTGGTCTAGAGGATCTGCAGAAAAATTTCTAAGTCTGGAAAATTTTCCAGACAACCAATTTTGAGCCAAGATTTCAAGCGATGGAGGAGGAAATGGAGTAAATTCAAAGAATAAAAGTTGTAGAGGGTTCCTGGAGCTACAACTTCTCTTTTCAAACCCGAAGCAAAATCGTTCATCTGGTAGGTTATCAAAAGCATGGTGGAAGAAGGTTGGTAGTCCACAAAAATCTGAACAAAAAAGAAGAAGGAAAGGTTAGAAAAATTTTATTTCCATTTTACTCCTCCAGATTTCAGTTTTTTCATTTTAGCCCAAGAATATTTTCTTAAATTACATTTAGATGTCTGATAGGGCCCACTTGATGCCACGTCATTGATGACGTGGCACCACCAGATTGCGCCACGTCTCAGATGACGTGGCATCACCAGATTGTGCCACGTCACGGTTGACGTGGCATAACCAGACTGTGCCACGTCACGGAAGACGTGGCACTCCCCAAATTGCGCCATGTCAGCAATGACGTGGCGTCACCAGATTGCGCCACGTCAGCGATGATGTGGCATTTAAAAAAAAAAAATATTTTCCAAAATTTCAGAAAAAATTTTATTTGCATTTTGGCCCTCCAGATTTCAGATTTTTGCATTTTTAGCTCTCAAATAATTTTTTAAAATTACATTTATACACATCTAGATGTGTATAAGAGACATTTTCTCTTCAAATTTCTTCCAAATTACATGTTTTATGTCAATAACCACCAAGTTTTACTTTGATTTCGTTTGGCATTTTAATACGTTTTAATTACCCTTTGATTGTGAAATTACTGTTTTATCCTTATGAGTATTAAATTGTAAATAAGAGACAGCCACTTTATCACTTCTTTATCACCTTAAATAATTTTGAAAATGTTGATAGAAGGATTCTGTTATGTAATGACCAATATATCATTTTGTCTATGCACATTGATTTACCATTTATTTTCGTTTCCTCATTAACATGTACAAATTAATATTATAACAAACTGTCTCTTAGCACACGTATGCTACAAGCCGGCAATAATGAATACTAAAATTGAAAAGGGAAACGCGATAAAATCACGCAACCGGTCCAACGTCGGGTAAAGTGGGTGCCGAGGGAAATTCAAATCCATCCCAAACCTTCCCATTTTACAACAGGATTTCCGAACTCATTTTCTTGAGTTACGTGGACTAGGAGTCAATCTAAACTACGGTTTATTTTTTTTTTTAAATTTTGATGTATTTTTTGTGTCCCGGCGCACCAACACACCGGGTGGCAACTCCAGTCTTATTTTCCCTAATTTAGATTATTTTTATACAATTCATAGTCGCATTAAAAGCCCCGTTATGTAATAGTAAATAGGTGATTCATTTAAATTTGTAATAGTAAGTAGGTAATTTATGTTTGTAAATTGTAAGTAGGATTTTTGCATTCAATCACCTATTTCACGAGCACCACTGTACGTGGCGATGGTGCCGGTCCCACCGGTGCCGGCCAGACCGCGGGTCGGTAAGCGCGGTAAGAGACAACACAAGTTTTAATATGGCTTGCTCTTATACACATTGTGGTTAATTTGGGGGAAATTTTTGGGGTGTTGAGGTGCATCAAACCTTTAGAGCCAAACGCACTAAAATATGTAAATCTTACCGCCTCCAAGTGAACACAGCACAACACATGTCTCATTTATTGCATGTCCTATTTTTGTGGGTGTCGTTCCCACATTCCCTGTAGGAATTAAGATGATCTACCCAGATATGCGGTCGTGACACAATGTGCAAGTAACGGTATCTATGGCGATCACCCAACCACCGACGATAAGGCCCATTAGAATTGACGGATTTTATTTTTGGGCCCAAAGTCTGAAGGTTCGGGAACCAAGCCTATCTAGATTGCATTAGTAAGCCTAGCCTCATGGTCATATAGCTTAAACTATAGGGCAGAACCGTGTGAACCTTGTTTAGGACACTAGACACGATGCGGTAAGACCCACCCATTTATCTGACTTGTAATAGTAAATAGCCTTACAATTTTTGCATGGTATGTAATAGTAATTAGTTTTTCTGATTGGTATGATTTATATTGGCCCTGTAATAGGTATGTACTTCCCAAGAAATCTGAAATTTCAATTGCCTAATTGCATAAGCCTTAGGTAGGGTCAAAGACATATGGTTGTCAAGCCCTAATAGGAGACCCATCCCTACAACATGTTTTCAAAGTTTTATTATCCCTTGTGTGCATGTAGGTTAACCCCACCGATGTAGGGCCACCGTAGGCTACTTATTGCATATCATTAGCCGTAGAAGGGATACCCTATCGGATACCCGTACATAGAATTGCATACCTATCCCTAGGTACATAACCTACAATGGGATTTGCAAGATTGCGTGTTCATTTTATGTAGGCTCTCTTATATTAGGTCACGATAGCTGGTTAAGAGATGTCACCTAGTATGTCTGACGCCAAAGCGTCTATTATGGTTCGTCAATAGACGCTTTGGTACAAGTGTGGGACAGTGAGGCATTTGTGTTCGATTCGGGAAGTTTGAAATGGTGCCCACACTAGAGGAAATTGCAGGATTTCTCGGACTGGAGTTCAAGGATAATGCTGTTATACTACCGTCCCTAGGTACTACAAGGGACTTCTCTTTGTTCACCGGCATATCCGAGGCCACAATACCAGGAGGACCCGAGGCTAGTTCGGTTACTTTGATGTTTTTACACGAGCACTTTGGCACAAAATAAGGATTTCACAGAAACAAGACTTTTTTTTAAATCCCACCCTACTATTCTAGCGACATATTGGTGGCTTGTACAAACCTGTCGAATGGAGTCAAAATTTTCAAGGGTTCAAGCTGCAAGCCTGGTTCATGGAGCATTTGGGGCAACGAAAGATCGGCCGTCATGATTTTTCTTGGGGTAGAGTGAATTGGGTACAAAGTCACAATCAACGCATCAACCGGGCAAAATTGCTGAAGGACAAGGAGAAGTACATCCGTTGGTTATCTTCATTGAAGGAGTCAGACATACAGTGGGTTCTAGAGTGGGTACCCTGTCATGCACCGAGCCTGCAGTCTGCTAGCCTTCTGTTCATACCCTTGATAGGATATGAAGGCATTGTTCCACTACATGAATATCCGGGTCATACGTCAATTGTGACTTTGTCCTCAATTCACTCTACCCCAAGTTAAATCATGACGGCCTGATCTTTCGTTGCCCCAAATGCTGGATTGTCCGACCTCAAAACTCTGTCTCTTATACACATCTAGCGTGTGTATAAGAGACAGGTCATTGTCAGGAGTTGTGATACGATCCACAGAAGCGTGGAATTTCAGCGACCACACCTATAAAAATATCTAAACTAGGGAAAATTTGGAGCCGAAACCGCAAGCTGTAATAGACCCTTCAAAAGAAGTTGCTCGATTGACCGGACTATTAGAGGCTAAGGACAAGAAAATAGTGGAAAAGGAGATAGCTGTAGATAATCACAGGCAAGCTTACAAAAGACTTCAAGAACAGCAATCCTGTATTTGAGAGCAGGAATACAACTAAAGAGGGCATGCACTGAGATGGCCGATGATCTGGGACGCCTAATGCACAATGGGGCTGCTGAATCAGCACGTAGCAAGCTTCTGCGGTACGAGGAGCAAATGATGAAGATACGAGACCATCTAAAGGAGCTCGCCGAATAAGTTCAAACGGGCTTCGTCCCTTTAGAGTTTAGGCAAATTTTCAGGGTTCCTGGGGAAGGAACCACGTTTGTATCTTATAAATTTAGATGATTATGTTTGTTTATATATGATTAAAAGGGCATTTATCCAGCATCATCCAATGTAGTGAATCTCTTTGACCTTTTATTATGTTTTAATATGTAGGTACTAAGTGTCAAAATAGCTGCCCAACGCAGACCTATTTATACACGCTCGCGTGCACGTAAACTCTTATTTGAAGATAGCATGAGCACCGTATCGGCAAAAGATGTGGAAGGGAACAGTGTGGATCAAAACCCGGAGATAGCAGAGTTGTGCAAACAGATGGAATCTATGACAAGTCTGCTAAATGGGTGGGTATGACCGCAAGAAATGCAGTGGTATAAACAAGGTTCACACGGTTCTGCCCTATAGTTTAAGCCTTTTATGCCTAATCCCGGCATGGGGATGCCGCTACCCCCACCATCACAAAATCAACCTCCTCCAACTTCAGTGCCACCATTGATAGATCCAACTCCAGGACCACCACCTCTTCTTGAGTTGGAGTATACCCCGGGAGAGGAAACCTAATTAATGCCACCACCACCCATTGTACCGACTCTCAATGATGCCCTATTGAAAAAGATGTTTATAGGCTGTATAAGCTTATGAAGCTCATGTAGATGTGAATAAATTTGGAGCTATCGACTACCAAGATCTATGTCTATTCCCCGAGGTGCAATTGCCGCCAAAATTTAAAATCCCAGAATTTCCAAAGTACAATGGCACTGGGGATCCGGTAGCTCACCTTAAAATGTTCTGCAACTTGCTGGGGAATCCGACGAGCGACCCTCGGATAGCAATGAGGGTATTTGCCATAGATACCGTTACTTCTGTCTCTTATACACATCTAGATGTGTATAAGAGACAGTGCCAAGTCCGTCCAATCCTACAAATGCTTTTGTGAAACAAGACGAGTTTAACCGCGACCTAGAGCCGGACCGTTTTGCTCGATGAACTTAAAGAAGAAGCCCTCGAGAGGAGTACCGCCAGATAAATGGGTGGGTCCTAGCTGCTCGTGTCAGTCATAACCTGTGCATAGGTCTGAGATCTTATAAACTTTTTAGATGTGCACAAGAACATCCTTACTATGAAAAGTAGACCGGGTCAAGTATTGGCAAATCCTTTTCAGAAATCATCCAGCAAGCAGAGGCTGTGGAAAGGGGCTTGAAAAGTAGGAAAATTATTGACATGACGGCCTTCAAACTTCAGATAGAATCCATGCAGGGGAACACGTCTGTGGCTAAGAAGCCCCTGAGCAAGAAGGCTGACAAGAAGGAAGAGGAAGTGACTTTTATTTTCAACCAACCCAACCGCCAACCACCACGCAATTTCCATCAATACCAAAGACCTAACCCACAACCCTTTTATCCACCACCTCCACTACTACCTCAATACTATCCTCAACCCGTATACCAAACACAAGTACAAGTACCCGTGCCTAATCCACAGCTCCCATATTATAATCCAAGACCACAACCCCCAAACAGTCAAAGACCCAACCAGTCAAATAACTTTTCTCCACCAAACCCCAATCAAGCCAGACCACATGGCAGACCACCCCGCAATTTCACCAACTTGGGACGGCCCATCGAGTAACTATTTGAGCAGTTGAGATCGAGATTGAATCCTATAGAGAGGAGTTCGGATAGGTTTGACGCCAATGCCGCCAATGCCTCATTGCATCAAGCTGTCTCTTATACACATCTAGATGTGTATAAGAGACAGTCTCTCATGCATAGATTGTCATTCAAAGGGCTCATCTAGATGTGTATAAGAGACAGACACAGGAGGGTTCAAAAGATAATGGTTTGTATGAGATCGCAATCCAATGACTCGATCAAACCGCTTTATTTGGATTCGAGCCATCGAGCCTCATAGACGTGGATCCGTTTGAGGTAGAACCCCAGATCCGTTGTGATTGCCAACACAAAAATTGAAATTTCACTTGGAGGCGGGAAGTATAATTACAAATTAGCAGGGTGGCTAGATAATCTTGATGCCTGTTTTCTGAGGAAAACGTGGTTCCTTCCCCAGGAACCCTGAAAACAAAAAAAAAACTCAGATAAAGGGACGAAGCCCGTTTGAACTTATTCGGCGAGCTCCTTTAGATGGTCTCGTATCTTCATCATTTGCTCCTCGTACCGCAGAAGCTTGCTACGTGCTGAGTGAATATTCGGTAGTGGAGCATGAATAAGATGCCCTCACAAATTTCTATGCTCAACTTATTGTTAACATCCGAGCTACACAGGAGCGTATTGAAGATTTTGAGTGAGGCCCATGTGTCTCGTGACATTCCAGCGACAAACTTGTTGGGTTAGTGGGCGGTGTCGGCATCAAACCAAATTTGTTTTTCTGATGATGACTTAACTTCTGAAGGGAGCGACCACAACAAGGCTCTATTCATCTCGGTTAGATGTGAGGGGCGGCATTTGCCTAGGGTCATAGTTGATAATGGGTCTGCTTTAAATATTTGTCCTTTGAAGACATTGGATAAGATAGCCTGCTCCTTTCTGCCCAAGAATTCATCCATGGTGATCCAAGGTTTTGACCATGGCTCGAAGACAAGCCATAAGATAGAGATTAACCTTGTTTTGGAAATCGGTCCATCTGTTCATGCAGAGTCAAGTGCCAGGTTCCCTTCCAATTGTTGGGGTATATAATTTGCTGCAATGGGACGTCAATCTTTCATGTGGGTTCTGCAGATGATCCGTCATCTTTGCATCAAATACACATTCATTTATGAGCTTAAGCTAATTCATCGTATTTGTCGAAAATGACCACGCCATGATGGTCAAGGAGGAAGTTGGAGAAAGCGGCGACACTCGGTGCCTTTCCTAGCTTATGATGTGGTCTCACACCGAGGGCACGGAGAGCGATCATCAATGAAAGTTGTGCAGGATAAAGGTGAGCTACCGGATCCCCAGTGCCATTGTAACTTTGGAGGATATCGCATCGGCCAAGGTTTGGGGATGAATTTGCAAGGCATAATACATCCTATTGATCTACCAATGCAGTCTGAATACATTTGGGCTCGGTTTTTGCCTGAATGCCAGGCAGTTGAGGAAGATTAAGGAGCTGAAGAGAGCTGAATAGAAGGTCGAGCATTGCCTATTGTCATTCCACTTCTTAAGATTACTTTCCCAAGTGTACCTCGAGGAAGCCGACATTATGGCTCCTGATGCGATAGCTCTTGAAAAGGAGGACCTTATCCAAGGGATAGCCGAATTATTTGCGGTGTAATTATTCAAGAGCGAGGCGGAGGAGGATGACACGAGCTGCCATTTGCCTTGAGATCGACCAACTGCACAACTGGACATCGAGCTCCTCCCTAGTCATAGGGAGTTTCGGTAAATTTGAATTGGATATTATTTTTAGTTTTGCTCCTTTTAATTTCATCTTTATAAGTATGTTTTGTATTTCTTAAGCTATTTTGTTTATACAATCTAGTCAAGAAATAGGTGCATGCACAACATTGTATTCATGATGTGTATCTTAGTGCATTTGTTTCAGTAGATGAATCTTGAAAACAATTCAATTAGTAAGGCAAGTGCAATCATGATATTGCTTTCTAGATTCATCTTATTCATCAGTTGTGGAGATAGGGTCTGAAGACAATTGATTTTTTAATAGGATGGCCAATGAATGTTAAGTTTATGTTCACTAGGATCATTGACTTGTACAAATCTTTGATTAATGAGAACTTTTTCTTCAAGATGTTTTAGCTCATTTTGTTTTCTTTCATTTCATACTTTATTTTCTCCCAGATGGCCTAAAATCAATGCTTTTGATCCTTCGGATACTACCGTTTATGAGGCCGATGAGTGCAATTTTGACATCACACCTGTCTCTATTTCTACACAATCTGAGAGTGATAAGGACGAGTGTGATATTGAAAATAAATTCGGGCGACATGAGGAAAAACCAAAGCATAACTTGGAAGAAACACAACGGTAAACATTGGGATAGACACAGACGTAAGAGAGGTTAAAATCAGTCATATATTTGACTAGAGGGCAGAGGAAAGAGATGATAGAATTTTTGATTTTGTTCCAAGACGTCTTTGCCTGGTCTTATGATGATATGCCTGGCATTTCAACAGATGTAGTGATTCACAAACTTCCCACCGATCCTAAATGCCTGCCTGTAAAGCAAAAGCCAAGGAAGTTTAAGCCGAAAATGATTGAGTTTAAAGATCAAAGAACAAATCATCAAGTAGTTTAATGCCACAATCATCATTGTATCTCGGTATCCTATTTGGCTTTCCAATATGGTGCCAGTACCGAAGAAGACTGGGAGGTCAGAGTTTGTGTCGATTATCGAGATTTAAATAAGGCCAGTCCCAAGGATGATTTTTCGCTGCCAAACATTCACATCATTCTAGACAGTGCTGCCTGCCATGAGATGGAGACTTTTGTCGATTGTTTTGTTGGGTATCACCAAATCCTAGTGGACGAGGAAGACAGGGAAAAGACAGCATTCATTACTCCTTGGGGGACATTCTGCTTCTATACCTCAAAACTCTTGTACACTTCTGAATGCTGGTGCAACATATCAACGTAAGGTGATCACCTGCGTCTTATACAGTTGAACCCGGCAAAGTGCGCCTTTGGAGCTCCGTCCGAAAACCTATTAGGATGCACCATGGATGAATTCTTGACCAGGTCATGAGAGATTCCCAGCTTATCCAATGCCTGTCCAAAGACTCAGAAGAACGTAAAAAGCTTCTTGGGTAAAATCAATTTCATCGGTCGCTTCATTGCTCAGCTGACAGCTACTTGTGAACCTTTGTTCAAACTGTTGAGAAAAAATGCACCGATGTACTGGAATGATGATTGTCAACAGGCTTTCTTATACACATCTAGATGTGTATAAGAGACAGTCCTTTGATCAGCCTTTTGTCTGAGATAAGTGGTATGATATGAATTCCTGACTCTGCCGTCGCGAGATCCATCTAGCACAACGTGTTCGTTCGGGAAGAAAGGAGCAGGCTATCTATTATCTAAGCAAGAAGTTTACAGTCCATGAAACCAATTATTCTTTTCTAGTCTCATGTTGTGCATTGGTTTGGATCTCGCAACATTTGGCTAAGGCATTATCTACTAGGTCATACCACTTATCTCATTTCCAGGTGTGATCCCCTTCGCTATCTGTTAGAGAAGCCTATGCCTACTGGACGCTTGGCTAGATGGCAGATGTTGTTAGCAGAATTCGATATCATCTTTACTACTCAAAAGGCTATCAAAGGACAAGCGATAGCGGATCATCTTGCTGAGAACCCAAGGGAGAATGATTATCAACCCTTGCACACATACTTCCCGGACGAAGACATCTTATTCATTGGCACTGCCGAAGACATGAAAGATGAATGCCCACATTGGAGGCTATTCTTTGATGGTGCATCCAACACTTTTTTCACAGGCATAGGAGCAGTTTTGATATCTCACATCTAGACACTTCCCAAGAGTGTCCATCAGACACTGGGGCACTAGGTAACCAGAGATTCTAAAATCATGCCATATCACTGCAGTATTCTCAAACTAGGTCGACACTTTGATGCTTTGGAATTCACTCACATACCCCAATCCAGGAATGTATTCGCCGATGCTCTGGCTACCTTATCTTCGATGATCAGTCATCCGGACGGCACAGTCAGCCTGTCTCTTATACACATCTAGATGTGTATGGAAAAGCCAAGGTACTGTTGCAGTCTTGAGGCAGAATCTGATGGACTGCCTTGGTTTCATGACATCAAGGAGTTTTTGGACAAAGGCAACTACCCTCCAAGGGCTAGTACTTCAGATAAGAAGTTCCTACGCCGAATATCGATCAAGTTCTTTTTAAATGGCAATGTACTTTATCGAAGGACGACAGATCTGGGTCTTCTGAGGTGCATTGATAAGAAAGAGGCCGCTTACATTGTGGAGGATGTTCATGGAGGAGTCTGTGGGCCATATATGAACGGGCACTTATTAGCACTAAGAAGATAATTAGAGCAGGCTATTTCTGGCTTACTATGGAGCATGATTGTATCGAGTTTGTCCGCAGGTGTGTTAAGTGCCAAATGCACGGGGATAAGATAAGGGCAACACTAACTAAATTGCACAACATTACTACTCCATGGCCTTGTTCAATTTGGAGAATGGACGTCATTGGATTGATCGAGCCGCCAGCTTCTAATGGTCATCGCTTCATTCTAGCAGCGATTGAATATTTCACTAAGGGGGTCGAGGCTGAATCTTACAAGCACGTCTCAAAGAAAGTAGTGATGTGTTCAAGAGAAAGAACATATTTGAGGGGTGTCACTCCCGGAAACATTAATTACCGACAATGCCAAGTGACAGTATTATTTAAATTGAGTGGTTTGTGCCCAATTCAAGATTAAGCATCGAATTCCACCATCTACAAAGCCAAAAATGAATGGGGCAATCAAGCGACCAACAAGAATCTTAAGAGAATTATTCAAAGATGGTTTGATTAAGGCATATCATCATAAGACCAGGCAAAGACTGTCTCTTATACACATCCTGATAGCTGTTTTGCCAGCAATAGTAGAGATCCCTTCTCTAGATTCTTATGGAGGCTGAGTTAGAAGATGCAGAATGGGTAAGGCTCAGACATGAACAGCTTGCACTCATTGATGAAAGACGGCTAACAGCTGTGTGTCATGGCCAATGTTATCAACGGAGGATGGCCCGAGCTTACAACAGGAAAGTCAAGCCCAGACATTTTCAAGCTGGCGATCTAGTCTTGAAACGCATATTGCCAATACAGGACGAAGCGAAGGGCAAGTTTGCTCCTAACTGGCATTAGAGACATTATAAAATGTGTGTATAAAAATGAAATTCGTTAATCGGTTAGAAACATGATGACATGCCTCTGACTGTAAACCTTTAAGTCATTGCAGAACGTAGGATAGAATTCTACCTGTTATTTTCTTTCCCTTTTTATCCACATCCGGACTAAACCCTTTCATATCTTTTCTCTTTATTTGCCTATCTTTCGTTTTAATTATGCTTTGTCCCTAGCCTTTTCTGTAAAAACAAATTGGAACTGAGCTCATTTACGATGTTGGGGCAAAATTGTTGTTTTGGGTGGCAAAAAAAAAAAAAAATAGTGTGCAAGAGACTGACCAAAACAAATTCCCAACAAAACTCAGTTTGTTATAATAAAATTGGGGCAAATTTTTTTTAAATGGGGATACAAGCCCAACCATATTTCAAATCTATTTCCTCAGTTCAGTTAATTGCCTTCAAGTAAGGCTCTCAATCCAAAACTGGAGAAAATTTTTTAGATAAGGGACATAACCAGTTTTCTTCAGATCACAAACCCGCTCTTCCATCCATTGTAGCTATGTTCTTTCCAACCAAAGCGCCCATCTTAAACTGGGGCGAAGTTTGTTGTTAAGATTGGTACCAATTTTTATTATCACAAGACTTAACCCATTTTTTACATTAAACTATTCAGACTTCGAACTTCTTGCTTAGATAATAGATAGCCTGCTCCTTAGATGTGTATAAGAGACAGGGGATAGACATGTTGACATAAGAAACCAGAAATTCATTTATCTTTTGCACTTTGAAAACAGTCAAACTTCGCATGCATTGAGAAAGGCGATTACTTAGCCAGACGTCTTCCGTTTACTCCCACACCTTGCCGTTTACTTGGACCTCCTAGGTGAAAACCCGGAAAGGGCACCTTTGTTTGTTATTAAAAAAAAAAAAAAGAGAAAACCAAAAGCAAAAGAGAGGCTAGGTCTAGAAAACCCTACGGGCGGCATGGACTGCAACAGAGTGTGCTTTTCCAGAAATGCAAGCCTAAAAAAAAATAAATTGGGATGCCGCCCCTTAGTGAAAACCGCCTTTATCACATGAAGGGGCAAATCTCTTATACACATCTAGATGTGGTTAAGAGACAGATCTGGGTCCACGTCTGGGCAGCTGTTAACAACAAGATGTGTATAAGAGAAGAAATGGCAGCATGTGAGTTGCCTAGAAGTCGTTGAATAAATACAGTCATTGGCCTTTAAGAGGCACGTATCCGATGGATCCAAAGCATTGCTTGATCGGGTCCAAATAACTTAGAATGAAAGGCAAAGCGGTGTTAATACGGTGATGGCACGATTTTTACTAAGATTGCTCCCATGTGCCTGTATTATTTATTCATGTACTTCTATCAAACTCACATGCTGCCATTTAGTTTGTTTGTAATTGTTCTTCTTGTTGTTGATGTTTTAGTTGTCAAATATGTGAAAATCATCTGTTTAATCGAACTACGTTCGACCTGATTCCCGTGGTGGGATACGTAGGCAGCTCTTACCGAGCTCGGTCACCTTGCTTATAGTAATGTTCACTAAGATTGACATTTTGTATGTTATGACACTGACCAATTCGAGTTTTCTTTGCTCAATATCGCATTGTTTTGAGTACCTGAGTACCTGAGCAGGTACACGAAAATAAAGTGGATGCTAAAATCAACGACACTGGGGCAAATTTTTATTGATTGGATATCCTTCATAAACAACAAGGGACGCACTAATCCTGAGAACTGTCTTGATGTTTAAACTGACATGGCCCTGAAAATGGAAATGAGAACCCACGCCAACCCCTAATGAAGCAATCAACCTCACAGGTGATCGCCACTTGGGAGAAGGTGCACTAAATTCCCAGTCAAACCTCTCAGTTTAAATGATACTGTCATTTACCGTTTAGAGGTTATAATGTTCTAGTTTACAATCCAGTCATGTTAGGGTTAATTACTAGTTGCCTTTTACACTTCATTTCATGGGTAAGCCCAATGGCATGGCTCCATGTGCGTGTCATTCTTATTACATTTTCATCCGATAAACGAATTTTGGGTTCTCATTTCTATTTTTACTAACATGATAAACAAAATTCAGGTTTGCATTTGCACTCCTGATAAACGAATTTCGGGTTCTCATTTTCATTTTTAATAGTTTAACCTGATAAACGAATTTCAAGTTTGCATTTTCCTCCCGATAAACGAATTTCGGGTTTTCATTTTCATTTTCATCAACCTGACAAACGAATTTCAGGTTTGCAATTTCATCCCCGATAAATGAATTTTGGGTTTTCATTTTCATCAACCTGATAAACGAATTTCAGGTTTGCATTTTCACCCGATAAACAAATTTCGGGTTCTCATTTTCATTTTATTAAACCTGATAAATGAATTTCTGGTTTGCATTTCTGCATCCTCGATAAACGAATTTCGGGTTCTCATTTTCTATTTTTATTAACCTGATAAACGAATTTCAAGTTTGCATTTTTACCCGATAAACAAATTTTGGGTTCTCATTTCTATTTTCATTAACCTGATAAACGAATTTCAGGTTTGGATTTTTACCCGATAAACGAATTTTGGGTTCTCATTTTCATTTTTATTTAACCTGATAAACGAATTTCAGGTTTGCATTTTTTCCCCGATAAACGAATTTTGGGTTTTATCGTCATTTTCATCAACCTGACAAACGAATTTCAGGTTTGCATTTTCACCCGATAAACGAATTTTGGGTTCTCATTTTCATTTTTATTTAACCTGATAAATGAATTTCAGGTTTGCATTTTTTACAGGATGAGAATCTTACTTCTGTTTCTTAGGTGAATGCAATTAACTGAATAGGAAATAGATTTGAAATATGCATGTTCTTATATCACTCGTTAAACGAATTTCGGGTTCTCATTTTCATTTTTATTTAATTTGTTTAAATCGGGTTCAGGTTTGCATTTTTTCCAGATCTCGAATTTTGGGTTTTCATTTTCATCAACCTGAATGAAAATGAATTCAGGTTTGAGAGGGAAGAAAACTGTACATCGGGTTAAAAAGGATAATGAAATTTTTCTCCAAAATTTGTGTAAACGAATTTCATGTTGCCATTTTTTACCAAGTCTAATGCAAACTCTTGATATCTCATTTATCATGTTAATTAACCTGATAAACGAATTTGTTTGCATTTTCACCCGATAAACGAATTTGGGTTCTCATTTTCATTTTTATTTAACCCGATAAACGAATTTCAGGTTTGCATTTTTCCCTTGATAAACGAATTTCGGGTTCTCATTTTCATGTTTATTTAACATGATAAATGAATTTCAGAAATTGCATTTCTGCATCACCCGATAAACGAATTTCGGGTTCTCATTTCCATTTTCATTAACCTGATAAACGAATGTCCAGGAGACAGGTTCATGAAAATGCGTAAACGAATTTCGGGTTTCCATTCTATTAACCTGATAAATGAATTTCCCGGTTTGCATTTCTGCATCACCCGATAAAGAAATTTCGGGTTCTCATTTCTATTTTCATTAACCTGATAAACGAATTTCAGGTTTACATTTTCACCCGATAAATGAATTCCGGGTTCTCATTTTCATTTTTATTTAACCTGATAAACGAATTTCATGTTTGCATTTTTTCCCCGATAAACGAATTTTGGGTTCTCATTTTCATTTTTATTTAACCTGATAAACGAATTTCAGGTTTGTATTTTTTACCCGATAAACAAATTGAAATCGGGTTCTCATTTCCATTTTCATTAACTGTCTCTGAACGAATGTCAGGTTCGCATTTTCATCCCCGATAATCGAATTTCAGGTTTCCATGCTATTAACCTGATAAACAAATTTCAGGTTTGTATTTTCACCCGATAAACGAATTTCGGGTTCTCATTTTTATTTTTATTTAACCTGATAAACGAATTTCAGGTTTGCATTTTTACCCGATAAACAAATTTCGGGTTCTCATTTTCATTTTCATTAACCTGATGAACGAATGTCAGGTTCGCATTTTCATCCTCGTTAAACGAATTTTGGGTTTCCATGCTATTAACCTGATAAACGAATTTCAGGTTTGCATTTTCACCCGATAAACGAATTTCGGGTTCTCATTTTCATTTTTATTTAACCTGAGAGACGAATTTCAGGTAAGCATTTTTTACCCGATAAACAAATTTCGGGTTCTCATTTCTATTTTCATTAACCTGATGAACGAATGTCAGGTTCGCATTTTCATCCTCGATAAACGAATTTCAGTGTTTCCATGCTATTAACCTGATAAACGAATTTCAGGTTTGCATTTTCACCCGATAAACGAATTTCGGATTTTCATGCTATTAACATGATAAACGAATTTCAAGTTTGCATTTCTCCATTGGCCGATAAACGAATTTCGGCTTTCATTTCAAGTTTGCATTACCCTACAAACTCACCATTCGGGTTTTCATTTTAACTTACAAACTTGTCCTTTACCCCGATGTATAAGAGACGGGTCCACGTAACTCAAGAAAATGACATACCCTGAATCTTGATGATACAAAGTCGAAAGTCCCGAAATTCACAGTGCAGTAGATTTTCAAACGCCAGTGGTAATTAAAGACACTCTACAAGCACTGTCTCTTATACACATCTAGATGTGTATAAGAGACAGACTAAGTACTACTTGTAATATTAAGTAATAATTTGGACTAATAAGTACTAGACCTTGTTTCCAAGTTTCAGTTATGTCTTTTATGGTTCAATTCATCGCGTCTTTTTGTTCATTCCCAATACTCCAATAAAGGATTCGTCGCTCTGGATGAATAGATAGATCTAATCTCCCCAGTGTGTTTGTCAAGATGGTGAATTTCCCCTTCCATGACCTCATGAGCTTAAGGTTGACATGTGGCAAATTTTGTTGCACGATTGGAATCATCCAGTCATGCGATGTCTACAATATTTGCCTAGAGTTTCTTCGATCCTCTTCGACACTCCGGCAAAGAGGGGCAAGCTGTAGACACCTATTTTTGTCCCTTAAGTTGTCCCCTATTTTCCTTTTAATTTGTCCCTCAATTTTCTTTTCCAGAAATCTGCAGAAAATTTTCTAAGTCTGAACATTTTTCCAGACAACCAACTTTGAACCAAAGATTTCAAGCTATGAAGGAGGAACTTTACTCCAGTTCCAGAATAAAAGTTGTAGAGGGTTCCATCTGGAGCTACAACTTCTCTTTTCAAATCCGAAGCAAAATCGTTCATCTGGTGGGTCAAAAGTGTGGTGGAAGAAGGCTGTTAGCCCACAAAAATCTGCACAAAAAAAAAAAAGGAGAGGTTTAGAAAAATTTTATCTCCATTTTACTCTTCCTGTTTCAGTTTTTTCATTTTAGCCCGAGAATATTTTCTTAAATTATATGTAGGCCCAATCTGGTCGGGCCCTACCAGAAGGGCCTGAAATTCTCTTATGACACATCACCATCTGGAGAAGTGCCACGTCATCTAGACGTGGCACTCCCCAGGTTGCGCCACTTCACACATCTACGTGGCACCATCAGATTGCGCCACGTCAGAGATGATGTGGCATTTAAAAAAAAATCCAAAATTTCAAAAAAAAATTTATTTGCATTTTGGCCCTCCGGATTTTAGATTTCTGCATTTTTAGCCCTCAAATAATTTTTTTTAAATTGCATTTAGCCTTTTAAGGAATTTTCTTTAAGAAATTATACATCTAAATTCTATAAGAATTTCTAAATTAAATGTTTTATGTCAATGCCACCAACAGAAATCAAAGTTTCTGTTTGGTGGTTATTGACCTTTTAATTACCCTTTATATTATAAATTGTATGTAATTTATAAATATCCGACAACATTTAAATTAAAACAAGGTGCATTCATTTCTCAGGTTAATATAAATGTTTCTTATACCCAAAATAGATATGTATAAGAGAATGCAAACCTGAAATGATGTGAATTTGATTAAATACATATTTAGAATTAGTTGCACAACTAGATATACAAAATAGATGGGCAAAATGCATTTAATGATTCAAATATAATAATTATCTCAATAATATAAAGATGGGTAGAAATAAACAGCGGCGTGCATGATAAATGATATTTTTCCCTTGGGAGTTAAAGGGCACTACAAGCTCAATGTGTGCGACTTTTAATTGGACCTGGAGTTAAATTCTACCTGTCAATGTTAATATTTACCATTTATTTTCGTTTCCTCATTAACATGTACATATTTTATTACTTTTAAACTATCTCAAAGCACACGTATGCTACAAAGCCGGAAATAATGAATACTAAAATTGAAAAGAAAAACGCGATAAAATCACGCAACCGGTCCAACGTCGGGTAAAGTGGGTGCCTAGGGAAATTCAAATCCATCCCAAACCTTCCCATTTTACAACATGGATTCTCGAACTCATTTTCTTGAATTACGTGGACCAGGAGTCAATCTAAACTAGGCTTTATTTTCTTTTTAAATTTTGATGTATTTTTTGTGTCTAGGCGCACCAACACACCGGGTGGCGACTCCAATCTTATTTTCCCTAGTTTAGATTATTTTTATACAATTCATAGTCGCATTAAAAGCCCCGTTATGTAATAGTAAATAGGTGATTCATTTAAATTTGTAATAGTAAGTAGGTAATTTATGTTTGTAAATTGTAAGTAGGATTTTTGCATTCAATCACCTATTTCACGAGCACCACACGTGGCGACGGTGCCGGCCAAACCGCGGGTCGGTAAGCGTGCGGTAAGGGCGCGACAGTTATAATAGAAAATTGTAGATAAAATTAATAAATACTTATTTATTTGATGTTTTGCAATAATTATTATACCTTAAAGTAGTCATGACTTTTGATCACCTTCTATCTCTCTTTTAATTATTGTTGGATTTATTTTCTTTTCTCAAAATGAGGGATCCCACACAAGACATTCACCGTCCTCTCCTCTATTATTGGTCAGTTCACATGAATCAAGGATGTATAATAAATCTATATTATTACTTGTAATTCAAAGATAATACTTACTAGACTTTTTTATTACATACAAAATTTATCTTTCTCTTGAGTCCTTAGTGATTTAAAGTCATAATTAATAGGTCATAGAATAAGTGTCTTAATACCTAAATTACACTTCATTGTCTAATACTTAGTAAACCTGATATTTCTTATTTTATTTGAATTTAGTACTTATTAGTCCAAATTATTACTTAATATTACAAGTAGTACTTAGTAGTCCAACTTCATTACTTATTATTTGAAGTTATTAGTACTTATTAACTAGTACTTCATTTTTCATTACGTACAATAGTACAAGTTATAACTTATTACTTCAAATTAATATTGAGAATTAGTACTCCACTTTGCATTTATTCCTCTAATTTTTTTAAAACATTTTTCATTACTCATAATAAGTATATAAGTTATAACTTATTACTTCAAGTTATTAGCACTTATTATTTAAAGTTATTATTTATTTTATTTGAAATTTGTACTTAAAGTAAAAGTTATTACTTACAAAGGGGATACTACTACTAGTTAAAAAATCTATTAGAAAAAATTTCTTCCGATTGTTGACTTATGTACATCAAAGCGTCTCAACTGGTACGAAAAATGTAAAAAAGCTTTCATTGTTTAAGTGGATGAAATATTTTTGTCTTTGGATCGTGAATTTATGTTATCTTTTTTAACAAGAATTTGGTTTATAGTTTCTTCTCTAATGTTATAATTGTTAGCCATTTATTTCTGCTTTCTTTACGAACACTAAAATTTACAATTTATGTTAAATTTTTTTGCAAATCAGTACCTATGGAAAAATAGAAACCCCTTTGAGTGCAACTCAACATTAGTTGCACCATAGCATACAATACAATAAAGTTTTGCTGATACAACCCACATGGATGATGAAAGCAACAACAAGCAGAATTTAGGTAAGGGTACCACTTAACTAATTCACAATTTTAGTCTCTTAATTTTATTTATTTATTTTTATCTTGGCCCTTCCCTAAATTTTAGTTGTCTTGTTATTTGACACCTATAATTTGCTTAAAAAGTTTTCAACTAGATTCCCATGTTAAAAATGTTAACATGAGTTTAATTAATCTTAAATTAAGGCTTAATTAGTTATTTGTAAGAATTTAATTAGCTCATTTAACCTTAATTAGGAATATTTTAGTTTTATTAGTTTAATTTGTATTAATTAATTTATGGTCTTTTTCTTACAATTCATGTGAGCCTTCATAGAAAATCAAAATTAATTTTATTATTTCTCTTACCTATCTATTACCGTATCATTTTACTATTTGTAATTGACCTACTAAGTATAGTAATACTTGCAAAGTGGATACTATTACCTATTTAAAAAATTGACTACAAAAATTTTCTCTCAATTGGGAACTTATGTACATTAAATCGTACCGACTGGTATGCAAAATGAAACAAAGCTTTTAAAAATTTTTGTTTTCGGATTGTGAATTTATGTTATCTTTTCGAACAAGAATTTGGTTTATAATTTCTTTTCAAATGTTATATTTGTTATCCATTTGTTCTCGATTTCTTTTTGAATACCAAAATTTACAATTTATATTAAAGGATTAAAATAATTTATGTACAATTTATACTACCAGTTAAAAAATTAACCACAAAAATTTCTCCCAATCTTGAATTTATGTACATCAAATCATCCCACTGATACGCAAAATGAAACGAAGCTTTAGTCCCATTTCTTAAGTGGATGAAACACACATTGTTTTCGAATTGTGAATTTATGTTCCCAAGTTTTCGAACGAGAATTTGGTCATACGCCGGAATCTCTAACGTTATAGTTGTTAGCAATTTGTTCTCGATTTCTTTACTAGCACCAAACTGGGACTTATAATTTATATTACAATACTTTGCAAATCAATACCTATGGAAAAATAACCTAAAATCCTATACAAAAATTCCATAAAGAAAAACATTAAAATAAGAAAGATTCATTTTTTTGTCATGACAGTGAATAACTGATCTATTTCTTTGCCGATCGGTAGAGTTTGGTAGATTGATTTCACGATATTACAATTCTATTCATAAAACTATTTTTTACAAGCACTACAAACACTTAAACTTAATTGAAATATATAGCTAATTTGCAATTGACCCACTAAGTACAATAATACTTGTAAAGAGGACACTACTACCAGTTAAAAAATCGATCACAAAAAGTTTTTCTCGATCGTGAATTTATTTACATTAAATCATCCCAACTGGTATGCAAAATGAAACAAAGCTTTCATTTTTTAAGCGAATGAAAAAATTTTGTCCCTCGATGTGAATTTTTGCTATATTTCCAAACGAGGATTTGGTTTTACTATTTCTTCTCTAATGTTAAACTTGTTTAGCCATTTGTTCTTGATTTCTTTATGAACACCAAAAATTATAATTGATGTTAAAATCTATTCCAAATTAGTACCTAAGGAAAAATAACATGTAATCTTACACTAAAAGTCCATAAAGAGAAACATTAAGCCTAGAAGCTTTCATATATTATTGGTCAAGACAGTGAATAATTGATCTCTTTCTTTACCGATAAGTAGAGTTTGACAGATTCATTTCATGATATTGCAATTCTATCTATAAAAATATTTTTTTACAGGCACTAGTAATCCTAAACTTATTTGAAACATGCAACAAATTTATAATTGACCCAGTACGTACGATAATATTTGCAAAAGGGACACTACAACTAGTTAAAAAATCGATCACAAAAAATTTCTCCCAATCACGAACTTATGTACATTAAATCTTTCCGACCGGTACAAAAATGAAACAAAACTTTCATTTTTTGTGTGGATGAAAAAAAAATCTTGTGTCAACATCTTTACCCATTCTGTAGGTTACAAGTCTACCCAACCAAATCTTATCACTATCAAATGTCAGCTATGGGAATATAGTAAAGTTATAGTACTCCCTATTATGTCAATTAAGGGTCTTCTTGTGTGTGGTTTCTAGTATTATACTGTCCATGTAAAAATTTT